>JAVXUO010001545.1:0-600000 GCA_033065855.1 Escallonia rubra
ACTGAAACGTTACCCCTAACACGCTTCATCATCATTGTCCTCATTGACCGGACTGCCAGGTGCGAGACCTAACGCTTTATAATGGTTTCTCTTGTCATGATCAGTCATCTTATTACACCCCGCACACTTTCGCAATTTTTTTTGACCCGTTGTCGTTTCAATCGGAATGTTCATGCGTATTTCTCGTGTTCGCCCTTTTGTTTGAGAAATAATTAGATCAAAAATGTCGTCCTCCTCACCTTGCATGCTAGTGCCGTCAATGACTGGCTGTTTGGCTCGATTGAATCTACCGGCTGGAGTCGTCCGAGTAGTGGAGTGTCCCGTCTTTGTGGATGCAGCCATCCTAAACTGTCATGCTTAGCCTTATCCCGTGCGGCTGCTTGAACTTGATACCTGTATCAAACGTTGACTGCATCTAATGATAAACCGTGCATGATGTTACAAAGGTGATTATATCGCAGCGGCTCAGATTGCTCGAAATCAACTGAAACATTGGGCACGTAAGGAATGTGACCGTGGACTCTATTGGCTTCCTTCGTCCACCGTTCCAATATATACTGTTGAGGGATTTCACTAGCATTCTTCGAGATCAGAACCCTCAACGCGTGTCGACAAAGTATACCTTTATGCTCAAACAATTGACAGTTGCAATTTACCAACCCGGTGTCCATACATTTAGCGGTAAAATGTCTTCTGTTCCTCGGAGTCGACGAAGAGCACGGATTGGAAAATTTGTTCAATTTGTCAACTCATAAACCTTGAGCTCTCTGGTGGAATACTCGTGCAACTTTGTCATGCCATATTGATTCGACTTTAGTAGTTCTTCTTGAAACTGTCTAAACATTTCCTTGGTATAGACTTGAGCCGCATGAGCCTCCAAAGGTGAAAAGAGTAGTATGGCTCTTTCCTTGTAAGCCGTAGCCGCGTCGGCTTCTCTCTCACGGTACAATTGCCTATCAACGACTTTCTGCATCTCCAGTACGAACTCCACTATACTTGAAGACTGGCTTACGTACCCATCAAAGAATGAATTCATAGCTTCGCTTCTCGAGGTCGTAGTCATTCCGGCTGCAAAAAACTTCTTGGTGTAGGCACCGACCCACTGTGTCTTGATCGGATACAACGATTGTAACCAGTCATGATTGTGCAAAGAGTAGTCATCCATTAACGTGGCCCACCTCTCCTCGAACACGTCTACCGTCAACGATTTCTTCACACATGTATTAAAGTCAGTCTTGAATTCCGGATGGTTTGCATATACATGGTGAAGCCGTTCAGGATATTTGTTGCTTATGTGCCACGTGCACAGGCCATGGTGAGTATCTGGAAGGACCTTAGCGATTGCATTTTTCATTGCCAGATCTTGGTCGGTGATGATGGTCTGTGGAGGAATACGATACATTGCTTGAAGCCACGTTTCAAATAACCACGTAAATGACTCCTCCGTCTCATCCCTAAGCAGGGCAAAGCCAAACGAGATTGACTGATAGTGGTGGTTCACCCCCGTGAACGGAGCAAAAGGCATAGAGTACTTATTGGTGCGGTATGTGGTGTCAAACGTCACAACATCCCCAAAATTTAGGTAAGCAGCTATAGAACGGGGGTCCGCCCAAAATATAGTACTAATGCGGTTCTCATCATCGAGTTGGATACTGTAGAAAAATCCAGAATTCTCACTCTGAAGGCACCTGAAGAGATCATTGGTAGCTTGAGCATCATTCCTACCGAAAGACTCTCTCTTCTGAGCACGAAGTTCATTTCGAAGGTCTACGTCGTTGAAACTCAACTTGTCAATCCCCCCAGCCTGGCCTGAGAAAACCCCCATCATCTTAGAAGGTGGAATTTTAGCGTCGGCCATTGTTGAAATCAGTTGTCTCTGTGCCGCGCGTATTTCTCGGTGTTGATGAATTTGACCAATCATACTAGGGGTGCAAAACTGATGATTATGGCTCAAGTCCAATCCCGTCACAACCCAGTGGTTTTCTTTTTTCTGGTGTACTACATACACATGGGCCTTGCAGCCGGTACCCGGAAATGTGTCGCGTTTTCTTTGTCTTGTTGTCCCTTCGTCACTGATCCGAACGACCGGGGGTACATGCGGTGCTCCTCTATGACACTCAAATAACCTTGCACCAATTTGATCGGTATTCACCCGTTTTCTACTCGTCTTAGTTCGAATACCGAAACCCATCGTTTTTGAATATGCTCTGTAGTATGCTTCGACTTCGTCAAGTGTTTGAAAAACTTGATCCAAGTAAGGTGGATCAGAACCTTCACAAAAAATATTTCCTCCAGTTGCATCCATATTTATACTGAAATCTAAAAAATAAAAATTATATCATTCTCAACAAGTCATAGAATTAAATAAAAGAAGAATGGACTCTATTTGCAGTGTAATTGTTAGAAAATTTGTATAATGTAAAATTACCAAAATAGCCCCCGATGAGCGGCAAATTACCGAAATGCCCCCGGGGGTTCATTATCACCATAACGCCCCAAATCAGCTTCGAAAGCACCTTTCAGGTGCTTTCCTTACATTTCTGGACGAAGCAGTCATTTGAAAAACTGAAAGGGGCAAAGTAACGAAAATACCCCTCGGGAATGCGAATTACCAAAATGCCCCCTGCCATCAGAAAAGCTTCATAGTTTTTTCAGTCATCGCCCCAACAAGCTTTATCTAATTCACAACTTTAAAGTATAACTTTTCGGATGTCTCACACCCTTTCCTGAACTAAAAGTGGTTCGGGAAATTCGTGTAATGTAAAATTAGGAAAATAGAACCCGATGAGCGGTAAATTACCGAAATGGCCCGGGGTTCATTAGGACCCCAACGCCCCGCGAAACGGCTTCAAATCAGCCTTCGCTGGGGTGTGCTTACATTTACGGACTGAAAAGACGTTCGAAAAAGTTGAAAGCGTAAAATTACGAGAATACCCCTCTGGGGCGGCGAATTACGAAAATGCCCCCTGGCATCGGGAAAAATCTGAAACGTGCTTTAAGACGCTATTCTAAGGTTGCTGAGTGCATCCTTGATCTAAAAAGTATTTTAGGGATTTTTCGTCAAAAAATCTCGAACCGGTGTCCGGATCGAGCGCTTAAAAGCCCGTTCGGCAAAAAATTGCTACCGGCTTCGGAATGGCCCGAATTCATGGGGAATGGAACTTCCCAACATCCTAGGGTTCTCAAAAAAGTTTCGCGCGAAATCGCGCGAGCTTGATATTTTAAATTACACTGCGAAGTTACAAGGTTGCGCGTATCAGTTAACCCCTTTCCAGTCTTTGGAAAAATCTGAAATTTTTACCTGATACAGATCTTTTAAAAATAACTAGGGTCTCTTTTTTGCACTTTGGCAAAATCTAGCTCTAGCTATTTTTTATAAATTCGTGAAAAACTGTCTAATTAAGTTTTCACCTTTGGCGACCCCAACGCCCCGCGAATCGGCTTCAAATCAGCCTTTCAGGTGGTTTGCTTACATTTACGGACTGAAAAGGCGCTCGAAAAAGTTGAAAGCGTAAAATTACGAGAATACCCTTCTCGGGCGGCGAATAACCGAAATGCCCCCTGGCATCGGAAAAAATCTCAAACGTGCTTTAAGACGCTATTCTAAGGTTGCTGAGTGCAACCTTGATCTAAAAAGTATTTTAGGGATTTTTCGTCAAAAAATCCCGAACCGGTGTCCGGATCGAGCGCTTAAAAGCCCGTTCGGCAAAAAATTGCTACCGGCTTCGGAATGGCCCGAATTCATGGGGAATGGAACTTTCCAACATCCTAGGGTTCTCAAAAAAGTTTCGCGCGAAATCGCGCTAGCTTGATATTTTAAATTACACTGCGAAGTTACAAGGTTGCGCGTATCAGTTAACCCCTTTTCAGTATTTGGAAAAATCTGAAATTTTTACCTGATACAGATATTTTAAAAATAACTAGGGTCTCTTTTTTGCACTTTGGCAAAATCTAGCTCTAGATATTTTTTATAAATTCGTGAAAAATCATAATTTTGACGCCCTAAAAAATCGCTATTTTCGAATCTTTCGAATGTAATACCCCGATTTGTAAAAACGTAATTTTGACGCCCTAAACACGAATTTTAGACTATGGTAAGAACAATTTAAGCGTAACAACAATTTAAATTAACATTGAATTATAAGAAAATTCAAAATACTTACTTGATTTGACTTGAAAAAAATGACGAAGAAATCCACCGATCTTCTTCTAGCGGTTATCCACCGATCTTCTAGCGTAAAATTTTTTGACGAAAAAAAATAGTGGAGATTATGTAGGTGAGATAGGGAGAATGATGAGAGCGTAAGAAATAATTCGGGGGAAGAGGGTTTTTATAGACAGAAAAGTGAGCCGTGGGAGGGGGGGGGCCAACTGATGTGTGCCATGTGTCGAAGAGGGGGTGGGGGCCAAAACATGGGAGGAAATTGGAGGGAGGAGGAAAAGAGGGTCTGCCGAAGGGGGGGTGGGGGTCTAGGAAAAAAAATGACAAGTGGGGAGGGGGGTGGGGGCTAGGGGGGAAAATGGACAAGTGGGGAGGGAAAGAAGGGTGGGGGCCAAGGGAATTTACTGTCGAAATTCGGGTGAGAGGCAAGGCCGAAAAAAAAAAAAAAAAAAAGGTGGACTGTGCGTTTGGCGTTGGGCCAATCGCATGAAAGTCAGGCGATTGGCTTTGGGCCAATCGCCTGACTTTCATGCGATTGGCCCAACGCCAATCATTAGCCCTTTTGGCCATAAATGGCCCAGTCCAGCCATTGTTTTTTTTTTTTTTTTTTTATGCAATCGGTAGACTCTCAAGCGATTGGGTGGGAAAATTTTTTTTTCCCACCGGTGGGTGTGTATCGAACCCCATATATATATATATATATGGGAGCTGATCCATTGACAGCGCTGGCAAACTGGGTTAAGTTACTAGCGCGATCTGGCCGTCCACGAGCGATCTGTGGACGGTTCAGATCTTTTTTTTGCACTTTTTTTAAGTTCGTCCGCTACATAATGTAGCGGACGGACTTTTTTACCTTTTTGCCCCTCCGCCCCTTCCGCTACATTGTTTCCCGAACAGCATTCAAGTCCGCTACACTGTATCGCGGAGGTCCAAATCTTTTTTTTTTACGTTTTTTTTAAGTACGTCCGCTACATAATGTAGCAGATGATTTTTTGACAAAAATACCCTCTAGCTTCCGTCCGCTACATTATGTAGCGGACTAATCTTCTGACTTTTTCATCTTTCTCTCTCATTTTCCTCATTTAATGTTCTGACATTTTTCCTTTCTCTCTCATCTCTCTCATCATCGTATTTTGACTGACATTTTTCCTTTCTTCTGACTTTTTTCCGAGCAGTTTAGTGTGTCCGCTACATTGTGTAGCGGACAGGGACATAATTTCAAAAAGCATAAATTTTCGGGATTCTAGAGATATGTTTGGACTTCTTCTCTCTCTCTCTCTCTCTCTCGCGTGCTCTCTCTCTCTCTATATCCAGATCTGTTTGGGTAAGCAACACACACACACTCTCTCTCTCTCTCTCTCTCTCTCTCTCTCTCTCTCTCTCTCTCTCTCGGGCACTGTACTGGTCTACCAGCCACCGGCGCCGATGGCCTACCTCAGCTGGGGGTTCCAGAGCGGCAACGGTGGCGCCACTCGACCGTGATCGCGAAGTGGGGGTGTTGAGTGGCTGATATGTGGATTGTGTCGTTCGGGTTTGTGGAAGAATTGCAGAGGCGAAGGCCTTTGTGGCTCGATCGGAGGGGAAATGAAATCGGTTACCGAAATCGCAATGTTTCTGACAAATCGGAATGAAAAAAAAACGAATCAATTTCCTTTTTCCACCAAGCATCTTTAAGAGTTTCTTTTAACGAGTCTCCCACACTCACAGGCACACCTCTGATTGATCTCGAATCGCTCTGATACCAGATAGAGGAAAGCAGTCCATTATCTCAGCTCTGAGACTATGGCAGATTTTTCCGAACAAGGGTAAATCCGAGAACGAGCCGTGGGAAAGTCCCCATCGACCTTCAAAGCAGCATTTAACGCCTTTTTGAGATAGGTGAGAACTTTTCTTCTTTATTCAAAATAATCCTGCCTAGAAAAGGTTTCTCTGTTGTCAATCTCACTGGATCTCAGTTCGACATAAGATTCTTAAAGATTTGAATCGTCGAGAACGAAACTCTTCCATCTCTGTTCTGGTGATTCGTGGTTTTCTTCGAGAAGAATTCCTTGATAGATGAGCACATGATGTACATCACTGAGGTAGAAGAAGACCACCACTGGGTCATGCATTTGGCTGGCGCTCTGAACGATGCAAGAAAAGGCATAAATAGAAGTCGATTCCACTTTTTTGTCCTGCTGAAAAAGCTTAGTAAACCGGTCTTCAATTAGCATTACCTCTGCTTTTCCCTCACCTATCTGGATCAGTAGATTCTCCTGATTCAGCAGGATTTGGCTTCGTATGAAGTGTCTGCGGATTACTAAGCCGTGGATCGAGATCTTAGGATCTAGCTAGATAAGACTTATTACACCTTGAAAAAAGGCAGAACGAGACCCGAAAGAGTTCTAGTAATTTGAAAAAAGGATCTTGCGAAGAGCATCACTGAGGTGATGCACAAAAGATTTTAATAAATCAGATTATGCCTACCGTCGGCTATTGATGAAGATGGAGTCAATTTACTTAACCAAAGTGGCTTGGTCTGCTCATCTTTATCATAGTGTCTATGGGTTTATGACCTGTGAAAGGACACAGAGAGAGAGAGAGAGAGAGAGAGAGAGGGGGGAAAAGAAGTCAGAGGATTAAAATGAGAGAGAGAGAGAGAGAGAATGTAAGAAAACCCATCCGCTACATTATGTAGCGGATGAGAGAAAGGACATACCAAAAAGTCAGAGCATTAATGAGAGAAAGGGAAGAGAGAGAAAAAAAAATGTCAGAAAACCATCCGCTACATAATGTAGCGGATGGGCTGTTTTTAAGTTTGAGGGTATTTTTGTCAAAAAAATCGTCCGCTACATTATGTAGCGGACGAACTTAAAAAAAGTGCAAAAAAAAAATCTGGACCGTCTACAGATCGCGCGTGGACGGCCAGATCGCACTAGCAACTTAACCCAGTTTGCCAGCGCTGTCAATGGATCAGCTCCCTATATATATGTGTGTGTGTGTGTGTGTGTGTGCCGATTCTTTTTTTAGTTTTTGGGTCTATATTTGAGTTTGTAATTGCCTATCTCAAATCAAACCACACAATCTACAAAGCAACCCAATCAATAATACTAAAGTAACTGCTAATTTATCGGTAGTTATTTAATCCTAAATTAGTAATTAATATATGAATGTATATAAACAGTAGTCAAATTTTATTCCAAATTAATACAATATATATACAAATGTCATCTGATGCGAGAAAAATTCAAGCACAAACGTCAAGTGCACCGTCCAGTAACATCTTCCTCACCAGCCCTCATGTATCATGTAGCCACTGCTGGTCATTTTGGCTATGAAGCCAAAAAATGTAGCTCTTCCCAAAGCCTGCTGCTCATGTGAATCAAATTCGAACCCCTCCTACAATGCATCAAATAACACAATTAGACGATTAGTTCTATTGTGCTTTCAGGCTCAAGACTCTTTCTTATGGACATTAATTAGTTGGTTGCAACCTTAAATTAAATTTCAATGAGCATGTATGATATATATATATATATATATATATATATATATATATAAACACATACTTTGCCTCGTTGGAGATCAAGATTGAGCGATAGTCAAACGTAGTGGAAAGACGTTCTTGGATCTAATTCGGGTCTTTGGATCAAGAAGACGTCCTTGATTTTGAATCATTAGGAAAAAAAATGCTTTTTGATTGTTTATTGTTTGGTTCACAATCATAAAAAATTCAAATGTTAAAAATCCCCAATTCTCTTCCTTTCCTTTAGCAAGTAATTCATCTATCTATTTGACTCTCTCAGTTGGTTAGCCAGTGTCATTGTCCTTCTGCTTCTTACTCTTTCTTATCATTATGCTTCTTACGAATAACCTAGGCATGTCAATGGAATAAGCCGACGACCTATCTCTATGGATCCTAGCCAAAACTAAGGCTCACCATTGGATATACCCTTTGTTTATAATAATTAACAAAGAAGTGATGGTACCTAAAAGGTCAAGCCCAAGAGCCACTAGATACTTTAGACCGAAAGCCATGAAAGTCCCTCCAAAGAAGGTTCAAAAGAAGGCTCACTTCTTCAAGTTCACGCATGCGTAGCGCTAGATGTACTATCATTACGTGATGCAAACTTGTTATTATTAAAGGAAGAAAGTATAGTTTGAAATCAACTTGGTTTTCCTTTGAAGGTTTGTTGCTAAATCCAATGCAGAGTGAGGATAATAACCAACCTGCTTATATCGCATACGAATTGCGTTAACCCACAGAGACACTGCACACAACTAGCCAAAATATTACACTCCTTGCAGCGTATAAATTAACTGAAAAAACTCTTTTTAATTTGTGATGTACTATAACAATGGAGTTTGGTACGTCAAATTGTCTAAGTTGCAGACACTGTGAAATGATTCTCATGTACGAAGAGTGAAGTTCATGGCCAGCAACATTGTGGTGCTAGGGAAAATACTTTCTACTTTGCTTGTTGATGCAAATTCTTCGCTCGCAAGCTCGTTTTCTTTTTTCTTACTCTAATATGCCGATAAAAAAGTAGACTAAGCCAGGGATGACATGGTCAAGATGATATTATTTGATGATCTAAAGAGCTTTAGTTGATGAAAGTAAAAAGTATGTCGTGGTCTTAGAAGCTTTCATCATTAGTACGGTGATGACTTGCTCTCGTACGTTATTCCTTGGTGGTTTCTTTTTCTACCATTTATATCAACTTACATATTTTATTGTTATGTCAACTTGCGTCATTTAGTGATTGGATTAAAGAATATTCAGACTCATCAAATGATTCTTTCACATTTGGTATTGATTGGTTGTCCGATATCAATTTCAGACATTCTTAAACATAAAATTCAAGGGTTAATTACTCACGGCACCCCTGAGATTTGCCCTAAATTACACACGGACCCGCCTATCTTTGTAAATTACACTCCGCTCCTAAAATCTAACTTTCTTTAACGGTGTTAACATCTGGACATAAAAAGACATTTATGGCCTTCTTATCGTTTAAGGAAATGCAATTTATGCCCTTCTTATTGTTCAAAGATCGATGGCTTCAGCAACACCAGCAGTAGCAAAAGTTGAACGACGACGGAGTGACCAGTGTCCCCAACTCCTCCTCCAATCGCATGACGCCGGATTCGAGCACTCACCGGCATCAACCGGCGAAGAACAGCAGAAATGCCGGTTCGAGCAAGCCGGAGCGGGTGGGGCTGAAATTTCAATGCTGAACGAGGGCGACGAGTTGGCTCGCCTTAAGTCGATACCTACGCGCACCCCATCTTTTCGGCCAAATCGCCGGTATCATGAGGTGAGAGACGGCAGGAGTGCCGAGGTTAGCGAGCGGGAGCTGATGGGAATGCGGATTCAGGACAAACGGAATGAGGCCGATGAGTCGACTCTGCCTAAGTCTTTACCTGCTCGTGCGTCGCCGTTTCGGTGAAATCAGGCGGTGAGATACGGCAGGAGCGCCGAAGCGAAAGAGCCGGAGGCGGTGGAGACGGAAATGCAAGCTGAGGTGGCTCAGGATGAACGCAAGACGGACGATTCGAAGAAGAAAATGAACGAGATCGACGAGTCAACTCTACCTAACTCGTTGGCTATCCTCGGCATGTGAGATTGTATATGTGTGTTTTGTAGCCCTTGGGAATGGGGATCGGTTTCCGCTGTGGTTGTCGGTGTGCCAGTGTCGGTTGTGGATGGGTATTGGGTGGGCGACTGATTTAGGCAGCTGAAGGTGTCGCCTGTAATGGCCCTTGGTGAGGTTGGCGGCCTTGGGTGCGCCGGTGTGGTTGTGGGTGGTCGTAATTTATCTTCGTGGGGAGGTGGTGGCCAGTGGTGGTGGGTCGTGGTGATGGGGATAGTTGATTGGCAGGGACAGTGGGTGTTGCTGGCGGTGTGGGTCTTGGGTGGGTGGTTTTCGTTGGGAGGTAGAGGCCGGCGTGGTGGATCGGCGTGATGAGTAGATACGTAAGGGCAGTGGGTGATGCCGGCATGGTCACCGAGATGTCGTCGGAGGTGTGTCGGAAGGTGTCGCCGACAGTGATGGATGGTGATGTGTGAAATGAGAGCAGCCAGCAACCCCATTTGTTCCTGCATTATTGGTTGTACAGTGTGAAGTTTTGGTTGTACAACATGCATTGTTGGCTGTACAACATCACTGTTGGTAAAAGTTAAAAAAAAAAGATATATAACAGAAGAAGAAGAAGAAGAAAAACCTAAAGGGCAAATGAGGGTTTTATTCAAGAAAGCGAGGGTAGTTTGGGGATGAAAAAAATAAAAAAGTAAGGTGTCAGGGAATCTTTCGACGGAGTTAGGGTCCCCGTCAATTTTGTGGGGCTCCGTGAAATGCGGGTACAAACCTCAGGGGTGCCGTGAGTAATTTACAATGATAGGCGGGTCCGTGTGTAATTTAGGGCAAACCTCAGGGGTGCCGTGAGTAATTAACCCAAAATTCAAGTCTTGTTTTTACTTAGTTTAGACTGAATACTTGGTTTTTGCAATTGCTTACCTACCTATTATTACTTTAACGATGACACCAATTACTTGTAGCAGTTAAGATGAGAATTTTTTTTGTGTATTTGTTAAGGTTTTATCGAGCTCTCCGTGTGCGAACTACGATCTCAAAGTAGATATATAGTAAAGTTAAAGCTTAGAGAACGTTATCCAGTCACCGCCTACTTTGACGTCCTCTCATTTCATCTCTTGTCCAATGACACCATGTTTAAATTCCAATTATAATCCTTTTTTACAATTATCTCTTTATTCTTATTGCCATATTATAAAATTTTTACCAAATAGATTTTGGTGGATTTTTCACCTCGAAAGTAGTCAAGCTTTAGGCTGCAAACAAAAATCCGTTGGACAATTAACTTACGTCTCCTTTTATATTTCTCTGTTTGATATATTTAATTGTATATTATTATCTCCTTAATATGCATTTATGCCTAATGTAGAGCCTTCAAGGTAATATATATATATATATATATATATATATATATATATATATATCACTTGCATGGAAGAAACGTGGCTGTGTTTAGCTTCTTTATTACTCCTCTGAATTGATCACACTAATGTCGAGGGTGCTTCTTTAAAAAGTAGTGTTTAGCTTCTTTCAAGCGAAGGCCGCTACGTACTTTAATACTCAGTTAATTGTTGTGTTTATTTAGATTTTCCTTTGTTTTGTTTTAAAATTCGTGCACATGAAATTGCCTAACAAGACATACAAAAATATTTTACATGCTTAAGCAGCATTTTTTAACACGTCCAAGTATATGATTGCTCTTCACCTTTTTCTAGGCGTTTCACTTAAGAACGAAGACAATTATGGTTAGTGAGGTGTATGGGATAGGGACAAAGCGGAGACTTGGTCATGCTTTTGCTGAATTAGTTTTATTAAGCGCTAGGCTCATGATAGGGAAATTTCATTTTCTATTCTTAGTTTTGCTTTCAACCAAAAAGATTTGTTGAATGATAGGGGATAGGGACATGCCGAGACATTGTCAAGCTTCTGCTGAATTAGTTTTATTAAGCACTAGGCTAATGATAGGAAAATTTTCATTTTCTATTCTTAGTGTTGCTTTCAATCTTTGAGATTTGTTAATTGACTTTATGATAAATCATTCTTCATCACAACAAGCTGAACACTAATTCTTTTCTTCAAACTTATTGCTTAATAAAGGCATTTGTAAATTTTAATTTTAATTTTCATGGGGCGTTTCTCCTTTCGCTTTTACTTATAAATCTTAATTTACTAACATGTTTGTGAATCTGAGTTCTACAATCATATTTTTTCCTTCATATAAGCTTCGTGAAGTTTATCATTGATAAGTCTCGATCTTCTCTCTTTTAATTGAGAATTTCTCTACTTGGTTAGGTTGGTGCATGAGTAAACCTTTTAACCTATATCTATTCTAAATAATGTTTTATCTATATCTATATTTATTTATACTACCTATAAAAGTATGAATCTTGTAAATCATTTTATTTCATTTTTACCCTTCATTAATCACTCTATTAACAATCCTACCCTTTCATAAATACTACTCCATTATTATCCTACCCTTTCATAAATACTACTCCATTATTATCTAATCATTTTCGATTTTACCCTTCGTCAGTTATTCCAATGACAAACATATCATTCCCTAATTAGTTTTTTTGTAATGCGTTTAAGGAACATTAGGTCATAAATTTAATCGAAGCCTACATTTACATATTGGGAAACAAAATGTGTAATTGCTAAAAATGTATTTATATAATAAATTATTTTTAGACAATTATGTCCTCCATTAAATACGTCCATTACATTCTTACCCTTCTTTTATTACTCCCTTTTAAATTTTGATGAAATTAAAAGAACATTGGGTAATGAATCTATTATATGCACGGGAAAACAAAAAGCGTGATGAGAAAGAAAAGCATAACAAAGAAATTTCTTTATTATTCTTTTTTAAATTTAATTAAAATGAAATAAACACTAGATATTAAATTGGTTAATGAGAACTGTGATTATTTTCCTTGCATTTTTAGGTTAGTAAACAATTAACCAATTGAAAGACTGAAAAATAAACACAAAATAAAGAAATTAAAATACATAAAAAATCAATTAAGAAACAAAAAATTGATAGAAAAACAAAACAGGAAAAAAAAAGGTTAATTATGCATCAAAAAACAAGGCTTAAATATGGTGCCAATTTGAACTGAAAATATGTTCGGTTATTTCAGTTGAAGACCGGGTGTTTTGCATTTCTTATTGATGAAATGCAAAGCACTTGGTCTTGAAAAATTATAAATCTTGACCATAAACCAATTTAACAGATTACAAAAACAAAGGCATAGATTCATTCTTTTAATTTATTCATTTATTTTTATTTTCAGCAGTACCATCAAATATTTCTTAAATCCAGAAGTTACAAAGGATATTTCTAAACTTTGAACTTATTACATTTGCAAACATCAAATATACATTTCTTTTAAAACAAGTCACAAAAGAAATAAGAACATAATTGAATTACATTATTTTGATCCCAAAAAAGATAATAATATCACCTCAAGTATTACTCTCGACTATATCCACGTGCAACGCACGTGCTCTATACTAGTCACCATAAAAGTATGTAATACGTTCACGTGTGGGCTTGGTTAGCTATTAGAAACTAAAGATGCTACGGATTGGAATAAAAATTGTCTTTGATTTCGGGATTGAGATTCTCCTTCTCGATTGAAGTTGTCTTTGCATTCAAATGAATAAAGATGAAATAAATAGGGTGACTTGACCTAGAAAGATTCAAATCATAGACTTTCTACTTTGCTTATTCATGCAAATTCTTCTCTCGCAAGCTTATTTTCTTTTTTCTTACTCTAATATTTATACTGATAAAAAAGAAGATCATGACAGGGATGATATGATCAAGACGATATTATATGATGTTCTAAAGAGCTTCAGTTGATCCAAGTGCAAAGTATGTCATGGTCTTAGAAGCATTCATCGTTAGTACAACGATGACTTGCTTTCATACATTATATCTTAGTGGTTTCGTTTTCTACCATTTATGTCAACCTACATCTTTTACTTTCAGGTACGGTCTAATGCCGAATTCTTTATTTCCAACATACAGTCAATGTTAAGAGAAAATTATCTTCATAGGAGGGTACGATACCAACTTTACATCAACCCAAGTATTTTTTTGGTCAAACGGCTATTGCATTAATTAAAAACATTGAAGTACAACTAAAAGAGCACAAACGAACGTTTGGCTCTGGAAACAGAGTACAAAAAGTACTAGAAAAAGAGTACAAACAACAACAGATGCTTGACCCTGGAGCTTTCAACCCAAGTAACTTCTTCTAAGGAATTGATAGTCATGTTGGACGGTGTAATTCGTTTGTATTAGCTTCTAGCCCACACTATCACTTTTGTTATATTAAATACGATTTTGGGTAGGTTTAGTTCCAACTCTAATTTAAACTATTCACATATGACACTTTTGGGATTGGATTATAGACGATTTGGACTCATCATATGATTCATTCACATTTGGACTCATCTCATGATAGGGAAATTTCATTTTCAATTCTTAGTTTTGCTTTCAACCTTAAAGATTTGTTGAATGACAGGGGATGGGGACATGCGGAGACGTTGTCATGCTTCCGTTGAATTAGTTTTATTAAGCACTAGGCTCATGATAGGAAAATTTTCATTTTCTATTCTTTTGGTGTTGCTTTCAATCTTTGAATTTGTTGATTGACTTTATGATAAATCATTCTTCATCACAACAGGCTGAACGCTAATTCTTTTCTACAAACTCATCGCTTAATAAAGGCATTTGTAAATTTTAATTTTCATGGGGCGTTTCTCCTTTCGCTTTTACTTATCAATCTTAATTTACTAACATGTTTGTGAATCTGAGTTATACAATCCTATTTTTTCCTTCATATAATGTGGCTATGCACCCGAACATGGAGGCTGATGATGTATGTGCTCTGATGTACACGATGACATACGTGAGGAAGAAAGATGAGGACAATGCACATCGGGTGAGAGACTTCGTTTCAGTTATTTTCTAGCAGATCGATATAAGTTACAAATTAATTTGTTTAAGTTAAAATTTTGACTATGTATTCGATGTATGTTGCCTTAATGTCTTCAACGTCAAATCACTGTTTTGCAGGCCTCGTATAAATATATCAGAGATCTAGGCAGCAGCCTGAATAGCCATTAGGTCCACGGATACGGGTACGAGTATCGGGACATTAAAGTTGTGGTTGGATACACCGGCGATCATCAATCGGCCAAAAGGGTGCGTACACAGCCTGCCCAGCACGACTTCACGTGCCGTGATAGATGCATCTCCACCATTTGCTACCCCTCCACAGATGCAAACATTGACCACGGAGCAACAATTCACGAGGATGATATCTGTCGCATTGTTGAGGAGGTGTTTAGAATGATCGAGGTCGCCTGAGGTGGCTGCCGGCGGTGGGAGGGTGGTGGTGGTGGTCTAAGAAAAAAAAACCAAAAGTGAAAAAAAAAGCCAGTTTCTGGAGTTTTTTTTTTTACTCTTCAGTTTAAGAACTGGTTTTTAAACTGAAAAAAAAAAATGGTTACCAAACGCTCCTTTTTTTTCAGTTTTTAAAAACTGAAAAAAAAAGAGGAATTTTTTTTTGTCAAACCTAGCCTTAGTTGTCTGTGGTCTACACGATATATATTTGTTTACTTATACTTCCTATTGTTCTATTTTTTGTCATCTTCCTTTTGCTTCTCAGAGGGAGGTGTACGGGATAGAGACGACGAAATTGCACTCGGAGACATAGTCATGCTTCTGCCGCATTAGTTTTCTTAAGCGTAGGGTCATGAAAGGGAAATTTTCCTTTTTCAACTCTTAATTTTCCTTTCAATCTTTAAGATTTGTTGAATGACTTCACGATACATCTTGCTTCGTCTTAACGCTTAATAATGATTGTGTGTGTGTGTATGTGTGTGTGTGTGTGTGTGTGTGTGTGTGTGTGGAGGATTACTCCATCTAGAAAGATTCAAATCATAGACTTTCTAGTTTGCTTATTCATGCAAATTCTTCCCTCGCAAGCTCATTTTCTTTTTTCTTACTCTAATATTTTTGCCAATAAAAAAGTAGAATAAGGTCAAAATGATATTATTTGATGTTCTAAAGAGCTTTAATTGATCCAAGTACAAAGTATGTCATGGTCTTAGAAGCTTTAATCATTAGTACGGTGATGACTTGCTCTCTTACGTTATACCTTGGTGGTTTCTTTTTCTACCATTTATGTCAACTTACGTCTTTTATTTTTATGTCAACTTGTGTCATTTAGTGATTGGATTAAAGAATATTCATACTTATCAGATGATTCTTTCACATTTGGTATTCATTGGTTGTCCGATGTCAATTTCAGACATTCTTAAACATAAAATTTACGTCTTGTTTTGCTTAGTTTAGATTTAATACTTGGTTTTTGCAGTTGGTTACGTACCTACTAAGACTTTAACGATGACACTTATTACTTATAGCAATTAAGATGAGAATTTTTTTTATGGTTTTATCGAGCTCTCCGTGTGCAAAGTACGAGCTCAAAGTTAATATATAGTAAAACCAAAACAGAAAGAACGCTATCTAGACACCGCCTACTTTGACGTCCTCTTCTTTCAACTTTTGTCCACATTGACACCCTATTTAAATCCCAATGATAATCCTTTTAACAATTATCTCTTGATTTTTATTGCCATATTGTAAATTTTTTTACCAAATAGATTTCACTGGATTTTTCACCTCGAAAGCAGTCAAGCTTTAGGTTGCAAACAAAAACCCCTTGGATGCAGGCAATTAATTTACGTCTCCTTTTATGTTTCTCCCTTTCATATATTTCTTTGCATATTATTATCTCCTTAATATGCGTTTATGCCTAATATAGATCCTTCAAGGTTCCTTTCAGCTACACGTGGCATTTGAATTAGTTTTCATTATATTCCATTGTCGTTTGAATATATATATATATTGTTGGGCGAAATATATATCTTTGTGTATACTTGTGCCTCAAATCAGTTTCGAACATTTAATGGCATGCAAATATAAAGGTTTCCAAAACAGCAGTAACGTAACCAAAAAAATAAATTATAGATTATAACTCACAACAAGATTGCAGAATAGCAAAGGAAAAAGGGCCGAGGCGTGAATTTGATTCACTGTCCTTAAGACTTTATTCGTCCCGCAACGGTGCTAACGGTCTCTAGACGAAAAGCCTCCCAAGATACAACGGTAATACGTCTGAAAATAGGAGCACTCCAAATTTGCAGACCCGGCGAACTAAAACAATTAGCAGAACTTTTTCTCTCTTGGACAAGCAAAAACAGACGGACATAAGAAAATATTATTTCGGGATTAATTCATTCTGTAACTTCTGTAACTGACTCGTTTTTATACACAGAGTATTCACTGGGGGGTGCAACACAGCTGGTTGGAAATGTTACAACTTTCCGGAAAATAAAATAAATAAATAAATAATTATTTATTTAAGTTTGTCCCAAAAAGAATAAAGCCTGATGGGCCAAGCCCAAGCCACGGACCGGACCGGACCGGGACGGGACGGGTGGGCGGCACGCGCGTGTGTGGTGGTCCTTGGGTCAATCTAGGTCCTCCCTCCTTACAAAACTTGGGTACCCGCAAGGAGTCCAACCCTTAGCTCAAGGCTAAGCCTTATAAGGAGACAATTTGACTTTATCTCTTCAATATGGGATACTCTTTTCCCTTTAAGTTGAACCACCAACTTCAACGTCAATTTTTTCATTCACCTTTCATTTGTCTTAAACATGTGAATATACCATGACCATCTATTCCAATAGAGGATCATGAATCAATTTGTTCCTAACCAAAATATGATTTGGAACCCATTACAAAATAGAGTCAAAGTTGCTTTTCCGTAATGGGTTTAAAACCCAATTCCAACATATATATATATATATATATATATATATATATATATATATATATATATATTGAGTTTTTAATTGCCTATCTCTATCTAAATTCTTGAGCAGTTTGATTTGTTTTAAATACTGTGTCGCGCCATTATCTAGTTTATGCTATTGATACTATTTTTTTTGTTTTTCCACAAACCTCAAGAATAAAATTATCTCATGTGTGGACTTGGTTTGCTATTAGAAACTAAAGATGCTAAGGATTGGATTAAAAATTGTCTTTTACTTCGGAATTGAGATTCTCCTGCTTGTTTGAAGTTGTCTTTACATTCAAATGAATAAAGATGAAATAAATATGGTGACTTGATCGAGAAAGATTCAAATCATAGACTTTCTACTTTGCTTATTCATGCAAAGTCTTCTCTCGCAAGCACATTTTCTTTTTTCTTACTCCAATATTTTTGCTGATAAAAAATAAGATCATGCCAGGAATGACATGGTCAAGATGATATTATATGATGGTCTAAAGAGCTTCACTTGATCCAAGTGCAAAGTATGTCATGGTCTTAGAAGCATTCATCATTAGTACAAGGATGACTTGCTTTCATACATCACTACAAGAAATAAGGCTTTTAGCGACGAAAAAATCCGTCGCTAAAACTTTTAGTGACGGAATTAGCGACGAACATACCGTCGCTAAAAGTCCTTTGTATAAAACTCCGTTTCTAAAAGTTTTGCGACGGAATTTTAAAATCCGTCGTCTAATATTAAAATTTTTACGACGGATTTATTTATAAAGTAGCGATAGAGTTTTCGTCGCTAATTCTATTTTATGTATTTTAATTTATTTTCTTTTTTGTGAAATTAGCGACGAAATATAATTTTTAGCGACGAAATATTTTGTCGCTAAATTAGATTTTTAACGACGAAATATTCCGTCGCTAAGAATCTTAGAATTAGGTACACTTTTAGCGACAGAATTAATCCGTCGCTAAAAGTCATTTTTTTAAAATATATATATATATATATATTTATTTTTCTAATGCCCAATCCTGTAATAAAAAATTCAATCCTAAACAAAAACTCATAATCCCCAAGACACAAACAACTATATATAATCAACTTAAAAAATGTTTATTATAAAAAAAACTCGTAATGTACAAGCCGGGAATCGGATACAGCCAGTTAGGGGAGGGGAGAAGATCGAGTACAAGCCGAGCAGAGGGGGGGGGACAAGCTGGGACCGGTCACGAGAAGGGGCTCATCAGGGGTTACTGAGTCCCGGATCTGGATCCTGCTGATCCGGGGCCAGCTCGGCATGTCCAGTAGGGGTTCTCTACTGATCCAGCTCCTTGATCATCCCTAACACCACCGTAGCAATGCACTGGATCTCCTCATCGTCCAATGAACGTCGAGGAGCTGGTGTCTGTGGATATGCAAGAATCTTTCTGAAATACATATGCAAGAATCTTTTCGAAATATAAAAATTTCATAAATTGAATACATATGCAAGAATCTTTCCGAAATATTAAAATTGCAGTAAGATCGTTGCATATGTTACCAATTCCACTTTAAATAGAACTCGTTGGCAACGAGTTAAACCATCTCATTGCCAATGAACTTCGCAAAACAACAACGAATATAAAAAATGCAGGATTTATAAACAACCAGTAATTGAACCATCTCTGGGCAATATGGAGTAATTATGGGATGACCAAGGGATAATTAGGGCTAACTGGGTTATTAGTGTTAATTATGATTGTCAGGGTTTAGCGTTATGGATTTAATTAATCTAATTAGGATTTATTAGGATATGTTAGGGCTAATTAATGTTAATGAGGAGTACCTTGGGCTAATTATAGCTAATTAGGATTGATTAGGACTAATTAGGGTTATTTAGTCCTAATTAGGGTTTAATTGTGCCGAGTAGTGTTGATAGTCCTAATTAGGGCTAATTAGGCTTAATTGGATTATGTATGGCTAATTATTGTTAATGAGGAGTTGTTTCGGATAATTATAGCTAATTAGGGTTGATTAGGAGTAATTAGGATAAGCTAATTAGGGTTTAATTGTGCCGAGTAGTGTTGATTAGTTCTAATTAGGGCTAATTCGGCTTAATTGGATTATGTTAGGCTTAATTACGACTAATTAGGCTAAGTATAATCAATATGCGCGTAATTGGGTTCATTTGTCGCTTATCAGAGTTTAGTTAGGTTTTAGGGTTTATTTAATCTAATCACGGGTTGCTAAGATATAAGTAATTACAGCTAATTAGGGTTTAATTTGGGCTGATTAGTGTTAATTAGGGCTAATTTGAGGTAATTACAGCTAATTTAATTTTCATTGGGTTCTTAGGATTAATTAAAACTAATTAGGCTCGTTAGAGCTAATTATAGCCAGCCACGATGAGATTCTAGGACGTGCATGCTAAAAATGTCGCGTTAACCTAATTAACCTAAATTCAATGCGCAGTCAACAATCTCAATTCCGACACCTCATATAGGGTGTCGATATGGTGTCTGATATGTGTCCGACACATCTGGACACGTGTCCGACACCTACCGAAACGTATCCAAGTCCTCCGGACCCGTGTCCGACACCCATCGACACGCACCTCCGGACACATCGACACATGTTGATTTATTTTTTAAATGCCGGACACCGTCGATCAGACGTGGTGTCCGTGTCCGTGCTAACTAACAGGTATCTCAATCCAATAAGGTCCCATCCTCCGTCAGCAATCTCAATTCTCAATTCTCAAATGCTCAATGCAATAAAAATTAATAAAAATCACACATTCAATCCAATTGGGTCCCATCCTCCGTCAACAATCTCAATATCTCAAATGCTCAATGCACGATTAACAATCTATAATCATCAATTAACAACCTAAAATCATTAATAATTAATCTCAATTACTTCTAATGCACAACTAATAACCTAAAATCATCGATCAATAATCACAATTCTCAAATGCATTATTAACAACCTAAAATTATCAAACAAATGATCAATGTTCAAATGGAAAAAAATTGTTCAAAGTGCACATATCCGATGCGCTTGAATTATTTCAATTTAGGGTTCGATTCGATTAGGACATTTAAATTAGGGTTTAATTAGGGTTCAATTAGGGGGTTCTATTAGTTCAATTTAGCGTTTGGTTGAATTGGGGCATTCAATTTAGGGTTTACTTAGGGGGTTCAATTTAGGGTTTGATTGGATTAGGGCATTCAATTTAGGGTTCAATTAGGGGTTCAATTAGTTTAATTTAGGGTTCGATTCGATTCGATTAGGGCATTCGATTTAGGGTTTAATTAGGGTTCAATTACTTCAATTTAGGGTTCAATTAGTTCAATTTAGGGGTCGGTTGAATTAGGGCATTCATTTAGGATTCAATTAGGGGGTTCAATAAGTATAATTTAGGATTCAGATGGATTATGGCATACTAGTATTGTTACTCGAATTATATTTTTACTAGTATTTTTACTCGAATTATATTTGCCTTTTTTGAACTGGACAAAAAATGCAGTGAAAAGTTGTTGAAAATGAAACCTCCAAATTGACTGATTATGCCATTAATAAGCACCTTTGGTATCTGATTGTATTTTCTCAAACTTTTATCTGATTGTATTTGTTTCCCATCAACCGCCTAAAGAAGCAAAGAACAAAAATAAGATCCGCCGACTTCTACCATTATCATCTAAACGATTGATCGATAACAGGTATCAATTCTTGGTAAAAGGTCTGAAAACTATAGCATTAGTCTAACTTTTCCTTTGGCGTAGGCAGAGTTCATTGTTATACGCTAAATTGAGTGCTATTACGTACAAATACTTGTACCTTGTTCTTGTTTAGCTCCATGAAAACAAAACCATAAACAATTATTGATCTTTGGACATAAGCAAATAGCTTTATATATTCCACCACGACACCCTTCTTTGATTATATCAATAACTAATCACCAGATTTCATTTTCATAACGCACAAAACAACCAAGGACAAAATAAGAGTAGCAAAAGAAGAAGAATACATACAGTTGCAAGTGAAGGTAAACGGGCACATGTAGCAAAACCACATAAGACCCAGAATCGAAGTCCTTAGTGTGCATTGTAAAATTTTGATTGTGATTTCTAGGGCAAAGTTATCAAGCTCAAAATCAAGCACGATTGTAGCAAATTCAAGCAAATTCAGTAAAGCTAAAAACCAAGCACGTCTGAGACAAGTTTAAAACCGTACCAGAGTTGTAGATCTGGCCGGAGTAGGTGCGTCAGTGGGTTGTCGCTGGAGGTGCCACGACGTCAGTGGGTTGTCGTCGGAGGTGAGGGGGGCTCACCGGAGGTTAAATCGCCGGTAGGTGGAAACGGGGTGAAACAAGGTCAAACGGCAGAAATTAAGAGATAGAAACGGGGAGAGAGATAGAGAAAATGCAGAGTGACCGTCGGTCAAAGATATTTTATCAGACGGATGTTTTTTAGCGACGGTATTATTCTGTCGCTTAAAGAATATTAAAAAACCCTCAAACTTTACAAATTCCCTAAAAATATTTAACGACGGGAACCCCGTCGTTAAAAATCCACCGGCAAAGGTTTTTACCAACTTATTATTCCGTCGATAAAGCTTTTTGCCAACGGATTTTTACCGACGATGTTTCCCGTCGCTGAAAGAGATTTTAGCGACGGAATGTCGCTAAAATTCCGTTGCCAAATCAATATCTTTTCTTGTAGTGCATTATAACTTGGTGGTTGCGTTTTCTACCATTTTTGTCTACCTACATCTTTAACTTTCATGTACGGTCTGATGCCTAATTCTTTATTTCCAACGTGCGGTCATAGTTAAGAAAAAGTTATCTTCATAAGGGGGTATGGTACCAACTTTTCATCAACCCAAGTTATTTCTTCTAAGGAATTAATAGTTATGTTGGACGGTGTAATTCGTTTTTATTGGCTTCTTGCCCACATTGTCACTTTTGCTACATGTAATACGATTTTTGGTAGGTTTAAACTTTTCACATATGACACTTTAGGGATTGGATTAAAGAAGATTTGGACTCATCATATGATTAATTCACATTTGGTATTGATTGGTTGTCCGATGTCACTTGCAGACAGTCTTAAACATAAAAGTTACAACTGGTTTTTACTTGGTTTAGATTTAATCCTTGGTTATTGCAGTTGTTTAAGTACCTATTATGACTTTAACAATGATACTTATTACTCGTAGCAATTAATATGAGAAATTTTAATTTTTTTTTTTGAATAATTTTATGGTTTTATCAAGCTCTCTGTGTGCAAAGTAAGGGCTCAAGTTAGTATATATAGTAAAGCTAAAACTGAGAGAACATTATCCAGCCACCACCAACGTGGACGTCCTCTTCTTTCATCTTTTTTTCACATGGACACCCTATTTAATTTCCAATTATAATCCTTTTTACAATTACCTCTTGATTTTTATTGCCATTATATACAAATTATACCAATTATATCTCACCGGATTTTTAACCCCGAAAGTAGTCAAGCTTTAGGTTTCAAACAAAAATACCTTGGATAATGCAGGCAATTAATTTATGTCTCCTTTTATGTTTCTCCCCTTCATATCTTTAGTTGCATATTATTATCTCCTTAATATGCATTTATGCCTAATGTAGAGCCTTAAAAGGTTACTTTCAGCTACAAGTTGCATTTGAATTTAGTTTTCCCTCAAGGTTTCTAAATAATGTTTACTCACCATAAAAAAAGTATGTAATATGTTCATATGTGGGCTTGGTTTCCTATTAGAAACTAAAGATGCTTAGAACTGGATTAAAAATTGTCTTTGACTTCGGAATTGGGATTCTCCTTCTTGCTTGTATTTTATTTTGGAACTAGAAGTGATTTCAAACGCTACCAAGTTAATATGTTTATATATTTTATTTTGGAACTCCGCGTTGGAGTAATTTGGATTATATAAATGTTTTAGGCTGCTATGGTATTTATTGATGTATCTTTGGAATTGATTAGTAGATGCTCTGAATGACCACTTGGGAGAACTTTTCGATATTTTTAGGTTTTGACTTTGTTTATTTGATATTAACGCTCTGAAAATTCGGGGCGTTAGAATCTCTAACTAAATTCTTAAGCACTTTGATTTTAACTTTGACTTCACCAACCTCATCGCCCCTCAAACCACCAAAACAAACATCAAAATATCCATCATATAGTTTCATTAATTCCCTTTTTTTTTTAAATTTGTCATTATATGCTAACATGGCTCCAAAACTTTAATTTTGTAAATTATCATCATTATCATTTTCTCTTTTATTCCATTTCAAAAGATTCCCTAATATCTATATCTAATCGTAGCCATATATCCCTAAACATCTCACGAGTATTAATTCCTTCTTATGATTTCACATTCCCAAATCAAGTACTCTGCTATGCTTCAATAGGTGCTCCAACTGTTAAACCGCTCTTCTTACGGTGAAATTATAGGCGCGTCCATTAGTTTGGACAAATTACATTTATGTCCATTGATTAAACAAAATATGAAAATACATAAAGTTTTGAAGAAAATACCTAATTGACCCTAAGTTTGAAATAAAATTTTAAAATGCTATCCATCTTTCCCCCTTTTATCATCGTGCAATTGCCACCAGAGCACCACCTCTACTGTAACTTCATCATCAACATCCAAACTAAGTAGCAATTTCTTAAAATACCATCCAATTGATGTGTCGTTCCCTTGACCACCTAGCCGCATGCTCACATATTCACCTCCACCGAGAGCCACTGCCTCGAAAAGCAGCCGTGAGCCACTGGTGCAATGCGCCGCTACGAGCCATTGCTCGACCACCATTGCACCACCATCTCCACCTCTTCCTCACTCCATTTTTCCCTTCTTTGCAGCTAATTTTTCAAAGCCCTTCTCTCTTCAATTGGCAAATGTTGCGTCAAAACGCCAAAGAGAAGAGACCCACTTACAAGATATTTTCGCCCAAGAAACCAAGCGCCACAAATCGTCTTCTTATAGGCACATGCTCTCCATACTAGAAAAAGAGAAAGATGAGGCAACCCAAGACTTGTTGGCCATCTTCGTAACCCTCCAGTAGGAGCTCTGTTCAAACTTAGCCTTTTTTGACAATCCATCAGCCTGCCTTGGCTTTGGACGCCTTAAACCACAAAACGACGTCACTTTCAACCTCGGCCACCACCGGCAATGACGAGCTTGGCATACCACAAAGGTCCGAGGATGGAGGTGATGAAGACGCTACAATCGGGGTTGGGGCTAGGGGGTTAGAGGGAAAGAAGGGGTGGGTAGTGGTGTAGGGAGAGGGAGGGCATCGGCGGGGCGGGGAGAGATGGAGCGACGTCTGGGTAGGGGATGACTTAGAGAATGAGAAGAGTTAGAAATTAGAGTTTTGAAACCCTAATTTGGAAATTAGGTTTTAAATTATATAGTGTATATCAAGGATGGTATTGACATTTTAGAAATACATATTGATGACATTAGCATAAGCATAAGCATATGATTTTTCTAATGGATCAATGATGGTAGGACATGGCTAATACATTTTCAAAGTTGTTAGTAACGGTCTATTACAATTTGAAACTTAGTGTCCTATCCCAAAAATATGCTTCTTGTATGTAGGAAACCTGGCTGTGTATTATAGAGGAAAAATACTCCTCTAAATTGATCAGGCTAATGCAAGAGTACTTCTTTAAGAAGTAGTATTTAGCTTCTTTATTACTCTTATATTTCAAGCCAAGGCTGCTATTTTTGATATTCAGTCAAACGATGTGTTTATTTAGATTTTTCTTTTTCTTTTCTAGAAATTCATGCACATGAAATTGTCTAACAAACCATACAAAAAATTGTTATATGCTTAATCAGCATTTTTTAACACATGCAAGTGTATGGTTGGTCTTCACCTTTTTAAGGCGTTTCATTTAAATATGATGACCACTATGGTTGGCTTTTCAAAATTTTCCAGTTATGTGGTCCTTTCTTCGTACCCTTTTGAATCGTTTCCTTTTTATATGGTTGTTCCTAGCTATTTGAATTGCTTTAAAGTTACTATCTCATATTTAAAAGTGATGTGGCTCAACTTATTCGCTACCGTATAAAATACGTAACTTTTTGCATTGCTGTGAATTAGTTTTGTAAAAAAGTTTTAAGTTTACCTTGCAATTCCAGAGACAACCGTGAGTTGTATGTGATCTACACCGTATATATGTCTACTTATCTTTTTGTTATCTTCTTTTACCTTTTCAGAGTGAGGTGTATAGGATAGGTGCGATGAAATTGCAACACGAAACTGCTATTGTTTAGCCTAATAATTTTTTTCCCTATTCGATGTTGCACACGTATTTGTTTACTTTTCTTATTGTCTCCGGCGCAATAATAAATTCAATGCTTTAGACGGCAATCCCATAGTCATTAGACTTTCGTATAACAAGTCTACTTGCTCCTTACCTTTTATCCAACACTATTTTCTCCTCTTTATTTAAATTTGGATTTGGACTTGCTTTTTTTGTATGCCCAAAGCACTTTTTTCGCCTCTTTATTCTTTTTCAGTTTTCGTTTCAGTTTTTCCTTACTTCATCGTATTTATTACGGCTAAAGCTATGATGTATGGCATTAGTTATTTCTTATGTATTTAATATTTGTATTATTTTACTGCACACTTTTTTGAATATTATATCTTTTCAAACTCAACTTTAACTTATCATATCAGGAAATTTGCCATCAATCATATTTTTCGAGTTTAATTTTACACTTTCCTACAATTTAGTTCTATCACCTTTGTATAGAAATTGTCATAATATTATTTGATAACACTTACGTTTATGACTAGTTAGTGATGCAGTGTTCCATGTACAACAGGATTAAAGCTAGTTCTAAGTGATAAATTATACCTAGCTTAAAAGTTGAAAAAGGAAGAGAGCCACACAATTATGGATTTACATCTTGGTCCATGTACTAATTAGATGTGATATTGGTCTGACATATTTTCTCGTGGCCAACTCTTATTTGGAAGTGGCAATTTCGTACTTATATACGGTATAGGAAGTGCTCCTATAGGCTGCGATATCCCACATCGGATGTGGGATAATTTGTAATTGGCCTTATAAGACCCTACCCATAAACTCATAAGTGCCTACTTAGCTAGCTCTTTTGAGGGAGGCATTACCTTGTGGTAGGGCTGTTGACTGAGTCGTTACAGATGATATCAGAGTTTACTCTCAAAAGCTCAGGTTGGGCTATCCAGTCAAATTGTCGATGGTTGGGGGAAACGAAGGTAAGTCCCGGTATATCCCACATCAAGAAGAAGGTTGGGCAACGAAGGGTGAGCCAGTTATATCCCATATCGGCTAGAGAGGAAGATTTTTGGGATATGTGTGATTGAGTCTTAGCGAGGACGCTAAGGCATAAGGTGGGGAGGTTGTGATATCCCATATTGGATGTTGGATAATTTGTAATTGGCCTTATAAGACCCTGCCCGTGAACTCATAAATACATACTTAGCTAGCTCTTTTGAATGAGTCATTGTTCTGTGGTGGGACTGTGAACCGAGTTGCTACAAATGGTATCAGAGCCAACTTTCAAAAGCTCAAGCTGGGCTATCCAGTTAGGGGAAACAAAGGTAAGCTCAGGTATATCCCACATCAAGAAGGTAAGCTCAGGTATATCCCACATCAAGAAGATGGTAATGTGTGATTTAGCTTTAGCGAGGACGCTATGATATTTATAAGATGGGGAGATTATGATATTCCACATCGGATGTGGGATAATTTGTGATTGGCCGTATAAGACAATGCCCATGAACTCATAAGTACCTACTTAACTAGCTCTTTTAAGGGAGACATTGCCTGGTGGTGGTGCTGTGGACTGGGTCGTTACAGATATACAGAGGCGCACTTTGAAGTTTAACTAGAGTGTTGATACGTTACTAGTTGCCTTTTTAGTGGCAATTGTAGGCTATTAACCAGCCTATTCCAAGTGCAGACCACTTAGCTATTTAAACTTTAACACTTTTTCTTTTTAGTGTTTTTTAAATACATTGATTTTTTCCCTTGCACTGGGAGAGCAACTCTCTTTTTTGTTTTTGTTTCTTAACATTGCAAAGGGACTTTCCAATTTTTATTTTAATTTTTTTGGCGAGAGCAACTTTTCATTTTGCTAGCTCCAAACTGTAAGAGATTGTTTAGGACTTATTCTAAAAAAATAGTCTTTCGGTTTTAATTAATTTTCAATAAAACCAGTTTCTATTTGGTAAACGTTGCAGAAACACTTGCTAAAAAATTGTGTCAAATGTTTGGGTAAGAGTGCTGAAAATAATTTTAATATAAAAAATGACAAGAAAGGGCATTAAAAAGTCATTTGAGATTGATTCTTAAAAGTAGATTGTGATTAAATCAGAATCAATTTTTAAAACAGTTTTAATCTTTTTTAAGCATAATAGATTAAAAGTTGTTGAAAGTGTTTGGACAGAGAGGGATTAAAGTAAGTTTAATGTTGCACAATTGCCATATAGTGTATTTAAACTAAAATTGAGCATTTAACGTTGTTTATATGTAAGTATATTTTGATAAATCTCTTAGAGGGTGTTTGGGATTGATTAAATCTTGGTCAAACCTGATTTAATCTAGATTAAATCAGGTTTGTAGGTGTTTGGCAAAAGAGATTAACAGATTTAATCCATCTCCAAAAGCTAAAAACTGATTTAATCCATAATCCTCAAAAGTGAGGATTATGAAATAATCACTTTTTCCATAATCAGGTTTGACCATGTAATTTACCATCCTATCCCTATATTTTTTATAAAAAGACATCTCATACCCCTTAATTAATAAGATAATTGCTGGAGTTTATCTCTTCTCTGCTAACCTCTTTTCCATACTAATGTTCGTGATGCTATCTGTGATGCGATTTCTGCTAGATAAGTTTTTTTTTTGCTCAAGATAAACTTTATTTGTAATTTGGGGATGTTATCGTACTATAAGCAATAACGTGAGATTGTTTATGCTTTTAATTTAAAATAAAAAGTAACAACTTTTGTAGGACGTGAAAATAGTTATTTTCATAATTTACTTGGGTATTATAATTATTTACGAATAAAAGTTATGTTAACGTTGCTTGGATATTATAAAAATTGTTTATAGAATGCCCTCTATGGTCATTTTGTCATAGTGAAACTGATTTAAGTACTTTTTATCCAAACACTTTTTATAAATTTAATCTAATTTACAACTACTTTTGTCAAACAACAAACTGATTCTGATTAAATCAGATTTTGAAAACTGATTAAGATTTAAGCAGAATCTACTTTTTTTAATCAATCACAAACGGGCTCTTAGTCAAACATGATTCTCCAAAACTAATTAAATCTTAATCCAAGAAAATAAATATTATAGATTTAATCAATTTTGAGGACATTGGAACAGATTTAATCAGTTTTTATTTTTTTACCAAACACTTCAAAACTGATTTAATCTAAATTTAATCAGGTTTGACTAATCTAAAATCAATTCGAAAAACCTTCTAAAGAACGCGCAGAACATTCTCAATATTAGCCGTATACAAAAATTTTAAAAACAGTAAACTATATATTGTGGTTGTTTCTTTTCCTTTTGTACATGATCATATCCTCTATAGATACTTTTATATTGTCGACCTTTTCTTTCTATTTGGTTGGACACAGGAGGAATAAGACATACAAAAATTTTAAAAACAGTAAACTATATATAGTGCTTCTTTAAAAAGTAGTGTTTAGCTTCTTTCAAGCGAAGGCCGCTACGTACTTTAATACTCAGTTAATTGTTGTGTTTATTTAGATTTTCCTTTGTTTTCTTTTAAAATTCGTGCACATGAAATTGCCTAACAAGACATACAAAAATATTTTACATGCTTAAGCAGCATTTTTGAACACGTCCAAGTATATGATTGCTCTTCACCTTTTTCTAGGCGTTTCACTTAAGAACGAAGACAATTATGGTTAGTGAGGTGTATGGGATAGGGACAAAGCGGAGACTTGGTCATGCTTTTGCTGAATTAGTTTTATTAAGCGCTAGGCTCATGATAGGGAAATTTCATTTTCTATTCTTAGTTTTGCTTTCAACCAAAAAGATTTGTTGAATGATAGGGGATAGGGACATGCCGAGACATTGTCAAGCTTCTGCTGAATTAGTTTTATTAAGCACTAGGCTAATGATAGGAAAATTTTCATTTTCTATTCTTAGTGTTGCTTTCAATCTTTGAGATTTGTTAATTGACTTTATGATAAATCATTCTTCATCACAACAAGCTGAACACTAATTCTTTTCTTCAAACTTATTGCTTAATAAAGGCATTTGTAAATTTTAATTTTAATTTTCATGGGGCGTTTCTCCTTTCGCTTTTACTTATAAATCTTAATTTACTAACATGTTTGTGAATCTGAGTTCTACAATCATATTTTTTCCTTCATATAAGCTTCGTGAAGTTTATCATTGATAAGTCTCGATCTTCTCTCTTTTAATTGAGAATTTCTCTACTTGGTTAGGTTGGTGCAAGAGTAAACCTTTTAACCTATATCTATTCTAAATAATGTTTTATCTATATCTATATTTATACTACCTATAAAAGTATGAATCTTGTAAATCATTTTATTTCATTTTTACCCTTCATTAATCACTCTATTAACAATCCTACCCTTTCATAAATACTACTCCATTATTATCCTATCCTTTCATAAATACTACTCCATTATTATCCTACCCTTTCATAAATACTACTCCATTATTATCTAATCATTTTCGATTTTACCCTTCGTCAGTTATTCCAATGACAAACATATCATTCCCTAATTAGTTTTTTTGTAATGCGTTTAAGGAACATTAGGTCATAAATTTAATCGAAGCCTACATTTACATATTGGGAAACAAAATGTGTAATTGCTAAAAATGTATTTATATAATAAATTATTTTTAGACAATTATGTCCTCCATTAATTACGTCAATTACATTCTTACCCTTCTTTTATTACTCCCTTTTAAATTTTGATGAAATTAAAAGAACATTGGGTAATGAATCTATTATATGTACGGGAAAACAAAAAGCGTGATGAGAAAGAAAAGCATAACAAAGAAATTTCTTTATTATTCTTTTTTAAATTTAATTAAAATGAAATAAACACTAGATATTAAATTTGTTAATGAGAACTGTGATTATTTTCCTTGCATTTTTAGGTTAGTAAACAATTAACCAATTGAAAGACTGAAAAATAAACACAAAATAAAGAAATTAAAATACATGAAAAATCAATTAAGAAACAAAAAATTGATAGAAAAACAAAACAGGAAAAAAAAAGGTTAATTATGCATCAAAAAACAAGGCTTAAATATGGTGCCAATTTGAACTGAAAATATGTTCGGTTATTTCAGTTGAAGACCGGGCGTTTTGCATTTCTTATTGATGAAATGCAAAGCACTTGGTCTTGAAAAATTATAAATCTTGACCATAAACCAATTTAACAGATTACAAAAACAAAGGCATAGATTCATTCTTTTAATTTATTCATTTACTTTTATTTTCAGCAGTACCATCAAATATTTCTTCAATCCAGAAGTTACAAAGGATATTTCTAAACTTTGAACTTATTACATTTGCAAACATCAAATATACATTTCTTTTAAAACAAGTTACAAAAGAAATAAGAACATAATTGAATTATATTATTTTGATCCCAAAAAAGATAATAATATCACCTCAAGTATTACTCTTGACTATATCAACGTGCAACGCACGTGCTCTATACTAGTCACCATAAAAGTATGTAATACGTTCACGTGTGGACTTGGTTAGCTATTAGAAACTAAAGATGCTAAGGATTGGAATAAAAATTGTCTTTGATTTCGGGATTGAGATTCTCCTTCTCGATTGAAGTTGTCTTTGCATTCAAATGAATAAAGATGAAATAAATAGGGTGACTTGACCTAGAAAGATTCAAATCATAGACTTTCTACTTTGCTTATTCATGCAAATTCTTCTCTCGCAAGCTTATTTTCTTTTTTCTTACTCTAATATTTATACTGATAAAAAAGAAGATCATGACAGGGATGATATGATCAAGACGATATTATATGATGTTCTAAAGAGCTTCAGTTGATCCAAGTGCAAAGTATGTCATGGTCTTAGAAGCATTCATCGTTAGTACAACGATGACTTGCTTTCATACATTATATCTTAGTGGTTTCGTTTTCTACCATTTATGTCAACCTACATCTTTTACTTTCAGGTACGGTCTAATGCCGAATTCTTTATTTCCAACATACAGTCTATGTTAAGAGAAAATTATCTTCATAGGAGGGTACGATACCAACTTTACATCAACCCAAGTATTTTTTTGGTCAAACGGCTATTGCATTAATTAAAAACATTGAGGTACAACTAAAAGAGCACAAACAAACGTTTGGCTCTGGAAACAGAGTACAAAAAGTACTAGAAAAAGAGTACAAACAACAACAGATGCTTGACCCTGGAGCTTTCAACCCAAGTAACTTCTTCTAAGGAATTGATAGTCATGTTGGACGGTGTAATTCGTTTGTATTAGCTTCTAGCCATGGGCGGAGCTACATATGTACGAGAGGGGGCTATAGCCCCCTGTCAGATTTTGAAAAAAAAATAATATATATATATATATATATATATATATATATATATATATATATATATATATATAGTATTTTTTCACACTTTTTCGTCTCTCTCTCTCTCTCTCTCTTCGGCTCTCTCTCTCTCCGGCGACCGGCTCTCTCTTCTCAGTTCTCACCAGTCACCAACCGAGACACCAACCGGCGGCCGACGCCTCACTCCGGCAGCCACGACGAACCCACTTCGGCTCACTCCTCCCGTCCTCCGGCACGGCGGCACCCACCCACGACGAACGCACTTCGGCGCGACGGGCGACGGCGCCTCACGGTCACGGGCTCTCTCTCGTTTTCTAGATCTACGCGACTACGCCGACGGGCGACGGCGACTCGGCAACTGCAAGGACCCAGTGACCCCGGATCTACGGCGACGGCGAGTCGGCGACGGCGAGTCGGCGACGGAGAGTCGGCGACGGAGAGTCTTCAGTCTTCACTCCAACGGTCCACCGCCGGCGGCAAGGACCCAGTGACCCCGGATCTACGCCGACGGCGAGTCGGCGACTTCGGTTGTACTGTCTTCACTCCAACAGTTCACCGGCGGCTAAACTCCGGCGACCGGCGGCCAAAACTCCGGCGACCGGCGGCGACCGGCGACTCAGTGACAAGTATGTTCCAACTTCCAAACTTTAATTTGTATTAATTTGTGTTTTGTCGAAAAATGCATTTTTTTGGGTTAAAAGCCTTTTTTCGTATTAATTTGTGTTTTGTCGAAAAATGCATTTTTTTGTTGTTGCTATTTTACTAATAAAAATAATTATTAATTTTGATATATATTTAGCCCCCTCTCGCATGAAATCCTGGCTCTGCCCCTGCTTCTAGCCCACACTATCACTTTTGTTATATTAAATACGATTTTGGGTAGGTTTAGTTCCAACTCTAATTTAAACTATTCACATATGACACTTTTGGGATTGGATTATAGACGATTTGGACTCATCATATGATTCATTCATTCACATTTGGACTCATCTCATGATAGGGAAATTTCATTTTCTATTCTTAGTTTTGCTTTCAACCTTAAAGATTTGTTGAATGACAGGGGATGGGGACATGCGGAGACGTTGTCATGCTTCTGTTGAATTAGTTTTATTAAGCACTAGGCTCATGATAGGAAAATTTTCATTTTCTATTCTTTTAGTGTTGCTTTCAATCTTTGAATTTGTTGATTGACTTTATGATAAATCATTCTTCATCACAACAGGCTGAACGCTAATTCTTTTCTACAAACTCATCGCTTAATAAAGGCATTTGTAAATTTTAATTTTCATGGGGCGTTTCTCCTTTCGCTTTTACTTATCAATCTTAATTTACTAACATGTTTGTGAATCTGAGTTATACAATCCTATTTTTTCCTTCATATAATGTGGCTATGCACCCGAACATGGAGGCTGATGATGTATGTGCTCTGATGTACACGAAGACATACGTGAGGAAGAAAGATGAGGACAATGCACATCGGGTGAGAGGCTTCATTTCAGTTATTTTCTAGCAGATCGATATAAGTTACAAATTAATTTGTTTAAGTTAAAATTTTGGCTATGTATTCGATATCTGTTGCCTTAATGTCTTCAACGTCAAATCACTGTTTTGCAGGCCTCGTATAAATATATCAGAGATCTAGGCAGCAGCCTGAATAGCCATTAGGTCCACGGATACGGGTACGAGTATCGGGACATTAAAGTTGTGGCTGGATACACCGGCGATCATCAATCGGCCAAAAGGGTGCGTACACAGCCTGCCCAGCACGACTTCACGTGCCGTGATAGATGCATCTCCACCATTTGCTACCCCTCCACAGATGCAAACATTGACCACGGAGCAACAATTCACAAGGATGATAATTGTCGCATTGCTGAGGAGGTGTTTAGAATGATCGAGGTATATAATTATTTTATGTAGTCAATATATACATAAATGAACTAAACACGACTGCTATTGTACCTTTACCTGTAGGATACTGTTGCTGGACATACTGAGACGGGTCCAGATGACGGTAACCCCATGGACGAGGACGATCAGCAAGATCCGAATCCCGGTCTCACCGACTCTTGAGCCTTTTCCCTCATGTGCCCTCCTGAACTTGTGCGGATCCCCTGCCCCATTTTTATCTCTCTCCTGTGCCCTCTTGGACTTCTGCTCCCCTTCCCTCCCCTACTCTGTTTGTATCCTGCTCCCGCACTCTCCTAAACTCTGTATACATTTTATTTTTCGATTAGTGTGTATGTATGTGTGTGTGTGTATATATATATATATATATATACACATACATATATATGTGTGTGTGTGTGTGTGTGTGTGTGTGTGTGTGTTTTAGGGTTTATAATTGTTGATGGATCAACAATTATTTAACTCCAATTTGGATTAAGAATTAATTGTTTGATTACGAATTTGAATTACAAGTTTGGGTACTAAAAAAATATAAAAATTAATTTGACTTTTTACGACGGATTTTATTCCTAAAAGTCTTTAACTAAAGGGTAATAAAAACTTTAGCAAAGGAAAAGTCCGTCGCAAAAGGTATTACAGACGTACTTTTAGAGATGGATATTCTGTCGCTAAAAGGTAGTTGTTAATACCTTTAGCCACAGACTTTTTTATTGTTAAATATTTAACGAAATTAATAGTTTTTGAAACAAAAATAAACTACAATACGAAAATTATCTTTAGCGGCAGAAATTATGTGGCTATTTTAATTTAGCGGCCCGTCGGTAAAAGTGAATCTTTTGGCAACGGATTTCCAAATTATGTCACTAAACTTTTGGCAACGGGATTATAGATAACGGACTTTTAATGACAGGGCACCCGTCGTTAAAAGTCTTTTGCGATAGATTTATGCCTTCTAGCGATGGACATCTTAGCGACATAATTGTCCGTCACTAAAAGACTAGTTTCTGATAGTGTTTCTTTGTATCCCTTTGAATCATTTCCTTTCTATGCGCACACGCACACACACACAGAAGTAATAATGTCACTCAACTTATTCGCTATCGTATACATACGTAACCTCTTATTTTTATCTTTTTGTATTGCCGTGAATTAGTTTTGTAAATAAAGTTTAAAGTTTACCTTGCAATTCCATAGACAACTCTTAGGGTTCGTTCGACAAAATTTTTTTTTTGGTTTTCAGTTTTTAAAAAGCAGTTTTTTAAAGAGCAGCTTAATTTTTTTTTTTTTATAAACACAAGTGGGTGTTTGATAACCCCTTTTTTTTTTAGGTTTTTTTTTTTTTGGTGTTTGGTAACCCTTTTTATTTTGACTTTTTTTTTTTGGTGGTTTGCGGTGGCGGTGGTGGTGGCCGGAGGTGGTCGGCGGCCGGAGGTGGCTGCCGGTGGTCGCCGGCGGTTTTGACTTTTTTTTTTTTGGTGGTTTGCGGTGGCGGTGGTGGTGGCCGGCGGCCGGAGGTGGCTGCCGGTGGTCGCCGGCGGCCGGAGGTGGCAGCCGGCAGTCTCCGGCGGTGGTCACCGGCGGCCGGAGGTGGTCGCCGGTGGCCGGAGGTGGCTGCCGGCAGTCTCCGGCGGTGGTCGCCGGCGGCCGGCGGTGGTCGCCTGAGGTGGCTGCCGGCGGTGGGAGGGTGGTGGTGGTGGTCTAAGAAAAAAAAACCAAAAGTGAAAAAAAAAAACCAGTTTCCGGAGTTTTTTTTTTTACTCTTCAGTTTAAAAACTGGTTTTTAAACTGAAAAAAAAAAATGGTTACCAAACGCTCCTTTTTTTTTCAGTTTTTAAAAACTGAAAAAAAAAAAAGAGGAAAAATCTTTTGTCAAACCTAGCCTTAGTTGTCTGTGGTCTACACGATATATATTTGTTTACTTATACTTCCTATTGTTCTATTTTTTGTCATCTTCCTTTTGCTTCTCAGAGGGAGGTGTACGGGATAGAGACGACGAAATTGCACTCGGAGACATAGTCATGCTTCTGCCGCATTAGTTTTATTAAGCGTAGGGTCATGAAAGGGAAATTTTCCTTTTTCAACTCTTAATTTTCCTTTCAATCTTTAAGATTTGTTGAATGACTTCACGATACATCTTGCTTCGTCTTAACGCTTAATAATGATTGTGTGTGTGTGTGTGTGTGTGTGTGTGTGTGTGTGTGTGTATCTATATATATATATATAGGATTACTCCATCTAGAAAGATTCCAATCATAGACTTTCTAGTTTGCTTATTCATGCAAATTCTTCCCTCGCAAGCTCATTTTCTTTTTTCTTACTCTAATATTTTTGCCGATAAAAAAGTAGAATAAGGTCAAAATGATATTATTTGATGTTCTAAAGAGCTTTAATTGATCCAAGTACAAAGTATGTCATGGTCTTAGAAGCTTTAATCATTAGTACGGTGATGACTTGCTCTCGTACGTTATACCTTGGTGGTTTCTTTTTCTACCATTTATGTCAACTTACGTCTTTTATTTTTATGTCAACTTGTGTCATTTAGTGATTGGATTAAAGAATATTCATACTTATCAGATGATTCTTTCACATTTGGTATTCATTGGTTGTCCGATGTCAATTTCAGACATTCTTAAACATAAAATTTACGTCTTGTTTTGCTTAGTTTAGATTTAATACTTGGCTTTTGCAGTTGGTTACATACCTACTAAGACTTTAACGATGACACTTATTACTTATAGCAATTAAGATGAGAATTTTTTTTATGGTTTTATCGAGCTCTCCGTGTGCAAAGTACGAGCTCAAAGTTAATATATAGTAAAGCCAAAACTGAAAGAACGCTATCTAGACACCGCCTACTTTGACGTCCTCTTCTTTCAACTTTTGTCCACATTGACACCTTATTTAAATCCCAATGATAATCCTTTTAACAATTATCTCTTGATTTTTATTGCCATATTGTAAAATTTTCACCAAATAGATTTCACTGGATTTTTCACCTCGAAAGCAGTCAAGCTTTAGGTTGCAAACAAAAACCCCTTGGATGCAGGCAATTAATTTACGTCTCCTTTTATGTTTCTCCCTTTCATATATTTCTTTGCATATTATTATCTCCTTAATATGCGTTTATGCCTAATATAGATCCTTCAAGGTTCCTTTCAGCTACACGTGGCATTTGAATTTAGTTTTCATTATATTCCATTGTCGTTTGAATATATATATATATATTGTTGGGCGAAATATATATCTTTGTGTATACTTGTGCCTCAAATCAGTTTCGAACATTTAATGGCATGCAAATATAAAGGTTTCAAAAACAGCAGTAACGTAACCAAAGAAATAAATTATAGATTATAACTCACAACAAGATTGCAGAACAGCAAAGGAAAAATGGCTGAGGCGTGAATTTGATTCACTGTCCTTAAGACTTTATTCGTCCCACAACGGTGCTAACGGTCTCTAGACGAAAAGCCTCCCAGGATACAACGGTAGTACGTCTGAAAATAGGAGCACTCCAAATTTGCAGACCCGGTGAATTAAAACAATTAGCAGAACTCTTTCTCTCTTGGACAAGCAAAAACAGACGGACATAAGAAAATTTTAATTCGGGATTAATTCATTCTGTAACTTCCGTAACTGACTCGTTTTTATACACAGAGTATTCACTAGGGGGTGCAACTCTTCACAGCTGGTTGGAAAGGTTACAACTTTCCGGAAAATAAAATAAATAAATAAATAAATAAATAATTATTTAAGTTTGTCCCAAAAAGAATAAAGCCGCGGACCGGACCGGGACGGGACGGGCGAGCGGCGCGCGCGTGTGTGGTGGACCTTGGGTCAACCTAGGTCCTCCCTCCTTACAAAACTTGGGTACCCCCAAGGGGCCCAACCCTTAGCTCAAGGCTAAGCCTTATAAGGAAACAATTTGACTTTATCTCTTCAATGTGGGATACTCTTTTCCCTTTAAGTTGAACCACCAACTTCAACGTCAATTTTCTCATTCACCTTTCATTTGTTTTAAACATGTGAATATATAATGACCATCTATTCCAATAGATGATCATGAATCAATTTGTTCCTAACCAAAATATGGTTTGGAACCCATTACAAAATTGAGTCAAAGTTACTTCTCCGTAATGGGTTTAAAACCCAATTCCAACATATATATATATATATATATATATATATATATATATATATATATATATATATATATTGAGTTTTTAATTGCCTATCTCTATCTAAATTCTTGAGCAGTTTGATTTGTTTTAAATACTGTGTAGCGCCATTATCTAGTTTATGCTATTGATACTATTTTTTTTGTTTTTCCATAAACCTCAAGAATAAGACAACGTACGGCAAAAAGACTTTTTAAATCTTTTTCCAAGCAACTTTTTGAGGACATTTTACACTTTGAAATAAAGGCATTTGTAAATTTTAATTTTCATGGGCGTTTCCCTTTCGCTTTTGCTTATCAATCTTAATTTACTAACATGTTTGTGAATCTAAGAAACCCAATCCTATTTTTTCCTTTATTTAAGCTGCGTGAAGTTTATTATTGATAAGTCTCAATCTTCACTCTTTTAATTGAGAATTTCTCTACTTGGTTAGGTTGGTACATGAGTAAACCTTTTTAACCTATATCTCTACTAAATAATGTTTTATCACCATAAAAGTATGTAATATGTTCATGTGTGGACTTGGTTTGCTATTAGAAACTAAAGATGCTAAGGATTGGATTAAAAATTGTCTTTTACTTCGGAATTGAGATTCTCCTGCTTGTTTGAAGTTGTCTTTACATTCAAATGAATAAAGATGAAATAAATACGGTGACTTGATCTAGAAAGATTCAAATCATAGACTTTCTACTTTGCTTATTCATGCAAAGTCTTCTCTCGCAAGCACATTTTCTTTTTTCTTACTGTAATATTGTTGCCGATAAAAAATAAGATCATGCCAGGAATGACATGGTCAAGATGATATTATATGATGGTCTAAAGAGCTTCACTTGATCCAAGTGCAAAGTATGTCATGGTCTTAGAAGCATTCATCATTAGTACGAGGATGACTTGCTTTCATACATCACTACAAGAAATAAGGCTTTTAGCGACGGAAAAATCCGTCGCTAAAACTTTTAGCGACGGAATTAGCGACGAATATATCGTCGCTAAAAGTCCTTTGTATAAAACTCCGTTTCTAAAAGTTTTGCGACGGAATTTTAAAATCCGTCGTCTAATATTGAAATTCTTACGACGGATTTATTTATAAAGTAGCGACGGAGTTTTTGTCGCTAATTCTATTTTATGTATTTTAATTTATTTTCTTTTTTGTGAAATTAGCGACGAAATATAATTTTTAGCGACGGAATATTTCGTCGCTAAATTAGATTTTTAACGACGGAATATTCTGTCGCTAAGAATCTTAGAATTAGGTACACTTTTAGCGACATAATTAATCCGTCGCTAAATATTATATATATATATATATATATATATATATATATATATATATATATTTATTTTTCTAATGCCCAATCCTGTAATAAAAAATTCAATCCTAAACAAAAACTCATAATCCCCAAGACACAAACAACTATATATAATCAACTTAAAAAATGTTTATTATAAAAAAAACTCGTAATGTACAAGTCGGGAATCGGATACAGCCGGTTAGGGGAGGGGAGAAGATCGAGTACAAGCCGAGCGGGAGGGGACAAGCTGGGACCGGTCACGAGAAGGGGCTCATCAGGGGTTACCGAGTCCCGGATCTGGATCCTGCTGATCCGGGGCCAGCTCGGCATGTCCAGTAGGGGTGCTCTACTGATCCAGTTCCTTGATCATCCCCAACACCACCGTAGCAATGCGCTGGATCTGCTCCTCGTACAATGAACGTCGAGGAGCTGGTGTCTGTGGATATGCAAGAATCTTTCTGAAATACATATGCAAGAATCTTTTCGAAATATAAAAATTGCATAAATTGAATACATATGCAAGAATCTTTCCGAAATATAAAAATTGCAGTAAGATCGTTGCATATGTTACCAATTCCACTTTAAATAGAACTCGTTGGCAACAAGTTGAACCATGTCATTGCCAATGAACATCGCAAAACAACAACGAATATAAAAAAATGCAAGATTTATAAACAACGAGTAATTGAACCATCTCTGGGCAATATGGAGTAATTATGGGATGACCAAGGGATAATTAGGGCTAACTGGGTTATTAGTGTTAATTATGATTGTCAGGGTTTAGCGTTATGGATTTAATTAATCTAATTAGGATTTATTAGGATATGTTAGGGCTAATTAATGTTAATGAGGAGTACCTTGGGCTAATTATAGCTAATTAGGATTGATTAGGACTAATTAGGGTTATTTAGTCCTAATTAGGGTTTAATTGTGCCGAGTAGTGTTGATTGTCCTAATTAGGGCTAATTAGGCTTAATTGGATTATGTATGACTAATTATTGTTAATGAGGAGTTGTTTCAGATAATTATAGCTAATTAGGGTTGATTAGGAGTAATTAGGATAAGCTAATTAGGGTTTAATTGTGCCGAGTAGTGTTGATTAGTCCTAATTAGGGCTAATTCGGCTTAATTGGATTATGTGAGGCTTAATTACGACTAATTAGGCTAAGTATAATCAATATGCGCGTAATTGGGTTCATTTGTCGCTTATTAGAGTTTAGTTAGGTTTTAGGGTTTATTTAATCTAATCACGGGTTGCTAAGATATAAGTAATTACAGCTAATTAGGGTTTAATTTGGGCTGATTAGTGTTAATTAGGGCTAATTTGAGGTAATTACAGCTAATTTGATTTTCATTGGGTTCTTAGGATTAATTAAAACTAATTAGGCTCGTTAGAGCTAATTATAGCCAGTGCTGGAGCCACGATGAGATTCTAGGACGTGCATGCTAAAAATGTCGCGTTAACCTAATTAACCTAAATTCAATGCACAGTCAACAATCTCAATTCCGACACCTCGTATAGGGTGTCGATATGGTGTCTGATATGTGTCCGACACATCTGGACATGTGTCCGACACCTACCGAAACGTGTCCAAGTCCTCTGGACCCGTGTCCGACACCCATCGACACGCACCTCCGGACACATCGGCACATGTTGATTTATTTTTTAAATGCCGGACACCGTCGATCAGACGTGGTGTTCGTGTCCGTGCTAACTAACAGGTATCTCAATCCAATAAGGTCCCATCCTCCGTCAGTAATCTCAATTCTCAATTCTCAAATGCTCAATACAATAAAAATTAATAAAAATCACACATTCAATCCAATTGAGTCCCATCCTCCGTCAATAATCTCAATATCTCAAATGCTCAATGCACGATTAACAATCTATAATCATCAATTAACAACCTCAAATCATTAATTATTAATCTCAATTACTTCTAATGCACAGCTAATAACCTAAAATCATCGATCAATAATCACAATTCTCAAATGCATTATTAACAACCTAAAATTATCAAACAAATGATCAATGTTCAAATGAAAAAAAATTGTTCAAAATGCACATATCCGATGCGCTTGAATTATTTCAATTTAGGGTTCGATTCGATTAGGGCATTTAATTTAGGGTTTAATTAGGGTTCAATTAGCGGATTTTATTAGTTCAATTTAGCGTTCGGTTGAATTGGGGCATTCAATTTAGGGTTTAATTAGGGGGTTCAATTTAGGGTTTGATTGGATTAGGGCATTCAATTTAGGGTTCAATTAGTTTAATTTAGGGTTCGATTCGATTCGATTAGGGCATTCGATTTAGGGTTTAATTAGGGTTCAATTACTTCAATTTAGGGTTCAATTAGTTCAATTTAGGAGTCGGTTGAATTAGGGCATTCATTTAGGATTCAATTAGGGGGTTCAATAAGTTTAATTTAGGATTCGGTTGGATTAGGGCATACTAGTATTGTTACTCGAATTATATTTTTACTAGTATTTTTACTCGAATTATATTTGCCTTTTTTGAACTGGACAAAAAATGCAGTGAAAAGTTGTTGAAAATGAAACCTCCAAATTGACTGATTAGGCCATTAATAAGCACCTTTGGTATCTGATTGTATTTTCTCAAACTTTTATCTGATTGTATTTGTTTCCCATCAACCGCCTAAAGAAGCAAAGAACAAAAATAAGATCCGCCGACTTCTACCATTATCATCTAAACGATTGATCGATAACAAGTACAATTCTTGGTAAAAGGTCTGAAAACTATAGCATTAGTCTAACTTTTCCTTTGGCGTAGGCAGAGTTCATTGTTATACGCTAAATTGAGTGCTATTACGTACAAATACTTGTACCTTGTTCTTGTTTAGCTCCATGAAAAAAAAACCATAAACAATTATTGATCTTTGGACATAAGCAAATAGCTTTATATATTCCACCACGACACCCTTCTTTGATTATATCAATAACTAATCACCAGATTTCATTTTCATAACGCACAAAACAACCAAGGACAAAATAAGAGTAGCAAAAGAAGAAGAATACATACAGTTGCAAGTGAAGCACATGTAGCAAAACCACATAAGACCCAGAATCGAAGTCCTTAGTGTGCAGTGTAAAATTTTGATTATGATTTCTAGGGCAAAGTTATCAAGCTCAAAATCAAGCACGATTGTAGCAAATTCAAGCATATTCACTAAAGCTAAAAACCAAGCACGTCTGAGACAAGTTTAAAACCGTACCAGAGTTATAGATCTGGCCGGAGTAGGTGCGTCAGTGGGTTGTCGCTGGAGGTGCCGCGGCGTCAGTGGGTTGTCGTCGGAGGTGAGGGGGGCTCACCGGAGGTTAAATCGCCGGTAGGTGGAAACGGGGTGAAACAAGGTCAAACGGCAGAAATTAAGAGATAGAAACGGGGAGAGAGATAGAGAAAATGCTGAGTGACCGTCGGTCAAAGACATTTTATCAGACGGATGTTTTTTTGGCGACGGTATTATTCTGTCGCTTAAAGAATATTAAAAAACCCTCAAATTTTACAAATTCCCTAAAAATATTTAACGACGGGAACCCCGTCGTTAAAAATCCGCCGGCAAAGGTTTTTACCATCTTATTATTCCGTCGATAAAGCTTTTTGCCAACGGATTTTTACCGACGATGTTTCCCGTCGCTGAAAGAGATTTTAGCGACGGAATACATTCCGTCGCTAAAATTCCGTTGCCAAATCAATATCTTTTCTTACAGTGCATTATAACTTGGTGGTTTCGTTTTCTACCATTTTTGTCTACCTACATCTTTAACTTTCATGTACGGTCTGATGCCTAATTCTTTATTTCCAACGTACGGTCATAGTTAAGAAAAAGTTATCTTCATAACGGGGTATGGTACCAACTTTTCATCAACCCAAGTTATTTCTTCTAAGGAATTAATAGTTATGTTGGACGGTGTAATTCGTTTTTATTGGCTTCTTGCCCACATTCACTTTTGCTACATGTAATACGATTTTTGGTAGGTTTAAACTTTTCACATATTACACTTTAGGGATTGGATTAAAGAAGATTTGGACTCATCATATGATTAATTCACATTTGGTATTGATTGGTTGTCCGATGTCAATTGCAGACAGTCTTAAACATAAAACTTACAACTGGTTTTTACTTGGTTTAGATTTAATCCTTGGTTATTGCAGTTGTTTAAGTACCTATTATGACTTTAACGATGATACTTATTACTTGTAGCAATTAATATGAGAAATTTTATTATTTTTTGAATAATTTTATGGTTTTATCAAGCTCTTTGTGTGCAAAGTAAGGGCTCAAGTTAGTATATATAGTAAAGCTAAAACTGAGAGAACATTATCCAGCCACAACCAACGTGGACGTCCTCTTCTTTCATCTTTTTTTTTCACATGGACACCCTATTTAATTTCCAATTATAATCCTTTTTACAATTACCTCTTGATTTTTATTGCCATTACATACAAATTATACCAATTATATCTCACCGGATTTTTAACCCCGAAAGTAGTCAAGCTTTAGGTTTCAAACAAAAATACCTTGGATAATGCAGGCAATTAATTTATGTCTCCTTTTATGTTTCTCCCTTTCATATCTTTAGTTGCATATTATTATCTCCTTAATATGCATTTATGCCTAATGTAGAGCCTTAAAAGGTTACTTTCAGCGACAAGTTGCATTTGAATTTAGTTTTCCCTCAAGGTTTCTAAATAATGTTTACTCACCATAAAAAAGTATGTAATATGTTCATATGTGGGCTTGGTTTGCTATTAGAAACTAAAGATGCTTAGAATTGGATTAAAAATTTTCTTTGACTTCGGAATTGGGATTCTCCTTCTTGCTTGTATTTTATTTTGGAACTAGAAGTGATTTCAAACGCTACCAAGTTAATATGTTTATATATTTTATTTTGGAACTCCGTGTTGGAGTAATTTGGATTATATAAATGTTTTAGGCTGCTATGGTATTTATTGATGTATCTTTGGAATTGATTATTAGATGCTCTGAATGACCACTTGGGAGAACTTTTCGATATTTTTAGGTTTTGACTTTGTTTATTTGATATTAACGCTCTGAAAATTCGGGGCGTTAGAATCTCTAACTAAATTCTTGAGCACTTTGATTTTAACTTTGACTTCACCAACCACATCGCCCCCTCAAACCACCAAAGCAAACATCAAAATATCCATCATATAGTTTCAGTAATTCCCTTTTTTTTAAAAAATTTGTCATTATATGCTAACATGGCTCCAAAACTTTAATTTTGTAAATTATCATTTTCTCTTTTACTCCACTTCAAAAGATTCCCTAATATCTATGTCTAATCGTAGCCATAAATCCCTAAACATCTCACAAGTATTAATTCCTTCTTATGATCTCACATTCCCAAATCAAGTACTCTGCTATGCTTCAATAGGTGCTCCAACTGTTAAACCACTCTTCTTACGGTGAAATTATAGGCGCGTCCATTAGTTTGGACAAATTACATTTATGTCCATTGATTAAACAAAATATTAAAATACATAAAGTTTTGAAGAAAATACCTAATTGACCCTAAGTTTGAAATAAAATTTTAAAATGCTATCCATCTTTCCCCCTTTTATCATCGTGCAATTGCCACCACAGCACCACCTCTACTGTAACTTCATCATCAACATCCAAACTAAGTAGCAATTTCTTAAAATACCATCCAATTGATGTGTCGTTCGCTTGACCACTTAGCCGCATGCTCACATATTCACCTCCACCGAGAGCCACTGCCTCGAAAAGCAGTCGCGAGCCACTGGTGCAATGCGCCGCTACGAGCCATTGCTCGACCACCATTGCACCACCATCTCGACCTCTTCCTCATTCCATTTTTCCCTTCTTTGCAACTAATTTTTCAAAGCCCCTCTTTCTTCAATTGGCAAATGTTGCGTCAAAACGCCAAAGAGAAGAGACCCACTTACAAGATATTTTCGCCCAAGAAACCAAGCGCCACAAATCGTCTTCTTATAGGCACATGCTCTCCATAGTGGAAAAAGAGAAAGATGAGGCAACCCAAGACTTGTTGGCCATCTTCGCAACCCTCAAGTAGGAGCTCTGTTCAAACTTAGCCTTTTTTGACAATCCATCAGCCTGCCTTGGCTTTGGACGCCTTAAACCACAAAACGACGTCACTTTCAACCTCGGCCACCACCGGCAATGACGAGCTTGGCATACCACAAAGGTCCGAGGATGGAGGTGATGAAGACGCTACAATCGGGGTTGGGGCTAGGGGGTTAGAGGGAAGGAAGGGGTGGGTAGTGGTGTAGGGAGAGGGAGGGCACCGGCGGGGTGGGGAGAGATGGAGCGACGTCTGGGTAGGGGATGACTTAGAGAATGAGAAGAGTTAGAAATTAGAGTTTTGAAACCCTAATTTGGAAATTAGGTTTTAAATTATATAGTGTATATCAAGGATGGTATTGACATTTTAGAAATACATATTGATGACATTAGCATAAGCATAAGCATATGATTTTCTAATGGATCAATGATGGTAGGACACGGCTAATACATTTTCAAAGTTGTTAGTAACGGCCTATTACAATTTGAAACTTAATGTCCTATCCCAAAAATATGCTTCTTGTATGTAGGAAACCTGGCTGTGTATTATAGAGGAAAAATACTCCTCTAAATTGATCATGCTAATGCAAGAGTACTTCTTTAAGAAGTAGTATTTAGCTTCTTTATTACTCTTATATTTCAAGCCAAGGCTGCTATTTTTGATATTCAGTCAAACGATGTGTTTATTTAGATTTTTTTTCTTTTCTAGAAATTCATGCACATGAAATTGTCTAACAAACCATACAAAAAATTGTTATATGCTTAATCAGCATTTTTTTAACACATGCAAGTGTATGGTTGGTCTTCACCTTTTTAAGGCGTTTCATTTAAATATGATGACCACTATGGTTGGCTTTTCAAAATTTTCCAGTTATGTGGTCCTTTCTTCGTACCCTTTTGAATCGTTTCCTTTTTGTATGGTTGTTCCTAGCTATTTGAATTGCTTTAAAGTTACTATCTCATATTTAAAAGTGATGTGGCTCAACTTATTCGCTACCGTATAAAATACGTAACTTCTTATTTTATCTTTTTGCATTGTTGTGAATTAGTTTTGTAAAAAAGTTTTAAGTTTACCTTGCAATTCCAGAGACAACCGTGAGTTGTATGTGATTTACACCGTATATATGTCTACTTATACTTCCTAGTATTCTATTTTTTGTTATCTTCTTTTACCTTTTCAGAGTGAGGTGTATATGCTTCTGCAGAAATAATTTTGTTCAGCCTACTAATTTTTTTCCCTATTCGATGTTGCACACGTATTTGTTTACTTTTCTTATTGTCTCCGGCACAATAATAAATTCAATGCTTTATCCAACACTATTTTCTCCTCTTTATTTAAATTTGGATTTGGACTTGCTTTTTTTGTATGCCCAAAGCACTTTTTTCGCCTCTTTATTCCTTTTCAGTTTTCGTTTCAGTTTTTCCTTACTTCATCGTATTTATTACGGCTAAAGCTATGATGTATGGCATTAGTTATTTGTTATGTATTTAATATTTGTATTATTTTACTGCACACTTTTTTGAATATTATATCTTTTCAAACTCAACTTTAACTTATCATATCAGGAAATTTGCCATCCATCATATTTTTCGAGTTTAATTTTACACTTTCCTACAATTTAGTTCTATCACCTTTGTATAGAAATTGTCATAATATTATTTGATAACACTTACGTTTATGACTAGTTAGTGATGCAGTGTTCCATGCACAACAGGATTAAAGCTAGTTCTAAGTGATAAATTATACCTAGCTTAAAAGTTGAAAAAGGAAGAGAGGCACACAATTATGGATTTACATCTTGGTCCATGTACTAATTAGATGTGATATTGGTCTGACATATTTTCTCGTGGCCACCTCTTATTTGGAAGTGGCAATTTCGCACTTATATAGGGTATAGGAAGCGCTCCTATAGGCTGCGATATCCCACATCGGATGTGGGATAATTTGTAATTGGCCTTATAAGACCCTACCCATAAACTCATAAGTGCCTACTTAGCTAGCTCTTTTGAGGGAGGCATTACCCTGTGGTAGGGCTGTGGACTGAGTCGTTACAGATGATATCAGAGTTTACTCTCAAAAGCTCAGGTTGGGCTATCCAGTCAAATTGTCGATGGTTGGGGGAAACGAAGGTAAGTCCCGGTATATCCCACATCAAGAAGAAGGTTGGGCAACGAAGGGTGAGCCAGTTATATCCCATATCGGCTAGAGAGGAAGATTTTTGGGATATGTGTGATTGAGTCTTAGCGAGGACGCTAAGGCATAAGGTGGGGAGGTTGTGATATCCCATATTGGATGTTGGATAATTTGTAATTGGCCTTATAAGACTCTGCCCATGAACTCATAAGTACCTACTTAGCTAGCTCTTTTGAATGAGTCATTGTTCTGTGGTGGGACTGTGAACCGGGTTGCTACAGATGGTATCAGAGCCAACTTTCAAAAGCACAAGCTGGGCTATCCAGTTAGGAGAAATAAAGGTAAGCTCAGGAATATCCCACATCAAGAAGATGGTAATGTGTGATTTAGCTTTAGCGAGGACGCTATGATATATATAAGATGGGGAGATTATGATATTCCACATCGCATGTGGGATAATTTGTGATTGGCCGTATAAGACAATGCCCATGAACTCATAAGTACCTACTTAACTAGCTCTTTTAAGGGAGACATTGCCTTGTGATGGGGCTATGGTAGGTCGTTACAGATATACAGAGGCGCACTTTGAAGTTTAACTAGAGTGTCGATACGTTACTAGTTGCCTTTTTAGTGGCAATTGTAGGCTGTTAACCAGCCTATTCCAAGTGCAGACCACTTAGCTATTTAAACTTTAACACTTTTTCTTTTTAGTGTTTTTTAAATACATTGATTTTTTCCCTTGCAATGGGAGAGCAACTCTCTTTTTTGTTTTTGTTTCTTAACATTGCAAAGGGACTTTCCAATTTTTATTTTAATTTTTTTGGCGAGAGCAACTTTTCATTTTGCTAGCTCCAAACTGTAAGAGATTGTTTAGGACTTATTCTAAAAAAATAGTCTTTCGGTTTTAATTAATTTTCAACAAAACCAGTTTCTGTTTGGTAAACGTTGCAGAAACACTTGCTAAAAAATTGTGTCAAATGTTTGGGTAAGAGTGCTGAAAATAATTTTAATATAAAAAATGACAAGAAAGGGCATTAAAAAGTTATTTGAGATTGATTCTTAAAAGTAGATTGTGATTAAATCAGAATCAATTTTTAAAATCAGTTTTAATCTTTTTTAAGCATAATAGATTAAAAGTTGTTGAAAGTGTTTGGACAGAGAGGGATTAAAGTAAGTTTAATGTTGCACAATTGCCATATAGTGTATTCAAACTAAAATTGAGCATTTAACGTTGTTTATATGTAAGTATATTTTGATAAATCTCTTAGTCAAACATGATTCTCCAAAACTAATTAAATCTTAATCCAAGAAAATAAAGATTATGGATTTAATCAATTTTGAGGACATTGGAACATATTTAATCAGTTTTTATTTTTTTACCAAACACTTCAAAACTGATTTAATCTAAATTTAATCAGGTTTGACTAATCTAAAATCAATTCGAAAAACCTTCTAAAGAACGCGCAGAACATTCTCAATATTAGCCGTATACAAAAATTTTAAAAACAGTAAACTATATATTGTGGTTGTTTCTTTACCTTTTGTACATGATCATATCCTCTATAGATACTTTTATATTGTCCACCTTTTCTTTCTATTTGGTTGGACACAGTAGGAATAATAAAGCCCCGAGACGAGCAGACTAAAAACAAAAATTGAGGATAACTTAGTACTTTTATTGGTCAAATATGTTTATATAAAATGAGTTTGGTTAAATACTTTTTTTGTTCAGGATTAAAATACCAATTTTATCTTTCCAAACACCATAGAAATTTGCAATAAGCCATCTAAAGGAGGTTTTACAGCTCCATAATCAATCTCAGACATCCTATAATACGATTTATGTTTTAAAAAGAAATTTTAAACATTTTATCCTATTATCAAACAATACAAAAAATTAATTTAAACCGTTTAAAATAGATTTCACCACTCCGTAATCAAATCAAACACCCTCTAAAAAAATTTTAGTAGCTAGGATTAACGATGACAGTGTAGGAAATTAACGACCATTAAGAGATAGAGAAGATTCAAAGCAAGAAAAAGATCAAAGAAACAGACAAAAAAGTGCAACGCAAAGCACAGGAAATATGACCATGCATGCCCTGGAAATCAACTGCTTTTTAAATCGTAAAACTTTCTAGGAAATACCAAAGCTACATAATTAGAACACTAGTCATCCGTTGATTGTCATACTAAGGAATCCTCAAAATCTCCTTGATTACCTAAATCTTGTATATAAATCAACACTTTCACACCCAGCTCTACTACTATATATATTGTCCCTCTCCCATGTGAACTGACCATTCGTATCCTTACTATTCTACACTCACCTTTCCCTTCCTGCCCACTCCCTTTGTCATCCTTGTTTTCTCTTTCCTGTCATCTACTCTTTTGTGTGTGTGTGTGTGTTCACGCAACAAGAAGATGGCAAGGATGGAGAGAAATTTGATGCTTCAGCTTGTTTCTATGTTTCTTATGGGGGTTATCCTGGGTACACTGGCAAAAGACGAGCTATTTGCTACTACCCACATGGAAATGTTTGTTGATGAGCTTCCGGATATGCCCAAAATCCGTGGTTTTGATGTTGTCAACGGAGTTCCTGTTTCCAAGTCAGTCGAGATTGGCATGTTCCATAAGAAGTGGGTAAGTTTTTAGCAACTTGGCAATTCTTTTTTCAAAGAAAATGAATACGCAATGCCCACTGAAACAATAAGCATTGTACGTTTGAGTTAAAGAATCCTATAAATTTTTCAAAATAGTAGCACTGCTCTAAATGAAATCACAGCATCTGCAGCACAATTTAGAATTAAAGTACATTACTTTCAAATGTAGATGTTCTCTGGGCAATAAAAACTGAGTTGTGTCCCAAAAATTGAGTGTCCTCTTTCTAGATTATTCAATTCCAAAATTTGTTTCCCAGGAAGTTGTATCATGAGCTTATTAAATTGTTTTCTTCTTCTTTCTCCATCTCCTATCACTAGTTTGATACCGGTGCGTTGCAACGGGTCATTATGTGCTTACAACCATAAAGAATTTCACTATTCGAGAATATTAGATCAAATTGTGGGAAAAATAGAAACCTACCGACCTTGAAAAGAAAACACCAATCGCTTGGGTACGAACTTTATATTAGATAGAGTTGCAATTAAGGATATAATTGCGTAAATTTATATCATTTCCTCAATTATATTATATATATTTCAAGTGAAAAAATGTGTGAAGATAATCATGGCCGAAGATTAAGGAAATGCAAGATATCAGGGGTGGACAGAGAAGCTGGGAATGGAAGAGAGAAAATCAAAGGGATAAGGCGAGATTTTAGGGGTTCGGACTTAGAAAGAGGAAGAAAGCGGGTGCTGAAATACTGAAATTATTTAATTAGGAATTTGAGTTTTTGTGTGTATGAGAGAGGGGAAAAAGATGAGCCTTCCTACTTGTGATAAGAAAAGGTGAAGTGTACTATAATTAATTAAATATGATTAATATACGTGACAAAAGTAATGAATATTATTAGATTTGATTTTGTGCAAATACTTGTGGAATCAGATTTTAATTAGATTAATGGGAAATGATAATTATGAAAACTTAATTGAGGTGCTATAATTACAAATTACTTTTGAATTTTAAACTAATAAGATAAATTTTAATTGGTGAGAGAGATTCGAATTCAAAATTAGAAAGTGATAAATGTAGATAATTAAAATTGGTTTCATATAATATTAAAATCCACGTGGCAAAATGGGAGAATGTCCACGTAAGCGGTGACATGGTCACTTTCTCTCAGCTTCGGCTTTCATATATATATATATATATATAAAATTAGATTTCGGTAACTTGGGAATCCCCTTTGTTTAATTCTGAAATAAAAGTCTATCCATTTACCGTGTATAACTATGTGAAAGTAGCACCTACTGGTGCTATGTATTCTCGATATCCCAAAAGTCAGGCACGATTTTCAGTTTTACTACGTGGATTTGTTTAACAATAATTTTCTTGTTGCCTTGCACCTCATCACCAAAATACCCAATTTGACAGATAATTAAGCAAATGCATCCTTCCTCCAGGAGGTGAGCTATTAGGTTAAAAGTTGATAAGGTTGATATGCGTTAATAGGGTTTAGTTACAAAAGATTGTCATCGAGAGAGTTTTGTTATTATAGCAAAATTTTATAATTACAATCTTTCATCGCTAAAGTGCATTTTGCGACATTTTTCTCTCATGGAAGATTCTACTCTAAAGAAATGACAGTTTTTTCTATTCACTAGCCTTAGTTAAATATAATTCTTCTCTTTCTTATCTAGGATCATGTTGCTATTTTGGAAGGGATAATAATCTAGAATCACCTACTTTTCACTTTAATTTTATTACATTTACAAGAAGGTAAAAGATACTCAGTGTCATAATATTACGCCTAGAAATTTTCTCCGCAATGAACTACTCCATTAAAGTATAAAGTCTCTAATATTCAACCTCTAATCTTGTCAACAAATGATGAAATGTTTCTGTGTAAGCCTTGAAAAGTTCTACCCAATCAAGATTGGGAGTGGGTCCCTACAGAATATACGTGAAAGTTTTTATTTTTTTCTCCCTCTATCTTTTTTATTTCTTATTGTTGTCATTTCTAACCAGGCATGGATTCTTAACGATGGTTCTCAATTAATGGTTTTTTGCTTGCAGAAATTCCATAGAGATCTTCCTCCAACTCCCGTCTTTGCCTATGGTACATCCGAGCTCACCGCAACGGTACCTGGTCCAACAATCGAGGCCCTCCATGGCATTGACACTTACGTGACGTGGCAAAATTATCTCCCTTCACAACATATACTTCCGTGGGACCCAACAATCCCAACAGCCATGCCTTCTACTAAGAAGGGCATTCCCACCGTGGTGCACCTACATGGTGGCATAGATGAGCCTGAGAGTGATGGAAACGCGGCATCCTGGTTCACCGCCGGATTCGAAGAGCGAGGGCCCACTTGGACAAGGAAAAGGTACCACTATTATAATTTTCAACAACCTGGAAATTTATGGTACCACGATCATGCCATGGGGTTGACCAGAGTCAACCTTCTTGCGGGCTTGATTGGGGCTTACATTATTCGACATCCTCTTGTTGAGGCTCCGCTTGGATTACCCAATGGTGATGAATTTGATCGGGCATTGGTCATTTTTGATCGTGCCTTTCGTAGCAATGGTTCGATATACATGAATTCTACTGGAAATAATCCTTCCATACACCCTCAGTGGCGACCTGAATATTTTGGTGATGCCATAATTGTTAATGGCAAGGCTTGGCCCAACATGATCGTTCGTAGAAGAAAGTATCGGTTTCGTATCATCAACGCGAGTAATGCGCGGTTCTTTAGATTCTTCTTCACGAACGGCCTAGAATTTTTCCATGTTGCATCTGATTCAGCATACCATGAACAGCCTGTAAAGCTTCGAGAGCTCCTCTTGGCTCCATCTGAGATTGCTGACGTGGTGGTTGATTTCTCTAAGTCAAACTCTGATTGGGCTATTCTAGCCAATAACGCTCCTTATCCTTACCCGTCTGGAAATTCGGTTAATGAAGCCAGTGGAAAAGTTATGAAATTTATAGTGAAAAAATATCGTGAAGTTGACACGGGGGGAATCCCAAAAAAGCTAATTAAATATCCATCTCCCGATGTATCCGGCTCTTCGGTCACGCGATACATTGCAATGTACGAGTATACAAGTGCCATTAACGAGCCAACTCACTTGTACATAAATGGAAAACCATACGAAGCACCTGTCACGGAAAAGCCCAAGGTGGGCACCACGGAGGTTTGGAATGTAATCAATCTAACGGGGGATAATCACCCGTTGCACATACATTTGGGTCTTTTCATAGTGTTAGACCAAACAGAGTTGGTAAGTTTGGACGAGTTCAAGGCTTGTATGCTAAACACAAACGACGCAATCAAGTGCCAAATAAGCAAGTACGCAAGTGGCAAAAAGATGGGGGTTCCAGCACATGAGAAAGGGTGGAAGAACGTGTACAAGATAATGCCCGGATACGTCACGAAAATCTTCGTGAGATTTTCTTACATTCATTCAAATACATCATACAGGTTTGATGCAACTGCCGAGCCCGGTTACGTCTACCATTGTCATGTAAGTTTCTCTTATTCTTCTAATGATCAATATATTGCTAGTTCCATCAAATACTACTTGAGAAACTGATCCAACGAGCTTAAAAATACTAGACCTAATAGTTGAAACTTGATGCAATTTCATTACAAGGAGGGCTTTTGTCCTCCTTACGTTTTTGGGAATATTGAAATTTTGTCAACAGACAATGTGCTGGGAGTAGAATTGAGAAAACCAAGATTTCAGGGTCTGTTTGACATAATTTTTTTTTTTTACAAAAACAAGTGGGTGTTTGATAACCCTTTTTTTTTTTTGAGTTTTTTTTTTTTTGGCGTTTGGTAACCCTTTTTTTTTTTTACTTTTTTTTTTGTGGTGATTTGCGGTGGCGGTGGTCGATGGTGGTGGTAGTCGGCGGTGGTCGCCGGCAGGCGGCTGGCGGTTGTCGCGGCAGTCGCAGGCAGTGGCTGTTGCCTGGTGGTGGCTGTCTGTGGTGGTTGCCGGCGGTGGTGGCCGGAGGTGGCTGCCGCCCGGTGGTGGTTGCCGGCGGCCGGAGGTGGCTGTCGGTGGTTGCTGTCGGGCGGCAGTGGGCGGTGGCTGCCGGCGGTGGTGGCCACCGCCCACCGCCGCCCGATGGTCGCTGCCGGCGGCCGGAGGTGGCTGCCGCGCGGCGGTGGGTGCGTTGTGGTGGAAGTCTAAAGAAAATTTTTAAGTGAAAAAAAAAAAATAACTTTTTACTCTTTTTTTTTTTTACTCTACAATTTAAAAAGTAATTTTTTAAATTGAAAAAAATGGTTACCAAACGCTCCTTTTTTTTTTCCAATTTTTAAAACTGAAAAAAAAAAAGAGAAATAAAAAATGATGTCAAACGGCCTCTCAGATAGTAGAGATATCTATAACGAGTTATCCGTACAAAAAAACCTCCCAAATCTGTCCTCTTGCCTGCCTAGTTCACAAGATTCCATGGCCACTCGTTGAGTTCTGTACTTTTTTAAGTTAGCCTTGGTTGCAATGGCCGCAACTCATATTGCACATAGTAGTATCCACGACAATGCTTCTCTCGTCTCTACTAAGCACACCCTACTAAGCAAAATGGAATCGACCTGCCTTTATACAATATAAATAGCTTCCAGGACCCTACTAGAAAACATTTTTTGCAGTGTTGAAAGTACCCCCCACAATATGTTTGTCTGCCAATTTTATTCATTTTGGCAGTTATACCTTGAGCATTAAAAAGTTTACCCTTGACTGCACATTATTTTGATACTTTTATGCACTTCTATTAACCAATGTGTGGCTAGAAGTCAATTCGTGAGGCCCAAGGTTTTAACTGTAATATGCAAAATGATGTACTATGGCGGGGAAAACTTGATATTTGAGCTCCATTTTTAACTATCTAAACTCAACTTTCGTTGCTAAAACTCTCTTAAGTGTCGCTATATAATTCCTTTAGTGACATATCTGGTGCTAAAACATTAATGTCTTCTACGTAATCGGCCCTTTTTAGGTTAGAAATTTATCTTTCTTTAAGTATGGTTTTCAGGGTTATTTTCCAGTATCCGTAGTTATATCCTTAACATGTTAGAACTTTGAAAAAATGCAGATATTGGATCATGAAGACAATGTGATGATGAGGCCGTTGAAGCTTGTCCATTGAGAAGTCCAGAGATATTGCACATGTTGCTAGAAGATGGCCATCTTACAGCAGTTAAAATACCTTTTGCTCCGGTAATCATCACAACATGTGTCCATCATAAATAAAGGAGTAAAACAGCAGAATAAATGTTTGATACTTGACGGGTGAATATAGAAGAGGAGAGAGTGGTTGAATTTTAATGTGTTTATAGTTTTCTAGCAGTTGAGTGGTTTTAAATAGGAAGAACGTGAGTAAATGTAATGTTGTTTTCCATTGATTGGCAGATGTCTTAATTACTCCATTATCTTATCATTAGTACAATATTTTTGTCACTGAAAATTTACAGTCATCAGTACATATTATTAAAAAAGATAAATTACACGGGACAATCTTGAGGTTTATCCGAAACTATAAATAGCACCTACAAAGAGTTTTTATTACCCTTCGCCCCCTGTGGTTTGTCATTGTTTTACATAAAACTCACTTCCATACTGAACCGTTAGAAAAAAAATTAGAGCAGCATAAATTTATTACAGTATACCAAAAATATCCCTAGTGTGAAATAATATGATAGATTTCGCTCCAAGCAATAAAAAAAAGAATTGAAAATAATGTTAGAAAATAAAAGCACATAAGGCATATGATTTACATGATTCGGCAAAAATTTACTCCACGATTGTAGTAGCGATTTTACTATGTCTGTGAGTAGAGATTACAAATTTATGTATCTCTCAACAAACCCTCTCAAGAAACGACTCCTTAATCCCTCTTGACCCTAAAAAACAATACAAGATGACTAACACACACACTCTCTCTCTCTCTCTCTCTTAAAATTAAGTCGTGATCTTCTCCAAATAACTAATGCAAGACAAGATGACTTATATACTTATAGTTAAGTCGCGACCTTCTTTAAATAAACAATGTGGGACACACCAATTTTTGGGTCGCTTCGGTTGTAAACGGGTTTTTATTCAATACAAATTATCATAAATCTCCACCTTGGCTTAGATAAAACAAGCTACAAATAACCTGAAAAATACCATATGTTGTTGCCACACCTGTCCCTTAGGGCTGCACCTCAAATATTATTGATACCGTTCAAATCTAATGCTTAAACTTGATCGCTGAACTATGCTTTGTCATTATGTCTGTTGGATTTTCAACTGTGTGGATCTTCTCTATCATAACGGTATCCTGAGAAATCACATCTCAAATAAAATAAAACCTGACATCAATGTGCTTGGTTTGCTCATGGAACATCTGATTTTTGGTCAAATGTATGACACTTTGGTTGTCGCGGTAAACAGTGCTAGACTCCTACTTTAACTCCAAATCACCAACAATCCCTTCAACCAAATGGCTTCATTTACTGCTTCGCTCGCTACTATGTACTCAACTTCTATAGTAGATAAGGCAACAATAGTTTGTAGAGTAGCATTTTAACTAATCACACAGTTCGAAACAGTGAAGACATAACCCGTCAATGTTCTCATTCTATCCAAATCTCCAGCATTGTCTAAATCCACCTATCTAACAACTATACCATTTGCATCACTGCACCGATGGTAGACCAAACCAATAACTGCAGTACCTCTCAGGTACCGAAGTATCCACTTCCCTATCTGCCAATGAGTTTTCCCGAGATTACCAATGTACTTACTAACCACACCAACTGCATGAGAAATGTCAAGTCTCGTGTAAATTATAGCATAGATGAGATTGCCCACTGCACTAGCATATGGAACATGCCATGTGCTCCACTTTCTCATGGATCTGTAGGGAATCAACTGTTGAAAGCTTGAAGTGTGCCACCAAAGAAGTAGTAACATGCTTGGAATTTTCCATACCGAAGCGCTACAGTTTTCGCACAATGAACTTTTTTGGAACAAATACAAAGTTCTTGTAGGTTGATCTCTCTGAATCTCCATCCTTAATATCCTGTTTGCTGCACCTAAGTCTTTCATCTCAAATTACCTTTTCAAATGCTCTTTCAAGCCATTTATAACTGACATTATTTTTGCAGCAATCAACATGTCATCAACGTACAACGACAAGTATATATGAGAACAATCTACGAGACTCTGTTGATACCCACAATTGTCATAGGCACTCTTGGTGTAACCTCTTTCTCTCACACAAAAGTGTCAAATTGCTTTTACCACTGCATTGGAGATTGTTTTAATCAATACAAGGATTTCTTCAACAAGCAAACATGATCTTCATTATCCTAGATCACGAAACCCTGTGGTTGACGCATGGGTATCTGCTCTTCTAATTCACCGTGTAAAAAATATGTCTTGACATCCATCTGTTTTAACTCGAACTCATACAAAGCAACCATGACAAGCAACACTTTTATAGAAGTATGTTTTACTACATGATTTTTATTTTATTTTATTGTGACCAATACCTTCTCTCTGAGTAAAACCTTAGCTACTAAGTGTGCTTTACACCTTGCATCTTTCATTCCAGGAATTCCCTTTCTTCTTATAGACCCATTTGCAACCTACAATCTTCTGGCCCATAGGCATTTTTTCATCAATTCTCACGGTTGATTCTTGTAAAGAAATCCCATCTTCTCATTTATAGCAACTGCCATTACTCTAATTCCCTGCTCTTGATGGCCTCTTTATATGTAACAGTTTCCTCAACCTCAATACCCTCAACCACACTTAGATCATAAGCAACCATATCTGCATATCCATACTTCTGAGGAGGTCAAACTTCTCTTCTCAATCTGTTTCTAGCAATGATATACTGTTGTTCCTGAAGTTTTTCGTTCTTCTCGATAGAATGAGAACCATCTTCCTCATTGTAAGAATTATATGCAAAGAATCTGAAGCTTGAACTTCTAGCTCTACCTTCTCCCTCACACTATGGTCTTTCCATGCATCAATAAACTCTTCCTTCTTTGAAATCATTGAAGACTAATCAAAGATATCATCTCTGCTAATTAGGAACTTGGATGACCTAAAATCAGGACACCATAATGAGTACCCTTTTACCCCACTTGCATAGCCAAAAAAAAGGTACTTCTTTGCTCTCGATTCAAGTTTACTATCATTAACATGATCATAAGCTGGATAATAAAATATCCTCAAAATTTCATAATTAGCATACTTACTAGACCAAATTTCTTTTGGAGTCTTGCAATCAATTGTAGCCGATGGAGACCTACTCAACAAATATGCAACTGTGATAACAGCTTCTACCTAAAATTCTTTTGTTAATCTGGCATGTGAAAGCATACACCGAGTCCTGTTAAAGAGAGTCCTATTTATTCGTTCTGTAACCCCATTCTGCTGTGGATTTTTCTAATAGTGCGATGCCTAAATATGTCTTCATTTCTTGCAAAACTCAATGAACTCATCCAAACAAAATATCATGCCATTATTAGTACTCCTCAAGCATTTAATTTCTTTGTCGGTCTGTTTTTCAATCATTGTCTTAAACTGCTTCTATTGAACAAAGACATCATTCTTCTTCTTCAGAATGTACACCCAGATCTATTGAACAAAGACATCACTCTTCTTTTTCAGAAGGTACACCCAAATCTTTCTTGAGAAGTTGTCGACAAAGGTCAACATATATCTGCCACCACCCTCAGAAGAAACCGTAATAGGACCCCAAAGAACCGAGCGGATATAATCCACCGTACATTTGGGGGTATGAATAACCCGACTGAATTTTATTTTGCACTATTTTTTAAAGACACAATGCTCACAAAAGTCCATATTTCCTATTTTTTTTGCTTCCCAACAGGCCTTGTTTGCTTAGAATATCCATACCCCTCTTACTCATATGCCATAGCTTGGTAGTATCAGATTATCTGTTAGAAGATAAAGTTGTTGTTACTCCTATAACTGTGCTACTCTATAACAAACAAAGACTATTTTGTTTCAACCCTTTCATCAAAACAAGAGCACCATTTATTATCCTCTTAACTCTACTTACAGCCTGATAGCTATAACTATTAGAGTCAAGTGTATCCAAAGAAATCAAAATTTTCTTGTGTTTTGGAATGTGCCTGAATCAGTTAAAATTCTCACAATCCATCATGTATCCTGATCTTAATTGAACCTATCCCAACCACTTTACAGGCTACATTATTTCTCATAAGAACTTTACCACCATCAAATGGGAAGTAAGTAGCAAATAAGTGGGCACATGTGATAGTAGCAAATTGTATTAAGAATCTACCCTCTATCCGAGGAACTAATGGTAACTAATGTGCACCATCAAAATTATCTTCTACTATTCTAGCAATATCAGCTGTCTTGAGACTATCCTTTTTCTTCCCTTTACACTCAGAACAATCCTTTCGATAATGCCCTTCCTTGTGACATTGATAGTACTTTAATTTTCTGGTCTTTGATTGAGAGCTCGTTCTTCCTTTATTTCTAGAGCCAACATGGTTAGTGCTTCGACCTCGAGCCATCAAACCATCACCCTGTTATTCTCTTTTGTTTTATATAACCTTCTTCCCTAATTCTTAAAACTTTATCATAGCCTAAACCTCTTCTATGGACATTGTCCTTCCCATACAATAAGATAATAACAAGATGTTCATATGATGGAGATAAAGAACACAACAATAATAAAGCTTTATCTTCATATTTTATCTTGATATCAAGGTGATCACTAATATTACCTTATTATATTTATCAAGGTGATCACTAACCGATGCACCTTCTTTCATCCGCAGAGTATACAACCGCTGCTTCAAATATAGGTGATTTGTCAGAGACTTTGTCATGTACAAGATCTCCAATTTCAGCTATAATGCAGCTATTATTTCCTGAGAAACCTTTCATAATATGCTGTTGGCTAAACACAACAACCTGGCACAATAGGCTTTCTATAACATGACTTCTTTTTCATCAGCAAACATCATCTTAGAAAACCCTTGATTCCCCTTTCAATGCCTTCAATAGCCCTTGTTAAATCAGAATAGCACACATCTTCATCCTCCGTAAATTAAAATTGTTCGATCCATAAAACTTTTCCAAATCGTACTTCGTCGAAGTATTTGGTACCATCGCAAGGTGCTTTCAATCTATTGTAAACCTTAGCTCTGATACTACTTGTGAAATAATACAATAGATTTTGCACCAAGCAATAAATAAAAGAATAAAAAACAATAACAGAGAACAAAGGCACACATGACAAGATTTATATTATCTGTGAATAGAGATTACATATATATGTCTCTCTCAATAAACCCTCTCAAGAAACGGCTCCTCTCTCTTGACCCTAAAAAAAATACAAGATGACCTATATATACTTACAGTTAAGTCATGACCTTTTTAAAATAACCAATGTGGGACAAGACGACTTATATACTATACCTAAGTTGCGATCTCCTATCAATAACTAATGTGGGACACTCATATGTTAATTAAATTTTGACTCGCTGGGGTCGTAAATGAGTTTTTATCCAAGACAAATTATCACACTTATGTCTTCCTCCTCTTTCTTACCTGGAAAAGCCTAACCACCGCCACCAATGCCGCGTTTAGACACTGCCCACACAATCACGCGCGCGCACACGAAGAGGCACATGCACACAATGATGACAAACACGCGCGTGCGCACACACACACACAGAGAACATTATTAATGCCCTACCCCACCATTAATTTCCCCGCACCATCGTCTAAAACAAACCTACCATTGTCGATCTTCAACCATAACCACCACTACCCTACTCCCTTCCATTAGCTTGCCACCACCGACCCAAAAAAAAAAAAGAGGCCACCATTCTCGAACTTCAACCATAACTCCCACTACCCCACCCTCTAGCATTGCCCTGCCATTACCCCTAAAACAAACCCACCATTGCCTATCTTTATCCATAACCACCACTGCCCCTCCTCTTTCTATTGCCTTGCCACCACAACGCGAAAAAACCCACCATTGCCCCTAAGCCGACGTTACAAATTTTGATCTACAACCACTATCCAAAAATTCACCTATCTGAAGCCAATCAAGGTGCATCTTGTAATGGTGGGTGGGTTGTAGATTTGGTGTTGGTCATTTCACTTTTGGTGGTGGTGGCAGGGCAATGAGGGAGAAGAGGATGGCATCGAAGCTGTGGTGATTCACTGGGTGTGTGTGTGTGTGTGTGTGTGTGAGAGAGAGAGAGAGAGAGAGAGAGAGATGCTGTAGAGGGTAAGATGGTGTTTCGAGATGAGGATGACATGTTTGGTAATTTTATTTGCTTATGAGTGGTATTACTATTTTTTCATCGAATCTGTTAACTTCGTTGGCTGGAAATAAATGTGTAGCTTAGTGTAATAAAAATACTTAGTAGGCGACATGTGTAGTTTTAGGTAACCTCGTGAGTGCCGTATGTAATTTACTCTATTAAAATATGTAATTGACACTACAAGGAATAAGGTCTTTAGCGACGGATTTTCCCGTCGCTAAAGACCTATATTCCGTCGCTAAAAGTTTTAGCGACGGAATTACCGTCGCTAAAAGTCCGTTGTATAAAAGGCCGTTGCTAAAAGTTTTGCGACGGAATTATAAAATCCGTCGTCTAATATAGAACCTTTGGCGACGGATTTATCACTTAATTAGCGACGGAATATCCGTCGCTAATTATGTTTTACGTACTTTAATTTATTTTCTTTTTACAAAATTAGCGACGGGATAAACTATTTAGCGACGGAATTAATCCGTCGCTAAAAGTTAAAGTCATTTTTTTAATTTATTTTTATTTTTTAATGCCCAAACCTGTAATAAAAAATTCAAACCAATTGAGTCCCATCCTCCGTCAACAATCTCAGTATATCAAATGCACGATTAACAATCTAAAATCATCGATTAAAACAAATCATCGATCAATAATACAATATTTTTCAAAATCATCGATCAATAATACAATATTGTTCAAAATCATCGATCAATAGTCAATGTTCGCAACATTGTTCAAAATGTACATTAGGGGAAAGGCTTTTCACAAGTGCTTTCATCAAACACGCTGACTTGAAAACGCATTTGCCCCATGTGTTGAAAGACTACAAAGTCTCCTAGATGGAGGTCATGTTGTTGCACGAATTCGTTCCAACCCTCTTCGAAGCAAAGAACCTCTTCGCCAACCTTCTTCTTCAATCGAACAAGCCATGACCCCTTACGGCTGGTTAAAGTTGCTTCAAATCTCAACGTGGTGAGCAATCGCCAAAATGCTACCGGTATGGCCTAACATATTCATAATACAGTAAGACATGTAAGTTTTTAACCAAAGATAAAACTTTTAACACACACGAAAACATAGAGAAAGCGAGATGACATACAAGTTCTGTCTCAAAACCAGGCATCATGACCTTGAAGAAATGCCTGTTGACTGAAACGTCCCTGTTCACCGAAGCAGAAGCCATTTAACCTACTTTAACATGAAAAACCAATCGATGATTATTCAATCGACAAGCATCAATTTCATAGCTGCTCAGAGTTTATGGTATACGTGGCATGCAACGTAAAACCCATCGGAGGTTACTATCAATTATTATTATTTCACTAGCCTGTGTCCCTGGCCACTACTTCCGAGGACTCGCATCAATTTCGTCAAGTATGCGATGACAGTGCTAAATCATTTATTACATTCCATAAATGAGCCATAGGAAACGTTAACATGCATCTATGGTAACGTCAGCTTCAAATGAAAGACATGGACCAGCTCCATGGAAGAGCAAGTCCGACATGATCAGAGTATTGCAAAGGCTCGAACGTTACCTCATAATGTCTGAGTGTGAGAAGAATATCCAACCCCCAAAGAACCAGAATTAGGTCTTATTTACTACTCGTTAAATACAATCCCCAGGCCAAATTTGCTCCAAATTTATACTGGAACTTTTGTAATGGTTCCAAAGGATTCCAATGACATATCAAGGAGATCAATTTCAACATATATAGGGTCCCTCCTAAGAACATTCTCAGTATTGACTTGATACTGTGACGAAAGGGTGACATTATAAACTTATGTGAACGTAATTTTCGCCACTACGCAAAGGGAAAAACAAGCAAGGTAAATACATGAAGAAGGATGCCCTTTGCACCAAAGTTCCATCATATCGGTCAATATCTGCACCCTACTTGGTTTATCTTTAAGGAAAGAAAGAGAACACAACTTCTTAATTAGACCATATCCTAATTCAGGAGCCATATTGTGGTTTCTAAAAGGCTCTAGTTAACTACTTAGGTCAGACACGGTAATTTTGTTGAACTGCATGTCAAAGGATGTCTATCAAGGGTGAGTGATGAAACACTAACTGTGAAGACCATGTTGATCACAAGCATATAATTAAGCTACGGCGGTAAATGAATACTAGCCAGTGGTTATTCATGTTGGTTTTCCAGATAGTCTTGCCATTGTACATATTAGCTCGCAGTAGAACTCCAAGAGGTGATACTGAGTCTCATTCCGAGTGTCACAATTTCTATTTTGATTTGTTCCAAAATGTATGTCAGGTCAACATATTGAATGTAAATAGTTAATAGGCTTATTTTTTATGACGTTCTCTTAACCTTGTGCTTCTAACTGCAACTTTGAAAGAGTGGTTTAATGGCATTTCCTTTGGTTTCTGAAATACGGGCTATCCTTTTGGCACGTTGATACTGTAACCTGATCTGACCGAGAACATTGAAGTTCGCCTTGTATTCATGCTAACCGCTATAGCAGTTATACTTTGATGCGAGACAAAAACAGCAAAATTTGTCGCTATAGATTAGCGGCGAATAGTGCAAATATTGCAGCTAAAAGAGCACCCTACTGCTATAGTGACGAAACATCTGAGAGGAGGGATCCATTTTTGTACCATCAAGCTACTAAGCGATAACATGCAAGTCCCGTCACAAATGATCAAAGGCCGCAGAATTTGCTCGTATAATCAATTGCATTCCAGATTAACAAACGGAAACTCTTTACCTGTTTGAGTATGCATTTACATTCATGTGCACCAAAGATACAAGGATCCTCCAGTATTTCTTTTGTAATATAAAAGTCAAAAACCTTTTTAACTCAATTTTATGTCACTAAAATTGTAACAGCAGATAGCATGCTGTAGATGATCCTTAACCACATATAAGATGGATGTAGACACAAAAATGTGATAGGATTCAGTGTAATTGCAAAATGGACTCAATAACACAATATACCAAATTATAACATGTAATTGCAAAATGAATAACACAATATACCAAATTATAACATGTAATTGCAAAATGGACTCAAGAAACGGAAAGAGAAAATATAAAGAGAGAAAACAGGACCGTGACCTTACCTGCGGCAGCAAATCAGAGGGGGAAACGGCGACAACAAAACAGACGGCAGCAATTTCTGGTGAGAGAGCAGGAGCGCACAGGCGCTGTACGGCTCAAAGGGAAACGCAGAGGGAACTCGGCCGGTGGTGACGGTTGTGGTGGCGGCGGTCCTTCGATCGGTTTTGAAGATGGGCGGAAGTGGCGGCGTCGGTGGCGGTGGCAGGTGAGAGAGAGAGAGAGAAACGGGAGCTAGAGAGCGACAGAGTGTAAATCGCTGGTGAGAGAGAGAGAGAGAGAGAGAGAGAGAGCAACGGGAGAAAGAAAAGAAGGGGATCTGATATTTTTAAGGAATTTACCGACGGACTTTTACCCGTCGGTAAAAATCCGTCGGTAAAACTAACTTTCACCGACGATTATTTTTACCAACGGAATAATTCCGTTTTTAAATAGTTTAAGCGACGGAAAACACCCGTCGGTAAAAGTCCGTCGGCAAAACCCTCTTTCACCGACGGACTTTAAACCGACGGGTGTTTTCCGTCGCTTAAAATTATTTTAGAGACGGAATTGTGTCCGTCGCTAATGCCCTCTTTTCTTGTAGTGTGAAGTTAAATGCAAGCGACATAGAGTAGAACGATGTTATCAATTCTTTTATAATTAATTTATGATTAGGTTCATTGAATATACTCCAAGATATGGCACGTTTGTTGAGTCATACTTGAACTACCAAAATAATATATTTTTGCATCCACATATGGCGAACGTTGTATACGTTTACCTTCCATTCAACTTCTTGGGTTTGCATAATTATGCTGAAAACTATTAAGTGCAAATTGGTTAAATTACAAGTTATGTGTTTTGGAGGGTAGATTGGGAGACACTAGTATATGTCCATGTGGCCGGGGAAGGGGGCGATCATCTAGGAAGGGATCGGTGGCGGGGAACATCGTGGGCCATGAGGGTGGGGAGGGGGGTGTGCAGGGTGGGTATGGTAGTGGGTTCCAGAGGGAGGGGAGGGGGTGATTGATAGTGTTTGCAAGTGTGTTGTCAATGTGTGGTTTGTGAAGGACGGTTGTCGGGGAAGAGGCTAGTAGCCGAGAATATGGTGGGCGATAAGTGTGTGTCTCTGTGCATGTGTGTGTGCAGGGTGGGTATGGGTGTGGGTGGTGGGTATGGGTATGTGTGTGGGTGGTGGGTTTGGGATAGAGGGAGGATTGACTTTGTGTGTGCATGTGTGTCATCTATCTGTGGCCTGGGAAGGGCGCGGTCGCCGGGGAAGAGGCTTGTTGGTGGGGAAGGTGATGGGTGATGGGAGTCTATCTGTGTGTGTATGTGTGTGCACGAGCGCGTGCAGGGTTGGGAGGATGGTAATCTAGGTTAGGGTGATCAAGTGTGTGTGGCCAGGAATGAGGGCGTAGCCTGAAAAATCCCTCAATTATAAATCACTAGAAAACATATTTTGGGCTTCGTGGCAAGAAAGGGGCGGTGGCCGGGGAATGGGATGATGGTTCTTTTTTCTTGGGCATACATGTTTCTAACATTATGGTTGGGTTGTATTTTGATACTCTGAGTATAAGTGAATTGACCAGAATACCCTCTCGCTTAATGGAGAAACTAACAACAAGGCGTACGCACTAGAATTATGCCATAGATTACCATAAAAAAGCTAATTTGGTAAGTTTAAGTATTAACCTACAAACTTGTCATACATTAAGGTATATTTAGTCCATTAACAATTTATAATTTTAATTTTCATTGCTTATGTTTCATGTTAGCTAATGAACTTGGAAAAAAATGAAGTTCGAGTTCCCGATTGTAGAAGGCAGGTTATAAAGACATTAGTAATTTGTTTCACATCAAGCGATAGCGACATAACACTTTTACTGAGTAAAAAACATCATTAAAGCTATCACATCACCTTTGTAGTACTGAGTACTGCAGTTGGTCCTTATCCCTTTCTTTTCGATACTGTCTTGCAGGGTCCTTCCTAAGTGCTATAACTCTAATTCGGAAGGAGTTACATAAAGAGCCACCACAATTTAGAAAGCTAACTTAGAGATCTACACCTCCCACAGCATACAAAAGTTGATTAGGTCCTTGTCACAAAATGCGTAGTTGCGACTAGAAAAACATTGAAAGCGTCGTGTAATATAACATTTTGAACCTTGACACTACTTTATTTCAGAGTTAACGCGTAAAGAAATTCTAAAAAATATGTCATTGTAATTTTATCTTCCACAAAGAGTGAGTCGACTTGCTTTTCAAAGTTCCAAAAACACTATCTATATCACAGAAGCAAGTGCTTCAAGTGCTCGCTCAAAATCACTTCTCAATAGCACAAAACAACTCACATTTAATCGAAGCCCTCGCACTAACAGCCTTTCCATTCCTAACAATCAAAAGACAACATTTAATACTACGTGATTAGCCTACTCTCTTCTCCTTTGAAGTAAAAAATTCTTAATCTTGGCTTTGAGAACCATCCACTTTGTTTAAACTCTAAAATTTTGAACACGAAATGAAAGCAGTGCATTTGGATCTTTCATAACCAAACTAGTATTAACCTCGTGCGCTGCACACGAGACCAATAACGACTAATTAAAAGTTCATACTTATTTATCGAATAATATATATATATATATATATATATATATATATATATATATATATATATATATATATATATATATTTGTCTTTAAATGAGACATGCTGACGTGGAAGAGAGAGAAAAGTGAAACTTATTTAATTGGTTGAATGCTAAATGGCATAAAAAGAGGCATGCCAAGTAGTAAAAAGAATGTTACATTCTCTCAATTTCGGCTTTCACACACACACATATAATTAGATTGCAACCAATCACAGTGTCATGCATGCTATTAGAAAAGGAAACCAATTGTAGATTACTTTGCCAACATGCAGAAGAGTTAAGACTGCCACTTTTAGGAGACGTTGCTGGGGTTGCCTACCCCTCCTTCTGTAACCCATAAGTAAGATTTTTTTATGTCAAAATAATAATAATAATAATATAGAGATAAAAAGTTGTTTACCTTTAACCAAAAGTAAAATAGTCCCTCTGTCCTAAAATAATTACTCCATTTTGACTTGCCTTGTATATTAAGGTTATAAATCTTATATTGTGTGTTTTTCATTTGACCCTTAAAGAGATAAGAGGGAAGAAATTATGTAGGAGAGAAAAAATGAGTTGATAGAAGATTAGGTTCTGTTTGACAACACTTTTTTTTTTTCACTTTCAAGAAAAAAAAAATTAAAGAGCAGTTTTATTTCTTACAAAAACAAGTCGGTGTTTGATAACTCAATTTTTTTTTGATTAACCAGTTTTTATTTTGAGTTTTTTTTTTGTTGTGGTTTGCGGTGGCGGTGGCTGGTGGTTGCTTATGGTGGTCGCCAGAGGTGGCTGCTTGCGGTGGGAGGGTGATGGCGGTCTCAAAAAAAAAAAAACCGAAACTCATTTTTTGAGTTTTTAAAAACAGCTTTGATTTAAAAACTGATTTTTTAAACTGAAGAAAAAAAAAAGAAAAATGATCACCAAACACAACTATTTTTTCCAGTTTCCAAAACTGAAGAAAAAAAAAACCCTATCAAACAGGGCCTAAGTGTGAAAAATGAAATGTGTAAAAAAAGCTTAGATACGGTAAATATGTTCACATACAGAATCTTTTCAACTTAAAAAAGTGATTTTTTTTTTGAGACAGTTAAAAAAAAAAACCAATAAATTACTTTAGAATGGAGAGAGCAATGTCAATAAATTATTTTAGGATGGAGAGGGCAATAAATAAAGCCCAGCCCAGTTATTTTCTGACACTCTCAAAGCCCACACATATCACAAGCCCAAGTATTCAGGAACACCGAACATGAACACGGGAAACTCAATCCTCAAAAAACCGAAACAAATGGCACTGCTGAGCCCCGGCGGTCGGCTCCCCACGCTCGCCGGCCGGAATAGTCCCCGTCGGCTCCGCCACTCACTCGCCGTATCTTCACCACCAAACCAACTACGAATTTCATGTTCAAATTCCCATCTCCCAAACAAGGTACAAAACCCCCAAGTTGCTACGGGTATCAGTAAATGTATGTTTGTACAATGACACTTGTTTGTGTTTGTGGGGGGCTATTCGTGCAGTTCAAAAGGGACTACACGAGCGTAATGATAGTACCAACGGGAGTAGGCGCGTCCATTGGCGGCTTCGCCGGCGACGCTTTGCCGGTGGCTCGGACCCTCGCCTCCGTTGTGGACTGCCTCATCTCTCACCCCAATGTACATGCCTCTCTTTATCTACTCCCTTTCATTTGTCAACAAAAAGTGCAATAGCTGCAAAATGTTGTGTATCTACTATTTAGTGACAAAGTTAGGTGCTTACGTGCATACTAGTGACTATTTTTTTCTCTAGTAGCATTAATAGGAAATTATTTGATGCAGTTTTTGCTATTTTCATTGATAAATATGGACTTCTAGAGGTTTTGGTTGGTTGCTTCATGAAATGGCTTACTAACTAGTTTTTTTTTGTAACGTATAATTAATAGCTTGAACCGAGCCATTTGGAAGAATGGTAATCAGTTCAAGAATAAGTTCATTTCAAGTTAGTGACACACTAGAGTTGTTTGCATAAGTCCATGTATGCCATTAATGTACCGCGGCACAAGGGTACTTTTTCAATTTTAAATAATAATAACGTTGAACTGTGTAAAGGAAAAAGTACGATTCAGTTTTGAGGGACAACCTTTCTGAAACTGGACCTAAGTATCTGATGTATATAAAGTTTGGTGGGTTACTGAAAATTTGGATGAGTATCAAGGGATGCCGCCAAGCTTTTGATGGATATTTTCTTCTCTAATGGGTGGTTATTTTCAACATCTGTTAAGTAATGGCTATGAATTTAATGATATGTAGATGGGGATTTTAGTCTATGATGTTGTCAAGGTTAAAGAGTTTATTATTTTTTTCTAATACCTTTTCTTTCTACTATGAATTTTGTTTTCTTTATTGTACGCATCTTAAATATTTTTTCTATATCTTCAAAACTTTGGGTCATATTCTTATCATTTTAGCAAGAGTTTAAACTGATTGAGGTGTCGGTTCAATGGTTCATTGGTTTATTTTCTTTTGTGTGTATTGTAACTGAAAAAAGTGGTTGATCTGAATGGTTAAATGGTCGAATATGGTTCAATAAATGGTCTGGAGCATTGAAACAAGCAGCAAGATATTGCATTGGTTGACCGTCAAGGTAATGCTGCCAGAGGGTCCAAGTCTTTAAGGCATGCCTCTGGTACGTTTTTCCCTCACAAGGAGTACTGAACCTCTAATATAGTAGTTCAATTACGCTTACATGGTTAAAATGTGGCTTACCCATTCTCCGATTTCTTGCATTATGAAAGAACATGCTGCCATATGAAGAGCACGACGCACCTAGGTTATCGGTTTAATCGATTTTGTGTGTTATCTGAGATTGATGCATGAGTTGATGAATTTGCTCTAGATTGACCCTAAGCCTTTTTGTTAACTCTAGAAAAAAAAAAAAAAAAAAAAAAAAAATATTGTCGCTTAAAGGATCAATTTTTCATAAAAGAATCTTTGAGATGTCTCCTAGTTGTGTCAGCTGTGTCTCAAAACTTGAGACTGTTGCAAGATGACTTGGACTTCTATAAGTTCCAAGTAGCAGATTTAAGGAGAAGATTGTTTCCAGTGGATTCTAGTGCTTTTCAAGGTACTTCCTTGAAGAGTTCAAGCTGAACCATTTTAATCTTCTTGTCAAGTTTCTCTAACTCAATTAGGATATTATAATTTTTGGATAGGATTATAGATGACACTTATAATTATTAGATAGGATAATATAGTTGTGTGTTTAGCCTATTGATTGCTTTGGTCATTAGATTGATTGTGAGTATTACTTGTTTTTTAATCAATTTATCCGTGATTAGCTTTTAATTCCGCATTACTTTTCAAATAACCTCTTCACTCTCCTCTAGCTTTGGTTTATTGGTTTCACAAATGATGTATGAAATTTATTGGAGGGTCCCTTTTCCCTCCTCTTTTGAACATGGAGACCTCATCAGCTGGATTCTGTGTGGGTATTGTCAATCAAAAGAGGATTCTCTGTTCCGGAAATCAGTGTCGTTGACTTTGTCAAGGAATATTTACAGTTAATCTGGCAAACAATTTGGTGACTATAAGTGTGCCAGACTGCCAGTTATGCTAGTTTATGTTAGGAATCAGTATAGTGCAGGCTTGCTTTTGTGTACATTTTATTCTCTCTCCGTAACCATTGTAATTATTACAGGTTCTTAATGCAGCAATGCTTTACTGGCCAATTCCAAATGTATTATATGTTGAGGGTTATGCGCTTGATCGATTTGCAGAAGGAAAATGGACATTACATCCAGTTCACCAAAATAGGGTACGTTTGAAAGTCTCATAGGTATATATGATGTACATGGAGAATTAAATCACTATATTGGTGATGTTCCTGTGTTTCTTCTTGCTGCTTAGCAGTTGATCCAATTGTAGACATGTCGTGTGAAGCAGGTGGGATTGGTTCTTGATGCTGGAATAGAGGAAGAGCTTCGTATACGCCAATTACAAGTGGCTGATGCTACAAGAGCTTCTCTTGGTTTGCCTGTTGTTGAGTATGTTGTGACTGACCAACCTTTACAGGTAGTGCTAGCAATGGACTTAGCCGAGCATATACGTCAATAATTTATATGCAAAATAACGTAATTGTTATGCCAAGTTTTTTTGGCCTGACTGTAAATGCAATCTTGAAGTTCGCCAATGAATTTTTGAGCAGTATTCATGTTCTATCCCGCGCAATAGAAGCTTAGTGATGAATAAATGTTAACTTCACCGTTGTGGTACGGTGTTACTAATTGTCACTCGAGGAATGCAAATTAACTAACGTTGACATGTGCTTGGATATGGGAGAATGTAAGAAAAGATTCATGTATTGGATCCAAGTAGTTTGGGACAAAGCTTGTTTGGTAATAGTGATGAGCTATATAACTTCTATGAAGCTAAAAAAATTATTTCCTACAAGTCATGAGAAAAGATTAATCTGAAATTCATTCGTACATAATTGGCTTACTAGATTAGTTAGAGATATTTTCTCCCTCGTATTTGGGAGTCTTTTAATAGTTCAACTTTTTTTTGAACTTTGATCTTTTACTCCCTCAGGATTTTAGAGCTTATACAAACATCCTTTTGCAGGTGGAGAAATGGGTTGATCCGAAAAGTGGGCAATCTACGGGGAGGATAAAGCATCCAGATTCTCTATTAAGAGCTGTGCAGAAATTACGTGACCGGTCTATGGTGAATGCCATTGCAGTTGTGGCACGCTTTCCAGATGATGATATCGAAGAGATGGATGATTATCGACAAGGAATGGTATGAAGAAAATTATATGGTTGAGTACTGCTCTCCTTTTACAAGTCGCCTACTTTTGGGATTGATGTCATCCCACTTCCACTCATCATATCATGTAGAATTTTGTTGTATTTGGTTATTCAGCAGTTGACGGATTGCTGTGCAATTTGGTTGTCTGCATGATTTAGGCAATAGTTGGAAGGGAGGGAGTGAGGGAGGGAGGAACCTTTTGTTTCATCAGGTGCCTGTAGCTCTTTTATATAGCTTACAACTTAATTATTTGATTGTTGGGTGCGTTACTGGAATTGAGTACAAATTGTCAATTTTAGATTATTTTATCCGCCATCAAATTCCTGCATTATCTGATGGTGTTTATATTGAACAAGGTGGTTTCTGTTTTCTCAGAATATTCTTTCCTTTACTTATTTGTATCTCAATTTTGCCATGAGCGTTCATCGCTCTTACCTTATATCTGACTTTCAGAGTATCACAGACTCTTAAATTTCCATTCTCCAATCTCATATAACTATTCCTCAGTATGTCTCCACTTATAACCGGTTAAATAAATGAAGTATCACTTTGTACTCTAGACATGCCTTTCTCCACTTTTTGATGGCGTGTTAGTTATGACCTTCTCTTTTCTCTTTTCCCTTTTTTGAATAATTGTTGAAGTGAGTTAGTCGCTCATTGATTTAGGAATAAATCATGAAACCATCTTTCTCTTGATTTTGATATATAATTCTAACTCGTTCCATAAGTTATTTTATTTGTAACATGGCATGCCAGGGAATAGATCTTTTGGCAGGAGTGGAGGCAATTATAAGCCACCTGGTGGTGAAGAACTTTGGGATCCCCTGTGCACATGCTCCTGCATTATTGCCCCCTCCTCTGAGCAAGTCATTATGTCCAAAATCAGCTGCTGAAGAGGTGAGTAAATTCTTGTGTAAAAGCAAAAAAAAACGTACTTTTTAGGTTAGGCAGTATATGAACTGTCTGAATTTCTGTGTACATACACATGCTTAGTACACTTAATGGGCTAGATACTTTCCATCACGTTTTATGGGTGTCTCTATGGAGTTATAAACATTGACACTTAATTTGAGAGGATCTGAAAAGTGGTCAGAAAACATGAAGACTTGAATATAACTTCACAAGGTTAGGCTTCAGTTGTTCAGTCACAAGGGCATTCTAGTCCAAACAGGTTTGTGTTATTTTGCACACACAACAATGTGATGCACGAGTTAAGTGACAGTACTGGTTTTTGTGGTCTGTTAATTTTTGACACATTATGTATCATGCATGCTTTTCTGCTGGTCGAGAACTTCTTTGTTCACCATTATACATTATTGTCTTTGCTCTTTTATCCGTTTCTCTCTCACTCTCTACCCCACTATATGACAGATAGGATACACATTCCTACCATGTGTTCTTGCTGGGTTAAGTAATGCACCACAGTACATGTTCAATAAGTCTGAGTCCTTAGAAAGGGGTGGCATATTCGCAAGTCATGTTGATAGTGTCATTCTTCCGGTAGATGCTTGCGGAGGGGATGGTGCTCTTGCATTTGCAAAAATCAAAAGAAACAAGGTAAAGATTTATGCTAGCATCATCTTTGGATTTAATGGTATGACTGCAACTCTCAGGAACTGGGAAGAACACTTCGAATAGTTAGGAATGTCTTGTTTACTCTCTACTCTCTAGCTCCATAGTCAATAAGATTAGGTGAAGTTGGTGTTGAGTTACTTTATTCTTGTCACTACTAACTTTAATCTTCCTGCAGCCGCTTATAGTTACCGTGGCAGAGAATGAAACAGTTCTTAATGATACGCATGATAAACTTGGAATTGAGACGGTATGCTTTGGTTTGTTTTCCTTTTTCTGCAAATTTACTGAAGACTTAAAGTTATGGGAGCTAAGAGTTAACCAAGGAGAAAATTCTACGTATGTTAAAAATGTTGTGAATCAACATACCTGTTTTGTGGCTTAGATAAGTTGCTTGAGGCGGACCTCAAAATGACAGTTTGGACTAAATAATTAGCTATGTTACATGGACTGTTCGGTTTGCGTGAAGTACCTGTGTCGGACACCCGACACTTGGACATGGGTATGGGATATGTGTCCGACACATCTCATAGGATATGCCATTATGATACTATCATAAATTATTTTGTTTAATTAGTTATTGCTTTGAGACGAGACAAGTTGTCAATTAAAACCAAATGCATCACATAAAACACCTTTTTGCCTTAGAAATAACTAAAAAGCAATAACAAATATAAACATTTCGCCGTGTCCCTGTATCTTGCGTTTTCCAAATTAGACAAGTCCGACACTTGGACACGTATCCGATCTGGACACCCGTATCGAGTCCATGTAACATAGATAATTAGTAGAACTTTTGTCTTCTGAGTAAATTATTTGTTCATATTTGATATTTTTTTAGACAGCCGATCTAAACTACGTCGTTTTGGAGTATGTCTTAGACAACTTCAACAAACCACAGCCTACTTGTTTCCCTTGGTGTTTCGGTATTTTCCAGTAAGAGTGACATCTTCTAAACATCATTGTTAAGTTTGCATCCGGCCCCACAAACTCAAATTACAATGTGCCTAGCCACAACTGTTAACGTGCATGGATCACCAGCATTCTGAAAGAACTTTACAAGGTTCTTCCAAATATTAGGATAAAGATTTTCTTTAAATGACATTGTGATGCCAAGGAAGGTGGGTTCGTACCTACGTGGAGGTGCCACAAAGGCTGCAGTCCGAGTCAGCTTCCAAGTATGTTGATGTAGGACACAACAAGGGTGGAACAAGGGCAGAGACCAAGGGCTTTCCAGACAGAGCCTGAGGGTGGCAGTGCTGCGAGGGCGATGGCGCGGGATGAATACACGATGACAGTCACAGTCCGATGCTTAGGTCCAGAGTCAGGGTACTGTATGTTTCTCTCTCTAGAATTCTAGAGTGAGAAAGTGAAAATGTGAGAGAGTGAAGAAGAAGTCCTGAAAATGTCCAACCGTTATGTTCTGTCCAAATGAATTCTCAAGACCTCTATTTATAGAGATTGAGATGATGATGTCATAAACCGACACGTGGCGCTCCCCGGGAGTGACACGTCACCGGGGGGTCCACGGGTGCCGGTGCTCCATGGACTGTCAGATCGCATATTCACCCGGCCTGCCCCGCACAGCGTCGCTCCGTCTGTCAGGAAAGACTGGCTCCCACCGCATCGGTGTGGCCAGAGAACCCCCTTGATCTAGCCTCCAATCCAAGCCCTTGCGGAGTCCCACATGCCTGGCAGCGGTGGGGAAGACCTGACGCCCAACTGCCAGGTGAACTAGCGCGATGCCCTCTGAAGACCTGCTCCCGTCTTGGAGTGACCCGGGGGTCATAGTCCCTAGGGGTGCCGACGCAAGCCCCCAGTGCCAGAGCACGTAGGCCAGTCACGCAGGCACCCTGACGGAGATAGTGTCCCGGAGGAGTCGCCTATTCCGCAGGCCGAGGTAGCATCCCGGAGGAGCCGTCTACCTGGCACCGGCCGGAGCACTTGGAGCTCCCTGGCAGAGATAGTGTCCCGGAGGAGTCGCCTCTAGTCCTGTGCCGGAGCAGGAGCATGTCAGGTAGCATCCCGGAGGAGCCGTCTACCTGGAGCACTTGAAGAGCTCCCTGGCAGAGATAGTGTCCCGGAGGAGTCGCCTATCCCCGCGGGTGAGTCCTTGTGCCGGAGCACTCGGAGCGAGTCAAGGTAGCATCCCGGAGGAGCCGTCTACCCGACTGGCCGAGGTAGCATCCCGGAGGAGCCGTCTACCTGGCGGAAGGGGAGTTGAAGAGCTCCCTGGCAGAGATAGTGTCCCGGAGGAGTCGCCTATCCCCGCGGGTGAGTCCTTGTGCCGGAGCACTCGGAGCATGTCAAGGTAGCATCCCGGAGGAGCCGTCTACCTGGCGGAAGGGGAGTTGAAGAGCTCCCTGGCAGAGATAGTGTCCCGGAGGAGTTGCCTATCCCCGCGGATGATGTACACTCCAGAGAGTGGGTTGAAGCATGTTCCATGACCAAGGCAAGGTGCGCATGGTGTGATGAATGAGTGTGGTGCCCGGGGGCATGATGATATGATTGTGACGCATGGACGCGATGAAGTGAGTAAGGTGTCAGGGGCACGTCTGTGTTAGTGGCGTGGCGCATGGGCGCGACGGAGTGCGTGAGGTGCCGGGGGCACGTTTGTGTCAATGATGGCGCATGGGCGCGACAAAGTGCTTATGGTGCCGGGGGCACGGTAGTGTGACAGAGAGCCTGGAGGCACGGCTGTATCAGCGGCGCGGCGCACGGGCGCGGCGGAGTGTTGAAGTGCGACGCCCGGACGCCGGCGACGGGGTCGCGGAGTTGTGTCCGGGCGACGGGGTCGCGGAGTTGTGTATAGTCTCTTGAAGAGAAGTGAATGTGCTAAGGATGGAGGCCAAAGGCCAACCCTTCGGGGAAGGCCAAGGCCAACCTCAAGGGGAGGTTGAGGCCGACCCCAACGGGGAGGCCGAGGCCGACCCCAAGGGGAAGGCCAAGGCCGAGGCCGACCCCAAGGGGGAGGCCAAGGCCGAGGCCGACCCCAAGGGGGAGGCCAAGGCCAACCTCCTGGGCAAATGCCATGGCATGCCGACGGGTGACGTGCGAAGTGTGATAAGGCTTCGTGCAATGATGAGTTTGTTGGTGACGAAGCCACGTAGAAGAAGTAAGAAGTGCACATGACTTGAGCGTGCACGCTTTCACCGGTTGTGAGCGTTGAAAATGACTGTTGCTTGTGGAGACGTGTCCATGCAAAGTGCGACCACAGTGGGCCTTTGGGTGCGACCAGAATAGGTTGGGAACACATTGATAAGTGCATCGTAGTTAGTGCCTGAGATCATTCTTCCTTGGGAATTTACATAATCTATTTTTTCTTTTTCTGTTTAAGCCTAGTAAAGAAATTATTTTGGCTTTCAGGTAAAAGTCTCCAACTATTGGGAAGCCATAGGTGTTATTGCAGCTCATAAGGCCGGAGTCGACCCAAATTCTCTTCGAAGAAACAGAATCAAGAATATTCGACAGACTTCAGTCATTCCATCTAATGGTTATACTGTTGCAGTGCCAGATTCTTCTCGAATATGAAGGATCAGTAGTTATTTTTGAAATAACAGGTTATTTTTCAAATACAAAACCAGTAAGTATATATCATGACAGTTCTGAGCATTATTGCCTTTGAACTTGAAACATAGTGAAGTTTCAAACCCTTATTTCTTTTTTCTTTTCTTTTTTTTGTTGTTGCTCAGTTTCCCAGAGATATAGAAGGAGAGATTAGTATATTCTTCCAAGCACTGCAATATAATGTGCGGATGGTGACTCCAAGTACGAATACATAAGCCATATGGATTGGCACAAGCATGATAGCGTCAATGAAGCTATGAACGGCATGGATAAGTTACAAAGGTCAACATCCCGATATCGACCTCTTGTTACAGTCAAAGTTTTGTACATTAACGGTGAGATACTAAAACAAGCATCGAGAAAAGGTTATTGGAAGGCTCTATTTATTGAATACTTTTCAAAAAAAGGTAGCTGAATCTTTTAACACTACAGTTTTCTGTTAGTGCAGTCTTAAATTTGATGGAGTATAAATCTACTTGGGTCAAATATTGTGAAACTGGTCACGTTTAAGTTCATGTATTTGCGTGTTGTAAGTGTCTACACCTTTTTTCCATTGCTAGGTGATCAAAGGTGTGCGGTTGCGTATTTCCACTCGTTTGCTGACAATTACATGAAGAGTGCTGTTCCTTATGGTGATACTCTTCTATCAACTTTTCCTATACTTCTCTTGTCACATCTTTCGTGTGTCATAGCAAGTTCATTTTACATGTTGTAACTGGTGTTACATTGTGACAGATCGTTCTATACATCGAAAAACCATTCTCCTAACCAAAAAGCTTTTTTTTTTTATATATATCACGATGCTAATGTGAATCGTACTTGTGCAAGGGTTCTGATTTTGGTGCACCTATTCGTGATGTAAATGAAATTCAAGTGCTTGTGTTAAAGATGGACAGCGAGCAAGGGACAAGCAGGTTTAAGCTCTGCACGTGTTACGATATTATGTATCATACTGTATATTAATTTGGTTATCCAAATAGCTAGGAAATTATATTGAATCTGCTCTGGCGTTGGTGATGCTTGCCATATGAACCAATCTTAGTAGTGGCTGATATGAATACCAGCCTATCTTCCATGTTCCGTTTGAACTTCTTCATCGGAATTTGGTTTCAGTCTACGACGAATCTTATTATGCTTCAACTGATCTAAGCGGTGTGAGCTTATGGTGGCCGATGCAGTGGACTGGGGCTGTAGTGGCTGTGGAGAGAGAGACAGACATACAGTGCAGTGTGTCGGTGCAATGTAGTAGGGTTGTAGAGAGAGAGAGAGAGAGAGTAGTATTGGTATTTTTAAAATATAAAATGACCATTTTAGTCAAAATCATTAATTATGGTTACGAAATTTTAACGTGGGGAGAATCTGGTATAATCTTTTCACATTTTAGATATAAATATACACTTCACAGGAATACTATCTTTGACTCAGAGGTTCAGTGTTACCATCACTTTATTAAACAAAGAAGATGTAGCCGTCTAAAATGTGGTTCATTCTCCCACCTCAGCACTTGACCTGATCCTTCAAGGCAATTGACAGACCTTTAATATTTAATCATCTTTTTTCTGACATTTAGTACTACGACAGTCTTATTATGAGCTAGTTTTATCTTCATAGTGCAATCAAGAAACGGTTTCAGAGGAAACCTAGGACCTAGGAAACTTGAATAGGCTGAGTCAACTTGAACAGGCTGAGCAGCCAAAAAGAGAAAATGTTCACTATAATGGTTTTATCAACACTTATATTATTATAACCAACGGATGAAGTTTAATGGATGAGGTTGAATATAATTATATAAAGAGTATTTGTCATGTCCATAACACTTGTGAATTGAAGTGCCAACAATAGCGTTCTTCAAGGTTCCAATCCAGCCTTCTCATTTGGATTCGAATTCTGCTCGTCATTCATATTGATGGTAAACCTACGTCCTCGTTTTGTATGTGCTTCACACGCGAATGAGGTTAAATGTAAAGAGTATCTGTCATGTTCACCACACTTATGAATTGAAGTGCTAACAATAGTTGATTCGGCTGTCTCCAAGGTCCCAATCCAGTATTTTCACTTGGATTTGAATTTCTGCTTGTCGTTCATGTTGGTGGCAAATTTACGTTCTTGTTTTGTATGTACTCTACACGTGAGTTTTTAGTGCGCTTCGGCCCCGATATATGTATAAAAATCTAGAGTTTTAGATAAATGTGACGGTCTTATAGATTTTCGAAATGTAATACATCCGGCCAATAGATGAGAGCAAGGTATATATATATATATATATATATATATATATGAATAGAAGTGATTTATTATACACAAAAATAGTTATGAGTGAGTTTTCAGCTCGTCATGATGATAAAGTCAATAAAAGCATGTGGATTGCTTGCCAGTCTGGGTTTGGTCGGTTAGATTAGGATTAGGCAGGATTATGACTACATCTCTGCGTTGAATTCATGGGTAACAAAATGCTACTCCAAAGAATACTTTTTCAGAAAAGACCCTCTATTTCTGCTCCTAATTATATTTTTATACTCTCATTTGTCACGAAAGAGTGAATTACAGACGGATCATAAAGCTTTTAGCGGAAAATTATGCTGTTGAAAAGTATAACCAAGTGTAAAAAAAAAAGACGTTTTCTTTCAATATCTACCGTTCGCAAAATTTTTTGGAGATGCGATTTTGTAAAACTTATACGAATTTGCTTTGTTAGCTAAAAGTACCTAGGGTCACGCACGCTAGTGTATCTCGATGGTCTTAAATGCACTATATATATTTCGATCGACTTTTATCATCAAATGACAAAAGATACTATTGAATCACGCAAGAATACAGAAATATTTTGCAAAACCATTCATTGGTCATTTTGTAGTAGTTTTTTGGTTATCTAAAACTAATGTGACAATGTAGGGTGCATTTTTTTTTTTTGGTTAGACCACCCGGTTTCCGGACACCACATTGAGAGCCGACTAATCCGGGTTCTAGCTGGGCAGGACCACATGGGCGGAAAAACTCTCCCTACCAAGTTTTAACGCAGCTGCATTCCCAGGGCTCGAACACGAGACCTCTGGTTAAGTTAGGACAACCACTTACCAGCTGACCTACGCGCTTGGTAGTTTAGGGTGCATTTGGAACCATTAACAATACACCATAGAATTATCCAAAGTGACATATTTGATTTGTTGCTTTATTGGGATAACAAAAATGAACCTATGCAACATGCAACATGTAAGGTCTTATAAGGACATACACATTAATGAAAGGTCTTATCATTTCTCTTCCTTTCTTTTCACCCAAAACTCAAACAAAACGAGCTGTCAGGACTTCTTTGTACTTTTCGCCCGTCACGCTTCGCTCTACTGTTAAGTGTTGACGCACGTGAATCATGTGCTCATCGGACAGTCCAAGTCAAGCCCAAGCCCATATCATGAAATGGTCCCAATTGTCTCTTCTAGATTTTTACCACGCCAGTCCAACTTCTTATTAACTCATGATGATGACAGTACCGATGGCCCACAAGCCAATTGCAGCCCAGTAAACCTCTGGTTGTATTGTATTGTAGCCCCGTAATGCGAGTGAACCCTTTCGGATTCGAAGGTAATAATTACTTTATTGACTATTCGAAATATCAAATATGTCTTTTGATCAAACCAAATGCAAATGGAGGTAATGTGCCTAGTAAAGTGTCAGTAACTCATCTCTTCTTCTTCTTCACCATCGCCGTTAGCAGCTACCGCCACCATTGTGCACCATCGATCGTCTCCTTTAGCCACCACCACTACACCCATGATTAAGATTGAAGCTCGAGTTACATCAGCTTTCACCCATGGCTAAAAAACTGGCCATGATTTTTTCGACAAATTGAATAAGCTCCCATTGGCTCCGTTAAACTCGAGTTTCAAAACTCATTTTGATCATCAAAGCTTGTTTTGAAACTTTGGAGCCATTACCGCTTGGACTTGTGTAGTTCTTAGCTTGTTCTGCTTAAAATCTTTTGGCTTGTACCATAAATCGATGTTGGCAAAGAAACCCGCTGTAACGCCCCGAACCCGAGGCTCTATACACGTCCTTAAATCAAAACTCAATCATGTCCAAACGTAACAATCGTACTGGTAGAGAGCGAAGCATCTAAAATACCATAAACAAAATTATTTGAATCTCAAATACTTTTAACTTCAAAAGAATTCAAAACTTAATTACAATTTCACAAACTAATCTGAATTTAAAGTAAATAAAGAAAGAAGAACAAAACTAAGAGTTCGTCTAAATAAAATTCATAACATCTACTGCTCCAAATTGCAAAGAACAAATTCTGTTGTAATACTAATATCTTACCCGTCGCGCAACTCTTGGCCTGGAACAGGAAGGAAACAAAAAAACAAAAGGGTGAGTACAATTCAGTAAGAGGTTTTACATATAGAGGGCCAAAAGCGAATACCAATTTGCATTGTCGAATAGAGCCAACAAGCAATAATTTAGATAACTCAATCAAACTTCACAAACGAACGAGCGTTAAATAACTAATTAGCCAAATATCAAATAAAATATAGGGATAACTGCAAAAAACACCCTCGTGGTTTGGGCCATTTGCAAAAAGACCTTTGTAGTTACAAAAGTTGTAAAGGTACACCTGCGATCACAAAAGTGTTGCAACCAACAATTTTCGTAGCGAAATGAAAATATTGTCCAAAATACCCCTATATATAAATCCTAAGATATTTTATGTACATCAAAAGTTTCGAGCAGAGAGGCGGCGCCACCACCCCAGCCACACCGCCACCACTTTAGCCTGCCCTTCATCAATCACAAGCCCTCTCTCTCACAACCACACAGCTCCTACTCCCATCACCCATCAATGCCCGTCGGTTCCACAGGCCGAAGCCGTTCTCTTTCCTCACCACCATAACCCTGCCTAACCCAAATTTGATTTACCCAGATTGCACAAAGTCAGATCTAGGGTTTCAATCGCACATTGCGATTTGAAAACCTAGATCTTAGTTTGTGAGATTGGGGTTCGAATTGTCGGTGGCCGCAACAAGATTAATCTTAGTTTGTGCGAATTGTTGTGCGATAAGTTTGGGGGTGATGGCAGCAACGTGATTGGGTGGGGCTATTGGCGGTGACGGGATTGGGGGCAGCAGTTGGTGGCGGCCGGATTGAATGAGGCAAATGGTGGCACGGATTGTGGGTGGCAGACGGGGTGGTGGCGGCGGGATTGTGAAGGGCTTACACCGGCGGTGCACAGTGACGGGGTCGGCGGCGCACAGTGACAGGGTTGGCGGCAGCGTAGGCGCACAAGGCTGGGTGGTGGCAGAAAGGGGGCAGTATTGGCAAAAATGGGTGGTGGTGGATGGGGCTTGGTGAGGGTGGTAGCTAGGATTTTGTTTATGAGGGTGGCGGCTAGGGTTTTGGCTTGAGGAGGCTGATGGCGGCAGGTGGCGGCGATTAGGGTTTAGTTGATTGGAGTAGGAAAGAAAATTAGGATTTGGGGAGAGAAGAAGAAATAAAGGGCATTTTTGTCATTTTGTTGAATTAATCTCTACCAAACGCACTATTCTGGAGCATGAACATCACACGCCGTAAGTGTACCTTTACAACTTTTGTAACTACATGGGTATTTTTGCAAATGGCCCAAACCATGAGGGTGTTTTTTGCAATTATCCCTGCAATATATCAAAACTTGTGGGTACAATATCACATACAAAATTGCTTATTATAAAGCATCACAAATCATTGTTATACCATGTCGAAATCGCAGCCGGTGCGTCAGATATAAAAAGTGACTTTCAAATACAAATATTACGCACAAAGTAATTTCATAAATGTAGCGAATATTCATACTAAGTCCAAAAATAGTCATTGTAGACTCAAACTGAAGAGAATAAAAATTTTGAATTGAACAAAATAAAGATCAGATCAACCAGAGATTGGATGAGTGAGATATAGTAAAAAGAAGTTGTTGGATGAAAACTAAAAGGCACGTAAAACGATACAATATTTAAAAGAAAGGGGACAATCTAGATGGCGACACATGGCATTGTGATGATACCACGTGCCTCCCCTTGTGGTTAGAGGTGTCAAAGGGTCGGGCTTGGGCCGGCCTGTTTGGGCTTTTTAGAAAAGAGGGTCGGGTCGGGCTTGAGCTAGGGGGAAAACAAGCAGGGCTAGGCTCGGGCATCCTCAAGAATATGAGAACCGGGCTTGGGCTAGGCCTGTGCCGGCCCTTAAAAATTATTATTAATTAAATTATTTTTAATCATTTTTGTTTGCACTAAAATTAATTTTATGGTAAATTTGTTTATAGGCCCTCCTCCTTTAATCCAAGCTTGGGACCGTCTGCTTGAAAACAAGCAGGCAGAGTTACCTATTTTTTTTTTATATACATTAAAGATTAATTGTCCAAAAAAAGTGAGGAAAAATGTTTATTTTGCTTGTAAATAACCACATTCTCATGTGTATTTTTACTTTGAGTACATTTACTACGTTACAAAAAAATCCACAGCAAAAAATCTAAACCATAATATGAGAAAAAATATATTATAAAACATTGAGAAAAGGAAAAGAAAATAGAAATTACCTAATCATCTAGAACTCTGGAAGATCTTCAATGCTTAAACCGTTGCACTTCATATCATCAACTTGTTTATTTTGCTCGCGGTATTTTGCATCAAGATAATCCTTCCAACAAATACATAACTCGAGTGACTCAGAGTTAAGACGACTCCTTCTATTTGCCAACACCCTCCCATTCGCTGAAATACATGACTCTGAAACGATTGTGGATGCTTGTACCGGTAGTACATCTCGGGCAATTTGGGATAAAGTTTGACAAATTGCATTTTGATTCCAAAAGGTTAACAAATCAAAATTCCTTTGCTCATCCATTGACAATGAAGAATAATGATCAGTATTTGTATATAAATCAATTCCATTGAAGGATGAAAATAAAGACGAACCTATAGAAGTAACTTCCACTCTTGCTTGTTGTTCCACTAGATGTTCAATGCCCCTAAGAAATGACCCATAATATATCTGACCGCTCGATGTTGTAGTTCGAATGCACACGTCAGTGGAACTTCGATATGAGTTATAAAGATCTTTAAACGAGTTACTCACAGTCTGTGTAAGCTTGCCTGTTGCAGCTACCCTGTAGCCCATTTTTTCACATATTTATGTTATTGAAACATGTATACCATGCAACTTGAACTTAGGATCCAAAGTACGTAGCGGCAACAACAAAAATAATAGGCAATTTCTTCCAATAATTATTAAATTTAAGGTCCATCTTTTTCACTATATCACGAAAGGCTTTCCATGTCTCAATTTCTCGAATATGTTATGCCATTTTTTGGATTTCTAATACATCAATAGGGGATGTGATATATTACGTACCAGACAAATGAACGGGTAAACTTGTAAAATACATCAAAAAATTCAATCAGGACAGCTAACTGCCATTTGTTAGGAGTTGGCAAGCCTTGTGGGAACATGGTTAGTAGGCAGTGAATATACACTTGTTTGTATAACATAACATGTAAAAGTTTTATATGTGGAGTTCCACCTATGCACATCATCTGTAAATGGTCTCCTACGAGGCAAACCATATTAAACACACCAAGGTTTAAATTATTGTATTCTCGGACCCGAAGAATTAAAAAACATAGCCATAGACCTCAGTTTGGCTAGAATATCTTCTGCAGCAGCTAAACCATCCTGAACAATGAAATTAATTATATGACAAATACATCTAACATGAAAAAAGTTCCCACCTAATACAGGTTTAAGGTTTGACTTTAAGACTTGAAGAGCTGCTTTATTATTAGAAGTATTATCAAAACTGACACTCGTTATCTTGTTAGTTAATTTAAATGTACTACATACTCGGAGTATTAAATCAACAAGGTATATTGCATCATGCAGATATAGAAAGATTTCAAAAGCTCTTGTTTATAACCTAATCAAAATCAATCCAATGTGCCGTCACACAAGAATAATTAACTAGAGTAAAATGAGATTTCCAAATATTAGACGTAATACTAAGGCTTTGTTTGACAGAACTTTTTTTTTGTCTTCAGTTTTTAAAGATCAGTTTAATTTTTTTTTTTACAAAAACAAGTGGGTGTTTGATAACCCTTTTTTTATTAGTTTTTTTTTTTTTGGTGTTTGCTAACCCTTTTTATTTTGACTTTTTTTTTTTTGTGGTTTGTGGTGGCGATGGTGGGGCGTAGTGGTGGTCGACGGTGGTGGTGGCCGGCGGTGGTGGCCGACGGTGGTTGTCGCCGACAGTGGCTGCCGGCGGTGGTGGCTGGAGGCCACCTGTCGCCCGGTGGTGGTTGCCAGCGGTCGGAGGTGGCTGTCGGGCGGCGGTGGCTGTCGGAGGTGACTGCCGGCGGTGGTGGCCAGAGGTGGCTGCCGCCCGGCGGCCGGAGGTGGTGGATGCCGTCGGTGGTGGTTGCCGGTGGGCGACTTTGGCTGTCGAGCGACGGTGGCTGCCGGAGGTGGCTGTCAGGCGGCGGTGGCTGCCGGAGGTGACTGCCGGCGGTGGTGGCCAGAGGTGGCTGCCGCCCGGTGGTGGTTGCCAGCGACCGGAGGTGGCCTCCGGCCAGTGGTGGTGGCCACCGTCCACTTCCACCCGGCGGTGGCTGCCGGCGGCCGGAGGTGACTGTCGGTGGCTGCCGGGCGGCGGTGGGTGAGTTGTGGTGGAGGTCTAAAAAAAATTTTTAAAGTGAAAACGAAAAGAGCTTTTTCTTCTTCTTTTTTTTTTACTCTACAATTTAAAAAGCCACTTTTTAAATTGAAAAAAAAAGTGGTACCAAACACTCCTATTTTTTCCAATTTTCAAAACTGAAAAAAAAGAGTAAAAAAAAAAAATACCCTGTCAAACGGCCCCTAACTCTACCATCAAATTTATCAAAATAATCAATCAAGCGCTCTTTAACATCATTATACTATCTAAGTGCATCAAACATACTTGTGTTTCTATAAACCTTTTTATACAAAGTTTGCAGGTAATTATTTATATATCTAGAATACTTATTGTTGCAAACCGCATCAGAAAAAATTTCATCCGAAGGATTTTAGGGAGTCACTATCTTATTTTATTCAACATATTAAGAAAAATAAGAAAAAACCGAGAAATAACTAGAAAATGTCCAAAAGGATGACTAGTCTATTGAAAATTAGAAGATGGATTCGGGGACTAAATTATGCAACGAAAAAGTGTAAGGCACCCGCCGTACCCTTTCGGTCTCTACTTCATTTCTATTGATTTTAGGCCTTAAAAACATGTAACATGTATAATACGATAAAAACTTACCCTAAGCTTATTTTTATGTTTTTGGCTTGAACTCGACATTAGAGGGTTGAATTGCCTACGTATCTAGTCGGACTAACCAGAATCAACCGTTGTCGTTTGACTCTCTCCTGGGAAGTAATCTACATTTTGGTCATAGACTTAGACTGTAAAATGTAAAAGACTCTTTTGATATATCATACAAATGCGATTATTTAGTCCTCGCATCGTGGATCATTCGGAGAGTGCTCCGGAGTCTTCCAGACAATGAGGGGCATATGGATGGCTAAGATTATCAAGAGAGATAAGGTATTACTTCACAGAGAAATAGTATACAAGCTCTAAAAAGAACAAGATTTTTCAAAGTCCTGACCACTGAAAATAAAGGTCAAGGGCCCTTTTTAAAAAGGGCCCTTGCAAGCTTGGGGCGCAAAATCTGATTAGATGCCAATTTGCAAGCTGGAAAAAAGTCAGAATATTGGCTAAAAATAGCAGATTGACAAAAGTCAATTAACCACCGATTTATTGTTTCATAATTTAAAAATAAAATTTTTCGAATTTTGAGGCATTATCTGACTTTAATTTCGGTAATTATATCTGATTTTGTAGGTGGGATATACCAGATTCAGGATTTATCATCTCTAAACATATAAATTATTAATATAATCTTTGCATCAGGGATAATTCACAGAATATTTCCCTAAATTATCTAGACAAACAAACTAATAATAAAGTAAATACCTAGATACTGGACTGGACTGTCCCATTTGAGACTGGACTAGACTGTTAGACTGATGGACTGGGTTTGATTACTTCTGGACTTGACAATTGGACTGCACTGGACTAAGTTAATTAACTAAATCACATTATTAGGCCTAAGCTCAATAATGTACTCTAACTAATAATAAAGTCCAATATCTATTTAATTAAAAATAACTACAAAATGGGGTTTCTATAGAGCCCCTCAGTGAGGGAGCTTGCGCGTGGGCGAACATTATCGAAAAACAAAACATTTTTATAGGGAAAACATGAAAAAGACCACAAGACTCTAATAAGACTCGAGGATGTAACACAAATATGAGGTCGAACCTTTATAGGGCTTCCTACGAATCCTCCGAGGAAGAATCAGACCCACATAGCTCGATAAAATATAGGAATATCGTTTGAAGCTAGAGCCAACGGTAACAATGGGGTAATGGAACAATATTTTACAGAAAAATTTATCTATTGCAAGAGACCCAAATCGATTTGAAAGGGTTGATAGTTAAAACACATATCTAGATGTTGAAGCCTCCAAATCGATTTGAAAGGTCGATGGACAGAATGTATATCTAGATGCCGGAGCCCCCAAATCGATTTGAAAGTGTCATCTAGCTATACTAAAAAAATGGTAATATCGCCTATTGTCAGAGCCCCAAAATTGATTGGACATACAAAATGGAGTCGTATATCTAGATGCTGGAGCCCCCAAATCGATTTGAAAGTGTTGTCTAGATATACAAAAAGGAATCTTTCCTATTGCTGGAGCCCTCAAATCAATTTGAAAGGTTGACAGACAGGATGAAAATAACTTTGGCTGTTACCGGAGCCCCAAATCAATTTAAAAGGATTGATGGACAAAGTGGAGGTTTGACTAAGAGCCAGAACCAATAATGTGTCCCAGCGGTTGGTCGCTTAGTCGAAACTGAACTTATACCTAAGCTCCGGAGCCAACAACACGTCACAACGGTTGATTGCTTAGATATAAGAGAATTTTGAAAATCTCACTCAAAGCTAGAGCCAAAAATGTCATAAAGACAACTGGTTATTGAGTCCTCAACATACCAATATAGTTGACATGAAGAAAATGTTGCTTTAGCAATGAATACATGATTTTGCACTAGCCTTACACCGTACAAAATTACTGAACTGAGCAACAGATTCAAATGTTTGAATCGAAAAGACGATATGACGATAAGACAGTGGAGATGCAGAAGGAAATATGCAAGCACACAAATATTGGATAAAAAATGTCCTAAGCGGAATAAGTTAAATATCATGCGAAATGCACATGTAAGCAAACATACAAATTCAAGTAATATAATGACTATGCAAGCACACAAGGCACACATGCACATACAAACATGTATTTCACATAAGAATGCAATTTGTTTTAGGGTCAAAACCGGCCAGTTAGTCAGCCAGATAGAAAAATTTTGAAAATGTAAAAATTTGAATCAATAATCGACCAGTTAGTCAGCCATTTTTTTTTTGAACTTTGAAAAGTTGGGAATCGACTAGTTGATCAGGAGAAAATCTAATTTTTCTTGTAAAACCAAACGGTTGATTAGAGAGAATGGCTGCTAAAATTTCAAATTAAATAGGAAAACCGGCCGGTTTGTCGAAACCTCTGGTCTATTCGATAAGATTTTCTAATTCTTTAAATTTTCAAATCGTATATCTATACAACTTAGGGCTCTCTCCTTATAAATTCGGGACTCAGCCCTTCAGAAGGTCATTTGACTTTCATTATCTCAGAAGAACTCTCAACGACTTTCGAAGACAATGCCAAGACTTCGAGCTCCAATTCTGGGCCTTCACTAATTTTTTCAACAAGATCGAACTCATTCATCGGTATGAGCGTTTCAATCTAAAGTATTTCATGAGCTTAAGTAATGTGGTTGTTCATGAGGACATTTTGAGGGTGACATGTGAATTCTGGGACGTTGATGATAACGTCTTAATCTTCGGCTTAGATGAACTTTGTCCGATTCACGAAGAACTTTCTACCCTGGTAGATATCGATGTTAATCTACCAGTTGCTGTTTCGATCATCCAAGATGGGTATATCAAGGACCTCAGGGGCTTGCTGAAGGTTAGGGATGAGTGCGCTAGATCTTTCATCCGGGGTGAATGTATTTTTCTTTCTCCCATAATAAAATATTTTTCTACTAAATCGGATGCTCGTGATTAGCAGTATGCATGTGGTCGAGTAGCTGCCCTGACATTATGTTTGGTGGACAAATATCTCATTGTTCTTTGCCTTGGTATTGCTGATGTGAGATCGACTAACTGAGTTATTAGTTCAAGTGTTTGCGAAAGGAAAAATCCTGATTCCTATAGTGGTGACCAAGACCATTAATGGCATCACCGATGTGCATGAAGACCCGAACCTTTCAATTAAGGGTAGCCCCTTGCTTCTATATATATGGCTCTTGGATCACATGCGACTACTAGCTGCTCCTACTGAGGGGACATATTGCCCTTGTTCTTTTTGCTTTCGGCTTTTGCTCTATAAAGGTCGATCCGAAAAAAGTAGATGTTAGCCCTATGGTTGGATAACCTAGGCTTACATCTTGTTTTGATGATAACTACACATTGATTATGTTCTAATGTGTGCTTTGAGTATATTCTTAGTAGGTATATACATGCACACTCATGAAGACACATTTGAGAAGTTGGATAGATGGATTAAAGCCAAAGAAGCTTAAAGTTATAGTGGACATGCTATAGAAGCTTCATCAAGTCCAATGTCGAAGAGCAACAAAGAATGCATCGGCTAAGTTACTATCGATTATAATTGATCTTTCCTATTATGTAACTAGTCTTGGTTTGATGCTTGGATTGATGATTATGACCTAAAAAGACCTTAGGACATTTTGTGCATTGCATGTGAGTTCATAATCATTCACACAAGCGTGGTTCTTGAAAATGAGTGAACTTTGGAGCTTACTCAGATTTTCTCAAAAATTTTTTTGGTGCTAATCTTTTCATATCTTGATAAAACTTTTCATTAGCTTTCCAACGCAAAAAACGGCACCTCAATCCGATGTTTCTAGAGAAAGTTATGCCCAAAATAGGAAATGGGGTTTCGTGAGGCAACCGATAGGCAGTAGGGTAATATAGTCGACTGTAATTGAATACAGTCGACTTCATTCCAATGCAGTCGACTGCATTGGTCAAAATTCAGTTCCAACGGCTATTTTAGAGGGATTACAGTCGACTTCATTTGGAATACAGTCGAATGCAATGGCAGTTTTGCTCATTTTTTGCTTATAACGGCTATATTTCATTTGCTCTCTATATAAATGATTTGGGGCTTCATTATACACCATGGAAACCACATTCTAAGCCTTCATTCATTAGAGAAACATCAAGGCTCATAGATTAAACTTTTCTCTCTTCATCTTCATGATTTTACATCATTAAAGAGAGCATATTTGTGAGCAATTCTTTGATTGAGAGTGAGCATCCTTCAAGTCATCAATTCTCTCATCTCTCTATTGCACTAGAGATTTATTTGTACTCATTTCCTTTCAAGAGGGTTTCTTTGTACACATTTGATCTTTGTAAAATGATTGTGATCAAGGCTTGGGTTTGTCAAGTCTTGGGTGAGCTTTGTGGATTCAAGGCTTGTGCTTGGTGTGGGGATATTACCAAGTGTTGTAAGGGTTTTGATCTTGACCCAGAAGAAGATTGTTGCTAGTGGATTCTAGTGCTCTTGCAAGGGACTTCCTTGAAGAGGTGGATGTAGGCTTGAGGGTATATCAAGCCGAACCATTTAAATCTCCTTGTCAAGTATCTCTAACTCAATCTCTTTACTTATTACTCTTTAATTGTTTGAGATTGTTTAGTTAGCATCTTCATTGAAGTATTACTTGGTTTGTTTGAGATTTATGATTGTGCTCAGTTTAAATTCCCCATTATATTTCAAAAACCCTATTCACCCCCCTCTAGGGTTGTTTTATTGATTTCAGTAGATAATTGGACTCGCTTCTTCTGTGTGCGGGAGTCCAAAGACATTCACTGGTATTGTCCCTGGTGGGGAGTCCGTAGGTCTACTTTGCAAACTTCCTGATATTACTGTGTCTGTTTCTTGGGATTGCGTTATTCATCCTTTTACTTCGTCTGGTGGACTCTGAGACAATTTGGTTGCAGGCAGGATGTTCTAGATATCTACAGTAACTTTGCTGCCGTGGGGAGTCCGTAGGTCTACTTTGCAAACTTCTTGATATTACTGTGTCTGTTTCTTGGGATTGTGTTATTCATCCTTTTACTTCGTCTGTTGGACTCTGAGACAATTTGGTTGCAGGCAGGATGTTCTAGATATCTACAGTAACTTTGTTGCCGTGGTGAAGACCTCAGCCATTCGTTTATCAAGTTCATTAGTAAATGTTGGGGCTCTCCTCCCTATTTTGATTGCTTCGTATGAGGTGACAACTTTTTCGATTGCATGGATGAAGTTGCTCCCTTGCTGGCTTTGAATTCATATTCGGGAGAAAGTTTAGGTTTTGGAGAGTAAACTGAGGGTAGAGTTGAGTAGAGATTTCTTGAGTGCCTATGAGATAAGGTCTTTGGAGCAGGCTAAGGAGGAAGGTCATGCTACTATTGGGTTGGGGCTGGAGGTGCTTGATTCTGATAGGTCTACTAAGAGTGTAAACGTATAAGACAAAAATGGGACATATTTGATGTGTAGCATGAAAAAGGTAGTCCGCTACACTATGTAGCAGAAGACTTTTGGCCTGACATGTTGTCATATCAAAGTCGTCCGCTACATTATGTAGCAGACGGGTACTATTCTACATAAAGGACGGCCATCTGGGGGCATTTGAACAAAATGACCGTCCCCTACATAGTATAGCGAACAACATTTTTAAAAAAAAAAGAAACTAGATCTGGTTCATCTGTCTTTTATGGATGAACGATCAGATGGCGCGGACAACTTAGCTAAAGTTGCCTGCGCAAGTAACAAATCAGCTGCCATATATCTTTATGAGCTGATAAAACGACAATCCTAGCAACTTAAGCTAAGTTATCAACATGATTTAGTCATCCACGTTGTCGAGGTGGGCGGCCCAGATCCACTGTCTTTTTATTTCAAGTGAAGTCGTCATTCGCCCCATTAAGTAACAGATATCCGCTCTATGATGGGGCAGACGATGACTTACCGTCCGTGCTGATGCAGCGCCATAATGGGATAGACGACGAGGAAATTTTTTAAAAAATGATTTGGTCTGTCCATCCTTGATAGATGGAGAACCAGATGGTTCTGGATAAGTTGCTAGCAGTGGCTTGGGATCAGTTATCTTTGTTTATAAGTATCTGTGTGTATATGTGTGTGGGGTGGGGTGTGGTAGGGTAGGGGCAAAGGGTGCAAAGGGGGAGGCCTCATAGGCTGGGGAAGCCCCTTATTTTCCCATTGCCCATATCTAGCCATCCGTATGTGATCGTGGACGACTGAGATTAGATTTTTTTCCTCTCGCTTTAATGCTACCCTTTGTAACGATTAACAAACTTTACACTTCTAGCCCTTACACCCCCTAACTTAGCCTTGTCTCGTCTAACCGCTACTAAGTATTATGGTTAATCGCCACCCTTAGTAATAGTTAGACAGGGCAGGCTAAGTTAGAGGCCACATGCCCCCTTTTTACCCCTTTCCCCCTCTCTCCCTCTCTCTCTATCTCACCCTTTCACTCTCTATATTTACCTCTTCCCCTTTCCTCCTCCTCTCACTTCTAATCGAGACCAACCGCTCTATCTCCATTTTTATGGCCCCTAAGCTCCTCATCCTCTAGAAGATGAGTGGCTGATAGGTAGAAGATCGTTAGATGAACGCTACGAGATCGGTGGACCCCCAAAAACTATTCTATTAAAACTTTAGATTCGAAAATTGTAAATTATTCAAACTTTCATAGATCCATAAATTCATTTGTACATTCATTAACTAGGGCATTTTAGGTTTCAAATTGAGTCTTTTTTAGGTTTCAAATTCAGGTTGCTTTTAGGATTTTAAATTAGGATTTTTTAGGCTTTTAAAATTAGGACTTTTTGGGGTTCCAAATTAGGGCTTTTTCTGGGTTTCCAATTAGGGTTTCTTATGATTGTAATTTGAACATTAGTGTGTATATATGGTTAATTATTGGTTACACTGATCTTTTAAGGCTCTCAATTTTCTTTCATTCTTGTGATTAATCACTTTAATTATTTTCAAATGCAAATTTAGGGATTTACTTGTAAGCATGCTAAGCTGGTCGAAAGTTTGTCTTAATTAGTCTTAAGAGATGGAGTTCAATCCCGACCCTTATGATTCATCGATCCTTTACGACGATGGTGACCATGTAGCGAGGAATGTGTATGATGGTGTGGAAAGAAGAGTCTTAGAAACAATCCAAAACACGAGTCACCTACAAAACTGGAAACTAAATCCAAAACAAAAACTCAAGTTAAGTGAGAAGGGTTTTTGTTTGTTTATGTGCTTTCGTTAATTTTTTCCTCACGACGAATGCCTTATTTTTCTCCTTACGTGCTCGCGTTACCCTTTTGTAGAGGATGACTTTTTTTTTCTTCTAAAAGAAACTTGATATGATCGGTCCATCCTTTATGAATGGATGGCTAGATGGCGGGCAACTTAGGTGAAGTTGCCTACGCGAGCAATAGCCCGCATATAAAATCCACGGAGTATACATCCTATAGCTACTTTTTTCAACAAATCTTTCATGGATGCCATGTGACATGATTTGATAGGTGAATCTAACCAGCGAAGAATATAATCACTATAAGTAAGTATACATTTTTGGTAGCTTCTGAAGCCTATATGTGAATAGGGTAACTTAATGTACGGGCAGATATGTTAAATTTGTAGTAATTTCTACGTTGACAAACACCGAAAACTACAAGTTAAACTTGAAAACATGTGATTACTTTACTAGTTGTTGTGGATAAAATCTATTGTTTTTAATTTCCAACAAGGAATAGCTGACTGAAGTTAACTGTGCATAGAACAATGCAGGAATAAAACAAAGGGCAAAATGTGCAAGGCGCTTCGAAGTTTATCTTAGTAGCGGATTGTACCATAGAGTTTATTTTAATTATCTTGTATCATAAAATTGCATAATTGCAGCATCTAACACCCTCTGGTCATTTTTCTGACAAAATATTTTTGAAGCGGTGACATGGCTTGTTTTTGGGCCATTTTTGGCATATGATTCTATTTTCTCTTACTCTCTCTCTAATCTGGCACCACTCTCTCTCTCTCTCTCTCTCCACCACAGTGCCACCACCATCTCAACTATACATCACGCGGTCACCCCAACCTCAACCATATACTAGTTGATAGATTGGTCAACTAGTCATGGAGGTGAAAACAATTTTATTGCGTAATTGGTTTTTTGCCACTTTTTTGCCCTAACTGGTTGCCGTACCTGTAACCACTCAAGCTCACCATTGCTAGTGCCACCGTCAATGATATACATGTTGATTGATTGGTCAGCGTTTCACGTGCTGTGGTAAATGGTGATTGAAGCTCGCATGGTATGTGGTGGTTCGAACGGTAGCGAGTGGCATGGTGTGGTGATCTGTGCGGTGGTTTTAGGGTGGTGCATCAGGTAAGGGTTAGGGGTGAGACTGCATATTCGTGGCGATGGTGGTGGCTCATGACCGATGGTGGTGGGTTGGCCATGGTTATGGATAAATTGGTTGCCGGAATCGATGTATGGTGGGGAGGTGTGCCAATGGTGACGTGACTGAAAATTGAAGATGGAAGATGAATATATATTCACACTTATGCAAGTCGAGTTCTTTTCCCGAAAAATGACCGGAGGGTGTTAAATGCACACTTATGCAAGTCGACGATGCAGGATAGCTAAAATGAATTTCAAGGTGCAGCGTGCCATCGCAGGAAAGTTAAGGCGCCTCACGTAATTAAACCCAAAAAAAAAAGGGTGCATGGAAGTGTGTGCGAGAGAGGAAAAAGAGACTCAAAATTATGGCACCTAAAAAAGTTATGTAAATGTTACCACCTTATCTATTTTAGATGGAGCTAATATCAGGCACGGGCAAACCACCAGTCTAAGTCAACCCCTCCCTCTTCCCAACCCTAATATATATATCCATTCATCTTATCTACCTCCCCCCCTGAGCGCTCTCTCTCTCTCTCTCTCTCTCTCTATCTATCTATCCATAGATAACAACTTTCTCTCTCGCTCTCTTGTGAGTGTGTGTGTTGTTATTTCTCTTCATTCACTTGGGTAAAAAGCAATATCTCAATACAATGAGGAAACCTTGCTGTGATAAGCAAGACACAAACAAAGGGGCATGGTCCAAGCAAGAAGATCAGAAGCTCATAGACTACATTCGGACACATGGGGAAGGTTGTTGGCGAACTCTACCTCGTGATGCGGGTTTGTAACTCAAACGTTTACCCTCTGATAAGAAAAAAGAAAGGGAAAAAACATAAAGTCCTCCATTTTTAATGTTTGTATTTCTGAAAGCCGTGAAGAAGTAATGCAACCATTAATGGGTGTTTTTTTCATCTCCATTCATAATGATCAGGCCTACTGCGTTGCGGAAAAAGTTGCAGGTTGAGATGGATAAACTATCTAAGGCCAGACCTTAAAAGGGGCAACTTTGGTGAAGATGAAGATGATCTGATCATCAAGCTTCATGCACTCCTAGGCAATCGGTGAGACGTCATAAACAGAATACCTTATTCTTTAGTTATGATATTGCTATGAGCCACTTTATAGTTAATATTCTACAATAGACTGGCATAACGTGTTTTTAATAGAGTTGCATTGAGATATAACCAGTTAAATTGTTTACTTACCTGTTTTTCATTTCGAAATTGCCGCACAAACTGATTTCATAGTTTTCACCGAAAGTTCGGTAGTTTCACTTTAATTTTTTGGAGACAAGGAACACCTACAACCACCTCCCCCTCAGGAATATGGTTACAAAAGTAGTTAAAATAATTTCTTTCTGGCATAACATGTTCTTGTTGTCATTATGTTTAGGCTACATTTCAATGTAGAAGAGAGTGATGTAATGAGCGATCCGTCGGTAACATATAACTAGCGGTTATCGCTCTCTGGGATTATTTATATCTCCGCAATGGTTTCTTCCGGTAACATTAGCTTTTTATTCCGGTATAAGTGGACAAAGATATGACTTCTTGGCACAGACCAAGGTAACTGCTGTTGTTGATCTATACTAAGTCTTGAAACTGTTTCTTAGGTGGTCTTTGATTGCTGGGAGATTACCAGGACGTACCGACAACGAGGTGAAGAATTATTGGAACTCACATCTGAGAAGAAAGCTCGTAAACAAGGGTATCGATCCAAACAATCATCGGCTAGTCCACAGTCTTCCTCTCCCTCATCAGAAACGCGAAGCCGCCCTGAGCGCAACATCATCTGGTTCAAGGAGCCATGCGTGTAGGCCTGTCAGATCCCTCGGTGATAATGATCATGTCTCAGATGCTGGGAGTTGTTTCGAGGATGACACAAGCGTGCCTGATTTGAACCTTGAGCTCACAATCACTGTTCCTTCTCCTTCGCTTTCAGTAGCCGTTGAGGAGAGAAGAAATAACGAGCCCACAGTTTCCAAGGAACATGATTTTGCTCTATCTCCGGCACTTCTCCTTTTCAGGTGACAAAAACAAATAAAGGACACGGATATTGAAAGAAAATTGGATTTTTAGTTCTCAGTGTCTAGAAATCATGACTAAAACCCAAATCTGATGAAGTCAAAAGCAAAGACACGGGCTTCAAAGCACCCTCATTTGTCCATGGGTTACTCAAACTCTTCAGTGGTGCTGAAGCTCCTGATATGTGCATGACTAACCAAACCTCCATTCAGCCTTTTGAATTTCATGGCGTAGGTCGAAATAATGGGTTCCACATCAATGTATCCGTATATTATCTTGAAATAATGGACATAATTGAATCATTTTAGCGAACTGATCATAGTGCATCAATATCTTCTATGATCTTTTACTGTTGATTGAAAAGATGGACTAGTAGGGTTCGTACCCTTTTCCATGTGAAGTTGATACTAGTCAGTCCTGGTTTCGGAACTGCTTCTTTGAGATGGTGTTTTTGGTATTTTTCTTTCTTGGTGATACAAATGTTAATGAGGAGCGAAAAATGCAAGAAAGGTTGCTACGCAAAGCAACGTAAAACACGTTGAAACAGGCAGTACAACAGCAAGAAGGTTGTATTGCCTTGGCAAAAGGACTTACAGCTTTAGTATCGGCACCACCCGAGAGGTTCTACGTGACTTCTACTCGAGAAAAGTACAAGTGGTCCTCCTTCTTTCACTTTCATTTCTATTTTGCCGTTCGATTTTCTTTTCATTTGTCATTTCAAAAAGCTTCCGAGTTCTAATCGGTCCTTTATATCACTCCTTCGTGTCAATTTCCTCCGTTAGTTCCAATTGGAAAAGGGGAAGACCATAACTTTGATATATGATATAAAGAGAAAAAGGGAAGTTACAAAAAGTTCTCCAATTGCTAAATCGTCCTTCCCCCTTTTAATTTGGTCCGGATCATCCTCTACATAACCTTTGATAATCTAATCAGTCCGTTTAGTCCCTTTATTTTACAAAGTTAGTTCTTAGAACAAAAGGATCGTTAGTTTGTATATTTTTACAGGAAAATATAAAAAGGAGAAGGTTCCCGTAGAAGAGCCACATGATTCTATAGGATACGATTGATAGCCTGGGTTACTTCAGCGCAGCAGCGCTTGGTACTCAAACATTACTCAAGTACTTGAATGACTTGTGCCTTTCTTCTAACCTAATTTAAGAGTTTTTTATTATTAATTTCAAAGTAATTAAGACTTTAATTAAAGAGTCAAAATCAGATCCTTCTCACATCTTCGTCTCCAACCTATCTGATACCCTTTGACTGATTTCTGACTTCATCTGCAAAATGATCACTTTTTTTTTTTGTTGGTAATGAGAGAATGAGGTTGACAATGAAAGGTTACTTCATAGTTGTTTGTGATGCCCAAAGGCAACTGCAAAATGATCTTTTCTTGTTATCATAATAGTCAAGAGAAATCACTAAGGATGAGTAAACAAACAAAAAGCAAAAGTCAAGTCCATCAAAAATTAAAACCCTAGCTTCAGTGGCTAACCGTTGAGTTAGGACTATGTTTTTGCATTGAATCAACAAGAAACTCATCTGAGTATAGCAATCGCGAGAATTCTCTTGTCAGTTATAATAGGGGAGGGAGGGTAACCGGTGTGTTGATGCTTTTAAGTGACTTTGCAGGGTTAAAGAAAGGGCCAAGGTGCCTTGTTCTTACCTACTTTAGAATCAGATGATCTCAATGTATTTAGGAATTTGAATGGTGAACAAACAAAAAAAGAAGTTGTGATGAAAAGGTTTGGAGAAATCGTGGCTGAATTTTGGACATGGTACGGCTGAATTTTGGAAAAATATTGAAAAAGTTTCATGAGTCATGGACATGCTAAATTCTAGTTAGAGTCGTTACTGGTGTGATATTGATTAGCTTTTCCTTTATCATTAAATGTCTGATTTGGACATGGCATGGCTGAGTTTTCCTTATGTAGTGTTAGTGCTAACATGGGAAGAGCTCGACAAGGGCGAAGAATACCGGTTGGCTATGGGGAAAGTGAAGGGTCAGAGACACAACATAGGAAATGGTGATGAGTAGAAGTTTGGTGAAGTTGTGGAGGTGGTAGTTGGCTGCAGAGTTTGGTTTCTAGGGATTGCAACGGCCTAAGATTGAGCTAGCTTTGTGGTAAGGAAGAAGCTAGGGTATCATATTCTGAAGGACTAAATTGATGAAATTACTAGTTAGGTTACAGAAGGTTATGTGGGCGATGAATGAGATCCAATTGATGGTGAAGGACAATATATAAATTGAAATAGAAGGATGATGATGAATGAAATCAAATTGAAAGGTGAAGGACAATCTAGAAATTGAAATTAAAGGAGGAGCATGGACCTTCCTATACTTTACCGGTTTTCTCTTTTTAATCTTGCCCTTATCCAATTAGATCTAACGGAAGAAAAATTGACATCTTGCCCTTATCTAGTTAGATCTAACGGAAGAAAATCGACAAATTGAGAGGTCAAGGACGGTCTAATAATATTTGGACAACTCCTTTGATGGGCCAATCATGCGGTAAGTCATCTTTTGTGATTTTGTCTTTCACGAGATGAAATTTGTACAAACATCATTTGACCTAGATTCATGAGAGCCTTTTGTCGCTAGAAAGTTCGAAGGTGCCGTAGCAATAAGGATGTTGATTGATTGCAACGATTATCACCGTCGCGCATTGGTACTACAAGTGTAAGAGTAGGCAAAATTTTCACTTCTACCGAAGTTGGAGCAAACTTCCGTGAAACCTCTTATTCAGTAATGAAAAAATGATCGGCACCTTTCACAGATTTCTAGCTTAAAGTGCTGCAACTACTTTTGCAACAAATTTAGCGACAATTCACGTCACTAAAGGAATCGTAATTTAATTCGGAAAAGGATATTTCAGTTGATTGGTAGCTGAAGTGGTCAGTTGTATGAGGAGAATCTGATTTCTGCAAAAATGCACAGAGACTATAGAGATTTTCACCGTGGACCTTCGATATACCTGGGCGGCCGGGAATATAGGAATACTATGAATGTTGCATTTAACGCAATGCATTCTACATAAATATTCCAAGTTGCAAAGTAGCAACAGGTTCAGCTAGCATGCATGTTGTTGAAGTTAAGTATTGCTGGGTTCATTAATCTACCAAACATTCAAAGAAAAGTCAGGCTGGAAATAAGGATCACCTTTACTTCTCGATCATTGTAATGGAAAAACAACGATCAGCTTTACTTCTTTGATCATAGGAGTTGCATGTAACCCCAAGGGGTAACCGAAGATGTTTGGCTTCGAGATCTTTGGTGGAAATGTTTCAAGAGTCAAACACCTACAAGTTGTCTCACTCACAAATCTCTCAGGTCGGGTGTGGACTGGACGGTCTGCTTTAAGACCATATGCTAAATCATATGCTAGCTGGTCTTATTTTTTTTTGGATACCCCTGAACTTGAAACTCAGAAAGGAAAAAAAAAAAAACAAAAAAGGAGGAAAGTAATTGATGCAAAACCATAGTTCCATGATCCATCAAGTATCCGCAAGCATGTATATTTGACTAATCACGCATCTGCGGAAAGTTCCCAAAACACTAAAAATTCTCTTAATTTGGCAAGTATGTTGATCTTTTTACTTGGTATTATTCAGGGCTCTTCTATTTCACCTTCTTCTTCTTCTTCTTCACATAAGAACTTTCCTCTACTATGTTTGACATAAGAATATGTACAAAGGGGATTAGTACAAGCTTCGTTATAGTGATGCAGTATTTCTTTCAGCAATGGTATATAAGTTTTATCTCAAAGAATGTCAACCAAGTATCTCAAGATTCACGAGGGTTTTGTTCTGATATGATAAAGCAATCTTATGAAATAAGTTGAAAATCATACAATGAGACGTCCCTAATCCTACAAAAAGTTACTACTCATTCACTCATCCCTGGATTTTGATGCCTTCACTTAATTTTACTAACTTTTTCTGTCGCGTGTGCAACTTTATTCGCGTTAAAATGTAGGTACTTTTATACACTTCATCTATTAATGCAACAATATTTTGATAGAGACTAGTTGAAGCAGGGATCAATGCGCCCAGGTTATTTCCCGAAAAAAGAACAAAGTTCTGATGATGAATTAGTTCCAAACCAAGAACAAATTGAGGATTCCACATACTGATACTACAGATGTTTGTTGGTAATTGGTTAAAGATGCCTTATACAAATGGATTACGTAAATAAGAACATTTTAATTAAGTTGTAGTAAAGTATAGATGGAGTCTATCTAGGTATCTGTTTGTGCATTACGAAACACCATATTCTACATGCAATTTGGTCATTTGTTTAAGGGAGCATAGAGTATTCTGGTGGTTTCATGTGACGCAGCGTACATATGAATCATCTATACTGTCTCACCTACAATTCTGTTACAGACTTCTTTATTTGGTGGAGTGGTCTCCTGCATAGCTATGAAATTACCTGCTACGCTGCACCAGTAATGTTTGATCATTGCATTACTGATATTGGATGTTACCTTACAATGAGTTTCACCGCCATCTACCGCGAATTAGCCACAAGAATGTTTGGATGGTATTGTTCTTTAGTTGGCACTTGTCATTCTCTGATAAACCATGGCCAAAACTAACAGGTAATAGGCAGTACACTAGGAATATGAAGAGTTGCGGTGAACTATAGATTTAACTACTTTAGAGCTACCCTATGTCCCTATTCAGCTACAACTTAGGTGTAGCTACACAACCGTTACTGCTGATTCAGAATCTGTTTCTTTCTCTATGTGACTAAATGTTGATAAATTGATCAACATAAAAGAAGTATAAATGGCGCTGATAGAAAAAGGCGAAAAAAATGTTATTCCAGGTTTAGTCATCGAAGGATAATCCATGGGGTGAATTTTCTCACTGTAACAGAATCAGATATTATCACAAAGTAGTCTAATTAGGATACAATATCTCAGTTAGTAGATGTCGAACAATAAATAATTTTCTCGTGGGGGTCCTTGGTATACTTCTGAGGTGAATATTGGTATACTAAGGAATATGAACCTTGCGATGAGTTTGGTGCAAGAGCTGCAAATAGGTGAAATGTCAGGTTCGTCGAGTGTACTTTGTACTACAGGTGTAATTAATGTTGTTTTTGTGCCTTTTTTCCTAACAGCTTAACTTACCAAACATTCAAAGGAAATTCCTGCTAAATAAGCTGCTTTACTTTTTTGGTGGTAGCTGTCGCATGTGAAATTATAGTTCCAGAATGGCAGAATCCAACTCCTATCTTCATATTTTGATTTGTGTGTGTGTGTGGGTGTTGGGGATTAATTGGGGGCGGGGGGCGGGGGCGCTAGGGCTTGATATGCTCTTGATCACATGTTATTTCCTTTCATAACTGATGCAGCGCGATACTTGAATCCAAATATGCAATACTAATATTTGGAGCATGTGATATGCTCTTGATCACATGCTCTTGATCAAAGTGTCATAGAAACGTGGAAAATCTGTGGTGGTTCTACCTTACATATGGCAAGGGCTTCTGTTAGAAGGAAAGCAGCCCTAATAAACAAAGATCAAGAGGACAATAGCCAACTCAACTCGAACGATAAAGACGGACATGAATGCGCATGATGAAAAAGGAACTCCCAAGTCTCTTTGCAATACAAATCTTCAACCTTCTCTCCATTTCATTTGTTTTTTTGATACCTGAGAGGGTTAGAGTAGTCATAGTTGTGTGTTTCACACTTTCAGAAGACATTTCAAGATAAAGGAAGTAGCAATTGAGATTTGGAAGGATGAGCTCTAAAACGTTTCTCCTTATTTCTTCAGTGCCCTTAAACATCACATAGAGAAAACCTGGAAAATAGGGATGATCACCATATCTTAGTGCTGTACGATTTCTTCTGCACTAATTAAAGGAGATCAGTCTCCCTAGCACAATTGCATGATTGGGGAGTGAGTCAATCTGAACCTAAGCAGTTTACGCAAACATAAAATTTGATCACTTGATTTCTATTTTCTGTTGTGCGCGCTGCTCTATTTGCAGACAAGTTGTTTCATGTTTTTTTACATTACAGTTGCCAAGACTACAATGAAGGCATTGATACTTAAATAGACAGATCGAGGTAGGCATTAATCCATAATGTGGACAGGGATATGGTTAATAGTCTAACCCTTTTTTTAGCAAAGCCTAAGTGGCTATTCCATAAGATCCATTCATCAACTATATACGTTTTCCTGCAAACAGTAAGGTCAATTCTTAAACATAGAGATTGAAGTGGTAACGACATTTTCATTATGATTCACATAGAAAGACATCCTTGAGCGTTAAGAAACCCCAAAGGAGCTAGATTTGTATTTTGTATTTTGCATTTTCCCACCAACAAGTCGCTTACCATAGTATAAATTCTTGTTTGGTGGAGTATGCTGCTCAGGATATATATTGAATAGATTCTTTCTGCACGATGTGTCCTAGTATCTTAATTTTCTAGGTACATGAGATTATGGATTAAGATTCTCTACTGTACAGCACCTCTGTTGTAACTGAAGAATGTCGCTAAATATACTTTAGCGACAAAAGATTGTTACAATAATTTTTAACAACGACGACAAGACACTTTATTGTTGACAATCTTTTGTCACTTAAACCGTTACAGCCTAGATGCTATATAGCAGAGGATCCTTATCCTGAAATTATAGATAAAAAAAAAGTCTTCCTAAACGATTAAAATCATGTAAAGAATGGGCAATATTTTTCGGAAACACTTCAATTTTCTCACCAATATGAAGCATCAATACCTTAATTAAGGGATAGCACCCTTACGGTGGAGATTTTTTTTTTTAAACTTCCAAGTATACTAGCTCCTTCAAAATATACTAACTTTAATTTGCAATAAGGAAAAGTTAATCATAGTCATTGTTGAAAATCCTTAGGGCTAATTACACCTATGTCCCTGAGGTTTGGAGGTAATTACACGCGAGGACACAAAGTTTCAAAATGTAACACTTGTGTCCATTGACAAACGAAATACAAAAATACTTAACGGTTCTGACAAAAAGACCAAGTTGCCCCTAAATAAAAGTTGAAACCCTGATTTGCCCTTGGGACCACATGAAACCGTAATTTTCATTGTCTTCCCCCCCCCCACCCCTCCCCACCCCATCTGCATCCCCCTCGCCCTTCCCCGTCACCCACCCACCCCGCTTGCTTCCCTTCCCCGGCGCCGCACCCTGCCTGCTCCCCTTCCTCGGCGCCGCACCCCGCATGCCTCCTCCTTCCTCGTCACCCCGTCACCGCCCACCCCGTCTACCTCCCCTTCCTCGTCACCGCCCACCCCAAGCCACCGCGTGTAATCTCCTGCCGGCATCGAAACCTATCACCGGCGACGTCACTCTTCCCCTTCATCTCTTCTCTCCTCCCCCACAACAACCCACTCCCTCATTCCATGCCATCAGCTCCATCGCCCCATGCCGCCGGTAGCTCCATCGCACCACGCCGCCGATTTTGAAGCCCTAATTTTCAAATTAGGGTTTTGAAGCCCTAATTTGCAAATTAAGGGTTTGAAACCTTAATTGGCAGATTGAGACCTTTGAGAAATGGCAGATTGAAACCCTAATTTGCAAATTAGGTTTTTAAAGCCCTAGTTTGTAAATTAGGGTTTTGAAACCCTAATGTTTAAATTAAGGCTTAAAATCTTAATTTAAAATATTATGTATATAAAGGGGTAGTATCGTCATTTTTAAAATACGTATTACTGACATCATTAAAAAAGTATAATTTTTGGACGGAACCCTGACGGATGGACACGGGTGATACATTTGAAACACTTTTAGTTACGGAATGTTACATTTTGAAACTTTGTGTCCTTGACTGTAATTACCCCCAAACCTCAGGGACATATGTATAATTAGCCCAAATCTTTATTTTTAAAATTTGATAAATAACTGCTCCACCCATATACCATTTAAACTTCTTCATATTCATTATTACAACCACCCATCCAAATATTCAACCGTCAACATGTTTACTCCATTTATGGTGCTTCTACCTTCTTGGTCTCTATATTCATGTTTGCTATTGAAACGAGAGTTTGGTTCTTTTTGATCTTTAGACGCTACCTCATTCTTCGTAGTCACAAAAACTCTTTTGGTGTTACAATAGAAAACAAAATTAATCAAGAAAGAAAGAAAAAAGAGGATCCCTCAGCAGCCAGGACATTTGGACATCTTTAATGGAAAAAATCTGCTGTTGAGATTTTATGTGGACTACTAACTTAGTTTCTCACTTTCCATCAGTGAGACTTTAGGCTGCCCTCCACAAACTGGGAAGCTATGGCATCATTTCCCATCAATGAGACTTTAGTCTAGATGAGAAAAAACGTGCTGGAAGAAATGAGGGTTAGTCTCGTTTTGATATTACTAATATTTCGTACTAATTTGAAATTTTCTTACCTACAAGTCCTCTTCTGGAACATAAGTTTTTTTTGTTTGGTGACATTGGTGTTCGCACAGCTACGTCGTTCAAATGCATCCTTAAGAAAACCCAAGTCATGAATAAATTACTGTGATGTTAAAACTTATCGCAACTGATTATGATCTTGGATACTTACCCTGAATCTTAAAAGGAGGTTGACACTTATATGGATGCATTTGTGTGACAGGGGAATGAGACAGGATTAGGAGAAATAAGATAAGATATAGATACATATATACATATGGGATTTCTGAATATTGTTTTGACAAAGGATTCCAGTGATTGTGTTGGTTGGTACTACTCGTTTTGTTCAGAAAAAACCAAGAATGAGGCAGGCCAGGGCTTGGAGGTTCATTTGTTTGGCTAGGATCGTGTCAGGATGCAATGTTAGTAGGCCTAAAAGGAAAAGACAAAAAACAAAATTCTGTGGTCTCTGAATTTCACTTATACAAATAATAAAACCCTTGTCATGACTGAATTACCTCTATCTACAATATTCAAGGCAGGGAACTAGAATTTTTTTTCAGGGAGTGTAAAAATTATGGAGTATCAAATTCACCAAAAAAAATTATTAGTAAAATAATATTAATTTTTTTTAAGAACTTATTTTAAATCTCTATATAATCACTGAAATTAAACTAAAATTAACATATTACCTCACAGTCACAGGTCAACAATAAAAGTAGTAGCAGGAAGCTATGAGACCAGGAGTCGGCGCCGGTGGCAACTGGAGAAGCAGCCGGGTGGCCCTTTGTTCGTCTTTCAAAATTCTTCCGAGATATGGGGATAAAGAGAAAGGTGAGAAAGCAAACTGAGGCCTTATATATAAGAGAGAGGGGCAAGAGCGAGGAGCTTTATCAGAAGAGACCAACAATAAGAAAGACAGAGCCGAACGCTACAGACCATAATCAGTAGAAGAGCCTTGTCGCCGTCGACCGACGTCAGTTCGGCACTTCCAGATCTCGTCGCCTGAGCCTTCCTTCGTCTTTGTACCAAAGCTGCTATTTCAATAAAGAGAAAGAGCCCTATCAAAGTCAGTCGCAGTTGGCGTCAGATCTGGTCGGAGTTCCAACCGTCGGAGTGAGTCACGGTCGTCGCCTCGTCGCGGAGTTCCAGATCTGGTCGGCGTCGCGGTGATTCGATGGCCGGTAAGGCTAAATACTCCTGGGTGACCGATAGCGAAGTAGTACCGTGAGGGAAGGGTGAAAAGAACCCCCATCGGGGAGTGAAATAGAACATGAAACCGTAAGCTCCCAAGCAGTGGGAGGGGCCCAGGGCTCTGACCGCGTGCCTGTTGAAGAATGAGCCGGCGACTCATAGGCAGTGGCTTGGTTAAGGGAACCCACCCGAGCAGTGCTCACTGCTCGATGAGGTCGACAGACGACAGGCCGGATCGTCTTCATCACTCGACAGGTCATCGCGGTGAGTCGGTGGTCGTCAACGGTCATAGCGGTCACGGTCCTCACGGTCACAGGGGGGAGAGAGAGAGAGAGAGAGAGGTGACTGCTGACTGGTGTGGGGTCTCGGGGAACGGAATCTCAGTGCTATTCCAGGAATTTTTTTTTTCAAAAGTTCAGGGGGTGCTTCAGCGCCCCCCCCCACCCCGTGGTTACCATGTAGTTCCGCCCATGATTTAAGGCCACCATTTATAATATTTAGATATTCCTTAAGAAAAAAAGAGAACGAGGCTCAAAACAACGTACGTTGCGTTCATACTGAAGGCAAGGGGAACGCTCATCGTGTTGCTTTCCATGTCACATAAATTATCATGTCGACTACTAACATGTATAACATAATTCTCTCATGAAACCAAGAGAAACCAAATAAATGGAAGTGCTAGGTAGCCAAAGAAAAGTAGCCATGCAAAAGAGAATAATTAACACTTGATATTTCGCTACACTATGGATCATATAATATTAATATTACAACTGCTCGTTAAACAAACATTCTTAATTTCAAGACATGTTTTCCTGTGAAAGCATTCTCCTGAAAACCATTCGGTTATAGATTGAAAGGCTCAAAATTCATATATGTTGTTTGTTGTAGGTTTTTTAATGTGGAGATACTATATCTCAGCATTCTCTCAATACGTTATCTAGAGTGAAATGACAAGATACTTACACTAGCGTTTTAATGTCCAAGTCAACTCATGAACAGATTATCCCATGCAAAGAGGAATCAACATTCCGAGTTTAAAAAGAAAAGAGAGAGAGGCAAGTAACTAAGTTTGGTCTTATGCTATAAATGGCTCCTCAAGTACAAAAATGTTTTGCTCTGCTTTCATGATTTAACGGTCATTTTACCGATAAAAATGGAAGCTAAAACTTATAGTTCTTTGACTGAGGGGCATACTCATAACTAACGCCTAATCGTTCCATGGGCGTGACATGGCAAAAACTGAGCTAAATGCATTTTAGAGTTAAAATATTGTCAGCATAAGCATTAGTTACAAAAGATTGTCACTCTATTAGAAGAAAGGGCAACATCTCTGTTATAATAAAAAAATATTGCTAAATGTATCTTCGTAAAGATAGATTGTCACTGTAAATATCGGGGTGATGAGTGGAAGAAGCAGAATAGGAAGGCTTTCACTGCTCCTCCGCCACCGGCGCTGCCAGCAATGTCCCACCAGAATTCCAAGAAACCCCTGATTCCCTAACCAACCGAACTCGTCAAAACCTATCTGGGCATTCCTAGAATAGAGGACTTGTTGTTCAGATTAGTGGGTGGGATTATGATATTGGCCTTGGCAATGGTGGGATTCAGTGGAGTGGTTTGTCGTTGAAGTGCCAATTGGGAAGAAGGCATACCATGTCAGCTGTCATGGGGCCATTAGTCTTGAAGTTACCAATTGCCCCTCAGCCAAAGGACTATAAGTTTTCACTTCTCGTTTATTCAGTAAAAGGCCCTTTTAAATCACGAAACATTTTGTACTTGAAGGACCATTTAGACACATGAGGCCAAACTTAAAGGACCATATCTGTAAGTTACCCCACATCGTGACACCATTTGTGTAAGGACCATTTAGAACATGAGGACACAGATATTCAAAGAAAATTGGATTTTTTGGATCTCATTGTTTAGAAATCATGATTACAACCATAGTCTGATGAAGTCAAAAGGAGAGACACGGGCTTCAAAGCACCGTCATTTATCCATGGGTTACTCTCGCCCTTCTAATCTACTGTATAAAACTTCCCTTGCAGAAGCTGGAAATGGCACTGGTGCTACAGGCCTCGATATGTGCATGACTAACCAAATCCCCCATTCAGCTTTCTGAATTTCATGGCGCATGTCTACATAATAGGTTCCGCATCAATGTATCAGTATATTATCTTGAAATAATGGACATGAATTGAATCATTATGTCGCACTGATCATAGTGCATCAATATCTTCTACGATCTTTTATTCTCGATTGAAGAGATGGACTAGTAAGGTTCATATATCCTTTTCCATGTGAAGTTTATACTATTCGGTCCTGGTTTTGGGAACTGTTTCTTTGAGATGGTTTTTTTGCTTCTTAATTTTTCTTTCTTGGTGATATAAATGTTAACGAGGAGAGAAGATAGCCAAAAAGATTGCTATGCAAAGCAATGTAAAACACGCTGAAACAGACACTACAACAGCTCATAGGGATGCAGATCCTCTGCTGTAGGGGAATCTATAGCAGAGGTGCTGTAAGTACTATCTGGACCGTTCAACAAGAAAGGAAGAGAAGGGAAAAGAAGAGAAAGGAAGAGAAGGGAAAACAATTATACTTCCTCTTGTTTGTGAGTTTAAGAGAGAAAAGAAAGTATCATTCTTTTCACTTGTTTGTGAGTTAAGCAGAAAAGAAAAGAAAAGAAACATGATTACGTATATACCCTTATACTATGGTTACGTATATACCCTTATACTAATTTGTGATGATTCTAACAAAGATTAAGAATGTATGATCCTAAAAAAAACATGATTTTGTTGGTAAAATAATTTAATTATCGATAAATCATACAAAATACATATCATACTAATGTCATAAGCCTTACATAGTTGATTAATTTCATCATGTAAAAAACAAAAATAACCATGAGATCACGACAAGCATCCCAACGTCTAAATCTAATTAATGTCACACCAAAAGCAAAATAATCAGTTATGAGTCAACTCTAACATCTAAAACAATCACTCAATTGTAAATAAAGTGATAAGCTTCCATAAGAAACCTTAAAACCTAGAAGTCATTCAAAATTTAGTCTTCATTGTCTCAAGGGTAATATGAGCATTATTAAAATGTTACTTATGAGAGTTTCCTTTCTCTCCGTTTCTTCCCAATTTTGGGAGGAAAGATTTAGAGACAAAAGAAGCCCAAACTTTCCTCCCCTTTCTCTTCTTTTCTCTCCTTAAAAAAACTCACAAACTAAAGAAAAGGGAGGAAAGTAGTCACTTTCCTTTCTTTTCCTTCCCTTTCTCTCCTAAAAAAAACTCACAAACAGGCTATAAAGGCCAGGAAGCTGCCATGTATGCTTTCTCTCGGAGAGAATAGACTACTGCATTTTCAACTAACTGGCGAGCATTCACGCCGTAACTCGTTTTCCTCATAGTACTCTCTCTTCTCCTTTTTGTACTCTTTCGAAGCACCATTGTAAGAACTCATCCCATCAACTTAAGGTGTTGTATAGAGTACGCAAAGCAAGCAGTATCAAAATACGAAGTCAAGATGGATCCATACAAGTTATCTCATCTAGGTTGGTGTAAATCTAAGGCCTCAATTGATTTTGGCATCACGAAAGTTTTAATGATACAGAGAACAGAGAGAAGATAAGGGACTGATTTTCTTTGGATGGATCTTAAGCTGAAAAGTGTGAAAACATTTGATTCCTTTGTATGGTGATGGATCTTGATCCCTTTATCAAAAACGGTAAGCCACCACCGTTCTGTCTCTTCTCGCTGGAGAGGCCGCTTGTAATGGCAGGATGAGCAGTGGAGATGGGGCGCTACGACGGAGGTTTCTCGTAATGAAGAGGCTGATGTTCAATGTGTAACGAGCGTTTCCACCTTAGGATCAGAACGCATCATTTTTCAGTTTTTTTTCCTTCCCCATCTGCTGACGTGTCTGTTCTGTGATTGTTCAATGTATTTCTATGGTCAAGATGAAAGGCACAACACCTATGCTGTAGATTCCTCTACAGTAGAGGATCTAGATCCAGCTTATAGGCTATATTGCCTTGGTAAAAGCAATTACGGCTTTGGTATTGGCGCCAACCAAGAGGTTTTACGTGATTTCTAGTTGAGTAAATTGCAAGTCATCCTCCTTCATTCACTTTCATTTCTATTTTGTCATTTTAATTTTCTTTCATAAGTTCTTTTGAAAAGCTTAGAGTTCTAATCGGTCCTTTATGTCGGTCCTTTATGTCAATTTCCTCCGTTAGTTCCAATTGGAAAAAGGCAAGACTATAACATTGATATGTGATATAAAGCGGAAAGGGTAAGTTATAAAAAAGTTCTCGAATTGCTAAATCATCCTTCACTGTTTAATTTGGTCCGGATCATCCTCTACATAACCTTCCATATCTATTCGGTTTTTTGAGTCCCTTTATTTTGCAAAGTTAATTGTTAGAAGGAAAGGATTGTCAATTCATAATTTTTTTTACACGAAAAATATAAGGAGAAGGTTCTTGTAGAAGAGCCATCGTAGTCTATAGGATAGGGTTGATTGCCTGGGTTAATTCAGCACAACAACGCTTGGTAGTCAAAGATTAGTCAAGTTGCAGCCAGTCCCCACATACTTTCTCGATCAACTGGCATACCGATTTGATTGACTTGTGCCTGTCTTCTAACCTAATTTAAGAGTTTTAGCTATTCAATTTCAGAGTAATTATACATTAATCAAACAATCAAAATAAAATCCTTCTCACATATTCGTCTCCAACCTATTTGAAACCCTTTGACCAATTTCTTACTGCAAAATGATCTCTCTCTTTTTTTAGTAATGAGAGAATGACATTGACAGTTAAAGATTACTCCACAGTTGTTTGTGATGTCCTAAAGCAACTGCAAAAATGAAGTCCATCAACAATTAAAACCCTAGTTTCCATGGTTAACCATTGAGTTAGGCTACGTTCTTGCATTGATTCAAAAAGAAACTCATCCGAGTTTAGCAATTGCGAGAATCCTTGTGTCACTTAGGGGAGATAGGGTAACCGGTGAGTTGCTGCTTTTTAGTGACTGTGCAGGGTTCAAGAAAGGGGTACAGTGCCTCTTTCTTACCTCCTTTACAAATCAGATGATCTCGATTCATTTAGAAATTTGAATGGTGGAGAAACAAAACAAGTTGTGATGAAAAAGTTTGGAGAAACCGTGGCTGAATTTTGGACGTGGTATGGCTGAATTTTGAAGACATATTAATTTGGAAAAGCTGCATGCATGAGTCATGGACATGCTGAATTCTAGTTAGAGTCGTTACTACTGTGATATTGATTCCTCTATCGTTCAATGTTTGAAATTTTCTTATGTAGTGTTAGTGCTAACATGGAAGAGCTCGACAAGGACGAAGAATACCGGTTGGCTATGGGGAAAGTGAAGGGTCAGAGACACAACATAGGAAATGGTGATGAGTAGAAGTTTGGTGAAGTTGTGGAAGTGGTAGTTGGCTGCAGAGTTTGGTTTCTAGGGATTGCAACGGCTTAAGATTGAGCTTTGTGGTAAGGAAGAAGCTAGGGTAACATATTCTGAAGGACTAAATTGATGAAATTACTAGTTAGGTTACAGAAGCTTATGTGGGCGATAAATGAGATCCAACTGAATGGTGAAGGACGATGTAGAAATTGAAATAAAAGGATGATGAGGAATGGAATCAAATTGAAAGGTGAAGGACAATCTAGAAATTGAAATTAAAGGAGGAGCATGGACCTTCCTATACCCATTTTCTCTTTTTAATCTTGTCCTTATCCAAATTAGATCTAACGGAAGATAAATTGACATCTTGCCCATATCCAGTTAGATCTAACGGAAGAAAATCGACAAATTGAGAGGTCAAGGACGGTCTAATAATATTTGGACAACTCATTTTATGGGCCAATCATGGCGTAAGTCATCTTTTGTGATTTTCTCTTCCACGAGATGAATTTTGTACAAACATCGATTGACCTAGATTCATGAGAGCCTTTTTGTCGGTAGAAAGTTAAAATGATTATCACCTAACATCACATCGTGCATTGGTACTACAAGTGTAAGGGTAGGACAAATTTTTCTCTTCTACTGAAGTTGAAGCAAAACTTCCGTGAAACCTCTTATTCAATAACGAAAAAATGATCGGCACCTTTCACAGATTTCTAGCTTAAAGTGCTGCAACTACTTTTGCAACAAATTTAGCGACAAATTCACGTCACTAAAAGAATCGTAATGTAATTCGGAAAATGATATTTCGGTTGATTGGTAGCTGAAGTGGTCAGTTGTACGAGGAGATTGTGATTTCTGCAAAAATGCACGGAGACTAAAGAGATTTTCACCGTGGACCTTCGATATACCTGGGCGGCCGGGAATATAGGAATACTATGAATGTTGCATTTAACGCAATGCATTCTACATAAATTTACATAGCAACACGTTCAGCTAGCATGCATGTAGTTGAAGTTGAGTATTGCTGGGTTCATTAATTTACCTAACATTCAAAGAAAAGTCTGCTGGAAGTAAGGATCACCTTTACTTCTTTCATGATAGTAGTTGGATGTAACCCCCAGGGGTAAGCATTAGAGGTCTTTGATGTAAATGTTTTCAAGTCAAACCCACAAGTTATTTCGCCCATAAATCTTTCAGGTCGGGTGTGGATGGTCTGCTTTCAAACCATTAGGAAGGTGGATTTGTAAATCACATGCTAGCTGCTCGGTGATACCCCTGAACGGGAACTCAAGAAGGAAAAAAAAAAAGGGAAGAAGAAAAGTAATTGCTTGTAAATCATGGTTCCAGGATCCAACTAATATCCGCAAACATTAAAATTTTCCATAATTTAGCGAGTATGTTGATCTTTCTACTAGTCCAGTTGGTATGAGTCAAGGCTGTTCTATTTCTTCTTCTTCTTCTTCTTTTCACATAAGATCGTTCCTCTACTATGTTTAACATAGAAATCTGTAGAAAGGGGATTATTACAAGCTTCGTTATAGTGATGCAGTATTTCTTTCAGCAATGGTGGTTTATCAGTTTTATCTCAAAGGATGTCAATCAAGTATCTCAGATTCACGAGGGTTTTGTTCTGATATGATAAAGCAATCTTATGAGATAAGTTAAAAATCATACTTAGACGTACCTAATCGTACAAAAATTACTACTCATTTCATTTATCCCTGGATTTTGATGCCTTTACCTAATTTTGCAAACTTTTATGTTGCGTGCGCTGTGAAAGCATCTATATCAAAATTAATTGGCAGTGAGAGGAGAAGTCTACAAGACTTATATACTGAAGTATTATTTGTTATTTATGCGACGTGGGCTTTTATCTCATTTTTTAGTGGGCCTAGCACGTGAAGAAGTTGTCTATGTAACGGTGAGAAACTAATTATGAATTTTCTGCTAAGTCTGGATCGACCAACTCTGATACCATGTGAAAACACCCATCCCAAAACCAATTGGCAATGATAGGAGAGGGATACAAGACTTATATATTGAAGTATTATTTGTTATTTACCCGATGTGAGATTGATATCCGATGTGAAATTTTATCTCTCTCAACATGTACAATTTTATTCACGTTAAAGTGTACGTTTTTGTATGACCGTCATGTATACAAGTGAAGTCAATGCAACAATATTTTGATAGAGAGATTAATTGAGGCAGGGATCAATGCACCCAGGTTATTTTCCGGAAAAAAAAAAACAAAGGTCTTGAAGATGAATTAGTTCCAGGCCAAGAAGAAATTGAGGATTCCACATCCGAATACTACAGATATTGGTTGGTAATTGGTTAAAGATGCCTTATACGTATGGATTACGTGAAAAGGAACATTTTAATTAAGTAGTAGTGAAGTATATATGGAGTCTATCTAGGTATCTGCTTGTGCATTACGAAACACCATATTCTACATGCAATTTGGTAATTTGTTTTAGGGAGCATAGAGTATTCTGGTGGTTTCATGTAACGCAGCATAAATATGAATCTAGACTGTCTCACCTACAAGTCCGTTACAGACATTTTTTTTTTGGTTGAGTGGTCTCCTGCATAGCTATCAAATTACCAGCTACGCCACACCAGTAACGTTTGATAGTGGTATTGCTGTTCTTCGATGTTACCTTACAATGAGTCTCACCACAAGAATGTTTGGACGGTATTGTTTTTGCAGTACACTGGAAGTGTTAGGAGTGGGGTGACTTAGATTTAGGTACGTTACAGCTACCCTATGTCTGCATTCAGCTACCAATTAGGTTTAGCAAAGTAACTGTTACTGCTGATTCAGAAACTGTTTCTTTCTCTATGTGACTACATGTTGATGAATCGATCAACACAAAACAAATATAAAGGGCGCTGATAGAAGAAGGCGAAAAAAATGTTCTACCAGGTTTAGTCATGGAAGCATAATCCACGCGGTGAATTCGCATTGTATCAGAATCATGTATTACCACAAAGTGGTCTTATTAGGATACGATATCTCAGTTAGAAGTTGTTGAAGAATAAATAATTATCTTGTGGGGGTTTGGTATACTTCCGCGGTGAATATCGGCATACTCTGAAATATGAACATTGCCACGAGTTGATGCAAGAGCTGCAAATAGTTGAAATGCAGGTTTGTTCAGGCCTATTTGCACACAAGTCGTTTGTTCAGGCCTATTTGCACACAAGTCGTTTCTTCTCATAGCAATGAAAATTTGCGCACAAGCTCTATGGAGCAGTAATTAATTCAGCAATGACAGAAACATCACTTTAATGGACGTCAACAAAGTGTCGTCGAAAGCGGGAAAATCTGTGGTGGTTTTACCTTAAATGCGGCAAGGGCTTCTGTTAGAAGGAAAGCAGCCCTAATTACAACAAAAATCAGGAGGAAAATTGCCAACTCAACTCGAACAATAAAGATGTAATCAAAGCAGATGATCTTACTCTACTCCCAAGTCTCTTTGCAACACAAATCAAACCAATCTTACTCTACTCCTTGAGATTGAAGGAGTGTTGACTTTGTAAACTAATAGGCCTTTGTAACCGATAGGTTACTTTTGAGATATAATTTATAATGAAACTGCCGTCCAATGCCCTGAAAACCTAAGGGTTCCTCCGCCAAAACCATCAAAATACTAACAAAAAATGGAGGAGAGACTATGCGGTTTTGGGATCTGCGTGCTCTTCAACCTGCATTTATTTGTTTTTTGGTTAGTCTTATACCCGAGTGGGTTAGTGAAATCATATATGTGGGTTACACCCTTTGAGGAGACTCTTCAATTTAAAAGTACTACTTGAGATTTGGAAGGATAAGCTAAAATGTTTCTTCTAATTTCTTCAGTACACTTAAACATCAGATAGAGAAAACCTCGAAAATAGGGATGATCTCCATATCTTATGGCTGTACCATTTCTTCGGCACTAATTAAAGAAGATCAGTCTCCCTAGCACAACTGCATGATGGCGGAGTGAGCCAATCTGAACCTAAGCAGTTTACGCAAAGGTAAAGTTTGATTCTGTACCTTTAAGCCTCAAATTCACTTCATTGCTTGATTTCTATTTTCTGCTGTGCCTGCCGCTCTATTTGCAGACAAGTTGTTTCATGTTTTATGCAGTAAAATTGCTAATACTACAATAAAGGCTTGGGTACTTAAATAGACAGATCGAGGTAGGCTATTCTATAAGATCCATTTCATCAACTACATGTTTTACTGCAAATAGTAAGTATCCAAAAATACATCACATGTTGTTGAATTCTTAAACATAGAGATCGAAGTGGTAACGACATTTTTAGTATGATTCACATGGAAGGACATGCTTGAGCGTTAAGAAACCCCAAAAGGAGCTAGAGTGTATCTTCCATGTTCTCACCAATAAGTCTCTTAATTACCATGGGAAACTTCTTGTTTGGTGGAGCGTGTTGCTCAGTATACATATTGAATGGATTCTTTTTGCACGAAGTGTCCTAGTATATTAGTTTAGGATCCTCGTTGTAGAGCACCTTTGTTGTACAACACGTGTTATAACTAAAAAATATCGTTAAATATTTTTTGACGAAAGGTTGTTGCTATAATTTTTAAAAATAGCGACATAATACTTTTAATGATAATCTTTTGCTCCTGAAACTGCTGTATACGGTTGAAATCATGTGAAAAATGGTCAATATCTTTGCGAAGCACTTTTAACTTTTACACGAATATGAAGCATATGTACCATTATTAAGGGGCACCCTACTTTTTCAACTTCCAACTATATTCCTTCAAGATATGCTAACTTTGCAGTAATGAAAATTAATCGTAGTCATTGCCGAAAACCTTAAACATTTGATAAATAACGCTCCACTCACTACCATTTAAGCTTCTTCATCTTCATTATTACCCCCCACCCCACCCAAATATCAAGCGTCAACATGTTTACTTAATTTATGCTGCTTCTACCCTCTCGGTCTCTATTTTCACGATAAAGTCCTTTTCATTCTATATGTACATGTTGTTATTTGTATCGACTAATAACGTATATCTTCTTTAGTTGCACACACATTGCATGTCGCCAAATTGCCCGAGGCCTACGCTTTTTTGAATCATTTGATCCAATAGCCTTCCGTTAGATAGGTGGTTCAATTCCTTCCCTTAGAACCGTACTTGAGAGTTTCCTACTTCATACGGCTCAGCAGTCAATTCTTTTAAGGAACTACAAAAAAAAATTAGAAAATTGAAAAAGAAGGATTTTCAAGTTCTAAGAATGTTTAAAGGAAGAACAACTTTTTGTTGTTGCTTTACTTTAAACTTTACTAGCAAGCCTTTTTTTTTTTTTCAAATCAAATAAATCGTTTTAATCCGATTCGGGCAGATTCTTCCCCCAACTAACGAAGACAATTTGCTTGCGTACGCGGGGATCCGGTATTTTCTGAATCCTGAACAAAACGGAATCCATAGCATAAAAGGATTCTCTTTCGGATAGGCCCTGAAAGGGCTACACCCCCTGTTGCTACTGAAACGAGAGTTTGGTTCTTTTTGATATTTCAATGCTACCTTATTCTTCGTGGTCAAGAACTCGTGTGGCTTTATAATAGAAAAAAAAAAAAAGTCAGTAAAGAAAAAAGAAAGAGGATCCCTCAGCCGCCGGGGGTTGAATCCTGCCTACACTACCAACATGCGGGCACAATTGGGGACTGACGATACTTTAGGGCATCTTTAATGGAAAAAATCTGCTGTTGAGATTTTATGTGGACTATTAACTTGTTTTCTCACTTTTCATCAATGAGACTTTAGGCCGCCCTCGACAAAGTGGGAAGCTGTGGCAAGGAATGATAAAATATTCAGTTTTGGAAGGGTTAGGCTAGCTGAGAAAAATAGAGCCGGAAGGAATGAGGGTTAGTCTTGTTTTGATATTACTAATATTTCGTACCAAGTTGAAAGTTTCTTACCTGCAAGTCTTCTTCTGGCAAAGAAGCTTTCTTGTTTGGTGATATCGGTGTTCGCACAGCTACCTCGGTCAAATGTATCCTTAAGAAAACCCCCAAGTCATGAATTAATTGCCATGATCTTAAACATTATCGCAACTGATTATGATCTTGGATACCTACCTTGAACCTGAAAACGAGGTTGACACTATCTATGGATAGCATTTGGATGATAAGGGAATGAGATGGGATGAGGAGAAATAAGACCGGATATAGATACATAAATACATATGGGTTTTCTGAATATTGTTCTGACAAAGGATTCCAGTGATTGTATTGTTCGTACTACTCGTCTTGTCCGGACCTGAATGGTAAGTACGGAAAGTTTACATTTGGATGGTCCTTTTACTGAACCTGATTCCTTCTACTGGTCTTGATCATGCAAACTCTAATCCCCTAAAAGAGGAAACACTGAAGCACATGCTTGATTGAGACTGGACCATTCAACTACACCTTCGGTTTGTTCAGAAAAACCAAGAATGAGGCAGGCCAGGCTTGGAGGTTGGTTCATTTGTTTGGCTAGGATCGTGTCAGGATGCTATGTTAGTTGGCCTAAAAGGAAAAGACAAAAAACCAAAATTCTGTGGTCTCTGAATTCCGCATGTACACATAACAAAATTATTGTCATCACTGAATTATATGGGTCTAAAACATTCAAAGCCACCACTTATAATATTTTGATATTAATTGAAAATTTAGAATGAGGTTCAAGGCAATGTACGTTGTGTTCTTACTGAAAGGCACGGCTAACACTCTTCATGTTACTTTCGGTGTCACATGAATTATCATGTTGAGTACTAACTTATATTCTGTTCGTTCCAAATTATTTCATTAGGTTTGACTCACGTTTATTTATGATACAAGTCATATTAATTTGATGAGTTTCTCATTCTACTCCAAGAGAAAAAGAGAGAGGCCGGGGAGAGGGGGTGGGGGGAAGGAAGTTAGTCAGGATTGAGAAAATGAATTGGAGAATTTAAGAACTAATGGCCACATGGCAACGGACATGGTGCCTTTTACCGAATGCACGCTTCAACGACAGAGGGTAAACGTTTGAGATACAAACCCGCATTACGAGGTAGTGTTCGCCAACAACCTTCCCCATGTGTTTGAATGTGGTCTATGAGCTTCTGATCTTCTTGCTTGGACTATGGCAATGGATAACCATTGAGTTAGGGCTATGTTCTTGCATTGAGTCGACAAGAACTCATTCGAGGTCAGCAATTGCGAGAATTCTTTTGTCAATTAGGGGAGAACGGGTAACCCGTGAGTTGCTGCTTTTCAGTGACTCTGCAGGGTTCAAGAAAGGACCAAGGTGCCTCTTTCTTATCTCCTTTAGAATCAGATGATCTGGACTCATTTAAGAATTTGAATGGTGAAAAAAAAAAAGGTTCCAATGAAAAAGTTTGGAGAAACCGTGGCTGAATTTTGGACATGGTATGGCTGAATTGTGGAAAAAATTTGGAAAAAGTTGCACGAGTCATGGACATGCTGAATTTTAGTTAAAGTCTTTACTGGTATGATATTGATTAGCTTTTCCCTTTTATCATTAAATGTTTGATTTTGGACATGACATGGCATGGCACACTTGGAAAGAGCTGAACAAGGGCGAATGCCGGTTGGTTAAGGGGAAAGTAAGGGGTCAGCAAGACAACATAGGAAATGGTGATCAATAGAAGTTTTTTTGGTTGAAAAAATGTGATTAGGTTTTTCACACCTTCGAGCCGGGTAGGACCACATGGGCGGCAAAGCTCTCCCTACCAAGTTTTAACGCAGCTGCATTCCCAGGGCTCGAAACCGAGACCTCTGGTTAAGCTGCATTCGCAGTGTGATCAATAGAAGTTTGGTGAAGCTGAGGAGCTGGTAGTTGGCTGCCGTGTTTGGTTTCTAGGGATTGCAACGGCCTAAGATTGAGCTTTGTGGTACTGATGGACTTAATTGATGAAAACGAAATAAAAGGATCAATGAGATCTAAATGATTATCCCCTACTGTCACATCGTGCATTGGTACTCCAAGTGTAGGAGTAGGAGAAATTTTTAGTTATGAAGTTGAAACAAACTTTCTTGAAACCTCTTTTTCACTAAGGAGAATCATCGACACATTTCACAAATTTCTACCTTTTAAATGTTGCAGCTACTTTTGCAACAAATTTGGTGACAAGTTTTCGTTGCTAAAGGGGTCATAGGGCAATTTACTTTGGAAAAGGATATTTCAGTTTTTTTTTGTAAGCAAGTTCATTTCATGGAAAAAAACGTACACAAGAAAAAAAAAACAACATACGGCTAGTTCCCCTTGTCATCCACTAGCAAAAGGAGATGAGAAATGGATGACGTGGGAACTAAACCAACAAAATGATTGTTGTCTGCCCATTTAGCTAGATTATGTGCCAAACAATTTACATCTCTACTGACTTTAACAAAGCTCCAGCAGGACAAAGATTTCAACTTTTCTCTTGCCTCCTCAATTATAGCAAAACACTTCCAGCTTTGCGAAGCTTCAAGATCATTGAACCAGTTTATAACCTTCTGGGCATCTCCCTCGAAGAGGGCGAAGGTACATTTATTTTGAATAGCCAAATCAATCGCTAAAAGGGCTGCCATAGCCTCAGCAAGTTCCGGATCCGGATCCGTGGCTGTTGATGTTTTAGCTTGAGCGGCAATTACAACACCGAGATGATTTGATATAATCGTTGCTTGAAGGAGGGGGGCTACTCCAGCCCTTTGTAACTGTGGTATGATTTCCATGCGGGATAAAGGCTTTGCAGTGTTGGTTGTATATCAAAAGAACATTTTTGGCCACTTCGGATGCATTTATCTTCAAGTTTTGAAAAATCTTTTGATTTCGGCACATCGAAATCTTCTCCAAAATGATGCTAGCGAACAACGTAAACCTATGTTTTAGGTTTGAGTCTTGCATACCTGGAAGTTGGGGGGAGATGATTGCTTTCAGCCACTGAAGAGGAGAGGCTTCATGTTCATCAAAGCTGGGAATAGAGGGACGGAAATTCTCGGGTGAAATCATCCAAAGAGATCTTGCCAAAGGACATTGGTTGAAAATATGCGAAAGAGTTTCTTCATTAGCATTGCAAAGAGGACAAACAACATCAATCTCAGGGCAAAAAACTTTGATTTTGTTTTTAGTAGGCAAAATGTTCCAAGCTATACGCCAAATGAGGATTTTTTGGCGTTCATAGATTTTTGGATTCCAAAGGGATTTCCAAAAAGGATTAGAACTAAGGGAGTAACAGTGGAACTTGTACTCATTTTCGTTGATATATACCGATTTTGTGGAGAATTTTTCAGACTTGGATGGGATCCAGGCTAAGAAATCGTGGGGTCTTGAGGGGGAGATTCTAATTTTTAGGATCTCCCTTATGGTACTGCCAGAAAAAACTTCCAACAACTTCAGCATATTCCAAGAACCTGTGTCGGGGTTAATCAGGTTAGAAAATTTTGAAACCCCCATGATAGTGGTCGCACAAATTGGAGATTTGAAATCAGGAAGAGTGGGGATCCAGGCGTCCCTTCGGAAATCTATATCTTCTCCATTTCTAACTATATAGCAAGCACCTTTTTTTATGGCATCTTTTGCTGAATAGACGCCTTTCCATATCCACGAGGCAGCCTTTGGTGGATTATATTCTAAGAACGGAGTGCCTTTAAGATACTTCGCTTCCATTATTCTCACCCATGTTGTCCACGGCTTATTAAGAGCTGTCCATCCCAATTTTGCAAGCAGGGCCTTGTTAAAATCCTTCATGGCCTTGAACCCCATCCCTCCATAAGCCTTGGGTATACATAGGGATGACCAAGCTTTTGGGGAGAAAAAATGTCTTTTTGATTCATTATGTCCCCACCAGAATCTCCTCATAGCTCCATCAATTTTATCACAAATGCTAATAGTATTGCCATAGCTCCTGCCTGGGAAATGCATTTTGCCTTCCATCCATTTAACCGCTGCTTCACCCTTTCCACTATTGACGCAAAGATGGTGCTTTTACTTTGATTGGTAAACATCGGTAGACCTAGATATTTATCATTTGAGGGAGTCGTCATGATGTTCAAGAGCTTGCACATTTCTCTTCGATCAGACCCAGCCATGTTTTTGCTGAAGAAGAGTCTGGACTTGTCTCGATTAATGGATTGCCCTGACCATTTCTCAAATTTGTTTAAGTAACAAACAAGTGAGGACTTCAGCTCCCAGAATGAAAAGAAATGGGGATAATGGGTCTCCCTGGTGGAGACCTCTACTAGGACTAAAATTTTCAAATGGTGCGCCATTGATCAAAGTCGAGAACGGGGTGGTGGTGATGCATTGTTCGATCCATTCGATCCATTTTGAGTCAAACCCAAAATTCTTCATGACAGTCAATATAAAAGACCACTCCAATTTGTCATATGCTTTTCCATGTCAATCTTGATTGTCATCAAACCTCTTTTTCCTTTCTTCTTCCTCATCGAGTGCCACAGTTCTTGTACCAGTATACTATTATCATTAATCAAACGATTTGGAACAAAGGCTGCCTGGAAAGGGGATATGAGTTTGTGGAGCTCCAATTGCAGTCTAGAAGCTAGAATTTTTTAAATAAGCTTGTAAGTGATGTCACAGAGGCTTATGGGTCCGAAGTGATTAACTTTGGTAACATTCTCAGACTTAGGGATAAGGGCTATATGAGTATGGTTTAGTTCTTTAAGGATATGCCCAGACCTGAAGAAGGATTGAGTACCACTGATAACATCCATTTTGATAATTTTCCAATAAGACTTGTAAAAAAGAGCGGTCATTCCATTGGGTCCCGGGGCTTTGTGAGATCCCATTTCCTTTAATGCTTGCGCTATTTCCAAATCCGTCGGGCTTGAACAAAGGGACGTGTTTTTCGTGTTCGACACCATAGGTTGAATTAAATCCTCCAGGTTCGAGGGGATGATCGGGTTGGGTGTTGTTGATATGCTTTTATAATGATCATTGAAACATCTTCCAATTTGCTTTCTGCCCGATATCCAATTCCCATCGTAATCTCTGATATACTCTATTGTATTTCTTCTTCGACGAATAATCGTCGTGAGATGGAAGAATTTAGTGTTGAGATCTCCTTCTTGTATTTTCTTATGTCTCGATTTTTCATACCATAAGGATTCCTCACGCCTCAGCTCTTCATCTAGATCAGTTTGAAGGTCATTTTCCAAGTTTAGATTTTCTGCCGTACGAGCTTCTTTCTGGACTTGATCAATGGAATCAGATATGAGCTTGATCTTTGTTTGAATATGTCCGAAATGGGATTTATTCCAAGATTGAAGAGCCTTTTTAGTGTTTCTGGTTTTCTGACAAAGTCTAAAGATCCCGAGCCTCTACAGTTGAACTTCCATGCGTATTGAACCACCAAAAAACAAGACTTGTCACGGGTCCAACATTCCAAGAACTTGAAAGGTTTGGGTTTTGAAGAGATCTTTGAGCTCGTATCCAACATGATGGGATTATGGTCTGATTGGTGAGCAGGAAGGTGCTTGATTGACGCATTGGGAAAAAGCATACGCCACTGGGAGTTTCCAAGACCTTTGTCAAGTGTGAAGAAGTCTCTTATTGTTCCAGGTGAAAGGATTGCCCGAGAAACCAAGGTCTATTAGACCCTTTTCATTTATTACCAAAATCAGGTCGCCTGATGAAAAAGATGCCACCGGCCTACCACATTGTTTTTCCGATGTTGTCACCACTTCATTGAAATCCCCAATACCCATCAATGGTCCTAGGAAGGAATCAATAACATGCGTAAGATAGTCCTGAAAAGCTTGTCTAACTTGTCTGTAGAGGGGACCATATATTGCAGATAGAAGCCAAGGAGAAGGGGGTCCGAAAACACAAGAGCATTGATTATGTTTAGAGTAGAAGAGATTACTTCCAGGTCCACTCCTACCTTCCAAGCTAGGCAAAGACCTCCTGCCGTGAGGGCAGGTTCAACAAAGTGCTGATGCATGTAACCAAGGCTAGAGAGAAAAAGGGAGAGGGATTCAGAAAAATTTTTGGATTCAGAGAGAAAGAGAATTTCAAAAGGAGAGGAGCGAACAAGTCGTCATAGGGCTCGGACCTTTTTCCTAGTACCGAGCCCTTGACAATTTCTGGATAGGATCAACATGGTGGGGGTGGTTGGAGGTGTAGACCTCCTTCCACATTGATGAAAAACTGGTTTTGTGAAGGGATAATTGAGGTGGTTGAGGTACGATGAATTCCATGAAGACGAGCTTTCTGCTTTAAGGTGAGGCATTTCTTTTGGTTTCTAAATTTTTTAGACGGTTCTTTTGAGGTATTGAATGTTTCCTGGTTACTCGCTGGTTGCTCTACAAGAAGAATTTTCAATTTCTTTTGGGCTTCGGTTAGGCTTGAGAGTAATTTCCTTTTTTGGGCTTGGTTACGGTTAAAGGCTAGGGGTTATTGATGGGTCTTGGAAGGAGATATTTGGGGTTCTTGGGTTGATGAACAAGATTTGAGGGATCAGACAGAATAGTCGGGGTTCATTCGGTTTGGTTGCTTTGGTTTGTTTTGAGGAGAGAATGAGGTAAGAATAGTGCATTGGATATGATTTTGGTGGGTATTGGGCTCCAGGTGTCAGAAACAATATCTTGGAAGGAAGATACACTGGTAATTGGTATTTCAGACAGAACAAAGATGTGGGTTTTCTGGTTAGAGAAATGGTTATCCAAGGCGGTGCTTTTTGTTTGATATAGATCTGTTATAGGGGTGTAGGGGGGCTGTGAGAAGATGGTTGCTGCAGGTTATTAGGACTAGATTGTGGACTGGAGCAGAAGGGAGTATGTACCTCGAGACTAGTGCCAAAAATTTTGACCGGTAGGCTTCGTCTTGGTAAAGAAGCTTCCACTTTCGATGAAACTTCCGGTAACTTTCGGTTAGCCAGATAACTGTAGATCCCATCCTGTTGAATCAGAATCCGATCATGCGATGTTGGATGGTGCTCACCTTCAAAAGAGGCCTTGATCCAAGGGCTATACACTCTTTCTTCACCAGTAATAACCCATGCATCAGTTGGGTCTTCCTGTCGATGACACCACTTCTTCACATGACCCAAGTGTCCGCAATGAAAATAGAAATTCAGGAGTCTTTCGTATCAAAATTGAATCCAAGCATCTTTCATCCCTTCCCGCTTCAGGGAAAACCATTTGGGAAAAGCTTCATCAATGTTGAGCTCAATCTTGAGTCGCATGAACCCTTTCTCTCCTATTTTCCCAATTTTTGATTCTTCGATTTTAAGGAGTTTTCCAATTCTTTTACCTATGATAATTGCATTTTGTCTGGTCATTCGATTTAGAGGGAGTCCACAAACTCTTACCCAAAGAGGTGATCTGGAGACAGAGACCTTCTGAAGCGTCCTGTCCGGGGACAATGGTTGTAGGGCCAAATGAGACCCCATAATTGACCACGGGCGCTTGTCCAACACACTTTGCATATCCTCTGCACAGTTGAACTTGAACAACAGTCTATCATCTTGTTCACGGATTGATAGCCCAGCTGCTGTATTCTTAGCTTTTATGATGGTACTCCTAGCTTCTTTATGGTTGAGGGGCTTATCACAAAATATTTTCCCCACAAGGCTGAGAGAGAGGTTGGGGTCTGGGAAATTTGGGTCAGGTTCTAGATTAATTGGCTCAGAAATGCATTTAAGACGTTGGGTTTGTTCTATCATATCATTAATATCATGTTGTGTTTGGACATTCATGATGGCTTCAGGTGAGGTGAGGAAGAACTTTGAAAAAAGTTTGGTGAAGATAATGGTAGAGGTGAGTAAATAAAGAGAAAGACTTAGCAATACCTGAGTTCCTATTAAAAGTATAACACTGAATGATTCTACAAGACTTACCATAAAAGACAGGAGCAGGGTGAAGACCTTAGACGACCGACTGGCGTAGATGAGCTATCAGAGCTCAAGAACTGTAGAGACACCAGTACAAGGGCATAGAGAAAAATAGTATTCTTGTAGGATATTTCAGTTGATTGGTAGCTAAGTGGTCAAATTGTCTCCCATGTATGAGGATAGTCTGATTTTCTGCAAAAATGCGGAGAGACTAAAAAGATTTTCACCGTGGACCTTTGATGTACCTAGGCGGCCGGGAATGCATTCTACATAAATATCCTAAGTTCCAGAGTAGCAACATGTTCATCTTGCATGCATGTAGTTGAAGTCAAGTAATCATGCGTTCATTAACTTACCAAACAATAAAAGAAAAGTCATGCTCTTTACCTCTCGATGAGTATAATTGAAAACCAACGGTCAGCTTAATTTACTTCTTTAATTTGGTAACACGTTTACAAATCCACACCTGACTTGAAACATTTATGGATGAGACAACTTGTGGGTTTGACTCTCAAAATCGTAACACCAGAGACCTCTAGCTGGTCTATGATACCCTTGAACTGGAACTCAGAAAGAATAAAAAAAAGGAGGAAATTAATTGCATGCAAATCCATAGTTCCAGGATTCAACTAATATCCGCAAACATGTATACTTGACTAATCATGCATTTGTGGAAAGTTCCCAAAACATTAAAATTTCCCATAAATTGGCAAGTATGTTGATCTTTCTACTAGTCCACTTGGTATCATTAAGGGCTCTTCTGTTTCTCCTTCTTGTTCTTCTCTTCACATAAGATCTTTCCTCTACAAGCTTCGTTATAGTTGTTGATATATGTCTTGTATATATATCCCACATTGGTTACTCAAAGAAGGTTGAAACTTGGTCCTTAGTATATAAGACATCTTGTTCCACATTGGTTGAATACAGAAGATCACTATTTATCTCTAGTATGAGTTCCAGTTCAAGGTCTATGATACCCTTGAACTGGAACTCAGAAAGAATAAAAAAAAGGAGGAAATTAATTGCATGCAAATCCATAGTTCCAGGATTCAACTAATATCCGCAAACATGTATACTTGACTAATCATGCATTTGTGGAAAGTTCCCAAAACATTAAAATTTCCCATAAATTGGCAAGTATGTTGATCTTTCTACTAGTCCACTTGGTATCATTAAGGGCTCTTCTGTTTCTTCTTCTTGTTCTCTCTTCACATAAGATCTTTCCTCTACAACCTTCGTTATAGTTGTTGATATATGTCTTGTATTTATATCCCACATTGGTTACTTAAAGAAGGTTGAAACTTGGTCCTTAGTATATAAGACATCTTGTTCCACATTGGTTGAATAGAGAAGATCACTACTTATCTCTAGTATAAGTAAGCTGTCTTGTATTGTGTTTAAGGTCAAGAGAGAAGAGTCTTTTTTTTAGTAGGAAAACAATTGAGAGATACACCTGAGGGAGTGTTGTAAATTGACTTGTGCAAAGTATATTTGAGTTCTCTCATATCTTTTGTATTCTCTTGTTTGGTTATCGTGTTCTATACATATTTATCTAGAGCGATTTCGTAACAAGTGGTATCAGAGCATTCCTGGTTTATTTTTTGGGCAAAATTAAAATTGATTTGAGAAGATAAATATGTCAAACAACACGACCATGAAGTATGCCTGTGAACAATTCGATGGGAAGACAAATTTTGGCATATGGCAGAGCATGGTGAAGGATATCCTTGTGCAGTAAGGATTGCTCAACCCTCTACTGGGGAATAAACCTGAGTCAATGGATCAGGAAGATTGGGAGGAATTACAAGCTAAGGCTGTATCTACGATACGGTTGAATCTAACCCCGAAGGTTAAGTACCAGGTTTTGACAGAGACTTCTCCAACAGCTCTGTGGCAGAAATTGGAGAAGATATATATGTCAAAATCTTTGTCAAATCAGTTATATCTGAAGAAAGATCTGTACCAGTTACGGATGGATGAAGGTTCAGATCTGGGTAACCATATATCAGAATTTAACCGATTGGTGTCCTAATTGTCGAGTATAGATGTTAAACTCGAGAAAAAAGATTAGGAGATTCTGTTGTTATCTTTGATTCCAAAATTATATGAGACTTTGAAGACTACATTGCTTATTGGAAATGAGACATTGTTTGTTGATGATGTTATGTCGGCTCTTATGGACTCGAGCAGAGTTAATGGTACGAGTTCAAGCAGTCAAGGCGAAGGTCTGGTGGTAAGGTCTGAAAATAAGAATGGTAGTGGAAGAGGTAGAGGTCGGCTAAGAAGCAGAAATTTAGGACATGGAAAGGACATGTCTAAGTCTCGTGGAAAGCATGACGAGTCTAGTATTGAATGCTGGTATTGTAAAGAGAATGGTCATATTGCAAGGAAGTGTCCAGAAAGGAAGGATAAGAAGAACGGAAAGAAATATGTGAACAATGCTAATGTTGCTGAAGAAGATGACAAAAGCAGCGATGGTGATCTCTACTTGGTTTCCTCGGTTGAGCAGCAAGAATGTAATCTCTTATCAGTTAGAGACAACATTTTTTCTACGGAATGGTTTCTTGACTCTGCATGTATGTGCCCACATAAGGAATGGTTTGATTGTTTTACTCCATGTAACGATGGTACTGTGTTTGGGTAATGACGCTGTTTGTAAAGTCATGGGGATACTTACCATTAAAATTAAAATGTTTAATGGGATTGTGAGAATCCTAGGTGATGTAAGGTACATACTTGACTTGAAGAAGAATTTGATTTCCTTGGGCACACTCGATTCTATATATTGCAGTATATCTATAAAAGGTGGAGTCATGAAAGTTAGCAAAGGTGCCATGGTGATAATGAAAGGTCAGAAAACTGAAATTTTGTATAAACTGATAGGGAACACAGTTATATGTGGAGCTTCAGTATCAACTCATGTAGGTTCTAGCAATGATAACTCTGAGTTATGGCATAAACGGCTGGGATACTTGAGCGAGAGAGGTATGCTGGAACTTCAGAAACGCAAGTTGTTGCAGGGAATGAAATCATGCAAGCTGAACTTTTACAAATTTTGTGTTTTGGGGAAGCAGAAACGAGTTAGTTTTAAAGTTGTTTCTCATACTAGTAAATGGGTTCTAGACTATGTACATTCGGATGTTTGGGGACGAATCGAGCATATCTCAAATAGGGGAGCTCGTTATTTTGTTACATTTATAGATGTTTTCTCAAGAAAGGTATGGGTGTACTTTATGAAGCATAAGTCTGAAGTTTTCAACGTGTTTAAGCAGTGGAAGACTAGAGTTAAAAATCAGACGGGTAAAAAGCTTAAGTACTTCAGATCAGATAATGGCATGGAATACAAGGATGAGGAGTTTCTGCAGTTCTGCAAAGATAAGGGTATCATCAGACACTTTTCAGTGAAGAGGACTCTAGAGCAGAATGGGGTTGCCGAAAGGATGAACAAAACCTTGCTGGAGTGAGCTAGATGCATGAGGTTGAAAAGAGTTTTCTGGGCTGAAGCTGTTAACACAGCTTGTTACTTGATCAACCGTTCTCCATCATCTGCCATTAATCACCGAGTACCCGAGGAGGTATGGTCTAGTAAACAAGTTAATTTTTCTACAATGGGAATTTTTAGTTGTCCTGCGTATGTTTACCTTCAGAACGAAGAACGATCCAAACTTGATCCTAAGTCGAAAGAATGTATATTCTTTGGTTATGAGGAAGGAGTAAAAGGATACATGTTCTAGGATCCAGTGGCCAAGAAAAAAGTGATTAGTAGAGATGTGGTATTCAATGAAGCACATATGTTGAATACAGATGCAACTTCTAACGAGAGGCATGGTCACATAGAGGAGATAAATTTGCATGAGCAGAGGACAAAATCAGCTGATGAGTCTATAGATGGATCTACAGATGAACAGTCATTAGAAGATTCAGATGAGCATCCTAGTGATTCTTAGAATCTAGTTAGAGATAGAGAGCCACGTACCAAGAAACCAACTCAAAGGTATGGTTTTGAGGGCTTGGTCTCGTTTGCACTAATTGTGGGAAGTGGAGATCTTAGCAGTTACAACGAGGCTGTTAAGGCAGAGGATGGTAACTCATGGTTGATCGTAATGAATGAGGATATGGAATCTCTACGGAAGAATTAGACTTGGGAATTGGTTAAACTTCCAAAAGGTGTGAAGGTTATTGGATGCAAGTGGGTTTACAGGAAAAAGGAAGATCATAAGTACATGGAAAGACTGGTGGCAAAAGGATATTCTCAAAAATAGGGAATTGATTATAATGAGATTTTTTTCGCCAGTAGTTAAGCAGTTTGATGTGAAGACAACTTTCCTCCATGGTGATTTGGAGGAGAGGATCTACATGCAGTAACCCGAGAGATTTATTGAGCCTGGGAAGAAGGACTATGCGTGCAAGCTGAAAAAGTCTTTATATGGTTTGAAGCAGTCTCATCGGTAGTGGTACAAGCGCTTCGACACATTCATGGTAACTCATGGTTACTCTCGCAGTGAGTATGATTGTTGTGTGTATTATCGAGTCCTTGATGATGGTTCACTGTTGTTGCTTACATTATATGTGGATGATATGTTGATTGCTACGAAGAGTAAGTCTCATATTCTGCACTTGAAGAAATTGTTGAGCAGAGAGTTTGATATGAAGGATCTTGGTTCTTCCAAGAAGATCCTTGGTATGGAGATTCATAGAGATTAAAGGCAGGAAAGTTGTGGGTAACTCAGAAAAGTTATGTTGAAAAAGTACTGAAGAGGTTTAGTATGCTCAACGCTAAACCGGTTAATATACCTTTGGGAGCTCATTTTCAGTCATCCTCACAACTTTGTCCTAGTACAGAAGAAGATGTTGAGTATATGTCTCGAGTACTGTACGCAAATGTGGTTGGTTGTCTTATGTATGCCATTGTGTGTACCAGAACTGATATCTCATATGCAGTTAGTATCACTATAAGAAATAAGGCTTTTAGCGACGGGAAAATCCTTCGCTAAAAGTCCCTCGTCTAATATTGAACTTTTTGCGACGGATTTATTTATAAATTAGCGACGGAGTTTCCGTAGCTAATTCTGTTTTACGTTTTTTAATTTATTTTCTTTTTTGTGACGGAATATTCCGTCGCTAAATTAGATTTTTAACGACTGAATATTTCGTCGCTAAAAATCTTAGAATTAAGTACACTTTTAGTGACGGAAATAATCTGTTGCTAAAAGTCATTTTTTTAATATTTTTTTAAATTTTCTAATGCCCAATCCTATAATAAAAAATTCAATCCTAAACAACAACTCATAATCCCCAAGACACAAACAACTATATATAATCAAATTTAAAAAATGTTTATTATAAAAAAAAACTCGCAATGTACAAGCCGGGAACCGGATACAGCCGGTTAGGAGAAGGGAGAAGATTGAGTACAAGCTGAGCAGGGGGGACAAGCTGGGACGGGGCACGAGAAGGGGCTCATCAGGGTTTGTCGAGTCCCGAATTTGGATCCTGCTGATCCAGGGCCGGCTCGGCATGTCCAGCAGGGGTGCCCTGCTGATCCTGCTCCCTGATCATCCTCAACACCACTGTAGTAATGCGCTGGATCTCCTCCTTGTCCAACGGACGCCGAGGAGCCGATGTCTGTGGAGGGGCAGCGGGGGGTGGGGATGCTCCTATCACGGCACGAGCAGTAGTGCTAGGCAGGCCGCGTATGCGGCCTTTCAGCCGATTGACGACCTTCGGCGTATCCAGCCATCATTTCAATGCCCCAGTACTTGCACTCGTACTAGTGGACACTGATGGCTGTCCGAACAGCTGCTCGGACCCCCTAAGCTGTTCATACGAGGCCTGTAAAAATAGTGATTTAAAGATATGTTAGGGCTTTAATTAACACAACAAACATTGAGGATAGAAAGACAAAAAATTAACAACTTAAACAAATTGACTTACATCGATCCACCGGGCAATATCCGAAACATAGTCGCCGGGCCAGTGCGCCTCGTCCTTGTCCTTCTTCCGCACGTGCGTTTGATTATACAACACAAACACCTCACGCCAATGTACCATTCATTGTACACACACTACCGAACACATAACTCACACACACACAGCTGCCGATAGCTCCGTACACTCACACAAATACACGTGACGCTCCTACACCGCATACACTCACTCTAACACTCTAACGCACCCACACAGAGCACACACTAAAGTACACACCTACGTTTTCTCTCAGCAGATTGCCTTTGGAACACACTACCTCACGATGGCGATGGTTTTAAATGACATGTTTCAACTAAATTATTATCGCGTTAACCTAATTATATTAACCTAATTTCAACCCACCATTCAACTAAATCACATTTCCGATATCGGAATTCAATTGGGTCTCATCCTTTGTCAACAATCTCAATTCTCAATATTTTCTAGTAATAGTAATATACAAATATGGGCATCAATTCCATCAGCAATTAAACAAACTAATTCCTCTGTTACAAAATCAATTTCATCAGCAAATAAAAATAATTGAAATTATAATAAACATATCACAATTCCAGAAACAAATTAGGGCAAATTACGGCCAATGGACATAAATAAGAATTGAAAAAAATTAGGGCAAATGGCGCTTAAACATGCATTAAAGAAAATTAGGGCAAATGGACACACAGAGAGGTGGTGCGGCGGCGGCGGTGTTGGTGGCGCGGCGGCAATAGAAGGCCTTGGTGGCGTGGCAGTGGAGGGAATTGGTGGTGCGGCGTTGGTGGCACGCGGATAGGGAGGGGCACAACGTCGGGGGGGGGGGGGTGATGTCGCTGGAGGTGGGTCGCCGGAGGGGGAGAACGCCGGTAAAAATATCGCCGGTGAGTGGGTGAGAGTGAGAGACAGAGAGAAATGGGGAGAGAAAAAAAGACGAAGTTGTTTTATGTAAGGACTTTTAGCGACGGAATGACACCGTTGCTAAAAGCCCGTCCACAAAAGATACCTTTAACGATGGAATTTTTAGCGACGGTACCTTTCCTTCGCTTATAATGTTTTTAAAGACGGACATTTTACCAACGGGTTTATCCGTCGCTGAAAGATGTTTTAGCTACGGAATTTCTTCCGTCGCTAAAAGTCCGTTGCAAAATCCTTGTTTTCTTGTAGTGTATGGTCAACATGTATATGTGAAATCCAAGAAAGAAGCATTGGATGCACTGAAGCGTATCTTTCGTTACCTAACAGGTTCGACCAACTTTGGCATTATGTTTGATCGTGATGGAGCAAAATGTGAGGTATCAGGCTTTGTGGATTCTGATTATCTTGGGGACTTAGATTCTATGAGGTCCACGACTGGATATATTTTTACATTCTATGGAGGGCCGATATGTTGGAAATCAGTGTTACAGTCTACTACAACATTGTCAACTACAGAGGCAGAGTATATGGCATTGACAGAGGCAGCTAATGAGGCATTATGGTTGAAGGGACTAGTAGAGGAGCCTGGCTTCAAGTAGCATGGTGTTTTGTTACAGTGTGAAAGTTAGAGTGCAATGGATTTGGCAAAGAATCAAGTTTTCCATGCAAAGACCAAGCATATTGATTTATGTTATCATAGGGTCCGGGAATGGATTAATTCTAGACAGATTGTAGTGCACCAGGTTCACACTAATGATAACGCATCTGATATGCTCACGAAGACAGTCACGACAGAGAAGTTCAAGCATTGCTTGAGCTTGATTCATCTTCTTTCTTGCTGAGTTCAAGGTGGAGTGCAACCTTACCTTTAAGGAGGGAGGATGCAAGGTGGAGTACCTGAAGAAAGTACCGAAGGCATATTACACTTTCCTTATGGAGTGGTTTGTTAATACAAGCCAAGGTAGAGATTGTTGATATATGCTTGTATTTATATCTCACATCGGTTACTCAAAGAAGGTTGCAACTTAGTTCTTAGTATATAAGACATTTTGTCCCACGTTTGTTGAATAGAGAATATAACTGCTTATCTCAAGTATAAGTAAGTTGTCTTGTATTGTGTTTAAGGTCAAGAGAGAAGAGTCATTCTTTGAGTAGGAAAACAATTGAGAGATACACGTGAGGGAGTGTTGTAAATCTGACTTGTGCAAACTAGATTTGAGTTGTCTAATATCTCTTGTGTTCTCTTGTTTGGTTATCATATTCTATACATATTTATCTAGAGCGATTTCATAACAATAATGATGCAAGATTCTTTCAGCAATGGTACATAAGTTTTATCTCAAAGTATGTCAACGAAGTATCTTAAGATTCACGAGGGTTTTGTTTTGATACGATAAAGCAATCTTACAAAATACGTTAAAAATCATTGTACAGACTTAGACAATGAGACGTGCCTAATCATATAAAATTTACTACTCATTCCACTCATCCCTAGATTTTGATGCCTTCACTTAATTTTATAAACTTTTTATGTTGCCTGTGCAACCTTATTCGCATTGAAGTGTACGTACTTGTATAAACTTCATCTATACAAGTGAAATCAATGCAACAATATGTTGATAGAGATTAAGTAAGGTAGGGATCAATGCGCCCAGGTTATTTTTCAAAAAAAGAACAAAGGTCTTGAAGATGAACTAGTTCCAAACCAAGAAAAAATTGATGATTATTTTTTTCGAAAAAAGAACAAGGTATCTGCCTGTGCGCCATGTATGGATTACGTAAAAGAACAAGATTATTTTTTCCAAGCCACGTATGGATTACGTAAAAGAAAAAAAAAATTTAATTAAGTTGTAGAAAAGTATAGATGGAGACTATCTAGGTATCTGCATGTGCATTACGAAACACCACATTCCATATGCAATTTGGTCAGTTGTTTAACGGAGCATAGAGTATTCTAGTGGTTTCAAGTGACGCAGCTTATATATGAATCATCTGGACTGTCTCACCTACAAGTTTGTTACAGACTTCTTTGTTTGGTGGAGTGGTCATAGTTATCAAATTACCAGCTATGGCACACCAGTTGTTGAGAGTTAATCTTGATTCAATGAAGAGAAGGTAAAAAGTGAAAGATTAAGGGAGCTACTTATAACTTGCCAGTGATTAAATGAGAAGTTTAAAAGTGAAAGGTTAAGGGAGTTATCTTTAGGATATGAATGATCTTAAAACTCTTTTCTATGTAATAGTATAAATAGGTGTGTCTCTTAGTCATTTGGTAGTGTAATGTGACGAATCTTAGAAAGAGTGAGTAAGTTGTTTTATAAAAACAAGTGTTGATTGAGTAGAGAAAAATATATTGAGTGTTTCTGCTCTCCATTTCCTCCTCTTTCATAATATTCTAAGTATCTCCATTGCATGTTTTATATATTGTGCCCATCACGCAACAAAGTGGTATTAGAGCGGAGGTTCTAATGACGGCAACTAATAGAGCATTTCATTTCCCAAAGCTCGTGAAAGCCAACTATCAACGATGGAGCATCCAAATGAAAACCTTTTTTGGTGGTCTAGACGTTTGGGAGGCTATAGAAAAAAAATATGTGTTAGTTCTCGCATATTTGAATATTTATATAGATAAAAAAAAGAGAAACAAATAGAGTGTTTTGGGACATAATATGTATTCTGCAATTTTTATTATTTTAGGAATACAACCTCAACACACGGGTTATTTTTGTTACTATTATCACTGCAATTACAATTTTTATTATTTCATACACTATTCTTCATCTTTATTTGTCAGTAAAAACTAAAAATTAGTGCTCAAATTCATTTCTAATGATAAAATTTGGTAAGAGAACTCCTTTAAAAAGGTAAATAAAATTTTGATTATCTTATTGTCACTACCAATTTTGTAATTGTTATTAGGCATACAAATACGAGATCTCTCAACAAATATTTTGATAGTAGTTGTTCCCGTGTGCAATGCACGGGATCAAAAATAGTTATTGTGATTGAAAGAGTTCTAATTGAAAATTTGGGTATTTTTTTATTAGGGTTTTGATAAAATTTGTTGTGGAGGATCAAGACTTTGGGTTAAATTGCGCGATCAAAGGCAAGGGTTTACTTTTTGAAATCTTAAACGGCATTGGATCGATCATTCGTTTAATGGTTTATTTATTAAATTTAACTGTTTCATTTTCGTGTTTTTGGGTACCTCGATTTCTGTGCCTTACACTGTCCATCTTACGACTGCCGAATATGTATTCAGTTTATCATGCTTTGTTTTTCGGGTGGACTAAAGAACTCGTTCTTGCCTTGTTTTGCGTGCCAAATTGTCACTGTCGGCTTCTTTTTCCTGTTTCTCACATCCTTCTGCCTAATATATGTACTTGTGATAAATCTCCCAGGTCCTTGCAATTGCTTTATTATTATTTTTTACTGTAGGTAAAAACCTTACCAAACATTTCATTAATAAACAAGCAGTATAAGATAGAGTACAATAAAAAGAAAAATACCAGGTAACCGCTTCCTCTGCAATGTAACCACAGAGAAGGACCGACACATAGCCAGGCGTCCTTGAATATCCAAGTGCGGCTAAAAGAAGAACATTTTTATCGCCAAAGAACCTCCACCGAAAACTACCTGCATAAAATATTAGTTCACCTTTACCCAAGCCAATACACTAACTATATATACAGAAGGGACAATAACCATGTCCCGAAGTTGTGCCCACAACCAGAGTAATGACAAAAAACCTACAAAACCTACAAAACCCTAAGATAAGCCCAAAATAGAAAAACTACACAACAAAGTTAACGATGCAAGCCATGTGCCCAAACTACACAGCTGTCAACCATGCACGCCAAGTGCTCCTCGAGCCCCACGCTACCAGCAGCCAAGCCTGGTACCGGCGCCATTGTCGGGCCTTGTTCCTCCGTCAACCACAACTAACACCACCTCCGGTTGCCAAGAACCACCACAACCATTGCCGAGCATGCACCCTTACCACCCTTCAAACCATAACCCCGCCTACGGCCATCCACCCCCACAGACCACCAATTCTAACCAAGCACTCCCCATGCCGGTGTCACACATAGTTGCCCACAAATGCCATCTAAGCCACAAGGAATAGAGAGACGGGGGACGGGTACGTACTTGGGAGGGGAAAGAGAAGAAAAAGAAGAGGGACCCCAAGCAAGAAAAAAACCTCCCTCATCCAAAGAAGCTTGAGTGAAAGATCAAAAAGCTCTTTCACTCATCCAATTTGGCGTCGATAACAATATTTTCAAGAAGATTGCGCAGGCAACCACCATGAAGAAAGCATGGGATACATTGGAGATTGCTTTCAAGGGCACCGATAAGGTGAAAAAGGTGTGGTTCCAAAGCCTTCGAGGTGAATTTGTGTCTTTATAAATGAAAGATTCCAACACTATTTTTTACTGCATTTCAAGAGTCCTCTCAGTTGTGAACCAACTTGAGAGAAATGGTGAAGAGATGGAAGATAGTCGACTGGTCAAAAAAATCCTTCGATCTCTCAATCCAAAATTCGACCATGTAGTTGATGCCATCGAGGAGTCCAACGACATCAACACTATGATGGTCGATGAGCCCTCGAAAAAATTACAAGTCCACAAGGACAAGATCAAAAGGAGAAACAATGAGCCTCTCGAGCAAGCTCTTCTGGCCAAGATGAACATCAATGAGAGGAAAGACGACACCAACAAGAATCAAGGTGGTCGAGGTAGAGGCCGTGGACGAGGTCCCAGTTGAGGTTATGGCGGACAAAGAACAACAATATGGAATTGAGTTCAGAATTTTGTCCATCGAGAGGACGAGGTCGAGGAAGAGGTAGCTATTATCAACAACAAAACAAGAAAGATGCTAAATGTTCACATGTCATCGGTACAAACACTATTCTTGGGAGTGTCGAGACAAGCCAAAGGGAGAAAACATAAAGGCCCATTATGTAAAAGAAAATAAGGTGGGTGATGACACGGTCCTGTTGCCACACGATGGATCAAAAGAAGAGAATGAGAATTCTTGGTATCTTAATACCGATGCTGGCAATCACATGTGTGGCTACAAAAACATATTCATCGAGATAGATGAATCAGTGACTGGAAACATCATTTTTGAAGACATGTCCAAAATTCCAGTTAACGGCAAAGGAAAAGTTTTGACCAAGTTGAAGAATGGAGGCCATTAGTTTATCTGAATGTCTATTATGTTTCGGAGATGAAGGAAAACATTTTGAGCATGGGCCAACTATTGGAGAAAGGCTATGACATCCATATGAAAGACATAAGTCTTTATTAGAAAGATGATAAAGGTAGCTTGATAGCTAGTGTCCTGATGTCGAGCAACAAGATGTTCTTGATGAATATCCATCATGATGTGCCAAAATGTTTGAAGGCCTGCATTGATAACAAATCTTGGTAATGGAATTTGAGGCTTGGACATCTCAATTTTGGATGTCTAAAATTGTTATTGACGAAGAACATGGTGAAAGGATTGCCATCAACAGACTAGCCAGACCAACTCTGCGAGAGTGGTCTTGTCGAGAAACAACATCGACATAGTTTCCCAAATGAATCGATGTCGAGAGCAAAGGCACCATTGGAGATGATACACACTGATGTGTGTGGTCCAATCGATCCAACATCTCTTGATAAGAACATATACTTTCTACTATTCATTGATGACTATAGTAGGAAAACCTGGGTTTATTTTCCGAAGCAGAAGTCAGAGGTATTTCAAACTTCAAGAGGTTTAAACCTCTTGTCGAGAAGTAGAGTGGATATCAGATCCAGGCGATGAGATCCGATCGAGGTGGGGAGTTTACATCTAAAGAGTTCAAGGCATTCTATGAAGAGGATGGCATCCTTCGATCGCTTACCATTCCATATTCACCTCAACAAAATGGAATGGTGGAAAGAAAGAATCGACTGATAGTGAACATGAATCAGAGCATGTTGAAGAGCAAGAATTTGCACAAGGAATTTTGGGTTGAAGCAGTGGATTATGCCGTCTATATATCAAATAAATGTACAATAAGGAGTGTGTAGAATCAAACACCACAAGAGGCTTGGAGTGGATTCAAGCCAAATGTGTCCCACTTAAAAGTGTTTGGAAGCATTGCATATGTGCATATTCTTGATCAGCAAATGAAAAAGCTCGATGACAAAAGTGAGAAGTACATCTTCATCGAATATAATCAACAGTCAAAAGGGTACAAATTACACAACCTTGTTGACAAGAAAATAAAAGTCAGTGGAGACATAACTTTTGATGAGAAGAGCTCGTGGGACTGGACTGATTGAGACAAGGATCAGTATGTTATATATCCAACCGATGCCGATAGAAAATAAGTAGAAGAAGAGCCAATGGAACACGTGGCTCCCTCGAGTCCCGTATCTCCAACTCTCGAACCCAACATCATCATCAGTAGATGGTCCTGTCAAGATAGGACCACATGGAAAGAGATCTTTGGATGAGATTTATGATGACTTGAATCAGAACCAAAACATGTTATGTCTCTTTCCCGATACTGAGCCAATCGATTTTAATGAGGCATCAATAAGTGAAAAATGGAGGAAGGCCATGAATGAAGAGATTGATGCCATTGAGAAGAATGATACTTGGGACCTGACCAATCTTTAATCGGGAAAAAAGCCCATTGGTGTAAAATGGGTTTACAAGGTGAAAAAACTTCCAAAGGCAAGGTTGAGAGATACAAAGCAAGGCTTATTGTCAAAGGATACAAGCAAAGGGCCAAAATCGATTATGATAAAGTCTCTGCCCCATTCATTCGGTTGGAAACAATACGACTATTGATATCTCTAACAGCTCTAAACAAGTAGAAGATCCATCAAATGGACGTGAAGTTAGCCTTCCTTAATGATTTTCTTGACAAAGAGGTATATATCGAACAACCTGAAGGATTTATTGTTCAAAGCAATGAAGAAAAAGTGTTAAGGTTGAAAAAGGCTTTGTATGGGTTGAAGTAAGTGCCAAGGGCATGAAACAATTGCATCAACAAGTACTTTCAATAGAAAGGCTTTAAAAAGTGCCCTCATGAGCATGCACTCTACGTCAAGATGAATGAAAAATGTGACATCTTGATAGTATGTTTATACGACGATGACTTAGTTTTTACAGGCAATAGTGTGAAAATGTTTGATGATTTCAAGAAAGAAAATGGCCAAGGAGTTTGAAATGACTGACATCGGTTTGATGTCATACTATCTTGGAATTGAGGTAAAGGAAAGAGATGATGGAATTTTCATCTCACAAGAGGTATATGGAAAAGAAGTATTGAAGAAGTTCAATATGGAAAATTTCAATACAATTAGTATCCCTATCGAGATTGAAAAGAAGTTGCCGAGACTCATCAAAGGAGGTTCAGTCGATATAACTTTGTTCAAAAGCTTGGTTGGAAGTTTGAGGTACTTGACGTGTACTAAGTCTGACATCTTATATATAGTCGATCTTGCCAGTCAATATATGGAGAATCCAATAACTTATCATTTCAAAGTGGTGAAAATGATACTTCGATACATTAAAGGTACTACTGATCTTGGATTATTTTATCCTGCATCAGGTGATATGAAATTAGTGGAATACAGTGATAGTGATTGGGCTAGAGACGTCGATGATAAAAAAAGTACAACTGGTTTTGTTTTTATTTTTATTTTGGTAAAGCAGCATTCACATGGACATCGAATAAGCAATCTATAATGACTATTTCGACATGTGAAGCTGAATATGTGGCTGCAACATCGACTGTTGCCATGCGATATGGCTAAGGAGTTTGTTCAAGGAGCTAAATTTTAATCAAGATGAATCGACACAAATTTATGTCGATAATAAGTCAGCCATAACCCTTGCAAAGAATCCAGTCTTTCATGATCGAAGAAAACATCGACACGCGATATCATTTCAACCCGTAAAAGCATTGCTAAGAAAGAAGTCCAAGTCAAGTTTGTGAAGTCTGAAGATCAAGTTGCGGATACCTTCACAAAGCCCCTGGAAAAAGAAGTCTTCGAGAAGCTAAGGATTCGACATGGAATGTGAGAATCAAGCTTAAGGAGGCGCGTTGAGAGTTAATCTTGATTCAATAAAGAGAAGGTGAAAAGTGAAAGGTTAAGGGAGTTACTTATAACTTGTGAGTGATTAGATGAGAAGCTAAAAAGTAAAAGGTTAGGGGAGATATCTTTAGGATATGAATGATCTTTAATGTCTTTTCTATGTAATAGTATAAATAGATGCATCTCCTAGTCATTTGGTAATGTAATGTGAAAAATCTAAGAATGTATGAGTAAGTAATTTTATAAAAAGAAGTAAGGATTAAGTAGAGAAAAATATATTGAGTGTTTCTCCTCTCTAGTTCCTTCTCTTCCATAATACTCTAAGTATTTTCGATGCATCTTTTATATATTGTGTCCATCACACAACACCAGTAGTGTTTGATCATTGCATTACTGATCTTCAATATCCTTACAATGAGTTTCACCACAATCTACCGCAAAATAGGCCACAAGAATGTTTGAATGGTAACATTTTTCAGTTGGCACGTTATCATTCTCCAAAATTAAGAGGTAATAGGCAGTACAGAGGGAGCGTAATAAATGAGTGGGGTGAATTAGATTTAGCAATATTTTAGCTACCCTATGTCCAGATTCAGCTACAAATTAGGTTTAGCTCTCCTTCTCTATGTGACTTTATGGTGATGAATCGATCAACATAAAAATAAGTATAATGGGCACTGATAGAAAGGCAAAAAAATTGTTATACCAGGTTTAGTCATGGAAGCATAATCCATGGGTGAATTTTCTCATTGTAACAGAATTAAATATTACCACAAAGTAGTCTAATTAGGATACCATATCTCAGTTACAAGTTTTCAAACAACAAATAATTATCTCGTGGGGCTCCTTGGTATACTTCTACGATAATACTTGTATAGTAAGAAATATGAACCTTGCGATGAGTTTGGTGTAAGAGCTGCAAATAGGTAAAATGAAGGTACCTTAAGTGTACTTTGTACCGCAGGTGTAATTAATGTTTTTTTTCGTACCTTTTTTTTTCCTAACAGTTTAACTTACCAAACATTCAAAAGAAACTCATGCTAAATAAGATGCTTTACATTTTTGGTGGTAGCTGTTGCATGTGAAATTATAATTTCACAATGGCAGAATCCAGCTTATATCTTGTTGCTATCCCATCTTGACTATGCACACTTGGACCTCTGATATCCTGTCTGGCAACCGGGTCCCGTCGGCTGCCTCGATCGGTTGAGCATAATTCAGCCCCACACCCGTCGCCCGCGCCCTACTGTGTGACGCTCGTCGCTCGTGCCCTGAGCGCAACATCGCGACCCCTGTCGCCCGTGTTCGAGTGCCAACTCCGCGACCCCCACTGCCTGAGCCCGTGCGCCTACTCTACAAGGCTCATTGCTCCTACCCTCATCCCGAATCTGCGAGTGCCATTTCGTGTCACGTGCCCCTCGGCATGATTCCCGATTCCGCGACACCCGTCGCTGTGCCCGTGCCACGCTTTCATGTCATGTGCTGCCAGCACTGTGCACAGTTCCCCGCGCCCATATGCCATACTGCTAATATAGTCACACCCCCGGGCTATCTGTAACATTACCACGCCTCATAATTGGTCCATTTCTTCACCACACCATGCACACCTTTCCTTGGTCGTGGAACATGCTTCGACCCCCTCCCCAGAGTCTGCAGCATCCCGCGGGGATAAGCAACTCCTTTGGGACAATATCTCCGCCAGGGAGCTCTAAGTACTCATGCATGAAGACGCTCCTTCAACCAGGTAGGCTGCTCTTCCGAAACACTACCTTAGCGTGTTCCGACACAAGGACTCACCCGCGGGGATTGGCGATTTCTCAGGGGCACTAACTCCACCAGGGAGCTCTAAGTGCTCCGACGTGAAGACTCCCCTTCCGCTAACTAGACGGCACTTTTGGTATGCTACCTCAGCGCGTCGGGAAGGCGACTCTTCTGGGACACTACCTTGGCATGCTCTGAGTACTCCGGCACAAGGAATCACCCGCGGGGATAGGCAACTCCTCTAGGACACTGTCTCCGTTAGGGAGCTTTAAGTGCTCTGGCATGAACACTCTCATTCTGCTAGGTAGATGGCCCATTCAAGATGCTACCTCAGCCTGTCCGGTAGGCAACTCCTCCAGAACACTACCTTGGCGCGCTCCGAGTGCTTCGACATACGGTCTCACCCGTGAGGATAGGCGAATCCTCCGAAACGCTATCTCTGCCAGGGTGTCTGCGTGACTAGCCTACGTGCTCCGGCACATGGGGCTTTCATCGACGCCCCTATGGACTATGACCCCCCGAGTCACGTCGAGACAAAAGTAGGTCTCCGAAGGGTATCACGCCTTATTCGCCTGACAGTTGGGCATCAAGTCTTCCCCACCGTTGCCAGGTCCTCGGCGTCTCTTAATGCCCTGTGGGACTCTACAAGGGCTTTGGACTGGTGTCTAGATCAAGAGGGCTCTCTGGCCACATTGGCGCTGTGTGGGCCAGTCCTTCTAGATAGACAAAGCGAAGCATTGCAGGACAGGCCGAGTGAATGAGATCCGACAGTCCGTAGAGCACCAACACCTGTGGACCCTCGGTGACGTGTCACTCTTGGGGGTACCACGTGTCGATTGATGACATCATCATCTCAACCTCTATAAATAGAGGCACTGAGAATTCATTTGGAGGACTTCGACTTTTTCAAAACTCATTCTCACATTCACTTTCTCACTCTTAAAATTTTAGAGAGAGAAACATATAAGACCTTGACTCTGGACCTAAGCATTGGAGTGACTATTATTGTGTATTCACCCTACACCATCGCCCTCACAGCACTGCCACCCTCAGGCTCTATCTCAGAATCTCTTGATATCTGCCATTGTTCTATCCTTGCTATGTCCCACATCAACATACTTGGCATCTGACTCAAACTGCATTCCTTGTGGCACCTCCATATCGACTGCCAACCCACTTCTTTAGCATCATATCTTAAATTAGGTTATGATTCCATTGCATTTATAGAGCTGTTTCTAGAAGTTATGTAGTACAAACTTCATTCTATCATTTGACTTGGCACAAAGCTATTTTTTTCTTCAATTTTCATATTTTGTTTTGGTTGGAGATAGAATAACTTCGACACTGTCACCTGATAGTGAAAGAACAAAATCGGGGTACATACCAATGCTATTATAGCTAGAAAGATAGACATCAAAATAAATAACTCTCATGGTCCAGAATCATGTTTTGGGGTTGGGGGTTGATATGCTCTTGATCACATGTTATTTCCACACAAGGCGTTTCTTCTCACAACAAACAGTGTTATGCTAAAAATTCCAAATCTGCATACAAGATTTTTGGAGCAGTAATTTTTCTGAGCAATGACAGAAACGTCACTCTAATGGACGTCCACAAAGTGCCGTTAAAACCTAGAAAATATATGTGGTGGTTTTACCTTAGATGTGGCAAGGGGTCTATTAGAAGGAAAGTAGTCGTAATAACAACAAAGGTAAAGAGGAAAATTGCCAACTCAACTCGAAGAATAAAGATTTATATTGATAAAAAAAGGTGAAGGGAAAGATAATTACATTAGAGAGCTATTTATAAAACTGAGTACAATTGAGCCTTTACATAGGCATGAAATACAATCCTATAGAGTCCTACATGACTTAGGAGAGCTATATAATATTGTAGATGTAGGACAATACAAAATAGGCAATTGACATATGTATATTAACTAACATCGCCCCTCAAACTCAAATTGGTAGAGAAGAAAAAGCTTGAGTTTTGAGGCCAAGACCATAGCGTTGTCTTGATGCCTACATTAACTGAGATCCAAGTTGAGATTCCATGTGTAGAGTCTGGCGATGTAAGAACAGGCAGAAGTTTTGGGGCGATGTCTTACAACCGTCAACGTTCAGGGCTAGGTCCGGCGACTACAAATAGAGGAGGAGTCCCGAGGCAAAGTCCGACAACTATAGAAGTCTCGGTATGAGGTCCGGAAACTAAAAACATAGCAGAAGTTCAGGGGCAAAATCCGACAACCATGGAGGTCTTGTAATGAGGTCCACTGACTATGAACAAGAGTAGGAGTCCCTGGGTGAAGTCTTACGACATAGGAGGTCTCAGAACGAGCTCCAGTAACTAAGAACAAGATCCATGGTAGCCACGAATAAGAAATGAAAGCATGAAGTAATATGGTAATAGAACAGGAGGCTCAAACTCAAACAATAAAAAAAGCTAAAGAGAATCAAAGCAAATGGATAGTGGGAGTGACTTTAGAAATAATAAAAAAGAGCAAAAACCGGTCTAAGGCACAAAAAAATTGGGGCAAAAATAGCCTAAACTTGTCAACAAAAGGGAAACTCGTCAACTCATGTCGACAGAATATGAAGTAGGAAAATTGTAGAACAAAGAAGGGAAAAGACAATCAGAGCAGAAAATTACTGACGATTAAAGCGCACTTTGTAGTACCAGAAAATCACTAGGGTTTCGACGTAGCCAAAGATCACTGCAAATGAATGGCAGAAAAGAAAGACCAAAATTTAAACTCAAGAATAAAAGAAGAACACGAAAAGAAGAAAAGATCACATGGCACACGAGTTGGCTGGGAGAATGGCACAAGGCCATCTGCCGGGTTTACTGATAATTGGGATCCCAATTATCCAGCGGGTTTATTTGGCCCACCATTGCGAGGATTCTCGGTTTTGGCAACCTAATGACTATTTTATTACAAGAGCTGGGCCTCTCAGCCACTCAATGTATTCACTATGATGGGTTCTTCGTTGATTTGTGTTTTAGCTATTGGATTTGGGTATTCATATTTATTTCCAGGTGTTCAGCCAATTATAGAAACTTTTGAGACTCTTAAGCCACTAGATTATAGGTACTGAGTGCAATTAGTACTGGGTGGATTAATTCTGATATACTTATCTTTGATATGGGTCATTGGTGGACGCTTGGGAAGCTTTTTAATACACAAGTACTCTTTTAAGTGTACATCACTTAAAAGGACTACCTTCCGTACTTGGTTAAACAACATGTCATCAATCTTAAGACATGTAGATGTAGATGTTTTTGCATTACTCTGGTTTTCATATGTGGATTCTTGTCTCATATTCTATACAGGTTCAGTAAAGTTTCTTATCGCCATTCAGTTTGAGCAACTTAAGTGTTTTCATTTTTACCGACTAAGTTGAGCAAACTTCATGAGAGTCAACTGAATCGCACACAAACGGTTGCGTGATTATGTTCTAGGCTAATGTGGAGGCAAATGCAAATAGATCGAGCAATGGAAGCGCTTGATGTTGCAAATTGCAGTGCGTTTTATCTTTTAAAAGAGCTATATATGTAGGCCTTGTCCTAGAAAAATTGTTATTATTACAATTGATGTGTCAGTTTGATGTTTTATTATGTGGGAAGGCTCTAACAAGTTTTGTGTTTAGTCTTCCTCCCTTCTGTTCGTAACTATTTGATGTCTTATGAAATGACATTTTGCGGTGTATGGCTTTAATCTTTTTACGACTTGTTAAGTGATACATTACTTTGTTATAGCTTGGGTGATTTCGTTTATAGCTCTTTAACCGGGTTATATAGTCAAACATTAAAAACAAAAACAAAAAAAGATGTATGCCTTTAGCAGAGGTCAATGTACGCTGCCATACATTTCACATTATGTAAATGAAAAATAAATCAATTGTTGTAATATTATACAACAGCGCACTGAGCTGCTGCCATATATTTAAATTTGAATTTTGAAGCTACTTATGCCAGTGGTCAGTAACCGTTGATGTTTCCTGTTGCCACTGCCATAGGTAAGTTTGAAGGGTGAATTTTGAATTGAAAATAGCAGCGGTCGACCGTTGCGGTAAGCACGTATAACCACTACTATATGTCTTTAGCAGCGTGGCCTACGACAGTGGTAGAGAACCGCTGGCAAAGCTTTTGGCAGTGGCTATTTGATCTATAACAGCGGTTTTTGGCCGCTTCTGTAGCCACTTTTTCTTGTAGTGGGAGACTCTCAAAACGGTGGATCGTATAACTCTGATACCATAATAGAAAAGGTGGAGGAATAGATAATTATATTAGAGAGCAATTTATAAAATTGAGCATAATAGAGCCTTTATATAGGCATGAAAAGACTATCTTGAAGAGTCCTACAGGACTAAAGAGAGTTATAAAATATTCTAGACGTAGGATAACACATAATAGGCAATTGACATATGTATATTATCTAACATATATGAAAGCACGTGATTAAATATGCTACTCACGGCTTGATTTAAAAGGAACTCCCAGGTCGCTTTGCAACAAAATGTTCAACCTTCTCTCCATTTCATTTCCTTTTTTGGTTAGCCTGATACCTAAAAGGGTTAGATGAGTCAAAGTTGTGTGTTTCACCCTTTCAGAAGACATTTCAAGATAAAGATGTAGCGTTTGAGATTTGGAAGGATGAGCTAAAATGTTTTTCCTTATATCTTTAGTACCCTTAAACATCACATAGAGAAAACCTGGAATATAGGGATGATCACCATATCTTATGTGTTGTACGATTTTTTCTGCACTACTTAAAGGAGATCAGTCTCCGTAGCACAATTGCATGATGGGAAGTGACCCAATCTGAACCTAAGTAGTTTACGCAAAGGTAAAGTTTGATTATGTACCTTTAAGCCTCAATTTTACTTCATCGCTTGGTTTCTATTTTCTGCGCGCTGCTTTATTTGCAGACAATTTGTGATAATATGTCTTGGATAAAAAACCCAGAATGTGTGAGTGTCCCACATCGGTTATTCAAAGAAGATTGTGACTTGGATCTATGTATATAAGTCTTGTCCCACATTGGTTATTTAGAGAAAGTCACTACTTATCTCTAAATATATATATTTTGTCTTGTATTGTGTTTTAAGTACAAGAGACAAGAGAGAAGAGTCCTTCCTTGAGTAGGCAAAGAGAGAAAAGTCATTCTTTGAGTGGGAAGAGTCGTTCTTTGAAGAGAGAGGAGCCATTCTTTGAAAGGGTTTGTTGAGAGAGAAAAATGTCTATAACCTCCAGTGATAAACATAGTAAAATCATTGCTACCACCGTGAAGTAGGCTTTCGCCGAACCACGTAAATCTTGTGTCTCTATTTTCTATTATTGTTTTTCGATTCTCTTTTTTATTGCTTGGTGCGGAATCTGGTATATTCCTTTACAAGTAGTATCAGAGCAGGTCACGGGTTCGAGTCCCCCGGGGTGTATCTTGGGGAAGGGATTGTTGGCAGATCGGAGGTTGACCGCATCCATCCACTCCCTTGTGTACTCGACCGTGTGCGCTGGCTGCTGTGACAGGACTATAAGGAAATAAATTTGTGCCCTTACTAATAGCAATTACTTTTGGTGCAGTGGTAAGTGCTTGATCCTAACAATTGGTATAAGAGCTTAGGTTCAGTGCTAGATTGAAAGCACCTTGCAATGGCGCCAAATACTTCGACGAAGTATGCTTTGGAGAAGTTTGATGGATCGAACAATTTTAGTTTATGAAGGATGAAGATGCGTGCTGTTTTTATTCAGCAAGGGTTGTTGAAAGCGTTAAAGGGGAAACAAGGGCTTCCTGATACGATGTCTGATGATGAAAAATAAGACATGTTGGAGAGACCCCATATTGCCATGTTGCTGTGTTTAGCCGACAACGTGTTGCGAAAGGTTTCTCAGGAAACGACTACGGCTGGATTATGGCTGAAATTGGAGAGCTTATACATGATGAAGTCTCTGACAAATCGCCTATATTTAAAGCAATGGTTGTATACTCTTCGGATGAAAGAAGGTACATTGATCAATTAGACCTGCAAAATATTGATATCAAGATAGAAGATGAGGATAAAGATTTACTGTTGCTATGTTCTTTAGCTCTGTCATATGAACATCTTATTACTACCTTATTATATGGGAAGGACAGTAACTCCATGGAGGAGGTTGAGGCTGTGATAAATTCTCAGGAATTAAGGAATAAGGTTTCAGAAAATAGGGGAGAAGAACATGGTGATGGTCTGATGGCTCGAGGCTAAAACACTAACCATGCTGGGTCTAAAAAATGGAGGAAGATCGAGGTCTCAGTCAAAGACCAGAAAATTGAAGTGCTATCATTGTCACAAGGAAGAGCATTACAAAAAGGATTGTCCAAAGCGTAAAGGGAAGAAAAAAGACAATTCCAAGACGGCTGATCCTGGAGTAGTAGAAGATAATTTTGATGGTGCAAATGTTCTCTCAGTTACTATCAAATCCTCAGATAGAGGGTGGATTCTTGATATGGGTTGCTCCTATCATATGTGTCCAAATAGGGATTGATTTGCCACTCATCGCTCAATTGATGGTGGTAAAGTCCTTATGGGAAACGATGTCGCCTGTAAGGTAGTTGGGATAAGTTCAATTCAGATTAGGATGCATGATGGTATTGTGAGAACTTTGACTGATGTCAGGCACGTTCCAGAGCTAAGGAAAATTGATTTATTTGGGTACGCTTGACTCTAATGGTTGTAGCTATCGGGCTACAGGTGGAGTTATGAGAATAATGAAGGATGCTTTTGTTGTGATGAAGGGGTTGAAACAAAATAGTCTCTATTTGTTACAGGGTAGTACATTTACAGGAGTAGCAGCAGCAGCTTCATCTACTTATATAGATTTTAACACTACCAAGCTTTGGCATATGCGTCTTGGGCATATGAGTGAGAGGGGTATGGATGTGCTAAGCAAACAAGGTTTGCTGGGAAGCAAGAAAATCGGGAGCTAGATTTTTGTGAGCATTGTGTCTTCGGGAAGCAGTGTAGGATGAAATTCAGTCGGGTTGTTCATACCACCAAAGATACGGTGGATTCTATTTATTCATATCTTTGGGGTCCTTCCATGGTTCCTTCTAAGGGTGGTGGCAGATATATGTTGACCTTTATTGATGACTTCTCAAGAAAGGTCTGGGTGTACATCTTGAAAAAGAAGAGTGATGTCTTTGTTCAGTGGAAGCAGTTTAAGATGTTGATTGAAAAATAAACTGGCAAATAAATTAAATGCTTGAGGACTAACAATGGCATGGAACTCTACATGGATGAGTTTACTAAGTTCCGCAAGAATGAATGTATAGTGAGGCATCGCACTGTTAGAAAAATGCCACCGCAGAATGGGGTTGCATAATGGATGAATAGGACTCTCCTTGAGAGGGCTCGATGTATGCTTTCAAATGCCGGGTTATCGAAGGGATTTTAGGCAGAAGCTGTTAACACAGCTGCATATTTGGTAAATAGGTCTCCATCGACTGCAATTGATTGCAAGACTCTTGAAGAATTTTGGTCAGGTAAGCATGCTAATTATGAAAATTTAAGGATATTTGGTTGTCCTGCTTATGCTCATGTTAATGATGGTACACTTAAGCCAAGAGCAAATAAGTGTATTTTCCTAGGCTATACAAATGGGGTAAAAGGGTACCGGTTGTGGTGTCTTAATTCTAAGTCATCTAGGTTCCTAATTAGCAGGGATGTGACCTTTGATGTGTCTTCGATGCTTTCGAAGAAGAAGGAGTTGATTGATGCAGGGAAAGACCACGGTGTAAGGGAGAAGGTGGAGCCAGAGGTTCGAGCTCCAAATTCTTTGCCTATAATTCTTACAGTTGAGGATGATGGTTCTCATTCTACCGAGAAGAATGAAGAACCTCAGGAACAGTAGTATAACATTGCTAGAAATAGACCAAGAAGAGAAATTCGACCTCCTCAGAAGTATGGATATGCGGATATGGTTGCTTATGCTCTTAGTGTGGCAGAAAGTATTGAGGTTGAAGAGCCTGTTGCATAGAAAGAGGCCATCAAGAGCACGAAATCAGCTCAGCGGACAGTTGAAAATCCAGTGGACATGATGACAAAGCATATTCCAGAGATCAAGTTTAAGCATTGCTTAGATTTGATCAGTATCAGCAGTATTTGCGGTGCAGTCCTAGGGGGCAGGTGTGGTAGCAGTAGATGAAATTTTCAGATTGTTTTATGGCTTGTTTTATCCAAGCCAAGGTGGAGATTTGTGATAACGTGTCTTGGATAAAAAAACCCAGAATGTGTGGGTGTCCCACATAGGTTATTCAAAGAAGATTGTGACTTGGACCTAAGTATATAAGTCTTGTCCCACATTGGTTATTTAGAGAAAGTCACTACTTATCTATAAGTATATATATGTTGTCTTGTATTGTGTTTTAAGTACAAGAGAGAAGAGTCCTTCTTTGAGTAGGCAAAGAGAGAAGAGTTCTTCTTTTAGTAGGCAAAGAGAGAAGAGTCCTTCTTTGAGTAGGAGTAGTCTCTCTTTGAAAGAGAGGAGCCATTCTTTGAAAGAGAGGAGTCATTCTTTGAAAGGGTTTGTTGAGAGAGACAAAGGTCTGTAATCTCCAGTGATAAACATAGTGAAATCGCTGCTACCACCGTGGAGTAGGCTTTCGCCGAACCATGTAAATCTTGTGTCTCTATTTTCTGTTATTATTTTTTGATTCTCTTCTTTATTGCTTGGTGCGGAATCTAGTATATTCCTTTACACAAGTTGTTTCATGTGTTTTACATATAGCTGCCAAGACTACAACGAAGGCATTGACACTTAAATAGACAGATCGAGGTTGGCATTAATCTATAATGTGTACAAGGATATGGTTAATAGTCTAACCCTCTTTCGGGCAAAGCCTAATTGGCTATTCCATAAGACCCATTTCATCAACTATATTTTTTCCTGCAAACATTTAGTAGGGATCCAAAAATGAACCACATGTTGGTGAATTCTTAAACATAGAGATTGGAGTGGTAACGACATTTTCAGAATGACTAGTACGGAGCACGTGTGTTGTACGAGAATGTGGTCGAGAGTAAATTTTGAGGTGATATCATTAGCTTTTTTGGGATCAAAATAATATAATTCAATTATATTCTTATTTCTTTTCTAACTTATTTTTGAAAAAAAAATTATTTGATGATCGCAATTGTAACGAGTTCATTGTTTAAAAATCTTCTTTGTAGGCTTCTGGATTGAAGACATGTTTGATGGTGCTCCTGAAAAGAAGAGCAAATGGAGAAATTAAAAGAATGAATTTGCATCTTTATTTTTGTAATCTGTTAAATTGGTTCATGATATACACTTAAGATATGTAATTCTCAAGACTAGCTGGTGCTTTGCATCTCAGAGTACGAATGTTGTACATCATGCAAAGCTTCTGGTCTTCAACTGCAATAACTGAACAGATTTTACGTTCAAATTGACGCCATATTCAAGCCTTGTCCCCTTTTACCCTGTTTTTCTTTTTTTTTTCAAACAATTTTTTTGTTCATGATGTGATTTTTCACGTATTTTAGTTTTTTTTTTTTTTGTGTTTGTTTTAAATTGGTTAATTGTTTGCTAACCTAAAAATGTAAGGAAAAAAAATCACAATTCTTATTACCCAATTCATTACCCAATGTTTATTTCATTTCAACCAAATTAAAAAGGGAGTAATAAATGGATTTCTATATTTCTTTTTTATCATACTTTTTATTTCCCAATGTTTAGAATAGATTCATTGTATCCAATATTCATTAAATTTCAACAAAATTTAAAAGGGAGTCATAAAGGGTAGGTAAGAATGTTATTAACGTAATTAACAGAGGACAAAATCGTCCAGAAATAATTTATAACATTCATACTTTTATAAGTAGTATAGATATAGATTCACATAGAAAGACATGCTTGAGCGTTAAGAAACCCCAAAGGAGCTATAGACTGTATTTTGCATTTTTTTCACCAACAAGTCTCTTACCATGGGAAACTTCTTTTTTTATGGAGTGTGTTGCTCATGATATATATTGAATATATTCTTTTTGCACGAAGTACTTAGTTTTCTAGGTACATGAGATTATGAATTAAGATTCTCTACTGTACAACACCTCTATTGTAACAGAAGAATGTCGCTAAATATATTTTACCGACGAAAGATTGTTACAATATTTTTTCACAATAACGTAAAAAAATACTTTTAGTGACAATTTGAAGCATACCCTTATGGTGAAGGGTTTTTTTTTTTTTTTTTAACTTCCAACTATAGTAGCTCCTTCAGAATATACTAACTTTAATCTGCAATAAAGAAAATTTAATCATATAGTCATTGTTGAAAATCTTTGACATTTGATAAATAGGTATTCCACATCTATCAATTAAACTTCTTCTTCATCTCCATTATGACAACCACCCCACCCAAATATCCAACTATCAACATATTTACTCCATTTATGCTGCTTCTACTCTCTTGATCTCTATTTCCATGATAAATTCCACTCCATTCTATGTTTATTTTGTTATCTGTATCGACTAATAACGTATATGTTCTTTAATTGCATACGCATTGCGTGTCCTAACCTTGTTGTTGCTGTTGAAACAAGACTTTGATTCTTTTTTATCTTTCGGTGCTAACTTATTTTTTGAGGTCACAAGAACTCATTTGGCCTTATAATAGAAAAAAAAATCGTCAAGAAAGAAAGATAAAAGAGGATCCTCAGCAGCATGGGTTTGAATACTGCCTACACTACCAACATGTTGTAAGCACATTTGGTGACTGACGAGACTTTGCACTACAAGAAAAAAGACTTTTAGCAGCGGACAATTCCGTTGCAAAAAGTCCCTATTCCATTGCAAAAGAGGCGACAGATACTCCGTCGCTAAAAGTCCGTTGGGATTAACCCTGTGGCCAAAAGTTTGGCAACAAGATTTGGAAATCCGTCGCAAAAAAATCAACTTTTAGCGACAGGACGATAAATTAATTAGCGACGGACATTCTGTCACTAAAGATAATTTTTGCATTTTTGTTTAATTTATTTTTCCTAAAATAATAATTTTGGAAAATATTTAGCGACATCATTTTCCGTCGCTAAAGGTAAAGCCCACCGGCAAAAAGTACTGGAGTTTTAGCGACGGACTTTCTGTCGCTAAAAGTCTGTTGGTAATAACTTATTTCCAACGTTAAAAGGTTTTCAGTACACATTAATTAAGGGTTAACTACACCCATGTCCATAAGATTTAGGTGAAATTACACGCGTGTCCATAAGCTTAGAAAATAGAGACTTATGTTTTTTGACCTAACGGAACACACAAAATACATAACGGAAGGGTCAAAATTACCATATTCCCCACAAGCAAAACTAATATCCCTAATTCGCCCATGGACTTCTCTCTCCCCCCCCCCCCCCCGCCCCCTTCTCCTGTCTCTTTATTTCCCGCTACCAACCCAAAGAAACCCTAACTTGGTGGCGGATTGAAGGATTTGTCGGCGAAGGAAGACACTGCGGAGGAAATTGCGGTACGTTCTCCATCCACCATTGCATAGTAGTTGTAAGTTTATATGTAATCCTCTGTAGTGGTTCACCCATATGATTTTTGTCTACACAAACCAAAGTTCTACAACAAACATTGCATCGATCAACACGTGAGCATCCTTACATGGTACCATTGTTGCCTACTCAGTGTAATTTTAGGGTTTATACACTATTCTCTTTCGATCTAAAAAATGCCTTTGCTACGTCATGCATATGACTTACGATGTTTAGGATTGTAGAATTGAAATAAGGCTATGTGAATTATCTGTTGTCTACTTTATTTGTAATACATGGATTTGTATATATTTATATAGGTCAACAGTTTGCTGCTTGAAAATTTGGGTTTTTTTTAATAAAAATGTGTTCACAACCTATTCGGACCGTACCCCGGGGCCCGCTAAGAGATCCTGGAGGCACGACACGTCACCCGTCTAGCGGTCAACATCGCTCAACATCATTGCTCGATCAGAGCGCTCCACCTCGAGCATCCGGACGGCGATCGAAGGTGTGCCTCCCCCCGAGGGGTCGGCCACCCCCCTGAGAAGGGGGTCGGCCACCCCCCTGAGAAGGGGGTCGGCCACCCCCCTGAGAAGGGGGTCGGCCACCCCCCTGAGAAGGGGGTCGGCCACCCCCCTGAGAAGGGGGTCGGCCACCCCCTGAGAAGGGGGTCGGCCACCCCCCTGAGAAGGGGGTCGGCCACCCCCCTGAGAAGGGGGTCGGCCACCCCCCTGAGAAGGGGGTCGGCCACCCCCCTGAGAAGGGGGTCGGCCACCCCCCTAAAAAGGGGTCGGCCACACCCTAAGGAATGGGCTCGACCACCCTCTTTAGAGGGGGGTCGGCCACCCCAAGGGGATCGGCCACCCAATGGGGTAGGCCACCATCCTTGTAGGGGGGTCGGTCGCCTACTTGGTAAGGGGGTCGGCCTCCTTTGCCCTTTGGGGGGGGGGGGGGAACCTGCTGCACGGCACTGGCTTCTCGCTCCAACAACACGCCCCCACTATCTTCAGTAGCGCGGCGCTCAGTGTCACCGGCTAAATCAACTGACGGGCTCCTGCCCTCGCGGCGGGACGGGCTCGCAACCTTAATGCCCTCACCAGCTCAATCAACCGACAGGCTCCAGCCCTCGCGGGCACAATCAACCGGAGGCTCCGGCCTTCGCAACAAAGATGGGCTTACAACCCTAAGGCCATCGCCAGCACAATCACCCGACGGACTCACGGGGGCTCCGCTCATAGTGCTCCGGCACGAGGACCTCTCGCCACGGACTCTGAGTATCAAGCTGTGAGCATGTACGCTTATGTTACCATTGATCATCGACACCGCCAAGGCAATGACCCCCGGGTCACTCCGGGACGGGAGCAGGTCCTCGAAGGGCATCGCGTCCGGCCCACCTGGCAGTTGGCTGCAGGGGCAACCCTCATCGCTGCCAGGATCTCAGCGTGCGCGTCTCATGATGCATCTCGTGGGATTCAGTAAGGGCTTGGATTGGAGGCTGGGGCAACGGGCTACTCTGACCATGCTACCGCGGTGTGGTCAGTCTCCTCAGACAGGCAGAGGGACGCTGCAAGGGCAGGGCAGCACGAACTCGGGGACTGGTAATTCGACGGACAATCAATACTTTGGGACCCCCTACGGCGATGTGTCACTCCCAGAGGACGACACGTGTCGGCTGATGACACGCGCACATTTGTGCCTATATATAATGGACTTTGGAGCTTATTCAAGGACTTCTCTCTCATTTGACATTTTCACTTTCTCTCTCTAAAACTCATTCTCTCTAGATTTCTAGTGAGAGAAAGACATTCAGACTCCCGACGCCGGACCCTTGACGCTGCACCTTTGACGCAGACTGTCGGCTGTTGACTGTCGCCCCTGTTTGTCGTCTCCCTGCTGACGCGGCGCTGCCAGCCCTCGCGACCTGCCTGGGGAGCCTTGCTCTCAGCCCTTACTCCATCCTTGCTGTCTCCCACCTCATCTACTTGGAAGCCAACTCAGACTGCATCCTTTGTGACACCTCGACGTGGCAACGAACCATCTTTCCTCGGCAACAAAATGTAATTCATGGTTGCTAGTGTCAAAAATTTGTGTGCTTGCATTATATTACCCTTACATGAAATTATGTAGGCTTCAAAAATCTTATTCTGAAATTAGGCTTTTTGCTCTATTACTTTCATCTTATCAAGTGCAACCATGGCTTCTATTAAACATGATCTTAGGGTTCATTATGTTAACAAGCTTGAATTCATCATATATGATGTTGATCCCATTAAGTACAGTTATATATAGCTGCTAAATGATATGTGTGAACTTGGACTTGATGTATTCAAAGCAATGCCAATGTAATGTTTGGTGTTACTGCTTTAGTGGGTGGGAGTAATGAATCAATTGAAATTTTAGATGATAAGAGTTTGATGGAGATGTTTAAGTTAAATAAGGAGGTGGAATTGATATCACTTTATGTGTCTGTTGTGGAGGTAATGCCATCAATGGTATATAGGGATCCAGAAAGTGAACCTAATAATAAGGGTATGTATGAAAAATAAGGGCCTTGTGAGATTAATGATGATGAGATGGAAGATAATTGGATGATGAGAAGTGATTTTGAGATGGATGAGAATTGGTTTGTGAGCAGTGAAGATGATTCTGTTACACTAGGAGAAAATGGTGATGTGGGTTCAGATGGTGGTAATGTTGGTTCAGATGGTGGTGGTGGTTTAGATGTTGATTCAGATGGTGGTGATAATGAATCTGTTCAAGCTTTTAAAATGATATGCCTGACTATGAGGAAAGTGATGACTGTGAACCTACTTACTCTAGTGACTCTAGTGTTGATGGGAGTAAAGATAAGGTTGAACACTTGAGGGGTAAGGTGTTTCAAAGGACAATTGGTGAGCCAAATATATTTTTTTAAGTGGTCATGTTATTTGAGGATGTGTTGTCTTTTTAAAGTGCATAAAAAGATTACGTGATACAAGAGGGGTTTGTCTTGGTCAGGGATAAAAGTGATTTTTTAAGGGTAATAACACATTGTTCAATTGAAACTTGCCCTCAGAGAATTCATGCTTCACTATGTCTTGATAGAACCACTTTTAAGCTTAAGTCTATTGGACCAGCTCACACTTGTGTTAGACAATCTAAAGTCCCAGAAGCTACATCACATTGGATTGCCAAGAAACTTATAGATTTTATTAGATCAAATCCAGAGATCAAAACTGCAGGTATGCTTGCAAAAATGATGAAGTATGGGGTACAACCTAGCAAATTGCAGTTGTATAGGGCTAAGAAAAGGACATTAAATGAGATAGATAGGGGGACATGCCGAGTCATATGCCAAGCTTTCAATGTATAAGGAAATGGTGAAAAATATAAACCCTTAAGCAATTGATGAACTAGAATATAATAGACCTAACCTTACTGTTAGTCCTTCATTCAAGAGGACGTTTTTTACCTATCCTACTATGATTGATGGATTCTTAAAGGGGTGTAGGCCATGGATAGAGTTTGATGGATGTCATCTGAAAGGACTTATGGGGGTGTTTTGTTGGCTGCCATATCTATTAATGGGAATAATGGCTTATTTCCTGTTGCCTTTGCTATAGTTGAGAGTGAAAACAAGACTAGGTGGGAGTTTTTCTTTGGCCATCTTAAGGACCAAATTGGAGAGGGCACTGGTGAGCATCCTTGGACATTCATGACAGATAGGCAAAAGGGTTTGGGTGAGGCAATAAACCATATATTTCCAAATGTGTATAATAGGCATTGTTGCAGTCATGTGTATGCAAATTTCAAGGCTAAGCACCCTGGATTGTTATTGAGAAATAACTTTCGGATGGCTACTTAGGCTTATAATGCTCGTACATTTAAATATGCAATGGAAAAGGTGAAGGGCCAAAATAGGGAGGCTCATGATTGGCTTGCTAATCTACCAATTTTAGCTTCGACAAGGTTTGGGTTTGATGAAATGGCAAGGTGTGATAGTATTACCAACAACATCACTGAGAGCTTCAACAGTTGGTTAGGAGATTTGAGATATATGCATGTAGTGAATTTGATGGAGCAGCTTAGGAGTATGTTGATGGGCAGGTTTCACAATAGGTTTCAAGAAGCCATCAGTTGGGACACTGTCGTACCCCCTAGGATTTTGCAAAAGTTGAACAAAACTAGGGAGGCTTCTAGAAAATTTACACTGTTAGTAGCTAATGAGACAAAGTTTCAGGTTATTGAGTTCTCTATCAATTACATTGTCAACGTTGAGAAGATGACCTGTGAGTGTAAGGTGTGGGATGTAAGTGGGATTCCATGCAGACATGTTATTACTGCATGCATATCTTACAGAAGGGGGGAATTTTAAGACTATTGTTTTCCTTACTTCCACAAGGATTTCTACTTAAAAGCATATGGAGGTATGATACATCATGTACCTGATATGAAGCTGTGGCCTGACATGGAAGTTCAACCTCTGAAACTGTGTTGCCTCCACCTTCGAGAAGGATGCCTGGTAGGCCTAGGAAAAACAGAAAAATGGGAACCAATGAGCCAACACCAAGTCAAAACAAGTCAGGCACACTTAGGTGTGGACTGTGCAAGGAGCTTGAACATAATAGAAGGAGCTGCCAAAGAGCTCCTATAAGGAACACATGGGGAAGAACAAGGGTATGTTTTAAGTGTACTTGTTCCTTTTTTTTTCTCTTTTGTCTGTCTATCCTGCTTATCTTTAAATTAAGTATGTTGCTTAATATGATTACAGGGAAATGGTGATGCTGCTGCAATTGGTGCTAGTTCTGGTACTACTACTGCTGGTGGTGGTCTTGCTACTGCTGATGATGCCCCTTCAAGCTCTCAACCTGCTACTGCTGCTGATGGAGCACCTTCAAGCTCTCAAGCTAATGCTGATTCTTTAGCAAAGGATGTCATATTGAGTTCACCATTTTGGGATGAAAATTTGTTGAGACCAATGTTCATTTTGGCAATAATGGGATGTAAATTTGTTAACACATGGTCATTTTAGGGTAACAGCACGTTGTGCTTCATTTTGGGACAGTTTGTTGAGACTGTATTGTGAATTTGGAAAACTATTTGGGATGTAAATTTGAAGCAGCCTGACTAAAGCGTGAATTTGGGAATCAATTTTTGGACAACTATGTGAATTGAATGTTCTATTGCACTATCTGACCAGGTTCAACTTTGCATATTGTCTTTGTTTCCTGTCTACAAATACATAATAGCTTGAACAAGAATAGCACATCACTTAACACATCAATAATATAGCTTGAACAACATTAGTACATCACTAAATACATAAATGCTCCCTTATATATCAGTAACCCTATTACTTCACTCTAATTGCAATAGCCACTGAACACATAAAAAAGCATCTTATTATGGTTATCTTCATCATTTTTATGATCTCTTCCAAGCAGTCCATTCTTGCACTTAGTGCCCTATCATGCTCCCTTAAGCCATAAAATTGACCATATTTCTCCATGGCTTCAGGTACAGTTTAGGTTGGACTCTGGGTTGCAATTACTCCAACATTGGTTGGGTTGCACCATGTAAACATGTTGCATTCTCCAAATGCACATGTGTAATACAACTTATATTTGTTGTTTTGGGACCCTGAAACCCTAATAGAAGCCTTGCTTCCACATTTGCAATTCTTGTCCTCATAGTTCCAGTCACATGAATGATTGTGTCTCTTGCATCCAATACTTGAAGAAGACATGGTCATTGACATTGAAAATCTGCAAATTAAATGGAAACTATTGGTTAGGTAACCATAAAAAGAAAAAAAGATCCCACTGGGGACTTTTATCAAACACTTGGTGTGCATAAACCCAAACCATTGTGACTGGACTGAAAATTTTTGACCGGTGTTAACGCACTTTAAGACAATTTCAAGACTTGAATTTATGTTGCTTAATGTTATTAGGACATATTAATCATGAAAATTTATGCTGCCGTAGCTTTGCTCAGCATTATTTTTTACCAAAAAAAATTTGAAATTTACCTTTACAAGATGTTGGAACTCGGTTGCAAAATCTTGTTGCCTTTTTTTGAAATAGAGCTCTCTTATATTATCTTCCATGTTTTGCCTCAATCCATGCGTTCATACGGCCTACCTCAGTCCTCACTAGCTTATTCTTCTTCTTCTTCAGCTTTGCATTCACACTCAAAAGTCCAATTTTTTCACTTATGTCCCTTTTGTAAAGTTGTCGTACAGGTAAAAGAGAGAGAAACACACGTGGGTTTGCTAAAAAAATTGATTATGTATATTTTTCTATACAATATAGAGGTAGTATTGCCATTTTAAAAATATGTATTGATGACATCACAAAAGAAGTACACTTTTTTGGATGGATCCCTAACGGCCGGAAATAAGTGTTACCTTTTTAACGTTTGTGGTCATAATCTGTCACCTTTTGAAACTTTATATCCTTGACTATAATTTCACACAAACCTCAGGGACATGAGTGTAATTATCCCTTGAATTAAAGACTTTAGCGACGAAATAAAATGTCGCTAAAAATATAATTTTTTATATTTTTTTAATACCCAGACCTGTAATTCAAATTCAAACCTCAATTCTCAATCCACATTAGGGTTAATTAATCAGAAATTATTTAACCCTAAGTCCCTAACACACACACACACACACACACAGAGATATATATATATATACATATATATATATATACATATATATATATATATATATATATATAATGGGGGGCGAGGAAAAGAGCAGGAGGGGAGCACAACTCCAGTTTGGCACCAGAGGGGAAAAAGGGAATTAAGGGCTTAGGGCTCGTCGAGACCGGGATCAGGATCCTGCTAATCGTCCTCGTCCATAGGGGTATTGCCATTGGGATCTGGCTCTGTATGTCCAACAACAATGTCCTACATATAAAGGCATAGACACATTAATCTCGATAGTAATCGTACATAGCACTATATACGATTGAGCTTTTAAGTCGCTAAAATTGCTAAATCTGTCGCTAAACACTTTTATTGACGGACACCTGGTCCCTGAAAGTCTGTTGCCTATAACCCGTCGCCAAAAGTTTGAAATCCGTCGCCGAAAATTGACCTTCAGCGATGGGGAGATAAATTGAATTAGCGACGGGAGTTCCATCGCTAAATATATTTTATGTATTTTATTTTATTATAATTTTTCAAAAATAATTTATTACGTAAAATATATAGTGATGAAAAAGTTCATCTCTAAAAGTTTTACCGACAGAAGTTTAGCGATGGAACATCCACCACTAAAAATTATTCGCAAAATAAATGACTTTATTCCGTTGCTAAAAGTTCGTCGCTAGTGTTTAGTTCATGTATATATTGAATTTTTACCTGATTCTGAGCCCTAATCATCCTGAACACCTCCTCAGTAATGCGAATAACATCGTCTGAGTGTGACTGTCGCTCTATGATCGATGTCTGCGTCTGTGGAGGGGAAGCAAGGGTTGGGAATGCTCCTATCACGGCACATGTCGTCATGCTGGGCAGGCCGCGTACGCATTTTTTCGGCCTACTAACAAGCCTTGGTGTATCCAACCACTGCATCAATCTCCTTGTACTCTTACTCCTACTCGTGGATGCTGATGGCTGTTCAGACTCATGCTTCTATCCCCAATTTGTGCATACAAGGCCTGCAAAACTGTGATTTCACATTGAAAACATTAAGTCAACATACATCGAATACATAACCAAAATTTTAACTATAAAGAATTTAATTTGTAACTTACATCGATCTGCAGGGAAATATCTAAAACACCGATGTGTATCATTCTTATCCTTCTTCCTCACGTTCGTCGTCGTGTATGTCAAAGCGTACACCTCATCCTTCTTCAGGTTTGGGTGCTCAGCCGCATTCTTATGTCGGAAAAACGTCGTGAGGCACTGACCCCCCCGTGCACATAGGATCCCGATCCTTTCTGTTCTCCCTCCCACTCTTACTCTTCGTGTCCCAAGCTGGATCAGTGATCCACCTATCAACCATCGGCCCCATATAGATCGTGAGATCCAATGAGGGATACCCTTTCCACTCCTCCATCGGGGCACCCTCGGGCATAATCTTCCTCACTCGTTCCCGTGTGTCGTGTAGCCATCACTAGTAATTTTGACGATGTAGGCAAAGAAAGCCTACCACCCCAATGCCGGCTGCTCAGGCGACTCAAAATCAAACCCCTCTTGCAAGGCATCCAATTACACAATCATAAAGATTAATTTAAATATAAGCTACTAATTAAAGAAATGATAGCTAACAAAAAGTAAAACCATACCAGCCACTCCCTCCGTAAGGCCTTCCTCGTCCCGGCATCCCAGTCCTTCCGGTATAGCAGTGGCTCAAAGAAAAGGCCCTTCACATGGATGCCGATCTTCATTTTGCTAGACACTCTAGGATCCTGATAAAGAATAGCATTGATATCATTAAATAAGTGAACATTAATAACTATCGGAATTATTAAAGTGTCAAGTACTACATTATGTGATTATTTACTTACTGGCCCTCCTCGGTGAGAGTAACTCTCTATTTTCGCTGGGGATTGATTGGCACCACTTGTCGGTCCACGACCTTGACAAGATCCTACAAAGCAGCAACATTAATGCAGTTCAAATTTAATTTAAATATAAGTCTAACATTATGACTAGATGCTAATATCAAATATACCTGAGGATGCCGAACCGACAGAAGAAGGAGAACCAGCGTGCGAGTGGAAGGGCTCGACCTGGGGCTGAGGCAGCGACTGAGGCTGGGGATGGGCCTGTTGGATGCTAGCACTATGTGCATCATCATCAACAGGCAATGCCGAGGTGGGAGCCACCGGGGTGGACACAGCTCGGCGTCCACCGCAACCACAAATACCCCTTAATCTATCTATAACTGATAGCACGAAATTGACTTTTTATAGAAAAAGTCCAAAGAAATTAACACATTAAAATGACAACACAAAACTGCTACCACGTGCTTTCGATTACAATAAAACTGTAGAAACACTATATGGATCGGATGATCGAGTAAGTTAACGTATTACTACGGAGTAATGAAGTACACATCACACTGGGAAGATGACTTTGTTTTGTTATAACATTAAATGAAATATTCAAGTTACTTATTGACTTCTTCTCCTAGACGAAGTGTTGATTGAAGAGGAAGATCGTCCTCCTCATTGTTTACCTCAACCGGTACCAAGACATGTGTTTGGTTGGCTTGTTAGGTGTCAACTTCACTGTCATATGCGACTAAAAATTCTTGGACTTGATATTAGTATACCAATGAGATTTAGGGTTTGCGACATATTCCGCGTTGAACATTTATGCAGCTTGACTAGCAAACACAAACGGTTTGTCTGATGCAAATCTTGACTTAACATTGACATCTATAATCCATTTTGAGCTAACATGCATTCCTCTACTGCATGTAATATCAAACCAGGTACACTTGAACATTACCAAGCGGTTTGGCTACCCAAATATGTTAGCTCAACAATCTCATCCAACTCTCCATAAAAGTCCATGCAATAATCGTCATAACAGTCGTTGTTGACTATGACTCCACTATTTTGGGTTTGTTTAGTTCGGTCATCATCTAGGGCCGTGAGCTAGTACTTTCAAGCGATAGTCTACTAGGTTGTCGACCAATTGAACCTATTATACAAGACGGTGAAAATTAGGGATGAATCAACATACTAATAAACCACATAGTTATATATAACACCAAGTATAGTTTGGTTAAGGAGTTATATGTCTTTTGAACCACTCAAGAAATTATGATTTTCGATGAGATTCAAGTCTAGTAGGATCAGTAATTTGAGATTCTGCATTGAACTCTGTGCAATCCAATATAGTTAATCCGTTGATCACACATTTTCAAGCGTTTAGAATAATTATTTGAAGACAGTATTTCTTCACAATTTAGAAGGGCATATATTGTTGCGGGCGTTGTACTCTTCATCCACTAGCCACCTAGTATAGGTTCGTCCGAACGGACTATCTAACTGCTTGAATATTGATAAATTCCTTCTAAATATGTGCTGCCTTCGGGCTCATTTTTTGCCTAGTTGATTTAACATTGTATCAACATTAGGCCCAAAATATTGACTACAAAAGTTGACAAGCTCTTCCATCATGTAAGCCTCAGCAATTGAGCCCTCAACATGAGCTTTATTACAGACTTCTCCCTTCAGATTAAACATGAACCTAGAAGTTTAGTGAACAGAGTTAAGTGAAATATCAACAATAATAGGGTTTGCATATTGTGTAAACTAACAACAGAGAGTTAAAGGATTACCTCTCGAATAGATACATTCACCGTTATTGCATAGGTCCACCCATCTTGACATTCATCACAGTGTTGAACACATTATCGAAAACATTCTTCTTAATGTGTATCACATCCATGTTGTTTTGAATAATGAGTGTAACTCCCAGAAAATACACTGTACGTTTCCTCCAGTTGTGCTATTTCCCGTATCTTAGAATCTTCTGAACCGTCCACCCTTGTCGCATGGTATGTCAATATCAAGTGCCTTCATGTGTGAGAGCACTTCATCACCAAATATATAGTTTAGTGTGACAACCTTATACTATATTTTTTGTTAAATTTATCCTTTTGCCTATATTTACCGGCAGATCATTTTAAGTTACAAATTAATTTGTTTATGTTAAAATTTCGGTTATGTATTCGATATCTGTTGCCTTAATGTCTTCAATGTCAATTACTATTTTGCAGACCTCGTATGAACACATCAGGGGATTTGGGCAGTAGTCTGACCAGCCATTAACTTCCACAAGTACGAGTACGAGTACCAGGGGATTATAGCAATGGTTGGATACACCGGGGGTCATTGCAAATGAGGTGTTCTAGATGATCAGCGCATGGGGGGGTCACGTACAAAAACTATATATGATTATCAAACACTATATACGACTACTATCTAGATTAATGCGTCCGTTCCTTTACATGCAGGGCACTGTTACTGGACATACCGAGCCGGATCCAGATGACAGTACCCCAGTGGACGAGGACGGTCAGCAGGATCCAGATTTCAATCTCGACGAGCCTTGAGCCCTTTCCCACTTCCCCTCCCGTGCTTTCCTGGATTTGTGCTTTCCTCCCCTCCCCTATTTGTATCCCCATCCCACTCTTGTCCCCGCTCCCTGTTATATCTGGTTCAAAATGAACAATATTATATAAATTTTATATTTAATTAGTATATTTTTTATTGTTGAATAAATATACTGTGTTTTGAGGTTAAATGATTGTTGATGGATCAGCAATTATTTAACCCCAAGGTGGATTGAGAGAATTGGGTTAGAATTTGAGATATAGGTTTTGGTATTAAAAAACTTAAAAAATATTATACTGTTAGTGATGGATTTATTCTGTAGCTAAAAGTTGTTTACCTAAAATATTTTTGAGACGGAATATACAATCGCTAAAGGTATTAGAGATGGGGACTTTTAGGGACAGAAGTTCCGTCGTTAAATGTCCATTAGTTTTTCCCACGGGCTTTTAGCAACGAAACTTCCGTCGCTAAAAGTCAGTCACCGCTAGTACCTTTAGAGACGGTATATTCCATCGCTAAATATTTTTTGAAATTATTAATTTAAAAAAAATACGAAAATTATCTTTAGCGGCAGAACTGAATTTATCGACCTGTCGCTAAAATTAATTTTTTTGGCGATGGATTTTCAAATTTCGTCGTCAAACTTTTAGTGACGGGATTAATCCCAACGGACTTTTAGCGACGGGGCGTCCGTCGCTAAAAGTCTTTTTTGACGGGGGAGAGGCTTTTAGGGACGGGAATTGTCTGTCGCTAAAAGTCCTTTTTCTTATAGTGGATGAGAGCAAGAATGTATACACCTAATTTTTGTAGGCCTTTTTCATATTGTTTTATATTATTTAGTAGAATTTATTATTGAACTATAGGGTTTGGCATAGGCTTTATTAAACTACGAGGTTTGGTCTAGGCTTAATAATAAGCTAATTTAATTATTTAGTCTAGGCCAGTTGGCTCAGTTTAGGTGGTCCAATCCAGTTAGTTAGCTCAGTTAGTTTGGGTCTAGTTGAGGTCAAAGTCTAATTAAGATAGGAGGTCTAGTACTTCGTTTTGATTAGATTGATTGTCTGACCCTGAAATCATATTTATTACATATGGTTTGTCAAAATAGGTTGTCTTTTTTCTCCGTAGTTGGTTTAAAAATACATCAGTTAAGGAAGGACAACCGGCCGGTTTTTCGAAAGAGCCGGCCAGTAAACCAGTTGCCTTAATGAATTGATGGGTAAGGTCAATTTGGACTTTTCAGCCTATTGCAGTCTTATCTATCAGAGGTGATAAGCACGAAAAAATGGTCTCCTTCTGTAGAAATTCTACTGCTTCTAGACCTCTATAAAAGATCCTCTAGCTGCTCCAAATATTGTAGAATGTTGGAGGGAAAAATCTGAGCCCCACCCCCCGAAAGGCCAAAAATCTTGTGAAAGCTAGATTAGCAAGAGAGAGAAAGAGAGAAATAGATAGGAAAACTCATATTTGAATTTTTCTAGCCTATTTCTCTCTTTCTCTCATAGATTTCTTTCGTTAACTCGATTTTTGAGGTTTGAGAATAGCATCATGAATAATCCGGAATCGGTGGTCTAGCGGTCCAAATCAAGACGTATTGTTTTGATATTTTTGTCGCTTTATTTTTCATGGCTTAGACTAGAACAAGTCATAGATTAAATTAGATTAAATCCCTTCACAACGACCAAGTTTCAGTCTGTGACAAAAAATTGGAATTTTTTTTCTTGATCTATCCATTAGAAGAAATTGGTTAGGATTGTACTTATGTTAGAATTAAAATTCTGCTAGGATTAGATTTGAGTTTCGATTAGAATTCTAAAGTAACTAAAAGATTTGGTCGAAAAGAGTTCTAAAAACATTCAACTAGAAGAAGTTGAAGTGAAGTAGGTCTCTAGAAACTCACAGATCAAGATTTAGGTTACCTCCCCGAGGGTCATTAGAACTACAAGATTTTGATCCCGACTTGTCTGGTCCAGTACGTGGGCCATTTGACCCCGGTTGTCGAATTCAAACCGAACTTAGAACTTTGATTTAGCTTATGTTAAATACTGTTTAGGTTGTTGCCTAACACCTTCTCTTATACAAATTAGTTCCTGAATCCGAATCTCTGGTTTCGTAGGTAGGAGTTTTAATGGGACAATCTTGAGTTGAAATTTAAGGTTTTTTTTTTTTATTTTTCTTTGCTAATATATAAATTAACTCTAAAAGATAAGGTGGCGACTCGAGATAGACCTCTAGTCTTTTTTAGAGGCGGTTTGTCGCAGTGTCGACTATGCTGGAGACTAAATTAAGATGACTAGACTCTAAAAAAACTTGTTTGTGATTTTGATGATTTTTGTCCTTTGATGTGTTTGTTTTTAGAATTTTTATACATTGTAATATGTTTCTTTATTCTTTTTAGAGACCAGACACACGTGCATTGTCCCAGCCCACCCATTCGGGGGGTAACGGTTGAAACGCTCGAGTTTCCTAGACCAATTGGATGGTATTGTTTTTCATTTCGCACGTTATCACTCTCTAATAAACCATGGCCAAAACTAATAGGTAATAGACAGTTCACTGGGAGTGTACAGCTACCCCGTATCCGGATTTAGTTATGAATTAGGTTTAACGACATAACCGTTACTGCTGGTTAAGAAACTATTTCTTTCTCTATGTGACTAGTTAGATGTTGATGAATCGATCAACATGGGAGAAATAGAGAGGGCATTGATAGAAAAAGGTGAAAAATGTTATACCAGGTTTAGTCATTGAAAGCCTACTCCATGGGCAGGGGCAGAACCAGAATTTTTTTTCAGGGGGTGCAAATTTTTTATTAATTTAATAAAAAAAATTAGCAATATTCTTTGTCGACAACAGTAATTAATTTTAGTCGGCAACAGGCAACAATAATAATTTAATAATAAATTTATTTAATTAAGATGGAGTGATAAAATCATCTCTCACTGAGAAAAGGGAAAAGTTTATTGGTTTCTTACGACGTCATAAATCTAATCCCTCTAAAAGAACATCTGGATCAAGAAATTCACACACTATGCAGGCGTTAGTTTTTAAGAGTTATACAATCTAACAGAATCCCATAAAGCATGTAACAATTTTCCCCAAAAAGATGTGCTCTAACAGTTTGATTTAGCAACTAAAAACTACTATCAGATTGATTGCTCAAACTAATACAATATTTTGATCATGAAGTTCCAAGAGGAATATTGAAAACCCACATAAAATCCAGACATAACCACAAACAACCTACTAGATGTCGTGGCAGTTCTTGACTAGGCATCAGAGTACATTGAACAATTGGGCATGCTAGGTTATTGGTTCTATGTTCTTTAAGTTATTAAGGGTGGACTAACCTAACCTAGCTCTTCCCAACACGGCAATACACTAGGGGTGGAAAGACAAGCATTGCCAAACTTAAGGCTATCTCGTGGACGAAACCAGCTCAAACATAAAACAATTCGACGTTTTTTCTGCGAATGGGGAATCCAAATACATTTTGGAAGCTTAACAAGACATTAAGCCAAAAAAAAAAAAACTAATTTGTTGTTGGATTTTTGGTTGTTTACTGTTTTTGCTTGCTGTATTTCATGCTTTGGACCATAAGCTTTGCAAGAGCTCTCCTCTCTGTCTCGTTGCAATCTAGTAAGCTTTACCAACACAACCAATGATTTCAAGGGTGAACATTATAACATAAAGACTTACGACCACAGGGGCATCTTAAAGTCGACATACTCGCTTCCGTTCTATATACCCGCTCATGCAAGTTCAGGGGAAGATGATCCTTCGTTGTAACCCTTTCTATGCTGGAAACTTTGATGGGGTTCTCAAGGTTCCTTTTCCTATGCATGTAGTAACACACATGTTTCTTTACCCCTTCTTGGGTAGTCTTCATAAGTCAGTCTTCCTTTGGAGTGTCATTGATCAGATGAAGTCGTGACTCTCACTCTTGGAAGGTAAATATAGGATTGCCTCTACTTTAGTCAAGCAATGCTTCTTCTTCACTTTTGTCACCAGGAAAAGGAGACCAAGCTGCTTCTTGATTGCAACATGAACTACATAGGAGCTTCTTCATCCCACTTGACACCAGGTTTTCGTTACCTCTTTTCCCCTTTCTGGAAGATAGCCTTAGCTCACATCATTAGCTCTTTGCGATGATCCTCTGTATTTTGCTCTTTGGTTCATTTCATTTTCTCACAAGAAAAGGTCTAAATTTTAACAATAGTGCGAAGTATGGACCAAATGGCAGACCTTATACTGTACGTTGGCCTACTCAACACTGTTGATCTAAACTGTTTAATCAACAAATCGAAGGATTGGCTGAGGGAACTTTTTTTTTATTCTCGATCTACAATAGATGAAGTGTGAGAATCAAATTATATCTATGATTACAACTTATCAACAGGGAAGCTCTTGCGGATCCATTGCATGTCCACAGATTATGAGTATATACAGGGCTAGCCCAGCGCATGAGCTCCTGCAACTGCATCGCTAAATAAAAATGAACATAACTAATTTCACACGCTACTTGTGACGATTTCCTGACCATCCAGTCATCCACTACTGATCTTCTGCTTCTTTTCCATGTGCAAGTGAGTACAAACATTAAAAACATCTAATGCCTTCTTCATTTTTACAGCTTGTGTGATCCTAGAGAGGATGGAGAATTACCTGAATTCCATGTTGTGGGCGAACGGTCAGAATTACAATTGGCGAGTGAATATACACCGGGGACAAGGTGAAAGCATAACGCTGCAACATCATTGTAAGAGCAATCTTGGCTTCATTAGTTGCAAAGTTCAAGCCCACACAACTTCGAGGCCCCAAGCCGAATGGAAGAAATACTGCCGGGTTATTGTTAGTAGCCTTAGCAACTCCTTCCGAAAATCTCTCTGGTTTGAATAGCTGCGCATTTTCTCCCCATATCTGAATATCATGATGAATCGACAGAGTCGGCATAACCAGGTTTATATTGGCTGGAAGATTGTAATTGCCCAATTTGGTTTCGCATTTCACTTTTCTTAACAGGGGGACCACAGGAGGGTATAGCCTTAATGTTTCGTTAATGATCATGTTCATCTACACCACAAAAAGAATTTAAGGAGATATTAGACTTTAAGAATGTATAAAATAGTTTTGTATGCACAGGATAATCTCTACCGTTTTCAGTCTTGGAATGCCATCTGAATTTGGAGGTTCCTTTCCAAATAAATCGAGCACCTCTTGCCTTGCCTTTTCTTGCCAATCTGTATGGATTGCAAGGAGAAGAACAGTCCAGGCAAGCAAGCTTGTCGTGGTTTCATGTCCCGCAATATAAAAGGTCTTGCACTCGTCAACCACATCTTGTACTGTAATACGATTGCCCTCATCAGCATCATGATTAGCTTTTACAAGTAATCCGAGAAAATCAACCCCAAAGTTGCCTACTTCTCCATTCATCGATTTCTCCTTTTTCGCTATAATCCTTATGATGGAATCTCGTATCCCTTGTTCAAGTTTCTCTGATTCGATATCATCACCACTTTTTAGTAACCAACTGCAGCAGTAACAAATTATTCGTTTACATGAGAATAAGAAAGACAAAACAACTAGTCTTTTCCAAGAGGACACCACATAAAGTTGATCCATTGAAATTCAGAGTGAGTTCAAGAGAAATCAAGCTCCATCCATAAATTGTAAGGAATTGGCATGTCAACAATGTTGAAAAACATTAGCATTTTATACGAGCATAAAACTGGATTGCATTTAGGATGCGTAGTACGAAGTCGAGGTCAGCTGCAGGATCCACGGTAAACCCAGAGTAGACCTCACACTTTCTCTCACAGTGCAGCACCATACTTATCAAGCTTGAAGTGACAGAACTTGTGAGCACTGAATCATATTTCAATGCCTATGTTTTTCAGCAGAGATAAAGTTGACAAGCTACCCAACAAGAAGAAATACGGGAAAATGTGCCATATATTCCCCCTGTGCCTAGTTTCCTCAGATTGCAAATTAGGATAGAACAAATGCATTTTGGAGAAATTTACCTCGGAAAGGGAATCCGAACTTTGAAAGCATTTCTGGAAATTATTATGGATAACTTCCTCAACATGTCAAAAATATCCTGCCCTTCTAAGTAACTGCTCCCGAAAGCTGTCCTCGAGATAACTTCTGATGTTAATAACCTGAACTCTTCAAAAACCTCAATTTCCTTTCCTTCTTGCTGTTTCCACCTCTCTAGCATCATCTCAGCACTTGAAATCATTGCCGGAGTCATATTCTACGTACACACACACGATCACTTTGTATTAATACTACAACCCCTGATAAAATCTCCAAGATTCATTATCATCTTTTTGTTAAGTTATCAATTGCCTCAAAAGCTTAACAGCGAGGGTACAAACGTAAGGACAGACCAAATGCAAACTAGAGGGACCATTACCAAGTCAAACCGACAGTCCAAAGCTTTAGTTTCATCCATTTAAAGGCCACTTGGCCTGAGCAACACATTTGCCTCTCTTTAAACACGCGAATTCCTGGTGTAAGCTGAAATTAATCCCAGGCCTCTGGGTACGACAACGAGATTCATTACAAACTCAACTGGCCGACATCCACAGTCAAACCAAAGCTGTGTTCCTATTTTAAAGCACCAAAATGAACCACAAAAATACCTAGATTTCATGATTGTTTTTCACAGAAGTCAGGAGTTTTTCACAATTTATCAACGTTTGCACTCTCCAACTAAACTCAAAAAGCTAAAATTACAACCATTATGATGATTGTAATGAACAAAAAAGAACCAGAATGATAGCATGACTTACTTTCAAGCTTTCAGCATGGAATGCATGATTAGCCAACTTCCGAAGCTTTGCCCATTTTTCGCCCTCCGTGGTCACAAGACCATCTCCTAACAGCTTCTTTCTAAACCCCTCTGTATCCACTTTTGGATAAGATTTGTCTCTATTGTTCATTATCTCTTTGACTAGCTCTGTCTCTGTAACAACAAGATGAGCCCTTGGACCATACCAGTACATGAAATTCTTCCCTACTCCGAACATAACAAAAAAGTAAAGAAAAAACCCGGTTAAATTGGGTATAAGAATTAAAGCCAAACATGGTAATAATAACAACTGAGAACTCGATCTTACCATATGCGTTGATCCAAGTATGAATATGGGGGTGAATTCTTGGAAATATATGATGTGTGAGATTCATGGGTTTGCTAAAGGATTCCTTCCTCATGTTCAAGATTTCTTTGGTACTGCCATAGAGGAATCTGTAAGAACGACCTTTGATTCCTTGCGATCTCAGTGCTTGCTGTATCCGAATGGGAGTCCACCATACTTTGTGAAGGAACTTGATGAGAATATAGAGGAGGTACAGAAACAGGGCGCCTGGAAGGAAAATCAATGATGTTTCCACAGTACCCATCTTTGGTACAATCCTTCTTCCTTCCTTTGTGAAAGAATAGGAAAAAATATTTGTAATGCAAGATCAACTGGTCAAACTTAAGAAAGCTCCTGTAGGCGAGGTAACCTTTATGCTGCCGGCTACTACGAGAAAGCTCTTTTAAGTGCGGCATGCATACAACATAGATTAGTCCAAGGTTCTGTTTTATAATGCCATTAAACACTTAATACTTATCAATTACTTCTTATAAAATAGATCAAACTTTAAGTGAGGAAGATCTTATTTTATAATTATCGCTTAAATTTATTAAACAAAATTTTATAAAACGAAATTGAATTACCACCATGATGTCTCTACAGTCAATTTGCTAATATCACATTCAACGTACTAGAGGCATTAACACAACCACTACGTCCGTTTTGCCACCATCACTACATATACCACGACATAGCTGTCACCATTGTCACCACCACACAACCATGGCCACCACCAACACCAACACCATCACCACCATGGGGACACCGCCATCTCCACAACGCCATCATTGGTACCACCACGTTCATGCCCTCAAAATTATCTCCATATCCACCATACTACAACCACTACCATCGCAGTCATGCTAGCGCCATCACAATTATCTAACACCAAATCATCACGCACTAGTACGCCACCATGATCAACATCTTTCTGCCCATTTTACTCGATCACACTACCACCCCCAGCACAACTAACAAGATTTTGACAACAACAAAGTTAGGGAAAATTACACAAATATCCCTGAGGTTAGGGTGTAATTACAGTAAATAACACTAAGTTTTAATATGTAACATTCCGTGACCAAACACTTTTAAAATATATCAGTCGTGTCCATCCATCAGGGTTCCGTCCAAAAAGTGTACTTTTTTAATGATGTCAGCAATACGTATTTTAAAAATGATGATACTACCCCTTGTACTGTATATACTGAATATTTTTAAAAAATTTAATCTTTGATTTCAGCCTTAATTTGAAGATTAGGGTTTTAAAACCCTAAAATTGATTTGTTCCCTATTTAAAAATTTCTCAATTTGCAGTCCATTTCATCAATATTAAAAATTTCTCAAGTCACAATGTATCACCTTGCAAATTTGCAAATTAGGATTTTGTTGAAACTCTAATTTGCAAATTGGGGTTTTTTGAAACCCTAATTTGCAAATTAGGGTTTTTGGAAGCCCTAATTTGCAAATTGGGGTTTTGTTTGCAATCCCCATCAAAGCGGCCGCGCCACCGCCATCGTCGGCGCCAACTCCCGGCAATCCAAACCTAATCATCTGCCTCTACCACACTGAACTAGGCCTCATCGCCATCACCTGGTCCTACAGCCTCTTTGGCGACATCGGCGAGATCATCGATGACTGTCGAATATCTTTGCGGCGGGAGGTACGGCATTGCAGTGACGGGGAAGGGGAAGGGGAAGGGGGAGGGTGGGGGCGGCGACGGGAAGGGGAAGGGGGAGGGTGGGTGTGGCGACAGGGAGGCAGACCGCGAAGTGGTAATGCGGGGCTTTGCGGCGGGAGTTGCGGCGTTGCGGCGACGGGGAAGGGGAAGGGGGAGGGTGGGGGCGGAGACGGGAAGGGGAAGGGGGAGGGTGGGTGTGGCGACGGGGAGGCAGACCGCGAAGTGGTAATGCGGGGCTTTGCGGCGGGAGTTGCGGCGACGGGGAAGGGGAAGGGGGAGGGTGGGGGCGGAGACGGGAAGGGGAAGGGGGAGGGTGGGTGTGGCGACGGGGAGGCAGACCGTGAAGTGGTGCTGCGGGAGGCGCGGCATTGCCGTGACGGGGAAGGGGAAGGGGGAGGGTGGGTACGGCGACGGGGAAGGGGAAGGGGGAGGGTGGGTGTGGCGACGGGGAGTTTGAGACATAAATGGGGTTGGGGTCGTGGGGGGGTGGGGCGGTATTGGCGGCGGGGGGGGGGGGGGAGGGTGGGGGTTGAAGAAAAGTAATAGCATTAATGACATTAAAAATAAGATGAAATTATGGCATTTAAAAAATAAGATTCCAGCTTAGGGGGGCAATATAGTATTTTCTTTAAAACTGTTAGGGTTTTTAAGATTTCATTTGGTCAACGGACATAGGTGTAATTTGTCCAAACTATTGTCACCGCCTGTAATTATACCCTAACCTTAGGGATATAAGTGTAATTTGCCCAAAAAGTTCCTTATAAAATACATATGCAAGTGTATAATTCTGGTCAAACTGACAAGTTATTAAATTGAACAATTTTCAGATATCTGATTTTGGTTTACTGAATAGGTTAACTTATTTCTTAGTGGTAAAAATTCAGCCGCTTAACGACTTAAGTTTTTAAATTTATAAATTCAGTTTTTAAGTTTTTAGCACTTAAATTTCAGTTTTATCAAACAGGCTTTAAGCCTATTGTCTTACGTTTTTAGGTTAATATGATTTATATAAGCATTCATACAGTTGATACTTCGCTCCTTCGATCTCTCTCGAGTTTTTGGCTCTCGGAAGAACATTAGGATCTTGATAGAGCACATGGAAGTTGTTCACACCTACACGCATTATGTATGAACTATTATATGCACATTTTATACAAGAATGAAGCCAAACGAAGCCAAAGTCCTACTGGCTTAAGCTTTAGGTCAGGTTGAAGTGTGGACCGACACATCACATCTATGTCCCTTCTTTAAATACAGAACCCAAAGTTATTGTTTTTCAGTTGCAATAATTACACCAAGACCTTGAAGTTATGGTGAAATTACACCCGTGTCCATTAGTTTGACAAATAGTACTTATGTACTTATGACCAAACCGAATATTGAAAGACATAACAGTTTGAACAAAATGACCACATTACCTATGACTTGAAAACAAAATGACATCCCTTTTATCTCCTCCTTTCTCTTTAAGAATCTTGCCGCAGCAACATCGCCATCGCGTCCACGCCACCGTCATTAACCTCAATTGTTTTTATTCTATATGACGTATATTTTGCGTTGGGTTCATTGATGCCCCCCCCCCCCCCCTCTTTGGGTTTGTTGTGAGGAACTAATGGGTTTCATTCATTTGTTTTAGATATGCATATGTGAAAGTTCAAAGACCGTGAATAGATTGTGCAAATTTTCTTCCAGAGGGTGCATACCAGTCATTTGAAATGAATGTCGTGTCGGTGAGAGGAGGAGGGGGAGTTATAGGGAGGGAGGGATGACACTAGAGTGAAGCTAGGCCCGGCCCATGTTACTGCGGATCAAAGCCTGTCCCAGCTCAGCTTGGTACAGTATCAAAGCACGCCGGCCTCGAGCTGCCCATTTGACACCTCTAACTGCTTTTTCATCAATAGCGAATCGATACTTCACTTCATGTGTGTCTTGATTTTAAATAATAAGTTCTAGCACTACTCATACATGAAAGGCGATTGGTCAATTTTAACTACCTCTGCGAGTCAATCTAGCCACCTTCATAAGGTTTTTCCTGTTGTTCGTTTATCATCATGGAAACGAAAAAGCAATTCATGAAAAGAAAAACCTATCTTATAAATTGTGCTTACCTAACATAAACAACCTATACCACCGAATTCATGTTATATCTATATCTATACATATATAAAAACACGTATGGGCTTAAATGACTAATCTTTTCTTTCCTTAAAGTACCCTTTTCTAATTGATATTTTCATAAAAGATTAAGGGTGAGTAAGGGTGTTTTTTACTTATAACATTTTTTTTTCATTAAATACCCTTTTCTAAATTAGAGTTTTATTTAAAAATGAGGGTATTTTGGACTTCTCATAGGATATCAAGCATCTTTCCTTAAAATACCATTATTGAGATATATGTATTTGTTAGAGTTAGGGATTGTTTTGACTTTTGATTAAAACTTTTCTTTTCATTAAATACCTATTTTTAATAAGTGTATTAAACAATAAGGGTATTTTTTTTACTTTTCATATAATATCAAGTCTCTTTCGTTAAATTATCTTTATTAGAATATATGCTTTTATCAGAGTAAATGGATGTTTTGACTTAAACTACAATATAGTTACTACATCTTCTCCGTCATATTCGATTAAAGAAGACAACTTGTAGAGAAACATAGTTTCTAAGCTAAATTCAATATTTTGTCAGAAATTCAATCCTTTATAATTTTGTATTTCATATGTCTATGTTGATGTATACGCTGCATATTTGAATTATTCTGCATATGTATATAGATTTCAATACAAACATATTAGTACATTGAAACTGTTGTAAATCTGAATTTTGATTATAGATATATAATACGGATATATTGATATAAGGAAGATATCATAAAACTAGAGTTTTTTTAGGATTTTCTAAATACATATGTAATCCTGACTTTGGCTAAATGGCTAATTCTTTTATTTTTTTCCCCTTAAGATGCCATTTTTAAACTGAAATCTTCACTTGATCGAAACTTTTTTCCCCATCAAATACTCATTTTGAATTAGAGTGTTGTTAAAAAATAAGAGTGTATTGGCCTTCTCTTAGGACAACAAGCATCTTTCTTTAGAATATCCTTATAGGAATATATGCTTTATTTAGAGTTAAGGGTTCTTTAATCTTTTAGTAAAAAAAAAAAACTTACTTATGAAAACCTATAAAATCACCCTTAAACTCCTGCGTGTTTTTTTATTACCAAAAAAATTTCTATCAAAACCTACTGCTTCCATTCACGGTAAAGCTAAACTACCTCAAGCTACTAAATCTTCTCCATCAATTTTGATTAATGAAATTAACTTGCAGAGAACAATATTTTCTATAGCCTTAAAAATTATAAACATAATCTACTTCAACTAAATTGAATATTTTATCAAAAACTTAATCCTTTTAAAATTTTGTATTTCAGATTTGTATGTTGATGTGTATGCTACAAATTTTAATTATCATGCATGTATATATATTTCAATGTAAACATGTAAACATTTTCATACATTGAAACTATCATAAAATTGAAGTTTAATTCTAGATTTCAATTACAGACATATTGGTGTAAGAAAACTATAGTAAAACTGGAGTTTCTTTAGAAACTTTTTAAATGCATAAGAGTTGATTTTATCATAAAATTTTGTTCCTAATTATAATTTGAGTTCATGGCAAGTACATAATCATATATTCGTATTAGAATTATTAGAATACCCTTATTTCATGACAACATATGCTTCATATGGTTATTGTTTTTTTATGATGCATGTATCCCGATGTATCATATATTTGCATGATAACATGTTTTATATGGCTATTGTTTTCGCATATTTCACTCCTATAAAGTGATAGGATTAGATGAAACCCAATTAATAAAGACTCCAAATTATTTCGGCTCAAATGATTAATAAATACTTTCAAGTTTTTATGTGCAAGGGATTAAATAACTGAATTTTTGTTTTCTTGAAAATATTCTTTTTAAGTTAAAAAGTTCTCTAAATATTTTGACTTTTTAGAAGGTAGGGCTAAAATACTACTGTTTTGGCTAACTTTAAATATTTTAACGCTAAAAAGGTTCATTAATGCATCTTTTAGTGACAAAGACTATTAATATAACCAAAATGGGTAAGGCAGCGTACAAAATAATCTCAAGCGATTAAAATGGCTACATATTTTTTCATTAAAAATACCCTTTTAGAAACAAAAGGTTTACTAAACTTAAGTGTATTTTTAATTTTAAGAAGGTGAGCCTAAACTACAATATTCTTGGTTAATCATAAACAATTTGCTGTTAAAGAGGTTAAAAGTTCACTAATGCATCTTTAAGTGACAAAAATGTGAGAGTTGATCGAGCCCAATCTTATAAATATGATATTAAGTCCCTGTTCACCTTTAAAGAAAATCTTATCAAAACATAACCTTAAAACTTATCGATCAATATCAAAATCGATAAAATGAGCACCTTAATTGTCCGTACTTCTTAGAGAACCGTTCCTAAGTCCACGTATTATCATTTTTTTTATATATAAATTAAGGTACACCAGCTATTGCCTCTATTAACTTTTGCATATAACTACAAATTTAAATTTATTGACATATGACAAAGCCAGAATATCTACAAGTTTGACTAGGCCTTTTTTTTAACTTTTATGATAAATTTATGTGTTAATTTGTGTTTGGTAAAACAGTGGATTTTTATAATTTTGAAAAAGCCGTATTGATCCGTTAAAAATTATATTTTTTTGCTTATGTCGATACGTACTTTTTAAATGTTGAAACTCCCTTCATTTTTGTATCTACAAGGTTATAAGATATAAAATTTTACAAATCCTAATTTTTCAAATTAGGGTTTTAACCCAAATTCTCCCCCCACCCCGTCACCGCACCTTCCTTGACAAGTAATCAGTGTGAAAGTTAGCAAACTGGCTCAGCCTCACCAGTCACATCATCCCAGCACTGGCAAACGCCGGTAGTGGAAGGCTGCTTTGGTGGTAGTTAATGGCGACAACTGCCGTGGTGTTATGTAATAGTTTGACGCAAACAAAAACTTTTATACATCTTCTTCCAAATTTTAAATCCCAAATTCAAATTTTCATTTATGTTCATTTGGTTTGTTGAATTGTGATGATTTGTTACAAGAGAGTAGAATGAGAAAGTTTTGACAGTTGATTAGGGCGAGAAGGCTGAAGAAAGGTGAAAAAGGTAAAGAACACGATGATGGTGGGATGTGATTGTGACTGTGGTTGTGGCCCGGTTAGGGGGGGTGTGGAAGGCAGGCGTGTGTATGGGTGTGGGTACGTGTGTATATTGTCTGTGTGTGTGGGGGTGGGTGGGTATGTGTGCATATTGTCTATGTGTGTATGGATGGGTGCACGCATGTGTGTGGATGCATGTATATGTTGTCTTTGTGTGTGATAGAGCTCAAGAAGTCTAAATGGATGATGGTGGTGGTAGTGGTGGGGCTGTATGGGTGAGATGAAGGGATGGGGAATGACATTTGAAAATTTACATTCCTAAGTGACGGGCATTTTGATCTTTACATGCTTTTAGTATTTTCGTTCGGTCAACGGACATAAGTGTTATTTGTTTCAATTTATGGGCATACTTGTAATTTTACACTAACCTCAAATGATATGGGTTACAAATTATTCTTGATGAACTTTTGTTGAATTTGTATATATATTAAAATTGTAAGGCGTATATATAAATATAGGATGAAAAACGTAGGTTTCTGAACATTATTGAAGTTACTTAGTTCATTACCACTATCAGATATCAACTTCACACATACATTTTGTAGTATGGATTTTAAAAGGACACACACAGACACATATGTATATATACTTTTTAGATGAGTAGGTAAAGTCTGTGTTAAAAATAAAAATCTTAAGGCAAATATATGCTAAATTACATCTACAACTAAATTAATAGTCTTATTTTATTACTACGATGAACAAGGTCATGCTAGATAAATATAAAAGAGAGTTTTAGAGTACACTATCAAGAGAAACTTAGAGTACACTATAGATTTTTTAATTGAAAAGTAAAAAATATAAAGTATAATTAAGATTAAGCGTCGTTTTACACAAATTGTAATCAAACGTTGGAACTTAAAAATAGAAAAAGTTGAAAAAGACTTACTTTGTACTTTAATCTTAAAATAAGAGATACATGAAACTTATACTCCTTTCGTTCCAAATTATTTGATCATATTTGACGCACGCTTATTTAAGATATAAGTCTTATTTTATGAGTTTCTCATTTTATCTCAAGAAAGAGAGGGGCATGACGAAATTGATTCAGTAGAGAACAATGGGTTGGTGAACAATTAAATGTGGAGAGAGAAGTAGAATAAAAAAATATTTGCAAAGTGTAAGCATGTAAAAAGAGCTACAAAATCTTCTTTAATTTGAAAACTGATCATTTTTTTAGGACAGTCTAAAAAAAATTATCAAATTTTTTTTTTTGTAGACTAAGATAGTTATAAAATAGATCATTACCAAAAGCAAATAAACTGCAGGATATATTTTGGCCCTCAATAATTATCGCTACAAGACATGGCCATAACTGGGTAGAAAGAAACATGATAGGTAATGAATAATACTGAAAATCATAAGTGATGATATTTTGAACTTTAGTAGTGATGCTTGTAGGAGAAAGTGCCAAAACTCTAAAAGTGAATGATAGAAAAACTTTGAAAAGATCATTGAAAGTTAGGGCTACTAAATTTGTTGCTTAAGCAGTTCAGTTTCTATATGTGTCCTAATAGATCTCTTGAGCTTGATTGATTCTTGGTTTTAAAGATGCAACATTTAAGCTCCTAACCCATTTCTCTTAGAAATGTTGTTATATATTTATTAATAATAACTTCTTCATGTTAGGCACTTTATTTTCGACAATCCTCTTCGGGTTGGTTATTGAACTTTCGTAATACAACATAATTATAATTCAGACTTCTTCTCAATTTCACTTCTAGACATATATATGCCATCAAAACATAATACAGGACAATAGACAACTTCAATATAAACACTTGATATTAATTATCTCTAAAAAAAATTTACTTTTATCGCTGTACAGTCAAACTTGTAGTGTTTTGTGAGAGTTAGATATTTGTGGGAGATGTTTGAGACTAATTGTAATGTCAGTGTCCCTTGGATAACAAGATATAATATCAAACAAACAGAATTTTGTTTAGCGGCAACTTAATGTGCCAAAAGAATTGAGTATGATAAATAGTGAAAAATATTTGTGATAATTGGCGTGAAAAATTTGGGTTTGAAAGTAAGACCATGTTTTGGGTAATAAACTTTTTATATTTTGAGTATTTGATTAGCAGTTAACAACTGATTTGTTATTATCGTTTAATTATAATAGTCGTATTGATTAAAGTTTAATTATTTTTTAACCAAGATATACGACATCCTTATTTCAAATCACTATATAATGTGCAAAGCACGTGATCCTTACTAGTATATGAAGATATGCTTTCTTGTATCACATATCTATTGCAGTGTCGTTCAACTTAGTAAGGAGAAAGAGTAGTTTTGTTAGAAGATGACTAACTTAATTTGTATCCAACTTCGACCGACTGACCGCGCTTGCAAGCACGTAAACTGTCAAGTGACATTCAAGCCAAACATATACAATTCTTGTTTTCACCACGAAGAGATGTTGCAAGGCAGCACTCTCCAACTCTCTTCAGTACTAGAGAGCACACAACACAACTTGAACTCCATGCTTGGGACGAATTGCTATAACTTGAATCGAGGAGTGGATATAGTTTGGGGAGAGCAGTTGTGGTGGTTAACTTTAAGAACCTCATGGTAAAGAAAATGTATACCAAAGTTTTACGTATAAAAATTAACCTAACATGTAGTTACAATTATGTGCACGACATTGAAATGTACAAGTTATCTTCAAAAGATACTTACATAAGCACAATAAAGGTGTCTTGTGCAATAATAAATTGATCTTAATATAGTCTTTGAATATTGCAAAACTGGAGCCTACACACACTCGAGGACCCAACCCAAACGGAATGTAAGCTGATGGCCTGTTGTTAGTAGCTTTAGCAGCCCCTTCCAAGAATCGTTCTGGCTTGAAAAGATGTGAATCTTCTCCCCATATTTTAGGGTCATGGTGGAGCGCAAGAGCTGGAATGTTCAAGTTCACATTAGCAGGAAGAATGAGATTATGTAATATGACTTCTCTCTGAACTTTTCTTGTGAAGGCAACTGCTAGAGGATACAGTCTTAGGGTCTTACTAATGATCATGCCCATCTATAGTAGAAGAGAAAACGAAGTTAGACAGTTCACAAGAAGATTAATCTCAATGATCGTCATCAAGTTTGGATAGAGAATTGACCTCCGCCTCCTACTTTAAACCTCGACCTTTTCTTTTGTCATAAAAATCTAAATCATTGTGACATGGCATGATACAGTGCGAGCAATTAAAAGCGAAATGCTCCATGTTGTTCTCCGTTTGATAGAGTTAACTAGAAGAAAAATGTTATACAAGGCTAGTTATGAGTTGAACTTTAGCATGTACCATATGAACATAGAATTGTCCCTAGAGATACAAAAGGGTTTGCCATCTTTAGAGATGGTTTTAACAAATGCGCCTAATGTAGGAAAAGGAAAAATGATTTAAGTGTCTATCAATTTCCTCCAACCCCTTTTAGTGGCATATCTAGTAGCTTTAATAAAGGATGACTAATCAGTGGCATATCTAGTAGCTTTAATAAAGGATGACTAATCAGTGGCAACAACTTTCTACAGAAGTTCTATAAAAGTGCCAACAAATGAGCAGATATTTTGTCATTGCGGTGGCAGAGTTGGAGGATGTTTTTGCTCCAAGGAGCACAAAGTCTTCCAATGCCAAAAGACACTTGAATTTTGAGAGAGATGTCAATATATCAAGTTTGGATTTGAAGTTTACATACCAGTTTAAGCCTTGAAATGCCTTCAGAATTAGGACGTCCACAGCCAAGAACCTTGAGCACCTCCTGACGTGCTTTCTCTTGCCAATCAGTGTTGATTGCTAAAAGAAGAATAGCCCATGAAAGCAAAAGGGTAGTTGTTCCATGTCCAGCAGCATAGAATGTCTTGCATTCATCAATAATCCCTTCTACAGAAATCTCCTGGGTGTCAACCCTAGCCTTAAACAGTAAACCAAGAAAATCCATCTCATTGCCTCCTTCTTCGTTCATTGATTTCTCTCTTTTCCTTATAATCTCCAAAAACGAGTCTCGGATATGTTTTTCGAGCTTGTCTGATTCCTTATCATCACTGCTTTTGAAAATTCGACTACAAAAGGTGATAGAACGGTTGGCTTAAAACATGAAAACAAAATAAAAACTTGTGTTTAAGATAGGTTTGGATGAAGCATTCACACTAAAGTACTTGACCAGTAGCAGTAGACTATACCTGATGCCAGGAAGCCTAATATTGTAGTCATTCCTGCCAGCTATAAGAGACAGTTTCCTTAGCATCTGAAAAATGTCCTCCCCTTCTAAGTAGCTGCTGCCAAATGTTGTCCGAGAAATCACTTCTGACGTCAACATCTTGAACTCTTCATGCACCTCGATCTCTTTGCCTTCGTACTTCTTCCATTTTTCTAGCATCACCTTAGCGCTTTCAATCATAGCTGGGATCATACTCTACAAAAATAACAAGTAACTCAACATTGTCAAAAGGGCTTGGTTACATATATTTTTGTACATTAGATGTTCTAAATGATACAGTATTGATAAAGATTGTGTATGATCACAATTACTCAATTAGTACATCATTCATTTATTCCCTCACCCTTTTGTCATTTGAAAGAAGTTATAGACTAATATATAACACAAAGTAATCATAAAGTCGTGAGGACGATGATACATATGAGCTTACTTTTAAGCTTTCTACATGGCATGCGTGATTAGCCAATTTTCGTAGTTTTGTCCATTTTTCACCTTTAGATGCTACAAGACCATCTCCAGTTATCTTCTTCGTAAATACGTCTGCCTCTGGCTTTGGATAGTATTGCTCTCTATTGTTCAAAATTTCTTTGATAAACTCTGGGTTTGTCACGACTAGTTCAGCTATAGCACTATGCCATTGAAGAAAACTCATCCCTATAATACTCCACAAGAAAACAGCAAGCACCCAAAAAGAACATAAATAAGCTTGAGAAGCACTGTAGATGTAGTTGACACCCAGAAAAAAGCAAGGAATGTAAACCCTCCAAAGTACTTAAAAGCTGTTAAGTATCATAAGAAGCCATTGGACTGCATGTAGCAATGGATATGAATCCCCTGCAGTGACTGTAGAGATGCAATTATAAAGCGCCACAAAAGCATTTTCGGTATGGAGATGAACGAACTAAAGGATTACCATATAGTTTGAACCATGAATGAAGGTGAGGCTGAAGTCTTGGGAAAATGTGGTGCGACAACTCCATGGGTCCTCCCATGGACTTCTCCCTCATACTGGATATTTCTTTGGTGTTGCTATAGATGAATCTGTAAGAAGGGCCTCTGATGCCTTGTGATCCCATTAAGAATTGAATGCGCATTGGAATCCACCACACTTTGTGAAAAAACTTGATCAAAGCATAAAAGAGGAAACAAGCACCCAGAGAGAAACATGGAAGGATGTCCATAATTGGTCAAAATTAAGTTAGAATGAACTGAAATTTCAGATTCATATGCTTTTCTATCTTTGGCTGGCACTTTGTACATATTATTGAATATTTAACTTGAATGACCAATTCAGATGTTTAGTGTAGTGCTAAAATAATATTGAACAATTAAGAAGAGCAGCTGTTGTATGATTGGCCATAACTAGAAAAGAATGCCAATGTATATTATTATCACATTGCCAGAAAAAGGGTTGACCGGATAGTACAATATCTAAATAAAGATCACTTAAATAACAACTAGAGACAAAAAATGACCTTTGCACTTTCATCAGCAAAACATTACGATGGGGATACATTACCTGGATTTTCAATTTTTAAGAGCAAAAGGTTGAGACGGAAAGCTGATTGCAATGGCATTATTGTATCCTTCCAATCAAGTCCTAAAGTATGGGTGCCTTGCTGCAATATATCTGTGATTACCATATTAGGAAGTCGAAGTCAAACTCGAATGTGAAGGCAATTGAAAAGCCAAGAACAAGTGTTAGTAGAAGAAAGCCAAATACCAGGGTTGATGAGAGTGACTCCTCCTTCGACCGTCTGATCTGCCCTTAGGCTGATAAAAGGAGGTTGGGAGGGAGGCGACCTTTACACCATGTAGCCGTCCTTGTTTTCATCCCTTATGAAAGAGTAAAAAAAATAGCAGAAAAGGACACTGGAGAAGCATTACTCTAATTTTTGCTTCTCCAACCTTCTAATGTTAGTGAATATGGAAAAGAATGAAACATTCTGATTAATCATGCCTTATTGATGCAAATAATAGTTCAAAAAATGAAAAAAGTTCGTGTATTCGATAAAGGGAATTAAGACCATTTGTGATTCTAATCACGTAAAGCTGGAATAAAGCATACTGCAAACAATACGTTTGTCAGCTTGAAAGGGCGTGGAGGCAAGAAATGGCTTGACAATGGGATGTAATTGCTCCAATCTAAAGGGGAGAAAGTGCTGGTAATCATTTGTTTTATATCGTTGTTACATCCATTACAATGAACATTTTTAACAACTTGTCTTGCGATGAAAGAATCCTACTGTTTTGGCACGTTCAGAAACTAAAGAATAACTTGGGCATATTGATCAATTGCCATGTATGGAAAAGCAAGAAAAGAAGGATTTTCAAGATGTTGCTGGTGCCATGAGAGAGGAGAGGGCGTGGAAACATTGTTTGAGATTGATTTGGACTTCCAGCATAGGATTTGAGATGTCTTAGCAAGAAGGAAAAACAAATGACGTGAACCAAGTTAATGTGACCAACATGGATGTAAGTAGTGAAAAAGACTTGATTACTAGAACCTCCATTCCCAGCAACCAATCCTTAGTCCTCAACCTATTTTTGCAAGCCAACCAGAGAACTGGGGACATTTATGAACGTCGTCCACATTCCAGAGATAGAGTATAATTCAACCTTAGATGCTTAGTGCTTAATCACTTCTAAGGTAGAAGCCACAGATTAATACTCTCTGGCGAATTATTCGTATAACTTTATCCATTTGTATTATGAGACATGTTTGCAGAAAATCATTAACGACCACCAGATCGCTGGATATTCTATGGAAAGGAATTCAAAATTATAGCTGCAACTCTAGCCCTTAGATTGTAGCGGTACTAATGCCAAATTCTTTCCCCAAAAGCATCCTTTAGAGGTCCCAGAGGGTGCCAATTGTCCACACACAGCCACAGCCTTTGGAAGTTACCATTGATCCATTTCACTTGTCCTCCAAAGTCTTACGCTGTAAGGGCTTCCATATGGTCCAGGCTACTGTTACTCTTCCTCATTTGGAGGTCTATAGTGGTCATTTTGACGTAAAGTCTCACCCCTTGGGAGATCCTCTCCCTAGTCAAGCAATGCTTGAGATGACAGGGTATATGGATTACTGGATGTTATGATAAAACAGGCATTGGATACAAAAAGTGAATGGTTGAGAAAGAGCAGTGGTTCAAAAATTAGTGAAAGAGCATGGAAATTGGAAACAAAGTAGAAACTAGAAGAGGTGATGAAGGGGACAGAGAGAGAGGAATCTTATACACAGCCATTTTGAGGAACGAGAAGACATTATTAGGTACCATTACTTCCATCTCTCAACATATATGGTTCAGGGAACTAGTTTGCGTTCAAGTATAACAAACAAAAGCTCATAAGATTTCCATCAACAAAAGAATGAGATGTGACAATCAAACTATGACTCCGATTACCACTTATCAGCAAGAGGATTCTTGCCGTCCTGGTGTACATCTGCAATTTATAAAAATGGCACTATAATTTGTAATAACGGCTGGCCTAGAGCACAAAGGTCAGGCCACTGCATTGTTTTACGTAAGCGAACAAATAAAATAGGATATCCTGATCACTCGCAAATTTTTAGCTGCATTTTCAACTGTAACTGATTACATTCTAGATGTCACTTGAATTTAATGCCTCATTTCTTCTAACAACTTGTACACATCCTAGAGAGCTTGCAGCTTACCTGAACCCCATGTTGTGGGCGAGACGTCAACATTACAATTGGTGAGTGAATATAGGCCGGGGACAAGGTGAAAGCGTAACACTGCAACATCATTATGAGAGAAATCTTAGCTTCAGTGATCGCGAAGTTCAAGCCCATGCAACTTTGAGGCCCCAAACCGAAGGGAAGAAATACTGCCGGGTTGTTGTTCGTAGCTTTAGCAATCCCTCAGAGAATCTCTTTGGTTTAAATAGTTGTGCATCTTTTTGCCAAATTTTAGTGTCATGGTGAATTGATAGCGTAGGAATAACCAGGGTTGTATTGGCTGGAACGTTGAATTTTCCCAACTTGGCCTCGTGTTTAACTATTCTTGGGAGAAGGACGACTGGGGGGGGGGGGGTATAGCCTTAGCGATTCGTTAATGATCATGTTCATCTACACCACAAAAAGATATAAAGGGTATATTAGGTATAGATTACTCAATGGACACATATTCTGTATTGCAATGCAGAAAGTGTTGCATACTGTTTTCAGCCAGGATATGCCATCTGAATTCGGGTGTTCATTGCCAAAGAAATGGAGCACCTCCTGCCTTGCCTTTTCTTGCCAATCTGTATGGTTTCAAGTAGAAGGACAGTCCAGGTAAGCAAGCTTGTGGTGGTTTCATGCCCAGCGATGTAAAAGGTTTTGCACTCATCAACCACATCATCTTCTGTAATCCGATTTCCCTCATCGGAATCATGATTAGCCTTCACAAGTAATCCAAGAAAATCATTACCAAAGCTATCTACTTTTCCATTCATCGCTTTCTCCCTCTTTTTAATCATTCTTATGATTGGTTTTCGTATTCCTTGTTCAAGTTTCTCTGATTCAATGTCATCAGCACTTCTTAATAACCAACTATAGAATGATACATCAGTCAAACAAATGAGGGTCAGAAAGACTTGTGTGTCTCGGTGGAGCATTTGTTATTCTCAGTGGACCTCAAGTATGTTGATATTTACTCATACAATTAGGATTTCTCCTGTCAAAAAACTTTTAAACTTTTTCCATTTAAGTGGCTTGAGATTACAGATTTGTCACTGCTAAATTTGATTTTTCGACATTTCCACTTCCAGTCATACCATAAGGATTTCCCAATTGCCTGCCTTTTCCTTCTTCAGAGTGAAATCAACTTAAAAATAGCTCTAAATCAGTCATATGTAGGGGTGAGCTTACCTCAGGCCAGGAATCCTAACTTTGAAAGCATTCCTGAATATTATCATTGATAACTTCGTCAGCATATCGAATATATCATGCCCTTCTAAGTAACTGCTCTCGAATGCTGTCCTGGAAATGACTTCTGATGTTAATAACCTTAACTCTTTGAAAATCTCAATTTCCTTTCCTTCCTGCTGCTTCCACCTCTTTAGTATGATCTTAACACTTGAAATCATTGTTGGAGTCATATTCTACACATACACCATCACTTTGTTATAGCACGACAAACTCCAAATAAGTCATTTGGATAATTTTGTGCTAACTGTTCTAAAAAATTAACGGTATAGGTGGAACAATGATGCTAATTTGGGAGAGACAAACCAAAGATGCTAATTACTGCACAAACATAAGAACCACAAAAGAGGACCAAATGCAAGTTGAGACAATTAGACACACAACCTTGTCAAACCAGAGCTCGAATATCATGTAAAAAGCATTTCCAAACACAAAATCACCTCGATCTCATATTTGCTTCTTGTTGTGAGTTTGAACTACTAATAGACACTTATGCTCTATGACTAAGCTCAAAAAGTTATGATTGTCAACAAAAACAAAGCTAGACTAGAGAAGAACCACGACCAAAGCAAAACTTACTTTCAAGCTCTCAGCATGGAATGCATGATTAGCTAGCTTTCGCAGCTTTGCCCATTTTTCGCCCTTGGATGTCACAAGACCATCTCCTAGCAGCTTCTTTATAAACCCCTCCGATTCGTTTTTGGGATAAGATTTATCTTTACTGTTCATTATCTCTTTAACAAACTCTGCTTCCGAAACAAGTAAGTGAGCTCTAGGACCATACCAAAACAGTAGATTGTTCCCTGTACCATGTTAGTGTTTTCCAAAATATTGTGTCAATATTGGTACATTTTGTGTGTCAAAATGATGAAAGGAAAGTGCAGAGACAAAAATGGAGGAATTTCGCATAGAAGGGAATTAGAAAAGTAAGTGGGTACATAATGAACAGCTCCACTTACTTTAATACGTATGTGATATTCTAAGGTGTATGCATGTGCACCGAGTATGGTGCGAACGATCGCGGGCAGTGGGCTGTGAGGCGCTTTGATGGCGCACTTTTGGACTTCGCACGTGTGCATCATCGCGAGACGCGATTAGATGCCTTAAAGTTTTCGTGATCAAATATGGGCCGCTGGTGCAACATATCAGGTCGGATCCGACCGTCAACAGTTGGTTGGTTACACTTGCACCAGTTCGGGTTAAACCCAAACGGTTGCACCTGTTGGGCAGCCGAGTGCTAGTTCGGGGCAGACCCAACTGTTGGGAGCAGGTTAGTTACCAGTCTAGATATGTACCGTTAATCTTAACGGTTTCTGATCCAATGGTCCAGATTGCTTGGGTGCATGATGAAAGAGTGTGACCCTTGATTAACAACCACTAGCTCTTTATAAATAGAGCAAAAAGGTCAGATTTTTGGACCTAATAATTAGCCTCTACTCTCTTCTCTTGTTTGCTTTCGGCAGATCTTTTACAACGAGAAATTTTTGCATAATTTCTTACTTGTAAAATCTATATCCAGAATTTCATACACTCATCTGTGGGGTGAATATCGTGTGTGCAAACGTTATTCACTAGTGCACTTCCTTGTATCTTGGAGGATATTTGCTAGCAACCCACTACACACCGTTTTAGGTGGGGGCAAATATGAACTTAAGGAAAGCGTTTTACAACGTGCCTCGAAGCCAATTTTTCTTTCAGTCACGAAGCCCTACCATATCACCACCACATACCCACACAATTCAATAAATATAAACAAAAATCAGTTGAACCGCGTCTATGAAATAAAAACTAGAAATCTGAAAACCAAGTCATGAGAAGTGAAATTATTTACCATAGATATTGATCTAAGAGTGAAGATTAGGCTGAATCTTGGGAAATATGTAATGGGATAATTCCATTGTTTTGCCGTTGGATTCTTTCCTCATGTTCAAGATTTCTTTGGTACTGTCGTAGAGGAATCTGTAAGAAGGGCCTTTGATCCATTGTAACCTCATTGCTTGTTGTATCTGAATGGGTGTCCACCATACTTTGTGAAGGAACTTGATGAATATGAAGAGGAGGTACAGAAACAGTGCCACAAAGGAAAACTATTGAGGTTTGCATGGTACCCATGTTGGAGTTCAATCTTTCTTTCTTCCTTTTTTATGGCAAAGGTAGAAGATATTTGAGATGAAATATGAAACTGTAGAAGTTACAAAGTACAAGCTAAATATGCCATTTGTCAGGAATCACCCATCATACCGACCAAAAATGACCTTCTGCCGGCCACATCAAGAAGAACAGGAAGGGAAAAAAAAGGAAGAAAAACACATAACTTCCAAAAGCAAAGTACTGTTGTTTAGACTTGCACCTACTGCAATAGCAGTTGTACCTTATTATGCACCACCTTACAATGACATTATGGATGCAAAACAATTGATTCAACTTTAGAATGACGACTGTTTCATTACTGTTCTTATGCAGCATTTGAACCTGAACGGTCATCTTGGATGGAGTTATTGAGATTCTTTCTCAGTTTCTCATAATATTTACCAATTATAAGCTATTTTCAGAACTTTTGTGAAGGCCGGGTGTTTGGGATGGTCAAACTAGATTTAAAAACCGTTTACAATATAAGTCTTTAAGAGGAAAAGTTTGTTATGGCCTGTCATGTGTCCTCTACTTTTTGGCCTTCATCATGGGAGTAGCAGAACGTCTTTATGACTAATCTTGCTTTAAAGAGTATCAAGTTGACTAATGGTCTTGAATGAACCTGTAATGGACCATCTGTTATTCACTTGAGAGTGACAAATGAAACTAAAATTGCAAGTATATTATTGTCCCCATGTACCAGTGAATGTTGCGAACACAAAGACAACAAAGGTACGCTAGTAGAGCTTGCAATAACAAAGACTCAAAAAGAATCGGTTATCCTATTCTTGACAAATTCCTTCACCACCCAGTGTAATCACTTGCATTCTCCATCGGCTTCACCTTGTGCAGCATGTTGTTTAGACCTAGAGAGCATGGAGCATTACTGGAATCCCATGTTGAGGGCGAACGATGAGCAGTACCACGGGTGAGGGAAATAGGTCGGGCACAGGGTGAGAGTGAAACGGTGCAAAATCATTGAGAGAGCAATCTTGGCTTCATTAGTTGCAAAGCTCGAGCCAACACAACTTCGATTGAGAGCGTAAACCAAATGGTATACATAATGTCGTGTTATTATTGGTAGCTTTAGCATCTCCTTGCAAAAACCTCTCGGATTTGAACTTCTCCCCATATTTGAATCTCATGATGAAGTGCCAGAGGTCAAATAAGGAGTCCCATAAATGCTGGAAGGCGGAACCTCCCCAGTTTGGCTGCGGATTTAACGTTTCTCAAAAAGTCTCAACAGGAGTGTATAGCCTCAGCGACTCGCTGATGATCATGTTCATCTACGAAAACAAATAGTTCAAGAAAAATGCATTATATACTAGGAAAAGTGAATCTGTGCCTATCACCGGAGAAGTCATTTGTTGGCTTCGCATTAAGATGTTGTTGGTCAAGCATTATAGGTGTACCCTTTAAGAGTGGCAAATTTTGTTATCTTAAATGTGCAAACATGCTAATATATATATATATATATATATATATATAGGGAGCTGATCTGTTGAGAGCGCTAGCAAAATAGGGTATTTTGCTAGCGCGATCTGACCGTCCATCCTAAAAACATGGACAGCCCAGATCTTTTTTTCTTTTCAAAAACTGTCAGTCGTCCGCGACATAGTGTCGCGGACAGTGCTTTTTACCATTTTGTCCCTCCTCCCCTGTCCGCTACACTGTGCGGCGGACTACTTTCTTGTCCTGACATGTGTCAAGAAAAAGACGTCCGCTAAACAGTGTAGCGGACTACTTTTCGAGTGACACATGTCAGGACAAGTCCCATCAGTTCTTTACCCCCACGACGGTTACCTTGTCTTTATCTGTTATGTCAACAGTGTCCGCTGCACAGTGTGGCGGACTGTTATTTTGAAAAATCGTTCGCGACATAGTGAAGCGGACTTTGTAAAACTGTCGCGATACTGTATAGCGGACAGTTAATATATATTCAAAAAATAGCTAACTACGACACTCTTCTCCATTCTTTCTACTCACAAATTTTTTCAGCGGCGTTGGCAAGCAGATCTGCGCAATTTCTTCTTAAAAACACCTTTAATACCCTAATAGATCACGTAAGTTCACAAAATCAATCCTTTACATGTTTGTAATCTATAGTTGTGATGAATATTGCGTTTTATGCGTGGTTTTGATTATGCATTGAGCATGTGCTAGCGATGAGAATTTATATATGTATGTATTTGTTCATGTGCTAGCACTTGTAAAATTCGATTCCGTGTATGTATATATATCTATTATACATATGAGTATATGCAAACATTATATGTATTATGCATGTGCCTGCGTTATATGTATTATGCATGTGCTAGCGTCGTATTTTTGCGAGCGATTATCAAAATCCAAACTATAAAATCCAAACTGAGAAGGTTTTTTCATAATTTCAGTTGCAAAAAATGAAATTTAACCCTGGACCAAAAGATCCATCCGTGTTATACGACCAAGTCAACCATATCAGTACGCTCATATGGGATGGTCAAGTAAGATACTTAGCGAATAAACTTTCTTATTCCCATAAATATTGTATACTTTTGCTTTGCTTAGATTGTATTTATTAATTCGTAGGAAAGAGCACTTCTCACCACAGTAGAAGTATCCAACGAGTTCACAGCATGGAAATTGAACAAGTCCCAAAAAAGGATACTGCGTGGAATTGGGTTTGGGATTTTCACGCATGGGCAGATCTTTCAACACCTTGATCGGTACTTAATAGGTGCCCTTGTTGAAAGGTGGAGAAGTGAAACGAATACGTTTCACTTCCCTCTGGGAGAGATGACAATTACCCTAGAAGATGTAGGGTTCATCTTAGAGTTACCGGTGACGGGGTGCCCCGTTATTGCTCCTCCGCCGGAAGCAACGGTTAAGAGAACGGTTAGGGACTTCTTTAGACGAATACCTCAGGAGCAATTTAGCACTGGTGGCATAAAATTGAAGTGGTTGGTAGATACCTACAAAGAGCTGCCGGCCCACTACATGGATGAGATGCTTGTGATGTACACACATGCCTTCTTCTTGTGGGTGATGGGAGCAATTCACTTCACAACGACGTCGAAGAATACGGTCAGCGTCAAATATTTACCATTGCTGCAAAACCTGTGGGAGGTTGGGGATTATGCTTGGGGTGCAGCGGTTCTTTCGTATCTGTACCGAGCATTGCACAAGGCAACGAGGCCCAACTCCAAAGCCATATGTGCATGTCTCTCGCTATTGCAGGTATATCATATAAATCCTAATTTCGTTATTGTTTTTTTGTTGAATCGACAATATAAATATAATTTGCCCATGTTCTCATGTGTGGTCTTATGAACACCTTGTTACCGGTGCACCAACGCGTTGGGATGTAACCGATAAAGTGTGGCCTTGGTTGTGTGCTTGGGAGTATAGCCAGAAGGAAAGCCACTACCAGAGGAGGGTTGATCCCCATCACAACATTACGTACTATCGAGGGGAGTTCGACCGTCTATCTCCGGGCCAAATGCGTTGGGCACCGTACATACGTTTGGCGCGATGGGTGGGAGAGTCGTTCGTCTTCACGCTCTCCGAGTTGCAGCATACACCCCCGATCCAATTCGAGGTCGCAGAGTAGCAGCTGCCAGATCGAGCAATGCGCCATTTTGACTGCCTGCAGGGGTTACCAGTCGATGCCCCATATATGAGGGTTAACAGGAACCCACCGGGTGTCGGACAGTTTGGCAAGGCCAATGCGCACAAATCGTGCGCGGCTGAAATAGATCTTTGGAGTTCTTGGCAGGACACACTAGCGGCCATCGTCTCGGAGCCTGACCCCGTTATCATCATCAAACAGTACAATGAGTGGTACTACCACATCTCGCGGAGGAGAGTAGCCCCAGTAAGGTTTGAACGCGGGGAAAAGTACCACCCTAGGGGTCAGATCGATGAGCATATGGCATACAATCTCGTAAGTTGTCCAACAAGTGTTCTTAATTGAATTTGATGAATATAAATGTCTGATTGAAGTTACTTATTTTTTACCTCTTTAGATGTAGGTTAATGCCTCGCTTGCATTCTTCTAGAAGTTGAGTGAGCGAAAGGATCTGGTGAGTGCAATGGGCGGTGAGGGGAGGACGGGGCTGTCGCCGGAGGTGGCGCGGCGTCGGGGGGGAGGACGGTGGTGTCGCCGGAGATGTAGGTCACCTGAGATGTGGGTCGCCGTAGATGGGGTAGCGGCTGGGTGAGATGTTCGAGACAGATAGAGAAACGGGAGAAAGAAGATTGGCCGATCTGATTAATATATAACATGATATAGTCATCCGCCACATTGTGTAGCGGACACAAAGAACACCAAAGGTTTATTTATGTAGAGCCGTATGTTACATTGTGTAGCGGACAAAAAGAACACCAAAAAATTAGGACTCTGCAAAGAGTCTTAAAACTTAAACTTAGATTTGATGAGTCTCATAGATCCATCAGGAAAAAAAAATTCAGTCTTCGGTCGAAAGATTATTAGAAAAAAATTAAAAAAAATTATTATAAATGTCAAACAGACTTGATGGCTTATACAAAAAATTAAAGGTCCACTGCAGCTTGTTCTTCCTCATCTTCGGCGTCATCTTCTTCCTCATCTTGCAAACCCCGTGGAAATTTCCCCAGTACCTTGTAATGGTTCCGCTTGTGATGGCCGGTCATTTTGTTGCACTGCACACCTTCTCAGCTTTTTAGGTTGAGTTGCCTGTTCTATAGAGCTCTTCATCTGCGTAGATCTCATGTGGCCTTTCGTTTGCGATATAATTGGATCCAAAGGCCGGATATCATTGTCGTCTTCCTCCCCCGGCTCGTCATCTTCTGATCCCGTCATAGGCTCGGTGTCAGCCGCATTGCTGACAGAAGTTGCTTTCAACTGGTCGACGATGGGCTCTTGTTGCTGAGCTACCTCGTGGAGATATTTATATCTGATCATTATAGCAGCACCCTTTACGGACAAACGGGTGAACATCGTTACCAGATGATTATACCGCAACGACTCTGATTCTTCAAAGTCAGTATACGGGTGCTCTGGAAAGACAATGGTACCGTGCAACCTGTTTGCACCTTTCATCCACCATGGCAGACATATTTATCGGGGATTGTCCTGATATTCTTCTGGGTGAAAAACTGCAAAATGTGTCTACACAGGATGCCATGGAACTCAAACTTCTTGCAAACACATGTCACCGAGTCCGTCAATGTGTCGTGGCTCACCGTGTAAATTTTGCGCAGCTTCTCAGGGACGAGGTCATTCACGAGCGAATAAACCTTGTACTCACGCGTAGACTTTTCTGCCACCTTGTTTATACTGTATCGTCCTAATTTTCGCAGTTCTATTTGGTATAGCATGAAGATCTCCTTCGTATAGACTTTGGCACCATTCAGCTCAAGTGGGGTCTCAAGCAACCTTTTCCTTTGTTTGTACATGGTTGCAAAGTCTGCAGCCCTTTCTTTCACGAATAACGACGCAACCGCTTTTTGTGTGGATATGACGAAACTCTTCAAATTGGTAGATGTACCCACATAACTATCGAACGTGGCATTCAAAGATTCACTCATGCCCGTCGTTTTCATGCCCGCAGAAAAATGCCTCCTCGTGTAAACGCCAATCCATTGCTCTTTGAGCTCGTACAAGTGCTGGAGCCACTCATTGTCTTGCAATGAGTAATCATCAACAAGCTTTTCCCACCTCTTCTCAAATTCCTCAATCGTTAACGACTTAATAACGCACTTTTCGAAATCCTGTTTAAAGTCTGGATACTTTGCATACACGTGATGCAGACGTTCAGGATATTTGTTGCTTATGTGCCAAGTGCACAAGTTATGTCGAGTATCTGGGAAGACAGTAGCAATAGCCTTCTTCATTGCCAAATCTTGATCGGTGATGATAACTTCCGGTGCTTTGTTGTTCATTGCTTCCAGCCACGCCCTAGACAACTATTCAAAAGAATTCTCGCTCTCGTCCCTTAACAAGGCGAACCCGAACAGGATGGAGTGATAATGATGATTGACCCCCGTGAAAGGGGCGAACGACATCGAGTATTTGTTGGTACGGTATGATGTGTCGAAAGTCACGACATCCCCAAAATGTTTATAAGCTAGCCTCAAACGATCGTCGACCCAAAAAATTGTACAAACTCGATACTCGTTGTCAAGTTTATAATCGAAGGTAAACTGCGGGTCCTCCATCTGCATCCATTTCAATAGGCTCATTATGGATTGAGCATCATTGAGGTCATACGCGGCTCGTCTTTGGGTTCGAACCGCGTTACGAACGTCTGTCGTGTTAAAGTTAAGATTCTGAATTCCTTCAGCCTGTTCAGCAAGAACATTAATCATGTCGGTAGGTCCTAGCCGCGCATTGCTCGTTGTCTGAATCAGGCTCCTTGCGACCTTACCCATCTTCTTGTGTTGATGCATCTGACTCACCTTTGAAGGGGTTACTAACGGGTGATTGTGTGCCAGTTCCAGACTAGAAAGTAGCCAATGATCTTGTTTGGGTTTATAGCTTATGAACATCTTGATCTGGCAATTCGTGTGCGCAAAGCAGTCCCGTCTTCTACGCAAATATCCTATTTCGTCATCACTGTCATCGTTGCCTACGCGTGTCTGATTTTGCACTGGGTTTCTGCCCCTATGACACTCGTATAAGCGAGAGCATATCTTTTTCGTTACGTTGCTTGTTCTTGTAGTCTTTATTCTAATGCCAAAATCAACCCTCATTGAATACGCTCGAAAACATTCTTCAATTTCTTCTAATGTTTGAAACGTTCGTCCTAGATACGGATCACTAGCATCTACGGGGGTGTTAGAGCTCGACACGAAATCAGACATTGTCAAACAACACCTATGTAGAAATAGACTACGCTTAACAATCAAATAACATTTTCAACTGAAAATATTACCTCAAAATTATCTTGGCGAATAGACCAATTTAGGATGACAAATATACCATATACATAATCTCAAAAGTGTCTCCCATTTAACAATTATAGATTTATTGAACATAACAAATTAAAATTACTAAGATAAATAGACAAATTCATCATGCCAAAATACAACAAACATATCTCAAAAAATTCGAATTTAAATAGGATACATGTGTCGAAGTTAGCGACCCTCAAAAAAATTGAAATTAACTACAATGAATTTGTTTAAAGTTAACAAATTAATTTCTAGAATATCACAAGTTGATGAATAGAGTGACAAATTTCTAGAACATCACCAAAAATCTATACTTTTTTGTCCAAAAAAAAATTATACTTTATCAGTCAATCCACCCAGAAAACTTTTGAGATCACAAACTTACCTTGCTTGAGTGAAGCTTGAAGCAAGTGTTACTCGAAGCTTGAAGCAAGTGTTACTCGAAGCTTGAGGGGAGCTGAAAATTGAAGCAAGTGAATCTGAAGGAGAAGAAAATTTTGCTGAAAGAGCTGAGAATTAGGGAACTTTTGGGTATAGTGGAAATATTGTCCGCGATACTGTATAGCGGACAAAATTGCCGACATTTCTGGCGCGTGCAAAAATAAAGGTACATAAATAAAATTTTCATTAGACAGTCCGCCACACTGTGTTAAGACACTGTTGACGTGACAGATACATTTTGAGGTAACCGTCGTGGGGGTAAAGAACTGACGGGAGACTTTCTTTGTGGGCGACGAGACTTGTCCTGACATGTGTCAGTCGAAAAGTAGTCCGCTACACTGTGTAGCGGACGTCTTTTTCCTGACACATGTCAGGACAAGAAAGTAGTCCGCCGCACAGTGTAGCAAACAGGGGAAGAGGGGCAAAATTGTAAAAAGCACTGTCTGCGACACTATGTCGCAGACGACTGACAGTTTTTGAAAAAAAAATATTTGGGCCGTCCATCTTTTCAGGACGGACGGTCAGATCGCGCTAGCAAAATACCCTATTTTGCTAGCGCTCTCAACGGATCAGCTCCCATATATATAAAGCTGAAATGTTCACTTAAAATTGCGACATGTAAAATTTTTCAAACTCTATCTTGGCGACAAATAGGAATATTTAGGAACCTTCTCCTTCTGTCATGTAAGCTTCAACTTTGCATGTGAAAGTTCCCCAACTTAACTGGTCTCTTCATTTAAAGTCCAACTCTTTTAAATTGGATATATACAATTTAAGAATCATATTTGTTTTGGTGTCCTTTTTCTTTTCTAATTTAACTCTTTGCTATGATTTATTATTATAAAATTCGTAAGTATAATTTATCCTATATTTGTAAACTTTATAAAATTAAGAAACCAATCATACACCTTATAAAACTCTACCTAATCACTATACTTATATATTAGGCCCTAATTTTTATTATTAATGTCACGCCCCCCTGGAAGGGGAAGTGCAACGCTAACAAGCTGGTTAACACATGTACCTCAAGGATAAACAGAGCTTTATTACAACCTCAAAAGAGACAGCGGAAGTATGTGTTAACCCTACGGTTATTTAACCTAGGATTATATTTGATTTTGATGATAACTAACATTGATGATTATGATGTCTAAACATGCATTGAGTTGATGAAGCAATAGGAACAAATCTCATACTCATGCAAACGGATTATTAGACGAGCAACACGGTCAAAGACTCTCAACGGAACGCATCAAAGAGGGAATTCGTCAATTGAAGTTTTCATGCTTTTATTTCCGTCTTTGTAAACTAGATATAGAGAGATGATCGTTACGATGACTGTATACCTAGAACTTGCCCATAGGTTTCCCTTGCATGCATAAAAGTTTTTCATGCTTTAAAAACAAGGAAACTGCATTTTCAGGAATGCAGTCGATTGCAAGTTGGGCAGTGAGGTATTACAGTCGACTGCAATACTTCCAGTAGCCTATTACAGTCGACTGCAAGTTGGAAATTTGAATTTCCAACGGCTACTTTTGGGTTACGGTCGACTGCAATGGGGCATTGCAGTCGACTGCATTTACCGTTTGGCGCATTTAATGCCCTACCTAACTCCAAACGGTCATATTTATTCCCACCTCTATAAATACTCATCTTGGGCATAGTTTTCATTCATCAATTGCATTCAAAGCTCTCTTATCTTTCATATTCTCAAAGATCAAAAGCAATTGTTCAAATCTCTCTTGTTTTCATTGATTTCTCATCCTTTTCAAGAGAGCATTTATTGTGAGCTTACATTAGAGAGAGATACACTTTCATAAGTCATCATACACTCATCTCTCTTGTTCTAGTACTTCAACTTGTACTCATCTTACTTATTGAGAGTGAAATCTTGTACACATTTCTTCATTGAAAGGTTCTTGTATCAAAGCTTGGGGTTGTCAAGCTTTGGAGCTTTGAGTTTGTCAAAGCTTGTTCTTGATGTGGGCATAGCATCAAGGGATTGTAAGAGGTTCGATCTTGACCCGTAAGGAAGATCATACTAGTGGATTCTAGGGCCTTTCAAGGGACTTCCTTGAAGGGGTGGACGTAGGCTTGTGGGTATATCAAGCCGAACCATTTAATTCTCCTTGTCAAGTATCTCTAAACCCTTCTCTCTTTACTTTATCGTTTTACATTTGTGTTGAGATTGGTTGCTTGTTTATTTGAGTTTTTGAGATTGAGGTTTGTTAGTTGTTAATTTTTAAAGTAGTCTTAAAACCCTATTCACCCCCCCCCTCTAGGGTTATTTTATTGGTTTCAGTATGCTTAAACATTACAGTCGTCCCTAAGTGGAAAGCATGAACATAACATTATATTACAGACCACCTCTCTTCTATACAAGTACTACACTCCAAAATAAACGAAGAACAACTAAAACGTTGCTCACCCAGCGTAATACTCTTGAGTCTCCCCGAGGTAATACTCTTCGTCCTTTGGCAAGTACTCCGACTCCGAACCTAGAAAAAAAAAAGTATCGAGGATGGGTCAGCCTAATGGCTCAGTAGGGTATCTGGTGCTTTTAAGTCTAAACATGACTTGATCGTATTATGTATAGTTAGTATGAACATGCAAGTCACTTGAACAGATGATACCTACGTACTTAAGAATAATTTAACATATCGAGTAACACATGCAAGCATCTGCTCACACTTGCCTTCAAAAGAAACGAGAATAACATATCGAGCAAGATTTGAAATCTTGTAGAACATACACGAGAATGACAAGCAAGACCTAAATATTAACTTGATCTCGCCAAGAATAACCAAACAGTACAAAAAAGTTCAAGACAAATATAAGCCAAGTACGAGAATATCAATATGCAAATATGCCCCTCATGCACGAGCCAACCTTCCCTGAGTGCGAGAGACTTTTCGTATCGCAACCAACTGATGTAGCGGGTTCAATAGAAGAAGTCCAACGTCATCACAGGCACGCCAATAATTCCTTTCGAGAATTAGTACGCATAGCTAGTGCGCACTATCAAGACATGAACGAGAACCCTGGCCGGATAACTTCCAACCCCGGCAAATAACACCCTCAACTCACTTTTTTCCTCCTCCTTCACGTGATATGCATAATCATGTACATACGTCAACATGAATGTCATCAAGTACCTCAAAAGAAGTTTAATCTCCTGTCGAGTCATATTTACCGTATTATCAACAATAAATGCCAAACATGTAACCTAATCTGCCCAGTATTTCAAATGGCAGCAGGAGTAGTCTGTACTCCGAAAATCATAACAATTTAATTACAAGGCTTCTACAGTCAAACTATATATTTATGAAAACTAGACTTAAAGATCTAAATCCCAGTATTTTACTTGACACGAAAATATTGTTTTAAGATCATATTAAGCCCTTTAAAAAGACAAACTTCAGAATCTGCCTAGCAACAGTTTCACAAGATAGGTTCCAAGCCACGAATTTTAAACCATAGAAATAGTACTTGAAATAATCTTAAATTTGGTATGTATACTATATACATGTACTAGTGTAACATATAAAATAACCAAGTCCATATCTTAACTAAAAGTATACATTTCTAAGCATCAAAAGTACTCTAATTCCATGACTGTACAGTTTCACAGAATAGGTTTCAATCCACGAATTTTAAACCATAGTAATAGTGCTTGAAATAATCTGATATTTGGTGTGTATACTCTACACATGTATTAGTACAACATATAAAATAACCAAACCCATATCTCAACTAAAACCAAACATTTCTAGGCACCAAAGTTATTTCATTTTCATGACTGTTTTGCAGGTTTTGAACATATCTCTCTCTTAAGACCATTACAAGCAAGTTTATAAGTATTCCACTACTCATAATACTTCTCTAACATTCTTTAAAACCTAAAAGAACAAGATAACCTACCAAGAAAATTAAGCTCAAGCCAATAGGAGAAAGTTGATGCAAATACCCTTCCTTTACTCTTCCTTTTCTTCTTCTCTTCTTCCTTTCTCTCTTTTCTTTTCTTCCTTCTTCTTTCTCTCTTTTCTTTTCCCACTCTTTCCCTTCTCTTTGTTTCTCTTGGCCGAATGGTGCTCTTCCCTTCCACCTTCTCTTTTGTTTCTAAATTATCCACTTAACTTCTCTTCCCATTTTTTTATTCTTTCCTTTGATTACTCACCACCAAACATAGATGGCACACCAAAATGCTATTAATCCCACACCCCTTCACGTGACCCCTTATAGCTAACTTAGGGTATTTTGAAATTAACCCCAAAGCTTTGCATAATTACTTTTTAACCCTAAAGTTTTACATAATTACATTTTGGACCCACAATTTAATTTCAATATTCATTTTATGTAGACAAATAATATAAAACAATCATAATATTTTAATCAAATTTAAATATGTTTAAACTTAATAGAATAATTAGAAGCTAATTAAGATTGGGGCCTCACAATTAACACCTTATAAGATTCAAGAATCCTATTTGTTTTGGTGTTCTTTTCTTTTTCTACCTTTGTTTTGGTATTATTTTTTTTTTCTACCTTATTATTTAACTATTTAACTATTTCCTATCATTTATTATCAGAAATTTCGTATGTATAATTTACCCTATAGTTGCAAACTTTATAAAACTAAGAAACCAATCATACACTTTATAAAACTAAGAAACCAATCATACACTTTATAAAACTCTACTTAATCATTATACTTATATATTAGGTCCTAATTTTGATTATTAACACCTCAAAAGCACTTTAAAATAACAGGATTTTTAGAACTCTATCTTTAAGCCACGTAAGATTTTTTAAGAATCTTCTCCTTCTGACACATAAGCTTCAGCTTTACATGTGATAGGTCCCCAAGTTAATTGGTTTTTTGATTTAGAGTCCAATTTTTTTTAATTGGATATATAAGATTCAAGAATCCTATTTGTTTTAGTGTTCTTTTCTTTTTCTACCTTATTTAACTCTTTCATATGATTTATTATTAGAAAATTCGTAGGTATAGTTTGACCTATATTTGTAAACTTTATAAAACTAAGAAACCAATCATATACCTTATAAAACTATACCTAATTATTATACTCATATGTTAGGACTTAGTTTTGATTATTAACAACTCAAAAGTACTTTAAAATAACAATATAAAATATCAAAAATATAAACTATGAAATCTTCCCTACTTACTAACTCTTTATTATGATTTTATTATTAAAGAACTTATAGCTATTATTGATTACTACACGTAAGATCCGTGACACGTAAGATTTGTGAGCTCTTATATTTTTGACAAGTAAGATTGTTAGAACACTTAATCAGCAATTACATTAGAAATTTTAAGAGAATTATATGTTCTTTGAGATCGCTAAAGGTAAGTTTGAAAGGAATCTAATGTTTTATAAGTTATACCATTAAAGTCTAACATATTACACTCAGTTTTAACTAAGAACAGATATGTATTTGGAAGAAAATAACTTGCGGCAAGCTAAGATTGAGTTAGAAGAAAATAAATGTAAGAGTAAATGAGTTAAAAGAAAATTTTCCCATTTATTGATAACAATGGCCAATTATGATAGTTAAGCTAATGCGGTACTAGGGAGATTTCGGCGGTAGATGTCACAGTTTAGCAGTGGTGGGAACTGAAAATGTGACAATGATTATAAATGTGATAGTGGTAATTCTTGTGGTGATAGTTGTAGCACTGTTAATGAGATTGAGATTTGTAATAGTTCTGGCAAGCCATGGTTGCAATGGTATGTGTAGTTCTCGAGATGATTGTTGTAGTGGTAATCTTAGCAATAGGATTATAGTGATGGCAGAGGTGATGGTAGTTGTAACAGTTAGTAAGTGATAATTCTAAGGTGATTAGAGGTCGCATTAATATAATGGTGGTTGACAAGTTATGCTCTAATATGCCTTGAGCAAGTGATAAGGAGTTCACATTGGTAGTTCTAAATATGCTCATTTATAGTGGCAGCACTAAGGTGTTTCGAGGTAGTATCAACATAGTAGTGGTGCATGAGTTATACTCGAAATCTGGATTGGACAGCCCCGAGAAAAAGACATAATGATGACTTGATTAATCTTTGATAATTTGAACATATTCATAGAACATACTTTGAGTATTATTTATCCTTTTCATTATGCACCGAACAAAAAATATGCGAAGTGCTTTGCATAAAAAAAAGATATCAGATGACTCAATTAACATTTATACTTATAGGAAGGTTGAGCTTCATATACATTATCCCTTAAGAGGGAAAATTGTAACTCTTTACTAGATTATGTTAACATAAACAAACAGAATTATAATGAGCATATGAATTGTGATTTTCTTCCTCACAATCCCTTTGGAGATAAGATTGCTTTAACCTAGTGATTAGAACATTAATGCTTGACTATTTAGTCAAAAAGTCTGAATTTACAATTATATCTTAGCATGAGATTGTCGCTCATAATTTGTAACTAAATGTCAAAAGTATTGCTTATGAAAAAGCATAATAAGGTTATACCATAATTATTTTTATTAAAAAATTCACAACCGATTTGTAAGTAAAAGTATGCGTCAAAACTTTTCAACAAGGTGTTTTCAAGATGTGATCTTATACTTTAATTTATATATTTGCCGGCAATTAACAAGAGTTGTAACGTATCAATAATTAATGTGTTTTAACCAATGTTTTCAACATCTTGCTTTGGTGCTTTGAAATCTTTGTAATATTCTCATGCATGAGAATAACATAGGCTGCGAGAGACATATGAATGTATATTCCATGATTATTACAAATTTCAATATTATGATTTAATGCGTATTTGTTGTACCTTTTAAAATTAGAAGGAAGATAATTTTTTAAACCTATCCCGTGCATTTGTACGGGCCCATTAGCTAGTCATATGTAACATTTCAATGTGCTGCCACAGTCAATTGAGAGAGATAAACTTTGGCATTGCATTTGATTGGCCTACCGTTCTCAGTCTTGTGATGCCTTCGGAGTTCGGATGCTACTTGCCAAACAAATTAATCACTTCTTGCCTTGCTATTTGTTGCCAAACTGAATGAGTACTGAGAAGGAGGATTGTCCATGCAAGGAAGCCTGTCGTAGTTTCATGTCCACCAGTGTAGAAGTCTTGCACTCATCAACCACATCGTCTACTGTAATTCTGTTTCTGTCATCTGCATAATTACTGGCCTTCACCAGTAATCTAAGAAAAATATTTCCAGAGCTTTTCGCTTCTCCATCGATCATCTTCTCCCTTTTGTTTATAATTTCTACAATGAATCTTGATTGAATACAATGTTCAAGTTGATATGATTCCAAGTCATCAGCAGTCTTTATAATCCGGATGCAAAAGCAATGCAACACTAATAGGATAAGAGAAAAAAAAAGACCTGATATTCTAAGCACATAGCTCAAAGAAGTTGTATGTACCCCTAATCACCGATTTTCTTGTCAATGCCAAAGCAACATACAACTCTTACTACGGTTGATACAAGTTTACAACCATGCACGACTTGATTTTCGCTCCAGCATTATAGAATTTTTTCCAACAATACAAGCGCCTATCTGTATCTCCACAAGTAATATATGTGCGCGCCATCGGAGTAGGAGTCGACCATTAGTTGTTAAGGTTAAAACGAACAAACTTACACATGGTGGAACTTGAAACTAGTACTAAAGGGAAAATGCAATTTAGAGCTTATTTGAAGCTTCACAGAGACGAACATTGATCTTGCAAGGGTTCAAGTACGAGCATCTTCTTAATTAGGCTGAAACCAACTCAGGATCATGTATTTTGTGGTCAATTTACCAGAGGCCAGAAAGCCTGATTTAGAAATGCGAAAACTATGATAGATTACTTCCTCAGCATGTTGAAATCATGCTGCCCTCTTAAACAACTACTCCCAAACGCTATTCTTGAAATGACTTCTGAGGTTAGGAACCTGAAAGTTTTAAAAATCTCAATCTCTTTACCTTCATGTTTTTCCACCTTTTGAGCATCATCTCAACACTCAAAACCATGCTGGTGTCATACTCTGCATACACAACATCACCCTATTATTCGTGTCTCTGTCTCAAAATGTGTTGCAGCCTTTCTTATCCCAGTTAGTCTACTTTCTCAAATGTATCACATAAACCTCAAATTATCATTCTAAATAGCCATCATGATGCCACAATATATTATCCTATGTCTTTGATATAATCTTGGTAGTGAAATTGGGAGAACTTTGAGAATATCTGACTTTTCCAAGTTTGAGAACAAGGGAGTTATTGCAAGTACACAAACAAGCATCCAGCCTGATACTTCTCTCCACTTCGGGTCTTTGGTAGATGGCAGACTTCAAGTAATGTGCTTGGTCGAACCTTGTATCCGTCTTGGGGATGTCCTTCTTTGGTTGTTGAATACACCAACCCTTTGATGCGATTGTTGTGATGTAAACTCTCTGTATGGAACACATTCTTTGCCCTTGGATACCGCAAGACCATCTGTTGGAGAGAAAAACACAGAAAGGAAGAAGACCGCGTCTAAAGACACTGTCTTTAAGGCGATATTTTCCCCCACTCGATCCAAGTTTGCTACCAGGTTTAATGGCAAATCACCTCCAAAACTACTCAAACGAACAATTTGCAGGTAGCAATTTTTATTCTGAATTTTAGAATCCTATATATGGACTTAACAGCCATCCCTTCATGAAGGGACACAACCAATCAGAAATAACTGTTATTTCTGGTGCCTTTCCGGAATTACTTTCAAAGTCACTAAAGTGTCACTAAAAATAAATGACTAGAAGAAATAATTTTGAAAATTGATAAAATATGGGTTCATGCATCGAGTTTTGTATCATGTTGGAAATTTCTTTGGTACTGCCATGGAAGAATGTGTAGGAAGGGCCTCGGAATCCCTATGACAGCATTACATATTTTACGCGCATTGGAGTCCACTAGAATTTGTGAAAGAATTTAGTAAGAGCTACAGCAAGATAAAGACCAGAAGAGAACAAAAGAAGGACAATCAAGGTTTCCATAGTGACAATACTTGGCTTTTTTTTTTCTCTGAGATGCCAAGTTTCTACGAAGCTCTATATATAGCTCCATTAGGCAGATCGTCACTAATGTAAGATTATAAATTCTAACAGAAGCAGACGGTTATCGCTGTCAAGAAAACTACTGTTTTTGTTTGTTTAATGTCACATTTGGAGCAATGGTCTATGCATGACCCTTACAGAAGAAAAAAATGGCAAGGGATTTGTTTTAGTTGAACTTTTAAAACCCCTTTGGAGGGTGACTGTTATGAGCGAAGTCAGGCAAATGCTTCTTAAATGGGAAATACTCAATCAAAATTATTGCTATGTCCCTGTTTTTGCTCTGCACGCGACTAGTATTTTAAAGAAATTAATCCGGCACAATGACAGTACAATTCAAAATGAATCATACTGTCAATTGCCTCTCCATAATTTCAAGAAAAAAAAAATGAAACATCATAGATATGGTTTTGTTGTCAAGTGGTCTTTTTAAATACAACTAGTTGAGTACACGTGCGATGCACGTGGATATTCACGTTAAATATTAAGAAGAATCTGAAAACTTTTAGCTCAACACCAGCTCTTCTTCTTCCTCCAAGAACTCTAGAGATTGACCATAATATCTATGCGCTTCCTGCCTCAACGTAGCTGAAAAACTTGTTTCTCCATCTGATTCTAAACCTTTGATCAATAATCTGAAGGTCAACCTATCTGGCTCACATCCTACCGACTTCATCAAGTAAAAGCACTCTATTGCAAGTCCGGTCATTTTAAAACTCATCAAGGTATCCAACAATGCATTAAAGCCCTTGATATCGGGCTCTAAACTGGATTCAAATTTCAAATCCATGACGAGAAGTTGTACCTGTTCAAACAACCCATTGCTTCCTAAAACTGAAAAAACGCTATGCAGTCTATATGAAGTCGGAAAGTAAATTCTGAATCAATCACAACGTTCATTATTTTTAAAAGTAAACAGGCTAATTATATTAGAGTTTTGTCACCTAAATATTACATATTAAAATTCCGTTCAGTCCATAATAAAAACAACAGTTTTTGAAGATAACTTGTCTAAACTTTTTCGAGCTTAATTTTCTTTTTCAATGGAATTTCACAAGTGTCTTCGTCGTCGATCATGATTGCATTTTCGAGGATTTCTTCAACGATAATATCCCCACCGTACCCATAGGTGACAAGTACAAAGTGATTAGTATCCCCCGGAGTGGATTCTAAAATACCTAATAGCAGTTGTTGATCTCAGGCCCCAACAGGCAGCAGGCCGCAGCCGGCGTCGGCGTCGGCATCGGCGCGGGACTCGCGGGAGGTCATTGGCACCTCGGTGGTCAAGATCTCAGATCTGGTTCTTTAAGGGTGACTGCCGACTAGTTCTTCAAGAGTTCGTCGGTGACTCGACGGTCAAGATCTCAGATCTGGTCGTCCGTCACGGTGTCACTCCGTCGTCCCTCGTCGAAGCTACTGTCTGAAGGTCAAGGTCCGTGGTTCAACCGTTCAGATCTGGTCGCGAGTCGGTACATTGTCCACCGGTGAGAGAGAGAGAGAGACGATTGTGGGTCTCTTGGGCAGGGTTAGACCCACGTGGTGACAAGGGGGGGCTGAAGCACCCTCTGACTTTTGGAAAAAAAATTTGGGTTTTGAGAATCACACAGACCCCATTCCCGAGATCCCGTTCCCCAATCCCCGATACCCCATTCGGCCGTTCCCCAAGAGACCCACAATCGACTCTCTCTCTCTCTCTCTCACCGGTGGACAGTGAACCGACCGGCTACCAGATCTGAACGGCTGAACCACGCACCTTGACCTTCAAACAGTAGCTTCGACGAGGGACGACGGAGTGACGCCGTGACGGACGACCAGATCTGAGATCTTGACCGCCGAGTCGCCGACAACCTCTTGAAGAACCAGATTTGAGATCTTGACCACCGAGGCGCCGACGACCTCCCGCGAGTCCCGCGCCGACGCCGACGCCGGCTGTTGCTTGCTGGGGCCTGAGATCAACAACTGCTATTAGGTATTTTAGAATCCACTACGGGGGATACTAATCACTTTGTACTTGCTTAGACTTCACCTATGGGTATGGTGGGGATATTATTTCGAAGCCAAGGCAGAGTGGTCATAATTGTAGGTAGGTGTATAGTGTAGAAAAGGATGTGAGCCATGTAAACAAGAAAAATGGCTTGAAAGATAACCAAATACAGGCGAGAGTAGGCCAAACAGAGGTTTTTGTGGGCTTTTAATACTGTCAAAGTACCAATTCTCAGATGTATCACCCTGAGTTTCTGAGCAGAATTTGCCCCTCCTTTGAAGGCATATGATTTGAAAACCAGTAGCTTTATGAGGGCAAGCTTTGGAAGTTCATTCTGAATTCATCATGTGCTTCACTCCCTTTGCTTGTCTTTCCACCCCTAGTGTGTTGCCGTGTTGGGAAAAGCTAGGTTAGGTTAGTCCACCCTTAATAACTTAAAGAACATAGAACCAATAACCTAGCATGCCTAATTGTTCAATGTACTCAGATGCCTAGTCAAGAACTGCCATGACATGTAGTAGGTTGTTTGTGGTTATGTTTGGATTTTATGTGGGTTTTCAATATTCCTCTTGGAACTTTATGATCAAAATATTGTATTACTTTGAGCAATCAATCTGATAGTAGTTCTTAGTTGCTAAATCGAACTGTTAAAGCACATATTTTTGGGGAAAATTGTTACATGCTTTATGGGATTCTGTTAGATTGTATAACTCTTAAAAACTGAAGCCTGCATAGTGTGTGAATTTCTTGATCCAGATGTTCTTTTAGAGGGATTAGATTTATGATGTCGTAAGAAACCAATAAACTTTTCCTTTTTCTCAGTGAGAGATGATTTTATTACTCCATCTTAATTAAATAAATTTATTATTAAATTATTACTGTTGTCTGTTGCCGACTAAAATTAATTACTGTTGTCGACAAAGAATATTGCTAAATTTTTTTATTAAATTAATAAAAAAAATTGCACCCCCTGAAAAAAATTTCTAGTTCCGCCCCTACTCTTGGGGAACGGCCGAACGGGGTATCGGGGATTGGGGAACGGGGTCTGTGCGATTCTCAAAAACCAAAAAAATAAAGGGGGTGCTTCAGCCCCCCCTTGTCACCACGTGGGTCCACCCCATGGGGTCAATTTTCTCGGTGTAAGAGAGTCATATATCACCGCAAAGTAGTCTAATTAGGATACAATATCTCTGTTAGAAACTATCAAAGAATAAATAATTATCTTGTGGGGGTCCGTGGTATACTTCTGCAGTGAGTATTGGCATACTATGAAATATGAACATTGGTACAGGTTTGGTGCAAGAGCTGCAAATAGTTGAAATGCAGGTTGTTGAGTGTACTTTGTATAGTACAGGTGTAACTAAAGTTGTTTTCTTCAACTTTTTCTCTAACAGTTTAACTTACCAAACATTCAAAGGAAACTCATGCTAAATAAGCTGCTTTACTTCTTTGGTGGTAGCCGTTGCATGTGAAATTATAATTCCAGAACAGCAGAAATCAACTTATTTGTTAAATCAGGTTTTGATTCCATCGCATTCATAGAGCTGTTTCCTGAAGTTTTATGGCAAGTATACATATTCTACCATTCAACACGGGGTGGAGCTGTTATTTGTTTCACTTCCCATATTTTGTTTTGGGGGTGCTTGATTTGCTCTTGATCATATGTTTCCACACAAGGCATTTATTCTGAAGGAAAAAAATTTGCTACTACCCTGGTTGGAGGAATCTTCCTCCTACCCCATATATAGCGTCAATTAATCATCTCTAAATGTTTCTAGTGATTTTTATTTAGTAACGCTAAAAAAATGCTGTTAATAATTGTTGCTGAAAGTGTTAAAAGAAAAGTCACTAGAAACATTTAGCGATTATTAATTATCACTATATACGAAGTTAGAGGAAGATTCCTACAACCTGGGTAGGAGCCAAAGTTTGTTCTACTATGAAGGTAATGCAGTGCCATACTCAAAACCAAAGTTTGCGTACAGGCTTTTTGGAGCAGTAATGACAGAAACATCACCATAATGGACATAGACAAAGTGTCGTAGAAACCTGCAAAATCCGTGGTGGTTTTGCTTGAGATTCTCCTGTTAGAAGAAAAGCAGCCCTAATAACAACAAAGATGAAGAGGAAAATCTCCAACTCAACTCGAACAATAAAGATGTATACGAAAACACATGATTAAATATGCAACACGAATCTTCAACCAGCATTTCATTTGTTTTTTGGGTTAGTCTGATACCTGAGAGGGTTAGTGAAATCATCTAAGTGGGTTTCGTCCTTTCAGGAAACTTTTCAATATAAAAGAATTAGGTATTTGAGATTTGGAAGGATAAGGTAAAATGTTTCTTCTTATTTCTTCAGTACCCTTAATCATCACATAAAGGAAACCTGGACAAGAGGGATGATCACCGTATCTTATGTGTGTACAATTTCTTGGGCACTAATTAAAGAAGATCATTCTCCCTAGCACGATTGCATGATGTGGGAGTGAGCCAATCTGAACCTAAGCAGTTTACGCTGAGGTAAAGTTTGCTTCTGTACCTATAAGCCACGATTTTAATTAGTTCATTGCTTGATTGCTATTTACTCTTGTGCACGATGTGTTGGATTTGATCGTTCCAATTCAATTAGGTAGCATAACGGGTCATACTATTATTGATTATTTATTTGACTTAGACATTAGTTAATTAAATTGTTTAAATAACTTTATGGGCTATTTAATTTTAGCATCCAATACATTTATAATTTATAATGTATAAAAGGCTTATAGACCCTAATCTCTTAACTTTGATGGAGGGTTGAGATTTGGTAAGTCTAGGGTTGATCCCACTACTCTCTCTTTATAAATATCTCTTTTTTCTTCGAGGCTAGGGTCTGATAATGTTTGTCTATTCTTTTGCCTCCTAGACTAATGAAAAAAAAAATACACAACTCTATTCCATCATCAAGAATAGAGAAGGGTAGTGACGATCAATACTAAAGGGATACGTTCGCTTTCGCATCTTGACGTTCTTTCATCATCGGAATAAAGTTTTTGACAATTTATGGCTTCTTTCGATTTCGGTGAGTTCGAAATCTTATTGTTCTTATGTTTATGCTATTGTAAGATTCTAACAGTCTTGCTTATGGGGTCAAGACGAATGAATAATCTCCACGTTAATCAATTGCATGAACATAAAACTTCTCTATTAAGATTTTTGGAATATTTGGTGAATTATGTTTAATATTAACGTTGAAAAAAAAAAAATCGGCTGTGTGGTTTGTTGGCCGGTTTCGGCCGAGGGGTCGTGTGTTTGTTGGCCTTGAAGATTGGCACAATTGGGCCGTAAAAGGTTGGCCCAGATTATGTCAAATGGCCTTCTGTCTAGTTAGGTTGTTAAATGGCCTGTTAAATTGGGCCATAAAAGGTTGGCTCAGATTATGTAGCCTGCAAAAAAAAAAAAAATATATATATATATATATATATATATATATAATATATATATTTGGGCCTGTTTTGTGGCTGCGGCATTGTTGCTAGTGGTTAGTTAAGTGGGCCGAGGCTGTAGGGCCGTAAAGAGCCTGTTAAATGGGCCTGCTGTCTAGGCCTTTAGGCCAGCGAATTGGATTTTTATTGGCCATTTAAATTTGAGCCTGTAGCTCCATGATTGGGCCTGTTTGGCTGCTTAAGAAAAAGGCCAATTGTAGGTGCTGATTTTGTGCCTGTTTTGGCCATTTTAAAAATGAATTTTTAGAAGGACTTGTGTATTTTAATTGGGCCTTACAAAATAAAATTTGTAAAACCGCTTATTTGTTAATATTGGTTTATTTTGGAATACTGATGAATATAACATGTCAATATTATTATAATTTCAAGAATTAGTCTAAAATTACGAGATCATGCTAAACTTTATGCTTCGTTTGGCATGTCTAGACTACGATAATGAACTTGAAATAATTAGTGGTACTTACTTATTTTGGCAGTAAGCGGCCCAATGAAAATTTATTGTCTTTTATAAGTTGAGATAATGACAAAACCACATCACGTTACGCTTATTAATTAAAAATATTAATCTGTCCAACATAAGATTATATTTTAATTTTTAAGCGGAAAGAAAGGAAATATTGCATGGGTCAAATTATTTTCTGCCCAACGGTGACATATTTCGTGCTCATGTTGCTTGTAATGATTTTCAAATTGCTAAGGGTGGAAAATCACTTGTATGTTAATAATCGGCCCAACGGAAGGTTGTAAGTGATATGTTTTATTTTCCTTGGGAAAAGGGGTTGTGTACTTACCTTTTCATTCAAATAAATTGTTTGTCCCTCAATTTATTTTATTATGTTAAATGATGAACTAACTATTTTCATCATGTGGATTTTTCAGTACTAAAGTGCATGATTATTATTATTATTTAGCGTATAGTCCTACTACAATTACTGCCTATCTTTCCTCTATTGAATCAGTTGAGCGGCACCAATTTTAGAAAATGGAAAGAGAAGATTAGCATAATTCTTGGAGTTATGGATTTGGATTATGCTTTACGGGTTAACGCTCCTACTGCCCTAACGGCTGAAAGCTCTACTGAGCAAAAGGCGGCTTATGAAAGGTGGGAGCGTTCCAACCGCATATCCCTAATGATTATGAAAGCCTCCATTACGACTGCTATTCGCGTAGCCATTCTTGACTCGAATAATGCTAAGTTTTTTTTTTGTGCAGATGCTAAGTTGTACCTTGCTCATATTAAAGAATAGTTTCAGGGTTCTTCCAAGGCACATACTACTACTCTCATCACTAAAATGGTTACGCTCAAGTAAAGTGGATCCAACGGTGTTCGTAAGCATATTTTACAGATGAATGATATGGCTTCTCAATTAAAGTGTTCGACATGGAAATCTCTGAAGGTTTTCTCGTGCACTTTATTTTGATTTCCCTTCCTGCGCAGTTTGGTCCTTTTAAAATCAACTATAACATGCAGAAAGAGAAGTGGAAGATGAGCGAGTTGATTTCCATGTGTGTCCAAGAAGAAGAGAGCCTAAAGTCTGAACAACCTGATAGTGCTCACGTTGCCATAACTAGTCCATCTAAAGGAAAAGGAAAAGGAAAAAGGAATTTGGCAAAGGTAGCGTGCAAGGGAGTAAGAGTGGTTCTGTAACCAAGACTGATAAGGCAAGCTCTTCTGGTACCAATGGTCCTTCTGGTCATAAGTGTCACTTTTGTAGAGCTAAAGGACATATGAGGAAAGAATGTCAGAAATTCAGAGAATAGTTGGAAAGAAAAGGTAATTTATCTATTTGTGTTTGTTATGGATCTTATACAATTGATGAACCTTTAAATACATGGTGGGTTGACATAGGTGCAACTGTGCACATAACTAATTCATTGCAGAGATTCCTTTCCATGAAGAAGTAAACAAAGGGGACCTTAATGAGCTAGTAGGATATGGAGAGAAAGCTCAAGTTGAAGTTGTAGGAACTATCCGTTTAGTTTTGGAGAGTGACTTCAATTTGGGTTTAGTTAATATTGTTTATGTTCTTAGTATGACTATAAACCTTATTTCTATTTCACTACAAGAAAAGACAGATTTAGCGACATAATGATTTCCGTCGCCAAAAGCTCTTTCAGTGACGGAAAACTCCGTCGGTAAAAATTCGTTGGTAAAAAGTTTTGCCGACAGAATATTACGTCGGTAAAAACCTTTGCCAGCGGACTTTTAACAACGGGCTTTTAACGACGGGAATCCCGTCGTTAAATATTTTTATGGAATTTGTAATTTTTGAGATTTTTTAATATTTTTAAGCGACGGAATAATACCGTCGCTAAAAAAATCCATTGGATAAAATTTCTTTGACCGACGGACTTTTAGCGACGGGTTACTCCGTCGCTAAAAGGCCTTTAATTAGCAGAACTCTGCATTTTCTCTCTCCCAGTTTCTCTCTTCAGCCTCTTCTCCTCTCAACTTTCACGGCTTCTCTCTCTCTCACAGTCTCACGACTCACGACCATGGGCGCCTCACTCCGGCAAATCGTAGACTGGCGATGGCTGCCACGACACTAGCCACAATCTGGGTTGTCTGGATCAGGGTCTAGATCTATGTGCCGACATCAAGCTCACGGTCATTGGCGACCTCACCTCAACCGGTGACGGCGTCGCCACGAACGATCTCCAGCCCGTGACTCCACGTCTCCACCGGCGACAAGGAGTATGTTCCCAAATCCCAAATCGCCTTCCATGATGATTGATGCATCTCTTCATTCTCTTGAATTTGCGTGGGCTGTGGGGGACTGTGTCTGAATCATTGTATGGAGTGGATGTGGACCTGTGGTGTTTGATGTTTGAATGGAATTGGATTTTGTCACAATAGTCAACAGTAGCTTCGTCCCTAAATTGTTTGATGTTTGATGTTTGAATTGAATGAGATATGGATTTTACAAAATCCAGAGTTTTTTGGTTGTTTTTGAAAAACTGGTGGAGGAAGATGAAGTTGCTTGACTTGCTTCCGGAGTTTATGCGTTGATTGTGCTTCCATTGACTGATTTTCCTGTTATGCACTACTGATACATGTTCCTGTTAATCTGTTATGCACTATTCCAATTGTACAACGCCATTTAACTGACACAATCTGGATTGACTTTGTGTACCAAGTTTTGTTTTCAATTATCTACTGTACTATATCAAGTTTTGAGCACATTTTGGAAAATTATTTACTTGTGAGTTAGGTCGTATACAAAACCAAGTCACTGTAACTTGGACATTAGCGCTGAACTTTTAGAAACATTCGACAAGCGCTCACTGAAAAACATACCAAAAAATGGCCATGGGTAAGCCCTTGCAAGAAAACTTTGCAATATCACTTTTAAAGTCTAGTGTCCACGTATTTCAATGTCCATGTACAGTCGATGTGAACTTAACACCTGTCGTCACACATAGTATGCAATATGACGTGTTCTCAAGACTCAATCTAAATAAAGCGCGACGAGGTAACAACTTGAAGACCATCAGGCACAAGCATGACCTAGATTTGATCTCATGTTAAAGTCTGATATTCAATCTCATATTTCCAAGAGCCGAAAAAAGTCATCAGGTATAAAGAACATTTACGGCGTACGTGGGACTTGACAGTCGCCATCAACCTATATAAATAGCAAAAATTCACCCTTTTAAGATGAAATGGGCATAGAGAGGAATTTTGTTTTAGAGGGTAGATTTTGGTGCTATAGCCTATAGGTCAAAAGGAGCGTCAAAAAGCTGTTAGGCTGATACGACACCGTCACCATAAAAGCCCAAAAAGAAGTGGGCCAGGCTTTCTTTATCTTTTCACTTTTTGGACTTTTATTTGCAAAATGGGGAAGTCCGATTCAGACAATGACCCAAAAATAGCCCCATCCCAACTGAACCCTAAATTAAACTTTGACCGCAGGCATCCAGTCTTTGCTCAGGAAGTTCGAAATGTTAGACTTGGTCTGGCAACCGATGGGTTCAACCCTTTTGGTCAGTCTACCACGCCTTACTCCTGTTGGTCTGTTATTATTGTCCCGTACAACCTTCCACCAGGCATGTGCATGAAGAAGCCGTACATGTTCTTATCGTTGCTTATTCCGGGGTCAAAGAGTCCCGGCAAGGACATAGATGTGTATTTAAGGCCGTTGATTGATGAGTTAAAATAGTTATGGAATCATGGAGTCGAAACATATGATGCATCCCTTAAACAGAATTTTCAGATGAGAGTTGCTTTGATGTGGACTATACATGATTTCCCCGCATTGGGAATGACGTGTGGCTGGAGCACACATGGGAAGCTAGCATGCCCTGCTTGTATGGGCGTGAACCCCGGTCATACGTTAAAGCACGATGGAAAGCCCTCGTGGTTTGGAAGTCACCTTAAGCTTTTTCCACCGGGCCATCAGTTTTGTAGGCAGAAGGATAAATTTGACGGGACAATCGAGCGTGAGGTTGTCACACTGGACTACCCATCTGATGAAGAAGTGCTCTCACACCTGGAGGCACTTGATACTGACATACCACACGGCAAGGGTGTGCCAGATCAGAAGATTCCAGGGTACGGGAAAGAGCACAACTGGAGAAAATTTTGTATCTTCTGGGAGTTAGCCTACTGGAGGACGCTCGTTATCCGAAACAACATGGATGTGATGCATATTGAGAAGAAATTTTTTGATAATGTGTTCAACACAGTGATGAATGTCAAGAGCAAATTGAAAGATCACCTTAAAGCGAGAAGGGATCTACAACAGTTGGGTGTACGCCGTGAATTACATCCTCGGACAGTCAGTGGGAGGACGATACTTCCGAAAGCACCTTACTGTCTAGACAAGAAACAAGTGGAGAAGGTCTGTCAGTGGGTTAAGAATTTGAAGCTTCCGGATGGGTTTGCGTCCAACATATCTCGTTGTTGCAATGTATCGGAATGCAAGTTCCAAGGGATGAAGAGTCACGACTGTCACGTATTCATAGAGAGATTCATTCCTATTGCCTTCCGGGGACTGTTGCCACGGGTTGTTTGTGAGACTTTGACTGAATTATCTCATTTCTTTCGAGATATATGCTCTTCTACGATCCGGGTGAGTAACATGGAAGTGCTTGAGAAGAACATTGTGGTGACGATTTGCAAGCTGGAGAAAATCTTCCCACCTTCGTTCTTTGATTCAATGGAGCATCTGCCTGTTCACTTGGCATATGAAGCTAAGATGGGTGGACCCGTGCAATATCGGTGGATGTATCCCTTCGAGAGGTAATCTTTAAATTGTTACAGTTGTTCGTTTACACTTAATGCGACACCTGTTATCATTGATATTCCACCTAACTCGATTCGCTAAACTTCTATGTTCATGTTTCATTTAAAGAAAAAAGTCTGCAATAAGGCTCGGGTTGAGGGCTCAATTGCGGAGGCTTACGTAATGGAAGAACTTGTAAACTTTTGTAGTCAATATTTCGGGCCTGATGTTGGTACAAGGTTAAATCAACTAGGCCGAAATGACCTCGGATCAAGCACAAATTTGGAAGGGCAATTGTCAATATTCAAGCAGTCAGGTAGTCCGTTCGGCCGAACGTATACTCGATGGCTATCGGATGAAGAATACAGTGCTGCAACAATATATGCCCTTCTAAATTGCGATGAAGTTTCGGCATTCCTTGAGTAAGTTAAAGTCTTAATTCACTTACATTGCTGTACATAATTGAAAGTGTGCATTAAGCGAGTCAACTATATTGGTTTACAGTGAGTTCGATGCGGAATCTTTAATCACTGATCCCGCTGGACTTGAATCTCATCAGAAATCACAATTTGTACAGTGGTTCAAAAGGCGTGTAAGATTGTTATCATTGATATTATGTGTTATATACAGTTCTGTGGCCAATTAGGACACTGCTTTATCCTTAATTTTTACAGTCATCTACAATAGGTTCAGTCAATGGATAGACCAGTGGCCTCCTACTTGAAATTACTAGCTTAAGGCCCTAAAAAAAAGCATCCTGTTACGGAGGCTATATCATCAACGGGTTTAGGTTTAACGTAAAAGATGATGACCGAACAAAACAAACCCAAAACAGTGGAGTATTGGTCAATGGCGACTGTTATGCCGAGAATTGCATGGACTTTTACGGAGAGCTAGATGAGATTATTGAGCTAACATATCTGGGTTCCCAAAACCACCTGGTAATGTTCAAGTGTACGTGGTTCGATGTCACATGCAGTAAAGGAATCCGTGTTAGCTCTCAAGGGATTGTAGATGTCAATGTCAAGTCAAGACTTGCATCAGACGAGCCCTTTGTGTTTGCTAGTCAAGCTGTACAAGTCTTTTACGCGGAGGATGTCGCCAATCCCAAATCTCATTGGTATACAATTATTAAGTCCAAGAAATTTTCCGTGACATATGACAGTGAGCTAGACTCCTTTCAAGCCAACCAACCACTTGTCTTGTTCCCTGTTGAGGTCAACAACGAGGAGGACGATCTTCATCTTCCAACAACACTTCATGTAGGAGAAGAAGTCGTAGATGATGACGCGGAAGACGTGGAAAGTGTTGGAGATGATGTGACCGAGTCTACTGATGAAGATGATGAATTAGAAGATAAAGAGGACGACGAGTCCCACGAAGAAGAGGACGACGTGGAAAGTGATGAAGATGATGATGATTCTCAAACTGAAAATGATTGAGTTGTAATGTTGTAACAAACCGGGGGAAAAATGTAGTAACATTTTAGAACTTGGTTCATATTGATGTGTTTTTGCACCTCCGTTCATATATATATATAGTGCCGACGATGATTTATGCCAAATTATTGTTTTTAATGTGTTAATGTATTTGTAATTTATCTATACAAAGTCAGATATGGATAGGATACGGGCTATTCGTGGCCGGGTTGGACGCCGAGCTGCTTCCTCCCTGGTGGGTCCCACCTCGTCATTGCCCACTGATGACGAGGCACAGAGTGATCGCGTATAGAAGATGGGGCCCCAACCCCAACCCCAGCCATTGTCGTCGCCCCAGCCTGACGCAGATTCATCCCACACGCGCGTTGATTCTCCTTCTTCTATGGGTTCTACCACAGGTATAGTTGATAACAGTGTTTAGTACATTTTCGCTAGCCTTATATTTAAAGTATATTTGAACTGTATTAATATCTGTATTTTGTAGGATCTCGACGAGGCCGTGGTCCGACACGCGGGGTACGCATCGACCCCCAGCGTAAACAGAGAGTTACGCTTACCCAGGAGGGCTTGTAAGTAAAAAAATATCACATCATGCCTTATATTTAAAATTTTGGGGTGTTAATTTATATTTGAACTGTATTAATATATTTATTTACTTCTTTGGTAGGATCCTGGAGAATCAGGCGAGGACGAAGATCGGCGTTCTTGTGAAGGGTCGATTCTTCGAGCCACGCCTGTACTGGAAGGACTAGGATGTCGCTGCGAGGGAGTCCCTATGAGAGAAGTGGCTGGTATGGTGAAGTATTTTTTTCAGCGATAGTATTTGTTTAATTAGAGTTTGTTTTCTGTAGTTAATTTGTGTTATTGAATGCCTTATAGGAGGGGTTCACGTTTGACTCGCCTGAACAACAGGCACTGGGGCAGCAGGCCTTCTTTGCTTACATTGGCAAGAATTACCGCCGATGGCTCCACGACGCAAGGGACCAGGCGAAGAAGATGCTGCCCGAGGGTGCCCCGATGACGGAGATGACGAGATATCCCCCATATTGGATATCTTCGACTGTATGGACGGCGATGATAGATCGGTGGGCTTTGGATCCAGGTTGGGACGCCAAGAGTAAGAGCGGGGTTGAGAACAGACAGAACAGAGATCCGACGCACACGGGGGGGGGGGTCGGTGCCACACGACATCGTCCGACACAAGAATGCGGTCGAGCACCCGGATCTGGATGAGGATGAGGTCGTAGCTCTGACGTATAGTCAGACGCACGTGCGGAAGAAGGATAAAGACGAGGCGCACCGGGCGGGCGACTATATTTCAGATATTGCCCGGCGGATCGATGTGAGTCAATTTGTTTAAGTTGTTAATTTTTTTATCTTTCTATCCTCAATGTCTGTTGCGTTAATTAATGCCCTAACATATCTTTATATCACTATTTTTGCAGGCCTCGTATGAACAACTTAGGGGTCTGATGAGCAGTCCGGACAGCCATCAGCGTCCACTAGTACGGCTGCGAGTACTGGGGCGTTGAAGTGATGGCTGGATACGCCGGAGGTCGTCATTCGGCCGAAAGGCCGCATACGCGGCCTGCCTAGTCGGACTGCTCGTGCCGTGATAGGAGCGTCCTCACCCCCCGCTGCCCCTCCACAGACACCGGTTCCTCAGCATTCGTTGGACGACGAGGAGATCGCGCGCATTGTTACGGTGGTGTTGAGGATGATCAGGGAGCAGGATCAGCAGAGTACCGCAGCTGGACATGCCGAGCCGACCCCGAATCAGCAGGATCCAGATCCGGGACTCGGCAACTCCTGATGAGCCCCTTCTCGTGCCCGGTCCCAGCTTCCCCCCCCCCCCCCCGGCCCCCGCACCCGGCTTGTACTCTTCTCCCCTCCCCTAACCGGCTGTATCTGGTTCCCAGCTTGTCCATAATGAGTTTTTTTTATGATTAATTATATATATTTCTTTGTGTATTGATTATTGCGTGTTGTTGTTGAGGATTGATTTTTTTATTACAGGTTTGGGCATTAGAAAAATATATATATATTTTTAAAAAAATTGACTTTTGGCGACGGATTATATCTGTCGCTAATTTTTTATTACTATCAGTTGTTTAGCGACGGATTATTCCGTCGCTAAATAAGACCTTTAGCGACGGAATATTCCGTCGCTAATTTAAAAAAAAGAAATTAAATTAAAATACTTAAAATATAATTAGAGACGGATATTCCGTCGCTAATTAATAAATAAATCCATCGCAAAAACTTAAATATTACACGACGAATTTGAAAATTCCGTCGCCAAACTATTAGTAACGGGCTTTTATACGAGGGACTTTTAGCGACGATAAATCCGTCGCTAAAATATTTAGCGACGGATTTTAGGCTTTTGACGACGGATTTTTCCGTCGCTAAAAGTCTTTTTTCTTGTAGTGTTTCTAAACTTAGCGCTTATGGATATTCTTTTAAGTTTGAGAATAAAGGCTTCTCTTTTTTCTTTTAGAGCTATTAGTTCTGATTTGTTGGAGGAAACTTTACAAATTACGTTTGAATGCTTCTTTTACTGAATCCTTGAAAACAATGAATGTGAATCATGTAGTTGCTAAAACTTGTGGCAAGAGAAAACGAGAAATAAAAATGTTGCTAAATTGTGGCATGAACATCTAGGTCACATATCACGAGGCAGAATGGAACGCCTCATTAAGGATGAAATTCTTCATTCTTTAGATTTCTCAGATTTTGACGCATGTATTGAATGTATTGAAGGAAAATTTGTAAAAGGTAATAAGCGTGATGCCACTCGAATTACGGGTCTTTTAAAGATTATCCACACTGACATTTGTGGACATTTCCCTACACCGGGTATTGGTGGTCATAGATACTTTATCACCTTTATTGATGATTATTCTCGTTATGGATATGTTTACCCTATTCATGACAAATTCGAATCAATTGCGATGTTTAAGACTTACAAAGCCGAAATTGAAAATTAACTCGACCTAAAGATTAAAGTTGTAAGACCTGATAGAGGAGGAGAATATTATGAAAAATTCTCTAAAACGGGTCGTAACCCTTGTCCTTTTGCCTTGTATTTGGAAGAATGTGGCATGATTGCTCAGTATACAATGCCAGGTACACCCCAGCAGAATGGTGTAGCTGAACGGCAAAATCGTACCCTTATGGATATGGTACTAAGTATGATATGCCGAAACACTCTACTAAAGTTTTAGTCGGTTAAAGCACTTAAAACAGCTGTGCATATTCTTAACAGGTTCCCAGTAAGTATGTGCCTAAAACACATTTTGAATTGCGGACACAGAGGAAACCAAGTTTAGGATATTGTCATGTGTGGTCTGTTTAGCTGAAGCAAAAGTTTACAATCCACATACTAAGAAACTTGACCACAAGACCATTAGTTATCATTTTATAGGTTATCCTGAAAGGTCTAAGTGTTTTAGATTTTACTGTCCATCAGATACCACTAGAATTGTTGAAACTAGGCTTGCAATATTTTTTGAAGATGCTAAGTATAGTGGGAGTAGTACACCAAAAATGATAAACCTTGAGGAAATTCAAGATCATGTTTCTATTCCTGCTCTCCAAAATGTTGGTGCGTCATTACCTCATATAGAGGATAACGATGCACCGAAGGTAGTACCTAACAGTGCGCTCTTTATTATGGATCCTGCTCCAATTCTTACTAACGAGCGACCTCTTCGAAGGTCAGGAAGAATGAGAAGGACAACTATCTCTGATGACTATATTGTCTACCTAGATGAGGCTGACTATAATCTAGGCATAGGAAATGATCTTGTATCCTTTAAAGAAGATATTATGAGCGATCACTCAACTCAGTGGCTTGAAGCTATGAAAGATGAGTTAGAGTCAATGAAAATAAATAAGTTTAGGACCTTGTTGACTTACCTGAAGGGGCCAATGTTGTAGGCTGCAAGTGGGTCTACATAATGAAGCTGGATCTTAAAGGTAATGCCCAAATATACAAGGCTAGACTCGTCGCTAAAGGTTTCACTTGATGGGATGAAATAAATTATAATGAAACATTTTCTCCTGTGTCGAAAAAGGATTCCTTTCGAATAGTCATGGCTTTAGAAGCTCATTAGGATTTAGAACTGCATCAAATAGATCTAAAGACTGCATTTCTTAATGGTGACTTGTATGGAAATGTCTATATGTCCCAACCAGAATGGTTTATGGTTGACGGAAAGGAACATATGAAATGTCAATTGAAGAAATTCATATACGGATTAAAGCAAGCCTCTAGAGAATGGTATCTTAAGTTCCATGATGTGATTAGTAAATTTAGCTTTGAAGAAAATGCAGCGGACCAATATATATACCTAAGGATCAGTAAGAGTAAGTTTATCATTCTAGTTTTGTATGTAGATGATATCTTACTTGCTAGTAGTGGTATGCTTATGTTGCATGAGACAAAAAAAAAATTATTTCTAAGAATTTTGTTATGAAAGATCTTGGAGAGGCCTATGACGTTATAGGCATTTAGATTCACCAAGATAGATCTCGTAGAATATTGGGATTGTCCTAAAGAGCCTATATTGATAAGGTTCTGAAAAGGTTAAACATACATAACTATGCTCCCACTGTCGCCGCTGTTGTTAAGGGTGACAAATTTAGTTTGCTACAACGTCCTAGGAACCATCTGGAGCAGACAAAATGGAGCATATTCCTTATGCATCAGTAGTAGGGAGTGCTATGTATATTCAAGTCTGTACTTGCCCAGATATAGTGTATGCTATTGGCATGCTTGGATGTTACCAAATAAACCCAAGAATGGCTCATTGGAAAGCAACCAAGAATGCGTAACTTACAGGGTACCAAGGATTTCATGCTTACCTATAAGAAGTAAGATAACCATGATGTTATTGGTTATTTTGGTTCCAATTATGCAGGGTGTGTAGACACCTTTGAGATTATTTGTTAAGTACCTCGTTATGAGGGAAAGAATTCAGAATCACATATTGTCTATGCAACATATCAGTATGACCTCTATGTTAGCAGATTCCATAACGAAAGGCTTAGCACCCAGTCTCTTTAGAGAACATATTGCTAGCATGGGTTTGGTTGATAGCTGTAATATCCCGAAAATCCGGAGCTCCATCCCCCCGTACTCCTGGGACGTTACAGTTGGTAGTAGAGCAGTAAAGTCTTGTGGTATTAAGAGTATAGCTACATGATTCTGTAGGCACGGAACCACAAAGTAAAAGTTATACGATTCTGTAGAATCGTATTTCAGGTAATGAGAGTGGGGTAGGATGATGGTAGTTTTAATAAGTCTACCTTAAACTTATAATTGTGTTATTCTTTAGACACGTGTTAGTATAACCCTCATAGATGTTCATTGTATCAGTATGGTCCGCATTTGGAGCACTGGCAGTGGAGATAGTATGGACGACCATGAGTAAGAAGCCTTTCTCGGCATTGGAAGGACCTGATAAACAATCTTTAGATTGGGAAATGTACTATATGGAGGTTTTGTGATTGTAGAGGGGCACCTTTACCTAATAGGGGGAATAGCAGGACTGAGAACCATTAGTTGCGATTCTGAACACTATGAACCCGTTTTTGACTTTGATGACATAAATCTGGCCAACCAGCAGCAAGAAGTACCGAATCCGTTTCACCACAGCCACAACCTTAAGACGAGAGTACCTTGTGTGAATTTACCAAATAAATACAACTAGATTTAGGGGGGTTATGGGACTTTATGGAGGCAGATAGTTAGATTAACAGAATGGGGAAAATTCTTGAGCAACTGGCTACAGTGAGAACCAAAAGGTTAAAACTACTATCTACAAATTGAGAAATGAGGCCAATTAGTGGTGAAAATGATAGAGATGAGTATTACTCATTAGCAATTGATTGTTATTACTTAGGAATAGTTAGGGAATTGTTTCAACCGGTATTCCCAACGAGTTATCATAAATAGATGTTAATGGAGTTTGGTAATGTGAGGCAACAGATTGAGAGTCGGTAGACGAGTTTGAGATGCGATTTTCTTGTTTCACTAGATTTGCAGTGAGAATATTACAGACAGAGGCAGATAGATACCGAAAGTCTGAGTGGGGGCTTAGGCCTAGACTAAGCGATTGATCGATTCCAGCTCGATTAACGAGCTATATGGAATGTCTTTACTTGGCATGTGTTAGTTTTGAAACAGTTTATGTCTGACAATAGAGAAAGGCATGAGCAAACATAGGGTGGATAGAAGAGAGATATATAAGACTTTCTAGGGCAGATTTGTTGGAGCTGACAGGTGTCAGCAATTTTACAGTCGGCACAGCTAGGTGCCGAAGGCCCAGGGTAGGGCAGAATCAGGGATTTAGGCCGCAACGGCTCAGGGATTTAGACCTAGGCAGAATTCTAGAATTCGATCGGGACATAATATGAGATTTAGAGGAGCGTGGGGTATAGGCGCTCGTCTAGCTCGGAGTATTGGATTTGGACCATCGAGGAATTCTGGAGGTCGACTTACACAATGTACTGGTCAGGGTGGCGGGTCAGTTTTTTTGGCCACCCCATGGATGTAAGCCATGCTACAGAGTTACCGGAGGGTATTTTAAGTATGGCAGTGTGGAACATTGGTTCGAGACTTTCCGGTTGTTAAAAAATAATCAGTCAACTTTTTGTCCCACACCTACAGCTAGTGCATCGATAAGTAGTGTTCCTCGTTAGGGAAGATGACAAGGCCACAGGGCCAGACCCAATAGTCTCAAGTCCAACAGGGGCAAAGGCCCAGATCATCAGTTAGGCTTTATCCAATGTCTGTTCGGGATGTTTCTACATCCAATGACATGGTGTCAGGTACACTAAAGGTTAACCCATTAGATGCTTGTATAATGTTTGATTTTGGAAGGACATATTCTTTGGTATTCATTTCTTTTGCATATCTATTGAGAGTGAAAACATGTCCTTTAGAGACTAATGTTGTGATATGTACTCAATCTGGAGAGTCATTTTCCTGTTTCTACAGCTTTTTGTGGTTGTACTATCCACGTAAGGGATATAGATCTTTCTGTGGATCTCATCACATTTGCTGTTCGAGGTTTGATATCATGCGAGGCATGAGATGGTTATACTCTAATCACGCATCCGTGTAAAGTTAGGGAAAACCCTAGTAGTGTTTGAAAGTTTGTAAGGTTTGAGGAGTAGTTAAGTTAGTGATTTGATTTATGAGTGAGAATGGTGCTTTTGAGAAATGGCTGGTGCTAAGTCTAAAAGTTTGGTGTGCATTTTTGGGTGCTGTGCAGTGGGTTTAAGTGCCATGAGCATGGCTGTGCAGACATGGTGTTGTGGGCGCTTTGGAAGAGAGGGGGAGAAGTGAGGAAGAAACTGTGTGCCAAAGGTGAGTTAGTGTGTGCTTTGATTGTGAATGGTAAGTGTAAGTGTCACTAAAAAGTAGGTAGTTTTAATCCGAATTTTTATAAATAGTTAATTCAAAATTAGACAAAGTCCAAAACAGTAACCCCCATTATTTTTACGAGACGTACGTGTTAGAATTTTTCGGGAATTTCGATGTCCACGAAGGATGATAAATTAGGGTATCGGATAAAAAGAATTGTAAAATTATTTAGCATAGTAAACCAAGCTATTTTAATCTAAAATTTTTAGGGAAACCTTATTTCACCGATATGTTTCATTACCTAAAATTTTGTGCCATTCCAAAGTCATTAGCTATGTTTAGCCGAACCGGCTGCTAAGTGCTCGGTCCAGACACCGGTTCATAATTTTCGAGCAAAAATTTTGTAAAATATTTTTTAGCTCAAAAATGACTTCAGAATACTAAAAATATTGTTTTAATATATTTTTTAGATTTTTCCGCTGCCGAAAACCCCTAGGGCGTATTTTGTTAGTTTACTTTGAGCCAAAGAAAAATAGTTGACAAATTAAAATAGTTAGACCTTAGTATTTTGGAACACTTTGAGCCTTGTAGATGCATTACTCATGTGAAACAATCACATTATATGACGTCTGATTGTTAGACAATATTCTTATGTTTGAGACATATTTTCTTATGAAATCATTCACCTCAAAATCAACAGGCTATAGATATAGAGGCCCAAAAGACATATATGTTGAATGTTTGATACAAATCTAATGGGGGATTATAGCTCACAGTAATTTAAATCTACAGGTCAAGGCATATACAGATTATAGCGCGGATAGCACAAAAAACATAATAAGTTTACGAAAAAATGGAAGGGGAAGGAAATCAAGATAGTATAGTTACATATCAGCATACCATTGACAAGGTCACTCACCTGAAAACGAAACTGATAAGTCTTCGATGGCGTAACCGTGGTCCTCAACTTGCCAACAAGAATGAAAACATTAATGTGTGTAAAATACAAATAATCATAGGGAGGGTGAGTGGTAGGGTTAAAGTTTTTTTAGCTGACAAACTAAAGCAGATAGCTCATTAAGAACATTGCCTTCATTGCTACATTACAAAAACGGTAGAAAATCATCACGATGATCTAGTAAGGCAAAAGAGACAACCGTAACTTTCTAGTTGACAACAAAGTTATGACACTAGATGTGGAAGAATCAAGACATGAATAAATAGAGAGAAAATGAAAAGTGAAAGGTTAGGGGAGTTACTTCTAACTTATGAATGATTAAATAAAAGATCCAAATTGAAAGGTTGGGGAAGTTATCTTTAGGAGATAAATGAGTATTGTAATGTGTTTTCTAGACTTTTATCGTAGTAGTATAAATAGGTGCATCTCCTAGTCATTTGGTTGGTGAAATGAAAAAAGAGTGAGTGAGTAAGTTGGTTTATGAAAAGAAATGATGATTGAGTAGAGAAAAATATTATTGAGTGTTTTTCCTCTTCACTTCCTCCTCTTCCATAATACTCTAAGTATTTCCGTTGCATCTTTTATATATTGTGCCCATCACGCAACAAAGTGGTACTAGAGTGGAGGTTCTAATGGCAGCAACAAGTGGAGCATTTCCTTTCCCAAAGCTCGTGAAAGACAACTATGAAAGGTGGAGCATCCAAATGAGAACCTTTTTTGGTGGTCAAGATGTTTGGGAGGCCGTAGAAGAAGAATATGTGGAATCAAAAAACTTGGCCGGTTCTAGCCAAGCTGTAAAGAAGACTGCCAAAGAGCCTGAGTAAAAGATCAAAAGGCTTTTTCACTCATCCAACTTGGCGTCGATGACAACATCTTTAAGAAGATTGCGTAGGCCACCATCGTGAAGAAAGCATGGGATACATTGGAGAATGCTTTCAAGGGCATCGACAAGGTGAAACAGGTGCGGCTCTAAAGCCTTCGAGGTGTATTTGAGTCTTTACAACTGAAAGACTTCAAGAAATTTTTTTGACTTCTGACTACATTTAGAGAGTTCTCTAAGTTGTAAACCAACTTGAGAGAAACGGTGAAGAGATAGAAGATAGTCGAGTGGTCGAGAAGATCCTTCGATCTCTGGATCCAAAGTTCAACAATGTAGTTATTTCCATCGAGGAGTCGAACGACACTGAGACTATGACCGTCGATGAGCTCTCAGGAAAATTGCAAGTCCATGAGGACAAGATCGAAAAGGGGAACAGAGAGCCTATCGAGCAAGCTCTTCAAGCCAAGAGGAATTTTAACGAGAGGAAAGACAATGCCAACAAGAATCAAGGTGGTCGAGGTTGAGGTCGTGGACGAGGTCGCATCGAGGTCATGGCAGAGGTCGTGGTGGAAAAAATCAGTACAACAATAACGAATCATGTTTGGAATTTTGTCCATCGAGAGGACAAAATCGAGGAAAAGAAGGCTATTACCAACGCCATAACAAGAAAGATGTTGAATATTTCACATGTCATCGGTACAGACACTACTCTTGGTAGTGTCAAGATGAACCAAAAGAAGAAAATATGAAGGCCCATTTTGCAGAAGAAGATAAGATGGGTGATGAAATGATCCTGTTGGCACACAATGGATGAAAATGAGAACATAAGAATTCTTGGTATCTCGATACTGGCGCCAGCAATCACATGTGTGGCTACAAACACATGTTTATCGAGATGGATGAATCAGTGCCCAAAAATATCATTTTTTGATACATGTCCAAAATCCCAGTCAAAGGTAAAGGCAAAATTTTGATCAAATTGAAGAATGGAGACCATCAGTTCATCTCAAATGTCTACTATCTCCCGGAAATGAAGGCAAACATTTTGAACATGGGCCAACTATTGGAGAAAGGCTACGACATCCATATGGAAGACAAAAGTCTTTATTTGAGAGCTGATAACGGGAGCTTGATAGCTCGTGTTCTGATGTCAAGCAACAAGATGTTCTTGATGAATATCCATCATGATGTACCAAAATGTTTGAAGGCCTATATTAATAAGCAATCTTGGTTATGGCATTGAGGCTTGGACATCTCAATTTTGGAGGTCTAAAATTACTATCGACGAAGAACATGGTGAAAGGATTGCCATCGATAGACCAGCCAGACCAACTCTATAAGGGTTATCTTATCGGGAAGTAACATCGACGTAGTTTTCCAAATGAGTCGATATCGAGAGCAAAGGCGCCATTGGAGCTGATACACACCGATGTGTGTGATCCTATCGATCCAGCATCTTTTAGTAAGAACATATATTTTTTACTATTCATCGATGACTATAGTAGGAAAACTTGGGTTTATTTCCTCAAGCAGAAGTCAAAGGTATTTTTAACTTTCAAGATGTTTAAGGCTCTTGTCGAGAACCACAGTGGATATCATATCAAGGCGATGAGATCTGATCGAGGTAGAAAGTTCACATCTAAAGAATTCAAGGCATTTTGTGAAGAGAATGGCATCCGTCGGCCTCTTACCATTCCATATTTACCTTAATAGAACAAAGTGGTGGAAAGAAAGAATCGATCAATAGTGAACACGACTTGAAGCATGTTGAAGAACAAGAATTTGCCCAAGGAATTTTGGGCTGAAGCTGTGGATTGTGATGTCTATCTATCGAATCGATGTCCAACGAGGAGTGTGTGGAATCAAACACCACAAGAGGTTTGGAGTGGCTTCAAGCCAAGTGTGTCCCATTTAAAAGTGTTTGGAATATGTGCATGTTCCTGTTCAACAAAGGAAGAAGATCGATGACAAAAGTGAGAAGTTCATCTTCATCATTTACAGTCAACAATCAAAAAGGTATAAATTATATAACCCTATTGACTGACTTGACTTTTGATGAGAAGAACTCGTGGGACTGGACTGATTGAGACAAGGAGCAGTATGTTTTCTATCCAATCGATACAGATAGAAAAGAAGTAGAAGAAGATTCGATGGAACCTGTGACTCCCTCGAGTCCAGTATCTCCAACTCAATCGAGCTCAACATCATCATCAGCAGATAGTCCTGTCAAGACACGACCACAAAAGCAAGAGATCTTTGGATGAGATTCATGATGACTTGAATCAGAACCAAAATATGTTATGTCTCTTTGTTGATATTCAACCAACCGATTTTGATGAGGCATCAAGAAGTGAAAAATGTAGGAGGGCCATGAATGAAGAGATCGATGTCATTGAGAAGAATGATACTTGGGACTTGACCACTCTTTAAATGGGAAAGAAGCCCATCGATGTAAAATAGGTTTACAAGGTGAAGAAAAAATTCAAAGGTGAGGTTGAGAGATAAAAAGCAAGGCTTCTCATCAAAGGATACAAGTAAAGGGTTGGAATCGATTATGATGAAGTTTTCACCCAGTCACTCGATTGGAAACGATATGACTGTTGATATCTGTAGCAGCACTAAACAAGTGAAAGATCCATCAAATGGATGTGAAGTGCTTGATAAAGAGGTGTATATCGAAAAACCCGATGTATATGTTGTTCAAGGTCATGAAAACAAAGTATTGAGGTTGAAGAAGGCCTTGTATGGGTTGAAGCAAGCGCCAAGGGCGTGACACAGTTGCATCGACAAGTAAGCAATTGATATTTTGTGACAGCTGGAAGTAAGGGTTTTGCTCAAATACTCCTAGTGCCACTTTGTCAGTCCTGGTGAGATGCCAAGTTGTTCAGAAAGTGAACTTTGTAATGCATGACAACCAAAAAAAAGAAAAGAAAAGAAAAGAAAGAAAACAAGTGTGTTGATGTAGGCTGTAACAACGGGTACACTTAAGAGTATTGGGAGTAATACAACCTCAATAAAATGAGTCTTTGACTGATTGAATAAAAATCATATTTCAAAATACATCGTTGCATAGTGCTAATGGCAGAGATGAGGGACAAATGGGGATACATAAGAATGGCAATGAGGTGGATCAGATGCAGGTTTTGTTAGATCCAAACTCACCTCGCCACTCAAATCATGTGCTTTCTACTACATCCATCCCCCACCCCACATAAAGTACATATGGTGATAACATAAAAAAAAACAAGCTACTCAGTCCTACCCATTTAACCCACTTTCAAATTGAACCAACCCAGCTCTTGGATTGGGTGAGTCAAATACCCACCTTTTTTGGGTTGATTTGTTTAGAACCAACCAAATCCGAGCCAAGTTAAAGCCCTACTAGAGACTACACTGCTATATATATATATATATATATATATATATATATATATATATATATATATATATATAGACACACACACACACACATACACATATGTATGTATGTATGTATGTATGTATGCACACACACACACACATTTATGTATGTATGTATGTATGTATGCACACACACACACACACACACAATATGCATATATGTAGATATACCTACGTAGTCACTCTCTAAACACCATCCCATCTTTGTCTCTAAAGTAGACAAGAAACCTTAGGCGAGTAATTATGGTTTGGGATTCGGATGGTTCAATAGATCTTCACCAGTTCGGGTTGGCGTTGAGATTCGAGATCCAAGATGAAGCCATCGCTAGAGAGTGAAGGTGACAATTATGGTGCTTATGAAGACGGCGCACATGAGGAAAGATGGTTAATTGAGACTAATGATGATGGGGTGGACAAAATCATTTTTTCAGTAACACGTTTTTATTGCTTGTTTTTTGCCAAGTAGTTGTAATTCGACTAGGTTTTTCACCAAAGAGCATGGTGTGATGCCAACTTGTTTTAAAGTGAACTTTGTAGTGGATGATAACTAAAAAAAGGATGTCTTGATGCATGCCATAACCATGGATAAGACTGTTGGTTGTATGTAAACCTCACTATATTGAATTTTTGGTTGTGTTTGTGCTGTGGGCAAACTCACAATCAATTTGTGCTCCTGCGGCATAATTGATTAAAAGCGTGGGATCTTTTTTCCTCCTCGACCTGAGGAATTCACTAAAAACGGAAGCTTTACTGAAAATAGAATACCTAATAAGTCTAAGAAAGATGCTCCCACAAAGACAGAGTACTTTTACAACACATTGGAAATGTTTACGATGAAAGACATGACTTTCTCTTGATACAAGGCAGATCATGTGGAACTTTGGCAAAGATAAAGGAAACACAAAGCTGATAACTGCTTCCAGACTTGATTTCTTCAGGTCAAGTTTGATTTGTGAATTTGACGTCCCTTTCTTCGCTGCCATTCTCTTCCTTTTATACTTACTTGCCATTTGGTTGAGTTGTGTGTTGATGATGATTATGTCCTTCTACAGATAAATTGTAGAAAATAACTACCACTAAATGAAAAAAAACCCACTTAAAAAATAACTACTACCACTTAGATAATACCCACTAATAAGTAACCAACAACACTTATCCCCTATCAATAGGAACATATTTTCAATTGTTTGTTTCTTTCATGAGAAAATAGCTTCTGATTTGAATTCTGCATTATCTCCTTTAGAAATAATAATAAAAAGTAAATGCCATTTTTAGTGGTATTTGATTAAAATAAGTGTTAGCCCTATGGTTGGATAACCTAGGCTTACATCTTGTTTTGATGATGACAAACATTGATTCTATATAGGGTAAGATGTATCATATGATAGTCAATTAAGCACAACAATCTCACATAGAAGACTCAATCATTGCTCGTATACGCAAGATATGTCAATTTATCTCATATAGCAATTAAGCTTGTAGCTAGCTTCCCTAGCTAAAACAAGATATGCTCTTCCGATGATGTTCTCTCAAAACACACAATCACATAGCATATAGAATCAAGATTATTTCTTCCCCTTTGTCATCAACAAAGAGACAAGTGTATGCATGTGTGAAGAGATAGTTATAAGCAAGATAATGGCGTGAAGTGCATATAACTCATGAATTTATAAGGATGACATCAAGAGTTCCCTTATGATCCAAAGAAAGATATGCAATGTAGTTCAATAATCTTATCTACTTCATGCATATTTTAAGAGTAACAAGATAGTATATGATTCAAGCATGTAAGCCCCCCTTATCAAGTTATCTTATGCATATTCCATCATAATATATGCTTCCCCTCAATCAATGCATGCCAACAATATCAAACAAACACAACTAAATGTCTAACCGAGTCATGCTCTCTTTTTGGCATTACCAAAAGGGGTGTGTGTAAGAATGGCATTGTGAAGCATTAAGACAACATAATTTCAACATGAAATTTCCACAAAGCAAATGATGGTCATCAACGATCAATATTTCCGATATAAGTGCAAGAGGACCATACATTGGCAAGGTTCACATTAATTCTCAACAAGCAAGCTATTTATAGATTTGACAATTTAAGCATACTTGATAACATATAAGTTTAGCACATAGCACAATGTTGAGAAGATCATTAAGTTTTACCCTCTTGGTGAATTACCAAGGAATTGAGCTCATGAGTGATCATTCTTGAAGTCCATTTTCTTGACACGTTTTGAGGCTCTCCTCATTTGAAGTAGCATGTCCAATCTCGGAATGCTTACTCCTCCTTAAGATTTAGCTTGTTGCTCCTCCTTCTCAAAATTTTCTTGGAGCCTTCTCCTTGTTGCTATTTGCCTTTAGCTTTGAACAACCTACAATTACAATTTAGGTCTAACTTTTGGTACCCACATTTTCTTGGGTCCATGAGTGTTAGTCTTAGCAACATTAAGAAACACTTTAACAACCCCATTTTCTTTACACATCCAACATAAACAATTCTACAAGGACAATAACTAGTCATATGTCCTTTCTTGTTGCACCAACCACAATGTGTAAATGGTGTGTAATAGTTCTTTGGTTGTCTTGGAGGAACATTTAACCTAGCTTGTTGTTTAAAAACTTTAGGAGGCAAGGTGAGGGGATCTAATCCAACACCGCCTTTATTTAGGCCAACTCTTTGGTATCCAAGCATGACATCCAAGTTGTTTTTACCATCAACAAATTTTTCAAGGCATCTTTTCAAATCACAAATCTCAAGTTTTAAATCTTCATTTTGTTTTTCTAGAGCCAAAGTTTTGCAAGAGATTTGTTTTGAGCTATTTAAATCTTCATTTTGTTTTTCTAGAGCCAAAGTTTTGTAAGAGATTTGTTTTGAGCTAGGAGTGTTAGCAATTAATTCAACCAAATCATTATTCACATGCTCTACATATAAGTGGCTAGATATGCATTCATTCTTGGCATGCAACTCATTATTTTCACTTTTTAAGTCATTTAGCTCTTTTCAAATCGCACGCACTTGTTTTTTCAAAGCACAATTTTTCTTGGCTAATTTCATGGATTCTTCATATAAAAGAGCGTAAGCATCATAAATATCATCATTGGAAAAATTGCTATCACTATCACTATATGAAGAATTTACCTCATCTTCTTTTTGAGCCATGAAGCATAGATTTGAATCTCTATCATCGAAATCACCACATTCATCTCCACTTGAGTCATTATCGCTCCAAATAATGGCTTTAATTGATGTCTTTATGGAGTGCTTCTTTCTTGCCTCGTTCTTCTTCTTATTATCCCTTGAGGTACTCTCCATACTTGACTCGTTCTTGCTCTTGTGCAAGTTTCCATCTTTCTTCATTTTGAGATACTCATTAAATTCCTTTGCAAATATATCAATCTCTTTGTTATTCAAGTCTTTCTCATCCGCACATGAAGATTGATCCGTTGTTGATGAAGCTTTAAGAGCAATGCACTTCTTCTTCTTCTTTGGAACTTTTGCCCGGATGATTCGAGTTGCATTTCATAGGTCATCAATGAGCAAATTAATTCATCCAACGGAAAGGTATTAAGATCCTTTGATTCTTGAAGTGCGGTGATTTTTGCATTCCATTCTCTAGGTAATGACTTAATTACCTTTCTCACAAGATCACCGTTAGAGAAATATTTTCCTAATTGTTTCAAAGTATTAACAATTTTAGTGAAACGAAAATTCATTTCCATAATAGATTCATCGAAAAATATTTGAAACAATTCATATTCTCTATGCCATAAATTCATCTTTGAATCTCTTAGAAGAGAAGTCCCTTCATGAGTGACTTGAAGTGTATCCTACATACTCTTAGCCGAATCACACGTAATAACTCGATTGAGTTCATTTGAGTTTAGAGCACAAACAAGACAATTCTTAGCTCTAGAATTCATGCAAAGCATATTTCTATCATAGTCATTATATTCGGATTTCTCCTTTGGCACAAGCTTATTCCTAATCCTCATGGTTGGAACATAAGGGCCATCTTCAACAATTTTCCACATTTCATAATCTAAAGATTCTAAAAATACTCGCATCTTAATTTTCCATATACTATATGAAGACCCATCAAAAAGTGGAGGTCTAGTAATAGAACTCCCCTCAAGACTAGGAAACGCCATGATCTTTTAACTCTCTAGGTGTTAACCAAAAAATCAAGAGTCGAGGCTCTGATACGACTTGAAACCAATAAAACAACCCTAGAGGGGGGTGAATAGGGTTTTTGAAATATAATAGGGAATTTAAACCAAGCACAATCATAAATCTCAAACAAACCAAGTAATACTTCAATGAAGATGCTAACTAAACAATCTCAAACAATTAAAGAGCAATAAGTAAAGAGATTGAGTTAGAGATACTTGACAAGGATATTTAAATGGTTCGGCTTGATATACCCTCAAGCCTACATTCACCTCTTCAAGGAAGTCTCTTGCAAGAGTACTAGAATCCACTAGCAACAATCTTCTTCCGGGTCAAGATCAAAACCCTTACAACACTTGGTGATATCCCCACACCAAGCACAAGCCTTGAATCCACAAAGCTCACCCAAGACTTGACAAACCCAAGCCTTGATCACAATCCTTTTACAAAGATCAAATGTGTACAAAGAAAACCTCTTGAAAGGAAATGAGTACAAATAAAGCTCTAGTGCAATAGAGATATGAGAGAATTGATGACTTGAAGGATGCTCACTCTCAATCAAAGAATTGCTCACAAAGATGCTCTTTTTAATGATGTAAAATCATGAAGATGAAGAGAGAAAAGTTTAATCTATGAGCCTTGATGTTTCTCTATTGAATGAAGACTTAGAATGTGGTTTCCATGGTGTATGATGAAGCCCCAAATCATTTATATAGAGAAGAGATCAAATATAGCCGTTATAGGCATAAAGTGGGCAAAACTGCCATTGCAGTCGACTGTAACCCAATGCAGTCGACTGTAATCCCTCTAAAATAGCCGTTGGAGTTTTGTCCTCGAAAATAGCCGTTGGAACTGAATTTTGACCAATGCAGTCGACTGCATTGGAATGCAGTCGACTGTATTACCCTACTGCCTATCGGCTGCCTCACGGAACCCCCTTTCCTATTTTGGGCATAACTTTCTCTAGAAAAATCGGGAGATTGTTAGCCCTATGGTTGGATAACCTAGGCTTACATCTTGTTTTGATGATAACTACACATTGATTATGTTCTAATGTGTGCTTTGAGTATATTCTTAGTAGGTATATACATACACACTCATGAAGACACATTTGAGAAGTTGGATAGATGGATTAAAGCCAAAGAAGCTTAAAGTTATAGTGGACATGCTATAGAAGCTTCATCAAGTCCAATGTCGAAGAGCAACAAACAATGCATCGGCTAAGTTACTATCGATTATAATTGATCTTTCATATTATGTAACTAGTCTTGGTTTGATGCTTGGATTGATTACTATGACCTAAAAAGACCTTAGGACACCTTGTGCATTGCATGTGAGTTCATAATCATTCAAATGAGTGTGGTTCTTGAAAATGAGTGAACTTTGGAGCTTACTCAGATTTTCTCAAAAATGTTTTTGGTGCTTTGATAGAACTTTTCATTAGCTTTCCAACGCAAAAAACGGCACCTCAATCCGATTTTTCTAGAGAAAGTTATGCCCAAAATAGGAAAGGGGGTTCCGTGAGGCAACCGATAGGCAGTATGGTAATACAGTCGACTGTAATTGAATACAGTCAACTGCATTGGTCAAAATTCAGTTTCAACGGCTATTTTCGAGGAAAAAACTCCAACGGCTATTTTAGAGGGATTACAGTCGACTGCATTGGGTTACAGTCGACTGCAATGGCAGTTTTGCCCACTTTATGCCTATAACGGCTATATTTGATCTCTTCTCTATATAAATGATTTGGGGCTTCATCATACACCATGGAAACCACATTCTAAGTCTCCATTCAATAGAGAAACATCAAGGCTCATAGATTAAACTTTTCTCTCTTCATCTTCATGATTTTACATCATTAAAGAGAGCATCTTTGTGAGCAATTCTTTGATTGAGAGTGAGCATCCTTCAAGTCATCAATTCTCTCATCTCTCTATTGCACTAGAGTTTCATTTGTACTCATTTCCTTTCAAGAGGATTTCTTTGTACACATTTGATCTTTGTAAAAGGATTGTGATCAAGGCTTGGGTTTGTCAAGTCTTGGGTGAGCTTTGTGGATTCAAGGCTTGTGCTTGGTGTGGGGATATCACCAAGTGTTATAAGGGTTTTGATCTTGACCCGGAAGAAGATTGTTGCTAGTGGATTCTAGTGCTCTTACAAGGGACTTCCTTGAAGAGGTGGATGTATGCTTGAGGGTATATCAAGCCATTTAAATCTCCTTGTCAAGTATCTCTAACTCAATCTCTTTACTTATTGCTCTTTAATTGTTTGAGATTGTTTAGTTAGCATCTTCATTGAAGTATTACTTGGTTTGTTTGAGATTTATGATTGTGCTTAGTTTAAATTCCCCATTATATTTCAAAAACCATATTCACCCCCTCTAGGGTTGTTTTATTAGTTTCAATAAGTGTTGGTGCAAACATTCCCCTACTGGCTCAAGCAATTGGATACTTGAAAATTGTAAAGAGTAATATTTTTTAAAGGGAAAGCATTTTCGATATTGACTTCCAGTATTCAGTGAAAGCATTTTTAATATTGATTAGCCATTGATTGGCTTTAGCTGGACGAATATAACATTGGAGTGTATTAAAAGAAAATATGTATTCACCATCGATAGCGTTGCACTCCTCAAAGTGGAAGCATTTTTTTACTTTCGATAGCCTTGCATTTTTCACTATCGATAAGCCATATATTGGCCTAAACTGCACCATCTTGATTTTGCATACACCAGTATCAAGACAACATTAACTATCGGTACACCAGTATCAAGATAACATTAACTATCGGTAAACCAATCACTATCCATAAGCTTGCACTCTTCAAAGTGAAAGCATTTTCACTATCGATTAGACATGGATTGGTTTTAGCTCTCCATATACCGGTGTCAAGACAACATTGAAGTGTCTTAACACTTGTTAGTCATTTCTTACTTAATAAGAGATATAACTCAATAAAAATAAATTAAACAATGACCAGAGTTGGCCAAGCCACTAAACAAACCATGACCATTTTTTGCCAAGCCACTAACCAAATCAACCTATAAAATGGCTACTGACAAGCCAATCGATTAAGCCTTTCTGAATTCAACATGCATGGAGAACAATAAAAACAAGGGCAAATTACACTTATATTCCTGAGGTTAGGGTATAATTACAGTCCATGACAACGAGTTTCAAAATGTAACATTCCGTGACCAAACACTTTTAAAATGTATCAGCCGTGTCCATCCGTTAGGGTTCCGTCCAAAAATTGTACTTTTTGTATGATGTCATCAATATGTATTTTTAAAATAACGATACTACCCCTTGTACTGTATATACTGAATATTTTTTAAAAATTTAAATTAAAATTTCAAGCCTTAATTTAGAGTCACAATTAGGATTTTATTGAAACCATAATTTGCAAATTAGAGTTTTCCTGAAACTCTAATTTCCAAATTAGGTCCAATCCCTCACCCCCGACAGCCCCTTCCCTCCCCGCCGGTAACCCCTTCCCTCCCCGCCGGTAGTCCCTTTCCCTCACCCCGGTAGCCCTTTCTCTCCCCGCCGGCAGCCCCTTCCCTCCCCGCCGGCAGTCCCCTTCCCCGCCGACAGCCCTTTCCCTCACCCCGGCAGCCTTTTCCCTCCTCGTCGGCAGTCCCCTTCCCCGCCAACAACCCCTTCCCTCACCCTGACAGCCTCTTCCCTCCCCGCCGACAGCCCTTTCCCTCACCCCGACAGCCTCTTCCCTCCTCGCCGGTAGTCCCTTTCCCCGCCAACAGCCCCTTCCCTCACCCCGGTAGCCCCCTTCTCCTCCGGCAGTCCCTTCTGTTATTCGCCGAACAAAGCAGATCCACCACCGTCGCCGTCGCTCTTCCCCCTCCATCTCTTCTCTCCTCCCCCGCAGCAGGGGTGCGGCGATTGGGGGCTGTCCTTGACCCCGTTCATGCAGAAGTGACAGAAATGGGGTTGGGGGCGGGGGGGAGGGTGGGGGCGCAGAGGGTGGGGGGTGCTGGGTGTGGGGAGAGGAAGAATAAACAGTAAATTAAGTGGGTAGTTTATTTTAAAGTCAGGGGCAATCAAGTCTTTTTGTCAAAACCGTTAAGTATTTTTGTATTCCCTTTGTCAATGGACATAAGTGTTACATTTTGAAACTTTGTGTCCTCGCGTGTAATTACCCTCAAACCTCAGGGACATAGGTGTAATTTGCCCTAAAAACAAATAATATTTGACTATGTTTGCAGTTCTGGAGAACTACTGAATTAATACTCTACCTTGGTGGATTCCATAAATCCAAATAGGGTATCTTTCTTCAAAAAATGTAACACCAATTGGCTCCCAAAATACATGTTTTTATCAGATTTCATGGGGTCAAAAACTTGAAACTCACTAACAATAGGGAATTTTGAATTGACAGCCACGGTTGGCTTGCTATACACGCTGCATGAAAAAAGCTCTTTTTTGCATTCAGCCATAATAGACTTGCAAACTTGTCCCCCAACCATATCGATTAGATCTCCTTTTGATGTATCAATTCCAACTAAGAATAGACATGATTGTTCAACTTTTTCTGCCATTTTTGGCATGATTTTTATTTTACTAAAATTATTTGTGCCATTTTTTGTGTAAGTTTTAGCCAGTTATATTAATAAATTCAACACAACGAATATTTTTCACGCAATTCATCCAATAACTCACTTGAATTGCCACGAGATACCATTTGAAGTTGGCTTTTGTGAAACGACTCCTCTTGATGGTAGTGTGTTTTTTTTTTAGGAACCATGAATTGGTTGCGTCCATCTTTTAAATATTATCTTGTCTCAACATGTTTAGCAATCATTCCATTTTCAATATTCAAAGAGTAGGGTATAACTTTTTAACCTCTAAAAAAGATGGATGATCTACACCCATCAAGATTTTAATATAGTTTTCAAACTTATGTAATTCATTAGAGGTATCTACCAAAATCGTTGGTAGAATAGGTTGGATATGGTTTGCATCAATGCAATCCATTAGATTATAGCGAAATCCCATTAAATCATCTACTGTCGACTTCATATAAAATGAAAGAGACAATGATTCAAATTCCTAGGCAACAATGACGCCGAAGTACAACATTTCCATCAAATCTATCTGGATTTTGGCCTTTAATTCATCAAATCGGGCATGTAATTTCAAGAAGGTACTTGGAAACATATTTTCAGACAACCTAAATTCTAGTAGTTGTCATTTCCCTTTATAGTTTAAAAGGGTCCCACCGGGCATGCCAATGTTGGCGCTGTGGGCAAACTTACAATAAATTTGTGCACCTGCAGCACGATTGATTAAAAGTGTGGGATCTTTTTTTGTTCCTCGGGCCTAAGGACTTCACTAAACAGGAAAACTTTACTAAAAATAGAATACTTAATAAGGCAGGAGTTCCTATCGATATCATGTGGAAACTTTGACAAAGTTAAAGGAAAAATAAAACTGATAGCTTCTGGACTTGATCTCTTCAAGTCAAGTTTGATTTGTGAATTTGACGACCCTTTTTCCATTGCCTTTCTTTTCCTTTCATAATTGTTTGCCATTTGATTGTGTTGTCTATTGATAATAATTTTGTCCTTCTACAGATAGATTGCAAAAATAACTATCACTAAGAACTACCCACTTAAAAAATAACTACTACCACTTAGAAAATAACTATCGATCAATAAGTAACCAACAACACTTATCCCTTATCAATGGAAACACATTTTCAGATGTTAGGCTCTGTTTGAGAACACTTTTTTGTTTTGTTTTCAGTTTCCAAAAAAAATAAAATTTTAAGATCAGCTTAAATTTTTTTTTTTACAAAAACAAGTGAGTGTTTGATAACCCATTTTTTATTTTGAGTTTTTTTTTTGCGGTGGTGGGGCGTGGCGGTGGCTGGTGGCTGCCGGAGGTGGCCACCGACCGCCGGTGGTGGTCGCCGGAGGTTGCCGCCGACGATGGTGGCCGGAGTTAGCCGCCGGCAACCGTCGGTGGTGGTGACCGGAGGCCAAAAAAAAAACTAAAACTGAAAAAAAAAAACTCATTTTTGGAGTTTTTTTTTTCTTCTTCAGTTTAAAAAGTGGTTTTTTAAACTGAAAAAGAAAAAAAAAAAAAGGTTACCAAACACAATTTTTTTTTCCAATTTCCAAAACTGGAAAAACAAACTGTGTCAAACAGGACCTTAGTTTCTTCCATGAGAAATTAACTTCTGATTTGAATTCTTCATTATCTTCTTCAGAAAAAATAAAAAAGGTAAATGCCATTTTTAGTGACACTTAATTAAAGTGAAGTGATTAGTGAAAAATACGTGTTGGTTGAATAAAAACTGTGTTTTTGAAAAGTTTAACATCATGCAAAGTGCCATCTGTACCCACCCAGCCGCCCGAAACGTTCATGTGACTTCTTCACCGTTCTACCCCGCCATCGGGCTTGGAGAGGATAATACCAACCCCGGATATGGTGTCTCCCTCTCTCCTCTTAGATAACAGTTAGGGTATTTATTTACCACATGATCCAGGTATGGTGACTTTATTCAATAGTGCCCCTCTTAGTTGTATTAAGCATTTTATACTTCCTTATATCGATGAACACTTTGTTTTCCATTTTCCCTTAAAATTCTAACATACATACAAAAATATTTAGGTATTACTTAAACAGTAACAAAAACGTGTTTTCAGCTTTTTTTACCCAAACTTAACCCAATATAAGAAAAAATAGCTAATTTTTTTTTTTGGTGAAAATATTAAAAGTACATGACCGTATTTTCAATCTGAATACGAAAATCATGAAAACGAAAATACAAAATAAAAACAGAAAACAAATATGGTAAATTCCGAACATGAACATTTAAAAATGTTCACGATTGTGTTCATGAACATAGTGTTTGTATACTAAATTAATACTTTTATAAGTAAGGCATAGTTAATTATAAATATATTCATGTAAAATAAACTTAAAAAAAAACTTGATAACCTAAAATCAATTAACTAAAAGATCAAGCCCACTTATAAACCAAAATATAAGCCAAGCCCAAGTCCAAGTCCAAGTCCAAAAATAACCCCCAAATCCCAGTACCCTTTCTTCCATACTTATTCTTAATTCTAGCCGCACCTCTTTGTCTTCTCCTATACCTTCTCTCGGATTTTCTGAATCTCTTTCTCTCTCTCTCTCACGCATACTAACACATCAACCAATATCATGGCGCCTCCCTAGCTCAGCGGCGCAACCAGCAACGCGTTGCCTCCCTCAATAGCGAACACACCCACGAACGACTCACGCACCAACCATCACAACATGGCAAGCACTTCCCAACGTGGTTTGTTTCTTCTTTAAGATCCAGAGACTCGTAAATATCTATTGAAGCGCTCCATTTCTCGCGATTTGGTCAACAACAATATGTTTCTGTCATTTTTCCTGGTTTTTTTTCTCCAACTTTATGTGGTTGGAATCTCAAAAGTTTCGCATCTGGAGTTTTTGGTCTTATTGAACCAGAAAAGGAACGAGCTTAAAATGCTTGAGTTCGGTTTGTATAGGTTAAACGAACAAACTGAGTCGAGCCCGAACTTTTTGAGTAGTTTCACAAACCATGTTCAAACGAACATTTCAGTCACTTCTACAAACTTGAGCCGAGTTCAAACATGGCCTGAGCTATACAAACCGAACACAAACACACCCTTGTTTGGCTCGAACTCGGTTTGCATGCAGCCCTACATATGAAGTACAATAATAGCACAATATAATTTTAATAATAACATGTTACAAAAATAAGTAAAACTAATCTCACTAAAATATGGCAATCAAGCTGAGACTTTGTCCTAAAAGTTTGATTCGTGCCCTCTGGAACTAGTGGCTCGGTTCGATGGGTTTCACGGCATGCAAGCCCCAAGATTACTCTATAGTATTATTTCTGTTTTGCAACGGAGATTCATGAACAACCCTCTTGACTTTCATATTCCACAACACAGACAAGATCAAATTATATGGACCAAAATATAAGTCTAGAGTGGTACGAACCAAAATATAAGTTTAGGGTGTTTCGTGCACACACCCAAAACTATGAAATTTTATGCGTTATTAATCTTGTTTTGAAAAGTTATACACCGTGCATAGTGCCCCCGGAGCGAGGCGGGTGGCACATCCTCACCCTCCCCTTTTAGATAGTAGTTAGGGGTGTTTATTTATCGCATGATCCTTGTATGTGACTTTTACCTCACTGCTCTCGGTTGTATTAAGCATTTTATACTTTCCAAAATCCATGAACTCATTGTAGTCTCTTTGTTGCTCTTTGACTCCACTGTCGACCCTCTTTCCAAATACAAAAAATACTTCTCCCAAAGACAAAAATTTGAACTTTCTTATGCAAACACATATGTAGACTCGGGAAGAATTTAAATGCCCACCGAAGACCTGGCCCCTCCTATATGTGTTTTAGCAAAGTCCAAATTTTTTAGACAAAAGGAAAAACATATATTAAAGCTGGTGCATTTAAAAGGAAATCATGTCCTCTCTTCTTGTCATCCTTCCATATGTATTACCATAAGTTACGGTCAACCATAATTAACTCTGCTTCCCACTACATGGCAACATAACAATTGCTTTCAACCATTTTATTTTCGTACTTAAGATATGGTTTTATCTGCTTGGTTCTTTGTATTGTATGGTTCACACTTTGGAGTGGGAGGTGGACCTCTGGACAATATTATAAAGCACAAGGAGACTTGATGTATTTTGTAAAAGAAAGAAACAATGAACCACATAAACAGTTAGTGTATAATTAATGGTGAAGACGAAAAGGATATCCCACAATGTTTATTTGGAAGTTGGAATGATGTGACTGACTTCTTGTAATGTACGCCGGAAATGGAGAAAGAAGAACAATTCTCCACGAACAACTGCCGTCTAAGCGTACCAAACAAAGTGCTAGTCATTGAACCCACGTAGGGATTGACAGGGGCAGAAACAGAATTATTTTTTTCAGGGAGTGCAAAAATTATATTGAATTCACCAAAAAAAATTTAAAGTAAAATAATATTAAAAAGTTTTCTATATAATCACTTAAATTCAACTGAAATTAAACTAAAATTAAATTAGCCAAACATATATTCTAAACCTCTATATAATCACTAAAATTAACATATATAATCATCTAAGTACGCCCAGCAAACCTGGGATTCTAACAACAACTACTTGTCCACAACCTCATCATCCTTTGTCTGTCACTCTCAGTGCAATCAAGTTGTACATTATGCATAAGTTATTGTACATTAGAGTGCATAATTAACCACTTAAATTGATAACCCAACTAGCAAGCTAGATAATCAGCACATAGCGCAGCTTCAAATCAAATTTTCAACTAAACATTGCGCAAGATTCAAGTAAGACGCTAAGTTCACGTTTTAGTTACAAACAGGAAATGGAAAACATAGATAAAATCATGAGAAGTTTGTACCTCCCCTCCATAAGCAATTTTTTCAAAATTTCAGCAGAACCACCTTCATAAGCAATTTTTTCAAAAGTTCATGGGGGGCTTCAGCCCCTCCTTGTCACCATGCAGGTCCGCCCCTGGGGATTGATATTCGAGACGAAAATGAGGATGTGGATTTTGGTTATCAGCTTTTGTTATACGTTATCTCTACAATAACAACTTAAGAATACAAAAAATTATCAGCAAAAATATTTTGTCGCTGTTCTTCAAATTTGAAGTAACAATTTTTTTCTTGCTAAAACGTATTTAGTTACATTTTTCTATTATAACAGAAGTTTCTAATCTGTGAAATTTATAAGAAAGGATTAAAATTGTAAGGGAAACGAAAGAGATGTCCACAAATAACTATATGCTCTAGCGAGGAACAAACTTAGTTACATATATTCAAGTACATATCTACACGAATGTGTTTTTTAAGATGCCATGAAATATTTATACGCATCCTTCTACCTATTTGCACATCCCTTTCAATTGTAATTATTGTATATGAATTATTATCACCATAAATCAATACTTCAGTGTCGAAGATGCTTGAAGGTGGTGAGAAAATAGTAAAAAACCTGTATACATAGGCTCACCCATTTATTGTGACAAAAAATGTATAAACACATATTACCAGCCAAAAAAGAATATGCTTATTCAAGTAAAATAACTATAAAAAAAACCCCATTTTTGGTGATATTTTTGTTAAACGTTAACGGTAATTACCAAATAAATATATGCGTGACACTACGTTGTTGTTAAAAGTGTGATCATAAGGCCCATTGAGAAGAATACAGAGTAATTACAGTTCCTTTTTATCGACGCTACTGGCTTTGTTGTCCTTCACTTCTTGTGTCAAAATTTTCTCAGAAGCAAGACTTTAGACAACTCTTAACTAGCTCGAGGTGACTAATAATTTTTCTCGCTAATCTTGCATTTGATCAAAAGATAGAAATGTACATGTATCACTAAAATATACCTCTGCTTACAAAGATCGTTCCTCCCAAGCCCACCATCTACAAATGCCATGAAACTACATTAGCAAAAAATAAAAGTAACCGTGCATAACCTAAAAATCTGGTAAATTACATTCAGTACTTTTGAGTTGATGCTTTAACTCGCTATCCTCACGTTTGAAAATTATACTTACACCCTTCATAATTAGATTTTTGTAAAATGGTATTAATATTTTTGATAAAAATGACTTAATTACCCTTACATGTGTAAAGAATTTTAAGCAATAATGAATAACTTTCAGAAGCCAATTGCAAATCCTATACCATAACCACAACACCCACCACCACCACCAGCAGAACTACCCACCACTAAATGATCCTATGACGATAGACCTTCCACAAACCCACCACCATCATATCAGCTACAAAACCACCACCATAGACCGCCAGCACAAACTGATCCCACTAACCCTAACCAATTGCACTGCCAAAAACACATCAACAACCCCAGACGCACCACCCGTGAGACAGATCGACAATCACGACTCCCGCACCACCAACTAATTTCACCACCCAAAAACATACCATTCTCAATCGATCCCACGACTACTAAGCCATCGTAACCACCGATCCCTCTTGCAACACAATTGCACCGCCAAAACTCAATTTCACCAACACAAATTAAATCCACTACTACACGAGATTCACACCAAACCCATTCTTGGGGGAGGGGGGGGGGGGGGGTCTGGAAACTCATAATGTGGCATAAAAAATCGGTTAGTCTTGTTGGTGGTGGTGGTGATTGGGTTATAAGTATGGAACCCTCTATGGTAGGCAGTAGTGGCTTTGATTTTGGGACATGATTGAATTGCTAAAATGATGGTATTAGGGTATTTTTAGATTTTCAAGATTTTAACGCTGAAACAGATAAAAAATAACGGAAGAAAGTATATGATGCACAAAACAAAGTATGAAAGGGTGCCTGTACTATTTTTCAAAAGAAATACTCCTTCCGTCCGTAATTAATTTATCGTGTTTGACTTGTATACTTATTTAAGATATGAGTCATACTTTATGAGTTTTTACTTCTACTCCAAGAGAGAAACATAGAGGGGGAGGGAAGAAACTAAGAGATGAGACATAAATATTAGTTGGTAGGGAATTAAATGTGGAGAGAGAAATAAAATAAAAAATAATATAAAAAGAGTAAACATGAAAAAATACTTATGAAATTTTTCTTAATTCTGATCAATTTTTTTTAAATAGCTTAAAAAAGATGATCAATTTTTTTTTAGAAGGAACCAAGTAGATAAGATGGATAGGAAACACATGGACTCCAAAGCAGCGAATGTGATTTACATACAGGAGACTTCTTGACCCCACGGGAGCTAAGTTGTACACGAGTGACTATTTATTCGGCGCGGGGAGGGATGTGGGTCCGTCCTGACGCGCCCATTGGTTTATACAATTTCCTGAACAGAAAAATCAACGACTTTTACAAAGCATTAAAAAAATACACTCAATTATTGCAATCATAAAACTTTAAATTATCTTTTTTTTTTTTGGCCATCTTTACAGCCAAAAAGGATATCTCAGAGCTAACAATATTCCACAGCCAACTGTATTCTCCTGTTTTCTTCCCACTCGTTTACTTCTTTGCGCAAATCTCGCTTCCCTCAATTCTCTCCCCCTTTCTTCCTTACTAAAAAAGACTCATGAACACCCCCCTCCTCTTTTCCCATACGTTGAACCCGTAACCATTATGGCCGGCGGAGACACGGTGGTCGTTGCAGGCAGGGCCGCCACAGTACAGTCACTGCTCCGCCTTATACAGGATGTTGGGCGGATCTCCGTTGGCGGGTTCGTGGGTCCCTTCAAAAAAGACTGCACTGACCTGACGCGTAGGATCGCCTTGCTTTCGCACTTGATCGACGAGTTGAGGCCGATGAATGAGTCGGGCTCGTCGAATCAGGGTTCTTGCCTGAATGATCTGACTGTGGCGCTTCACGCTGCCAAGGGACTGCTGTTGGCCGCTGGCGGCCTTGATCCCGCCATCTCCTCCGTACGTCTTTTCACTCTTTAGTATTGTTACATTCTGTTTCAACTAAATGGATCGTTCAGCGGAGGCTAAAAGCGTCGCTAATGCATTTCCTAGCAAAGGGGCGTGCTTTTAGATATATCCCGGGCTAATTTAATACTGCTTGTATGTTGACTTGATAAACATAGTAGGCTTGAGATGTTGAGGTTTTATTGCAATCTGCTCATAGTATGTGTCGGATTGTAGCCGTTGGCCGTAAAATTAGGGGTTAGCCTAACTAAGATTTTAGATGCTGAATTCGATTGCTATGTGCACTCTTTTATCTTTTGGTGCATTATTGATTGTAGTTCTAGTCTGATCTAAGGAGAAATTGCCAATTTGGAGCACTAATATGTATGGAGTCAGTTATTGTGGAAACCCAAACCAATGCAATAAATGGCTATGGACTAAGTGGGCTTGCTGTTGAATCTTCCACAGATGATTTGGGTGCCTGAAGACCATTTAAATGCATTCATTTGATGATTTTTGAACCATTATAATGAGGTTGTCCAACAGAAACTATGTGGGTCGGATAAATTCCACGGTAACGCCTCAATAATGAGTTTTATTCTGACTATGGGAAATTGTAAATACTCAATACATGGTATTGACGGCAAATGCTGGATGCTAATGAGGAGCTATCTACTCATCTGTTGATGATCTGGTGCTGCACAATTGTTTGGGCTTGCACAGATGACACTTGTTATGAGGCATGTATTTTGATGATATTAACCTCTCGCAACACTGTCCTTCTGAAAAAGATAATTAGTTTGGGTAGATAAGATGCATCCCTTTGAATCAACTATATAAATGAAGAAAAACATAGGACTTCACCATTAAGATCTCTTGGCAATCGCCAATGTCTGATAGGCATGCACGTCGTAAGTGTCCTTCTCGATTTCTACTTGCCACCAGACAAGAGCTAGCTCCAGCTGTCACTGAAGGTTTGACAGAACAGTGTTTATTTTGTTCATTAATTTGGTCAAAGGCAAGCCTATAATTCAGTAAAGTTAATAGACCAAATTCCCAGTTGGATAATCATAAGCTAATCGTTGATCATTAGTGGAATGTTTCTCTATGATTCATGCTAGTATAGAGTAAATGCTATTCTTGTACCTTCAAATTATGAGTTATGGGATTGGATTCTGTAGTCATGCACGACCTTAAAGAAAAGTTTGGTACCTCTCTGAAATTTCTCTATCTGTTATTGAAGGATGGAGCAGCCAAGAAGATTCTGTTCCAGTTTCAATGCGTGACATGGAAATTGGAGAAAGCATTGGGAAACTTACCATACGATCATTTTGACATCTCAGAGGAAGTACAAGAACAGGTAGGCTTTAGCTTTATATAACGTGCATATCTCGACAGAATGTGGTTGTCACACTTCCTTTGTCTGCCAGGTTGACTTGGTGAGATCGCAGTTGAGAAGAGCGGCAGAAAAATACGGCGGCGCTCTAACGTCAAATTTGGCATCTCGTGCTATATTCCAGCCTCTGGACAAAGAGATTGATCCGCTGCAGTCAGGAATAAGAGTAATTGGAAGCCTTCAAGTGGAAAATGTCAGCAATACAGATAATGGAGTTAAAGCGAAGGGAGAAAGCATTTCAAAACGTGGTTCTTCAAAAGGTTATGGTTCTGATCAAATGATCCAAAAGTTGGAAAAAATGAGGAACTCGCCTGCAACATCCATGGTCTGTGAGTCGAACACTGTTGATGCTAACCGCAGAGACAACTCAATCACCAAGAGCTCACAGGAAGATAAGAAGCTTGATGTTCCTGTGATTCCTGATGATTTTCTATGTCCTATTTCACTTGAACTGATGAGGGATCCTGTTATTGTATCCACAGGACAGGTACAGTTTGCATCCCCGTGGTCATTTAATCCTTCTGACTTAATTATCAAAAAGTTTTACCGAGACAAAACCAGTTTGCTGTAATTAATTTCTAATATTATCTTCACCTGATTCTACAGACATACGAGAGATCTTACATACAGAGATGGATAGACTGCGGGAATACGACGTGCCCAAAGACTCAACAGAAACTTCAGCATTTCACTCTAACCTCAAATTACGTTTTGAGAAGTCTAATCACTCAGTGGTGTACAGATCATAATATTGAGCAGCCGACAGCATTAACAAACGGGAGAATGAAGAAGAGTGATGGATCGTTTCGCGAAGTTAGGGGGGATATTGTAGCCATTAAAGCACTTGTCCAGAAGCTATCAAGCCGGTCCATTGAGGAATGCAGGGCCGCAGTGACTGAACTCCGGTCACTGTCCAAAAGAAGCACGGATAACAGGATATTAATCGCAGAAGCAGGAGGTATTCCAGTTCTGGTCAACCTATTGACGTCCAAAGACAGTGTAACACAAGAAAATGCTGTGACATCCATTCTCAACCTCTCAATATATGAACATAACAAGGGACTCATAATGCTTGCTGGTGCTGTTCCTTCTATCGTCCAAGTCCTGAGAGCTGGAAGCATGGAAACAAGAGAGAATGCAGCAGCAACCCTATTTAGCTTGTCACTAGCAGATGAGAACAAAATCATAATTGGTGCATCTGGAGCAATAATTGCTTTGGTGGAATTGCTCGAGAAGGGAAGCACAAGAGCGAAGAAAGATGCTGCAACAGCTCTATTTAACTTGTGTATTTATCAGGGAAACAAGGGCAGAGCTGTCAGGGCAGGGATCATTACAGCATTGTTGAAGATGCTCACAGATTCGAGCAGTTGCATGGTGGATGAAGCTTTGACTATACTTTCAGTTCTAGCTGGTCACCATGAGGCCAAGGTTGCCATTGTCAAAGCTAGCACGATACCCGTCTTGATAGATCTCATCAGAACAGGTCTTCCGCGCAATAAAGAGAATGCAGCTGCCATTTTACTTTCCTTGTGCAAGAGAGATTCCGAGAATCTTGCTTGTATTAGTAGGCTCGGAGCGGTAATACCCCTAACGGAGCTTGCAAAGAGCGGCACTGACAGAGCTAAGAGGAAGGCTACTTCATTGCTGGAGCATCTGCGAAAGTCGAAACAACTCCAACAGGTGTCTTAGCATCGAGTAACTTATTTTTTCTGTTTCTTTGATTATTTATTGGGTTTTGAGTTTCACACGATTTTTTGTTTCTTTGTCTTGAATATTGAGAACTGACAAATCAAGCATCTGAGAAATAAGGCCATTCTCATGCTTTCCGTGTATTTACTACTGGGTGTGCAAATAACTTATTGATATGTTTTTCTTTTCTATGTATTTTCTGAAGAGCTTGCTTTCCATTCTATTTGTTATGGCGATCGGATAAAAATCGACTTAGTGTATGAGAAATTTCAAGCACAGCAAGAATACTTGTGAAGGGTCTAAAATTTGATATCATGAACAAGTATTTGCTAAGGTATAAATACGTCTAATGACAGCTAGTCACGAAATTGGATACCAAAATTGAATATGGTGTGTGTGCACTGGATACCAAAAAGTAAAAAAGCAGAACCCTTTTTACTGAAAATGAAAGCTGAAGTTGAAAAGAGTTGTATCTAAGGGAAATCCTCTTTTCACACCCTCTATTAAGCTTGTCAATTCCTCATACTGTCGTTATGGGCAAAATATTAAAGACAAAATCTGGCGTGGACGATCATACAAGGGCGTGAAAGTAGACATTTCATGGGTCCTAAGTTTCTTTTCATTATCAGGAGTGAGAACCCGGAAAATAATGAATATCAGGCAAGGAATTCCTTAAACTCCTATCTCAATAACTGCGTTGTTCTATATTTATGTACGCTTATTGTTTATTATTGTTTACCATCGTTGAGTTATTCTTTTCCCGAGCAAAAGGAATGTTCCACTCTTCAACTCTTTGAGGGAGATCATCCCCCCCATGAGATAGATGAAAAACAGATGCAACCTTGTGGGCTAGCACATTATGATTTCTAGGAATAAAATCAAGGGTTGTTTGTTGGAAAGTTTCCTAAGATGATGGGCACCTGCAATAACTACATCCAGATCTCTGTTGGAACTTTCAGCATTGTTGATTGCATCTACCACCAATTTTGCATCAGTTAAGTTAATAATTCGCACAAAATCTGCATCCTCAGCCTTGATGATAGCTTCTCGAATGGCCATCGCCTCCAACAGAGTTGCCTTTTGCAGCCTCCAGTTTCATTGGTTGTTTGATCAGAATCTCACCCCGTTGGTTTCAAGCCACTAATCCTGGTGCAGACTTTCTCAGGTTATTATTTGTCGCTGGGGCTACATTCAGCTTTAACTTTCCAGCAGGGGGGGGGGGGGGGAAGGTTCCTGAACCTCCTTAGGATGTCCATGTCCATGATGAAGATTATTTGTTGTACCGGTGCTGTACTCACAAAATGCCGCTAAATATTTTTTTACGACAAAAAATTGTCACTATAACTTTCAGTAAAAGTGACAAAACACTTTTAATAACAATCTTTTATCACTAAATGTTGGACAACACACGCACCTCTGCTGTACGCAGAGGATCTTGATACCCATGGATCCCATTTGAAATTGTGGAAATACCATTCATTTCTCGCCTTCCGTAGAGAACAGCATTTAATGCAGACCAATCCCTTGGCTGGACCTCTTTCTTTCAACTCTTGATTCCTTTTTGATCATCCATCTCCACCATTCCATTACTCTTTGATGTTGCCAGTCAGCTTCATGTAATCTATGGGGAGATAAGTCCCATGCTCTTTTGGTGACCGAACAACTTACTATTCCTTCCGTCCAAAAAAAAAAAATTAAAAAAATTGATCGTAATTTTTATTGGGCTGTCCTAAAAAATACTTTTTAAAGTAACAAAGATTTCATGTGTTTTTTCATGTTTACCCTTGTTACACTTTTTTAATTCTATTTTTCTCTCCATATATATTTAATCATTCACTAATTTATTTTTCTCTCATATGTCTCACTTTCTTACTTCCCTCTCTCTCTCTTTTCTGGGATCGAATACAAATTTATAAAGTATAACTCATATATTAAATAAGTGTACAAGTGAAACACAATCAATTAATTAGAATCGAAGTATAAAATAACATAAGAAGACTTTTAAAAAAACTGGCATCCATGATTCCTTTATTTCAAAGTTAGCCTTGGTAGTGGGTGGATTCGCTGGCGGCAGGAGCTTCAATGACAAACTTTTGCTGGAGTACAAAAACAGAAAAAGGTGAAGACCGTTAAAGAGGGGGTTTGGGGAAGAAGCCACTTGTTTCGTCATTGACAAGGACTCCTAGTTTCACTTGGCTTATCATTTCAAGGACTCGTAAGCTGTTTTCCTGTTGATTCTTTCGAACCACTAATGGCTGTGTTGGTTTAAGGGTTCAGCATGGCGTCTGTCTCGTCTGAGAACTTCAAAAGTGGAGTATATCTGAAGTGCAAAAGCAGTTTTATGCAGTTTATTTAAAGTTTAATAATAGATGCATTGTATGAGATTTTATTTATTTGTGGCACAATAATAATCAGAGCATCAATTGTACTCTGATGATGTCCATTACTATTCTAGTAAACAATACTAAATACAAGAATAAGAAAATTGATATTCTTCAATATTTGTTTGAATAACACTTTTCACACATATGCTTATTACACACTTCTTTGGGTGGCAAGTTACGCGTTTAGGATGGAGATATAAGAAATAGAGAAAGCTAGTTAATATAAAAAAATGACTACCAATGTCCACCCATGACATAATTATAAATATTGTACCGATACCGACCAGTACATACCGTTTTCCTTTTTCGTCGGTATAATGATCCTTGTCATACCATATCAATCTATATACAGATATGCCACTCAAAATTCAAATATCGGCCGATATCTACAACTCTATACTGGTTTATTAAAATAAAGCAAGAACTCAATGTCGGTGTAGAACTCGTTGTTGCTGGTTAATGCAAATTGCCACAAAATACGTAACCCTCCCATCTTTTCCCTTTTCTTTCCCATCCCAACCATTATTACCTCTTCAGATCTATCCTCGCCACCACCACCTTGTTGGATCTGGCGCCCCCATCACCTCCTTAGACATGCAACCTACATCGCTTCCTCAAATCCGTCTTCATGCATCATCACAACTCCTTAGAACTTTTCGAACAACACACCATCATTATTATTATCACTATGAGAAAATTTTAATTTGAGGTTTTATGGTGGTGGTCTAAGGCGGTGGGAGGGGGATCGGGTGGCTTCGGGTTCTCACAAATCCTTATTTTGGTTAAATTGAGTGCACACTACAATATGTTAACTATGGTCAATTTTTTTCATTACTTTTTGTCTTCACGCAGACCGAGTTTAGTTACTTTTTTTTTGGTAGGAAGTAGAATTGCATTCAGAGTTCAGTTACTTGTGATGGTGTAAGGTAGAAATAACAAATGAAATTTCTTTTATACAGGTTTAGATAAAAAAAAAGTAGAGATTATTTTATCAATTGGGAAATAGGTGTGTGTGTGTGTGTGTAGTATTATCATAATATTTGAAACGGTACCGATATATACCATTTTATGAAGAAAATAGATATTCGTTCTAGTATAATAGTAATTACCTAAAAATATAAATAAGAGTTAAATACGCGGTTGACCATTTTACTATAACAAAAATCAGTGGCGGAGGCAGGAAAATTATTCAAGGTGGGCACAAGAGAAAAATTATCACAAAAATTAATTGTACATTAAACTTTAATCATAAAATTTTACAATTGACCACGACGAGGTCGCATCTTCTGAAAGCGATTAATGATTACATCATTTTGAATATCATCAAACAATTTTTTTTCAACATAAGTAATCATACAATCATTCATAAACTCATCTCCGATTGAATTGCGCAATCGGGTCTTCACGATACTCATAGCGGAAAATGCCCTTTCCACAGTTGCGGTAGCGACATGCAAAATTAAAGCCAAAGTTATAAGCTTGTAAACTAATGGATACAAAATATTTTTCTTCTTTTCAACCATTTTCTCCGCAAGACCCGTGATACCTTTCACACTTGAGAACTCGTTGTTAGCACGTACATCCATGACGTAAGTATCAAGCTCATAGCCAAGTGTTAAGAGTTCCATACTTGAAAAATCGGCCGGATATAAATTGGCGAGCCGAATCAACTTTTTCTTCTCAAAAGCCGAGAAGGAATCAATTGGACTAAGAGTTGCCATGTAAATGAGTAATTCAGTGTTCCCTTCATTGAAACGATTATTCAACTCTTGAAGTTGCATATCAATGACGGTGTAAAACAATTGCACTTGGTAATGGTGTTGGTTTGTAACTCCATGTGTGTGCCGCTTGGATCGAAAGATGGGTTCAAACTCTCCATCCATATTAGGAATGACAATCTTGTGCTTGTTACAAAATGAACAAGCTTCATCAAAGAGGTCATCCCACCCATCTTCTCTCATCATTTGAAGTTGTAACTTGGACACTTTGACGAGATCCATGGCATTCACAATATCTTGATCTTTACGTTGTAATACCTGTGACAACGTATTGGTGATACCCAAGATATTTTTCATCAAAAAGAGAGATAATGCAAAATCAAAAGAGTGCATTGTCGCCAATAAATTTCTTGCTTCACGCTTTTGTTCCTTGCTTCCATCCCATGATATATCATCAAGTACATCACATGCAGCAGAAAAGACAACAATCAAACTCACCAAAGCACCAAAATGCGAGCTCCAACGTGTATCACCCGCCCTTTTAAGCATAGTTTCTTGATTCAATCCTCGCCCACTTTGAAGTTCACCGGTAAGAAGTGCGTTCAATACATAAGTAGCTTGCTTTTCTTTAAGCATATCACAACGTTTACAAGAAGCACCAACCAAGTTTGCCACACTTGAAACCGTGAAGAAAATAGTTTCAACTAAGTCATGATTTGTTGCAACACCAACTAGTGCAAGTTGAAGTTGATGTACAAAACAATGAACGTAAAAGGCCGCCCCATTCTCCTTTAAGATAAGTGCCTTTAAACCATTAAACTCACCTCGCATGTTACTTGCTCCATCATAACCTTGTCCACGCAACCTTGCAATGCTTAGTTTGTGCTCACATAACAAATCATCAATTTTCTTCTCTAGTGACACGGCTCTTGTATCACTAACATGCACAAGACCAATGAATCGTTCAACAACTTGGCCCTTGTCATTCACAAACCGGAAAACAACGGCCATTTGCTCCTTAGTTGATATATCACGAGATTCATCAATCAAGATAGAGAACAAGGAACTACCAAGCTCTTGCATAATTACCAAGGTAGTTTCGGCGGCACAAACTCTTACAACATCTTTTTGAATATCCAGTGAAGTTAGCTTGTCATTTCGGGGAGCATTTTTCAACACAAGGCTCTTGATAGCATCATTGCTATTAGCAAGAGCCCTTAAGAGTTCAAGAAAGTTCCCTCGATCATTAGATTCTTCCGATTCATCGTGACCTCGAAAAGCTAGTCCTTGCCATAAGAGATACTTAATGCATACAAGTGATGCATTTAGACGCACCCAATACTCACTCCGATCACGATCGGATTTCTTGTGAAGGAAAGTTCTAACATATTGCTTTTCATTTAATAAAGCTTCACACTTTCTCCGAGCTTGGTTATGAAAGCTATAACATATTCCAACATGAATTCCAAACTTATCGCTTCTCTTCCAATTCTTGAATCTGTCGACAACAAATGAATAACCACTTTCTATTTCTTGCTCTTTCTTTGATTTAAAGAGATAGCAATAGAGGCAAAAACATGCATCTTTTCCAATACTATATTCCAACCAAGTTGAGAATTCTTTAAACCAAGTCTTATTGAAGCGCCGCTTTTTCTTTCCGATCATTGTTTGTGGAAATGTGTGCTTATGAGGTTGACAAGAACCCGCTAGTAGATACTCCCTACGAATGTGGTCTTGGTCATTGGGGTGGTAGTCACATATTTGAATCCGCAACCCCAGATCTCGAATAATTTCATTTGTTGAGGAAGGAGTAACCATTTCTGAGATACTATGAGTAGAAGTAGGAACATCGCTAACTTCCAAAGCACTTAACTCCGATCGTTTCGGAGAGATGCTTGAATTAACCTCTGGCATATTTTCAATCAGATTTGCATCCGTTGGAATAGCTCCTATTCTAGAATTCTTCAAAGGAGGTTGCCCGTCAACATTTTCAACACTTTGATGATTAACGGATGATTCAATTGGACCCGGAACTACTTGAAAATATCTTTTCATGATTCAATACTTACAAAAAACCTATACCAATTATAAAAGAAACAGATAAGTGATGAATCAATATATACACTATAATAGTCACACTAATATATAAGCAAGAATCAAATAATGAGTTTATATTAGTATATATTACACTGTCACATACACTGCAATATCAGTTTACACACTCTCTATATGACTATATAACACACTGCCATTATAATCACTAATCAGGACCTTGAAAAAATTAAAGATACACTGCCATATATATGGAGAGTTAGAAGTACACTTCCAAAATTTAGAGATACACTGCCAAAAATTACAGCAACTGCAAAAAATTATAGCAACTACAAACTGTACAAACCATGAACTTGTCAATACACTGAAAGATTGAAATTGAAAAACTCAAAAACATACATGCACTAGAATTCTAGAAATATTAAATCTAACTATCCAAATACAATTTATACTAGATAGATCAAATTAGATACACTCTATTCAGTCTATTGAGTTCGAATGGTGTAAATGAGAGTTCCAAATTTGCAGTATTCTCCAGACTGTTGAGCTTGAGCATATTCCAAATTTGCAAAATTTCTCCAGGTTCCAGGTTCACAGTTGACAGTTCCCAATTCGAGCAGTATAATCCAAGTTCCATGTCCATTCCAGTGATTCCAAAATCCTCCCAATCCCAACTGCAATTGTCAATTGCCAATTCCTAATTCTCTATTGCCACCACGAGCAACACATGCCGCTTTATCGATCTGAAATAAAAAATATCAAGTAAAAATCTCAATCTCAATTTATATACATCCCACCACCACCGCAACGATTACGAGCAGGCAGCAATTGCCACAAATCCAACTAGAAAACCTAATCTAAATATTCTAAGCTATAAATTCCACGAGGCAATATTTGCCAAATTCTTAAATGTCAAATTCGAAATTGAAATAAAATCATAATCTAGTAAAGAATTGAGAAAATGAAATTGTTCAAACTTCAAAGAAATAAAAAAAAATGCAAAGAAAATCTATGACCGGTGGACGATTTTACCTTTCTTTCTTTGATGTCAAAGTTGCTGTCGATTAGCGATGGTCGTTATGCCGTGAGGTGTGACTGCGTGACCGATCGACATCGACTGAAGAATGGCCCGTGATTCGTGAAGCCGGTGAAGACTGTGAAGTGGTGAACTGGTAAAGCCGTGAAATCCGTGAAGGGATCGAGGCCGATTTCCACATATTATTGCTTGGGCCTTGGAGCCTTGGAAGTTCGAACTTGCCGGACTTGGATAGTGAGAAGTGAGAACTGAGACGTAGAGACGGTGAGTCGGTGAGAGTTTGAGAGAGAGAGAGAGAGAGAGAGAGACTGTGAGAGAGAAAGAGACTGTGAGAGAAAATTAGATTTTTTTAGTACTTTCGTGGGTAGTGCGTAGTGGCTTCTTGTTCTTGGCAATCCTCGGAATGTAATAGAAAGACTTTTTTTTATTGTGTTATTAGTTAATGGCTGCCTTGGGGAGAGTCTCAAAGAAAGAGAATGATCAAAAAGTCTTGAGCAGCCGTAATGAACTTGGAAATGTGGTGAGAGAGAGACTTTTTTATTGTTTAAATGGCATTGGGAAATGAAAACAAGCAACCATTATCTTTATCTATCTGTTTTATCTCTTAACATTATTTATTTGGTGTTGGATCTTTACACATTTGTGTGTAAATTTTACATTAAAATTGACTAAAAATATAGTTTTTATATTTTTTTTTATTTTGAATATTCTAACACATAAAATGATTAACGAGATATCTCTTTAAACTATTTTTAAAATTTTTAGGTGGGCACTTTTATCATTGATGTCAAAATACACTATGTAAAAAAAAATTCTCCTGGAATGGCAGGTGGGCACAGGCCCATATGTGCCCCCCGTCAGCTCCGCTTCTGACACAAATATAACTTTATTCACTAAACTTTGATTTGTGTCAAAGTGACCATTGTACTCGTCAATTTGTCCAATTAAGTTATTCAGTCAAATTCAATTAACCAAAGCCCCGTTAAGTGCCCGTGTGCGAGGCACATGGGGCTTAAGTTGGGGGCAAAATCGTCAAAACTTTGTGAAGCAACCTTGGCGTGCCTTCCCCCTTAGGGGGGTCGGCCACCTTGAGGGGGTCGGACACCTATCTTCACAACCGACGACCGTCGTTCACCGCCGCGCTCCATCGTCGCGACGACCGTCTCTCGTCGCGACGACGACCGTCACTCGTTGTCGCGCTCCGTCGTCGTGACGACCGTTGTTCGCCGCCGCGACAACCGTCACTCGCGATCGCTCGCCGTTCATACAACGCTGGCCATCGCCCGCGCGTCGTATCCTCTACGCTCACCGTCGCCCACTCGTCAGCTCCACGACGCTCGTCACCCGCGGTTGCTCACTATCTCTGCGACCCCCGTCACCGATGCCAGCGCGCCATCTTCGCGACACCCGTCGCTCGTGCCCATGCGCAGTCACCTAACTCACGCCGTCGCACCCACATGCCATTTTCATGATACGTGCCCCCGGCACCAGGTCTCGTCTTCGCGACGTTCGTTGCCGCACATGTGCGCCACTTCCAGGATACGTGCCCTGGCACCAGGTATTGTCTCACGACGGTCGTCACCGCGCCCATGCGCCACAATCATGTTACGAGCAGAGGCTCCGCTCGTAGTGCTCTGGCACGAAGACCCTTCGAGCAGGATGGGCTCGTTACCACAAAGCCATCGTCGTCTTCATTCTAGGGGGCTCTGCTCGTAGTGCTCCAGCACGAGGACCCTCCGCAACGGGATGAGCTCGTTACCACAAAGCCATTGCCGTCTTCACTCAGGGGGTTCCGCTCGTAGTGCTCCGGCATGAAGACCCTCCGCAGTGGGATGGGCTCGTTACCATAAAGTCATCGCCACCGCAGGATAGGCTCGTTACCAAAAAGCTATCGCCGTCTTCATTCTGGGGGGCTTCACTCGTAGTGCTCTGACACAAGGACCCTCCGCAGCTGGATGGGCTCGTTACCACAAAGCCATTGCCGCCGCGGGATAGGCTCGTTACCACAAAGCTTTGGCCGTCTTTATTCCATGGGGCTTCGCTCGTAGTACTCTGGCATGAGGACCCTCTGCAGCGGGATGGGCTTGTTACCATAAAGCCATCACCGTCGCGGGATAGGCTCGTTACCACAAAGCTATCACCGTCTTCATTCTGGGGGGTGCCGCTCGTAGTGCTCCAGCACGAGGACCCTCCACAGCGGGATGGGCTCGTTACCGCAAACACTAAGCTGCGACCATGTCCACTCATGTTGCCGGTGATCACTGGCGCCCCCAGGACGATGACCCCAGAGTCACTCCGGGATGGGAGCAGATCTTTGGAGGGCATCGCGCCTAGTCCGCCTGACAGTTGCTACAGGGGCAACCCTCACCGCTGTCAAGTTCTCTACGCGTCTCTTGACGCACCTAGTGGGATTCAGTAAGGGCTTAGACCGGTGGCTGGAGGAACACGCTTACTCTGATCATGCCATCGTGTATGGTCAGTCTTCTCAGACAGGTAGAGAGATGCTGCATGAGGCAGGGTAGTGCGAATTTAGGAACCGGCAGTCCGACGGAGAACCGGTATTTGTGGACCCCCTGGTGACGTGTCACTCCCAGGGGATGACACGTGTCAGCTGATGACACATGCACACTTTTCCCTATAAATAGGGGACTTTGGAACTCATTTAAGGACTTCTCTCTCATTTGACATTTTCACTTTATCTCTCTAAAAACCCATTCTCTCTGAAATTCTAGTGAGAGAAACACATTTGGACTTCCGACATTGGACCCCTGACGCTGCACCCCTGACTTGGACCCTAGCTTGGATAGTCGACTGCCGGCCATGTTCGCCGTCGCCTTGGTCGCGCAGCGCTGTCAGGCCTCGCAGCCTGTCTGGGGAGCCTTGCTCTCTGCCCTTACTCCACCCTCACTGTCTCTCACTTTGCATACTTGGAAGCTGATTCGGACTACAGCCTTTGTGGCACCTCCACCTAGATACGAACCCACTTTCCTTGGCATCAAAAGGTCTAACGGGTAAGCTAACGGGCTCAAACTGGTTGCATCACCTTTTGGACGATCAAGGCTGGTAATTCCATCAGTTCACAGAGTTGTCCATGTATTGGTAGAAGATTCGGCAGCTACCGCGGCCCCTGCTTCTTCAGTTGGAACTCCAAGTTGAAGAGTTACTTGGAATGTTGCTAAGATATCAGTCTCTTTGGTTTCATAGTCAGGAGTATAATAAGTCAATTTGTAATCTTTAACACCAGCTTTGAATCCAACACTTGTTTTAGTCTCTGTTTGTGGTGACATAAATCCCTCCCTACAACTCATGAATTAAGAATTCTCACAACAAAAAGGTCTACTCGACATCAATTAGGCGTTAATGAAACGTTTCACAGGAATCTTTCACAAAATTCCCAACTAATACTAATATTATCAACTAATCAGAATGCTTGATTATTAGACCAAGGTATTTGATTCTCCAAATACATCATTATTGTATACTCTTTCATATATATGGCGCAACCCAATTCTAAATTTTTTTAACTTTTTTTTATTCAAAATACCTAAAAATCACCTAAATAATAAGAAATTCCCTCTTGATAGGGAGTTGTATATGTAAATCCTAGATATGAATATTTCTTACTCCATAGTAATTCCCTCTGAATATTTCTTACTCCATAGTTTTGGCGACACTTTAGAAATTCCCTCTTGTTTCTTTTTTTTGCGTCTTTTGCTCTCCCTTCCTCGGCAACCCACTTGTGCCGTTATTCGCCACCACCTTCCTCCACCCCCCGATCTCTACCCCCACCCACAGATCGGAAGTCCTTCAGCCAAAAACTTACTCCCTCTCACTCGCTACCCACAGATCTGAAAGGTTTTTTCAGATCCGTCGTGGTCACCGGACCTTCGATCCGATTGGTTTGGATTGACATCTCTAACGTGGGTCTGAAATGGCGGGGTTGTGGCGTGAAGATGGCGGATCAAGTTGAGATGAAGGATACTGACTCCTTTTGAGCTTCGGATCAATCAGATTCGGCCTTAAGCACTTGCTCCACCTCTTTTAGATCCGACGACAATCGCGGCAGTAATCTAAACTGTCACTTCATGCGGCCCTTGGAACTGATGCCTCGCTACGGCTCTTCTATTCTGTTACCATTTGATCTGAATGTTGTCAATCCAACAATGGTAATACTTATCATTTCTGATTTCTGTCAAGGCCATGTTGGCCGGTTTAAATTCCAGGGTCAAGCTCCGGCTTGTGCTCTTTTAGTTGTACTTTTGTTACTCGTTTTTCAGAGCCAAACATTTGTTGTGATCTTTCATGTTGTACTTTTGTGTTTTAGTTAATGAAGTTTTTGTTCGACCAAAAAACAAAAGGGTATCAGCGTTCAACCAAATGACACAAAATCGTCGCGTTGAAGTTTGATCCTCGTTGGCATCCATATCAGCCATCACCTACATTTCCCTAACACCACCAGTCTACCACCAAATTAATGATTGTCGCTACCCATTACAACTACCCAATCGCCACCACCAATCCACACAACCACTACCACATCACGACACCACCATCAAATCACAGCCCCGCACTAGATCTGTTACTCACAGCAGTTGAACCTCGTCGATGCTGTTGAAAACCACAACCCAACCACCAGATTTGTCGATGCCACCGCTGGACATCCATTCTCTGCCTTAGGTGTCAATGATGTGAATCGACGGCATAGGGCCCTTCTCCGCCTTAACTGTATAGGCCAAAGGGAGATGCTGGCCGGCGCGGGGGGGGGGGGGGTGGCTTGGGGAAGGAGGAGATGGCGATGGTGGCGAATGAGTAAGCCATTGTCGATGATGCTGACTTAGATCTAGGATAGTAATGAGGACTCTAACCAGAAGGACTAAAAAGCCATATCAAAAGTTGATGGCTAACATAAAAAAAATTTGAACAATTTAAGTTCATATAAAACATTAAAATAAAAAATGTTGAATTGAAAATTAGTTCATCAAGGTTTCGCAAAACAAAAAGAACTTTTAAGATATGTTGATCGATGATCAAAGCGGAAATCAGCATTCTTTATAGTCACGAAGGTCTTTAAGAATCAAGTCTATAGTAAACATCTTCATAATAGATTGCTCAATTTGACTATAAATAATATAATTTCATTATACGTAGTGATTATTTAATTTGAAAAGGTTAATTAACAACAAATTACTAATCTTGCATGAAAGAAGTTTAACTCTTACAACTATATATGCATCACTAATGTGTTTATTGACTGTACAAGGACAATAGTCCCATATAAGTTAACGTACTTTAAGGAGTAAATAATAATAATAAAAGAACTAACATCGATCAATTCACGTTTCTTTGTCATCTGGAGTTTGAAATTTAAAATATGAAAGAATGAAGAGGGAGGTAAGGGAACGAGAAGGATAACGACTATGCCGGCCGGTTACATAAAAAGTTAAAAACACAACAAAATGAAAACTTAATACATTAATGTTACAATATAGTGGCTTTTTGGTATATATTTTATATATGATTACTCATGATTTAAAAAAAATTAAAAAAAATTCAAAATTTGGGAATAAGGGTGGTCTGTCCCTGACGTTAGAAATGGTGACACGGTGTCATCAGTTGTAGTGACATTTTCTCCCATCTCACGTTATACATTGTTGAGTAACGCTGTACAAATCACAAGGCGGTACAGAGTCCATTTGATGTATCATGATTTGATTGTTTTCTTATCTTTTTGGTTAGCAAAAATATGGCTCTACTACAAGAGTCTTTCTCCTTTTTCAATCAAGATAACCATGAAAAACTTTGAATACAAAGTTTCTTAAGCTGATGCGTGGCTTGTCGCACCAAAAACAAGAAAGAAGGTTGATGCGCAATATGGACTAGAATAACTACAAGTTTTTAGTCCACACCGTTCATCTTTTCCATCTTTATGGACGACCAGAATGCCATTACAAAAAGTGCAAGTCCCAAACTACTCTTGTGCGACAGAATGAAGCATGTCATGTGAATTTTAAAGTGGGCAAACAATTCCCAAATGTTAAACCATCATCACGCGTCAATATGCTGCCTTTAATTGTTAAATGAAGGAGCGCTTCACAAGGTCAAATTGAAAGCAAGTTCCTTCATTTTATCTTTTGGATAAACAATCGAAAGCGAACTCTTAACAGGTCTCCGTACATGGACCTCGAAACTGATATGCTTCTATTTTCATTTTCCGTAAGCGAGCACCCACCCACTCTACGTAGATTAGGCATACAGGCATTCCAGAGACCATCATATTGTTCTTGATTAGTTTCTTTTTTTTTTTTGAGTTGACTACTCGGTTAAACACTATACTATTAAGCAAATTAAATTTTATTCACTAGAAATTGATTTGTGTCAAAGTGACTATTAGATTCATAAATTCATTTCAATCAGATTGTTCTATCAATTTGTGCGTATCGCTGCTCCGTTAAGTCCCTTTAGTGAGGACCAATTTGGTCTTTTTGGCTTCCTAGTTCCCTCTTCTTTCCCTCCCTTCTCCTCTCTTCTTTCCCGCCCTTCTCCTCTCTTATTTCGCTCTCCCTTCTTCCTCCACACCCCCACACAAATAACACCCATACAACATCAACTATGCCACACACACACTCATGCACACACAAAACACACTCTCTAACACTCACCCACCAAACTGTTACCCCCCCTCCCCCAAAAAAAAAAACCCCAACACACACACACACACACAATACCTATTGTTGCAAACACTCACACACTCCCCCCCCCCATTGTGACAACCCCTACTCCACACACACAGAGCACGTTGTAGTGTGTGTGTGTGTGTGTGTGTGTGTGAGAGAGAGAGAGAGAGAGATAGAGAATGTGTGTGTGTGTGTGTGTGTGTTATGCGTGTATGCGACAATGTATGTTGTGCGTGTGTTGACTCTGTGTACACCCGCGAGCGCGCGCGTGTGGCTGTGTGTGTGTGTGTGAGAGAGAGAGAGAGGAGTGGGAGTGTGAGACGGTGTGTGTTATGCGTGAATGTGTGCCCGAGCGTGTGTGACTCTGCATGCCTACAGGTGTGTGTGTGTGTGTGCGCGCGCGCGCGGGACTATGTGTTTGTATGTGTAATGTGTGACTGTGTGTGTGCGCGCTCGCGCGTGGGTGTGTGTGTGTGTGTGGTAGTGTGTGTTTGATAGTGTGTATGGGTGGGTGTGAAGAAGAAGAAGAAGAAGAAGGAGGAAGAGAGAAGAAGGGGAACAGAGTAAGGACGGTTTTACCCCTAAATAAACAGACTTGGATCGGCAGAAAGTAACGGAATGACCTGATTGAAACGAATTTTAAAATTTAGTGGTCACTTTAACATATATTAATATCTAGTGGCTAAAATTGAATTTAATTAAGTATAATGGTCGACTAAATAGTTAACTCTTTTTTTTTTCTTTTTTCCTTTTGGGGTAGGTAAATCATTGTGGTTCGTTAGAACTTGAATGAGTGATAGTTGGTAGGTTTTACAGTCAACTCCTTAAACATAGAGTCAAAAGCCGCATGATGAAATGGAATCTCTCACAAAATTCTTGATTCCACACTGTGATTATGGATTTGCAAGTCATTTTCGTTGAAGAAGCAAGCAATTATTCGATTATGTAATCACCTTTTCCCACACATCACGGCCTTTCGGCAGTCCTCCACCCCCCACGTTGAATGTGAACAAATGGTTGTTGGCATGCATATCACCGATTTATTAACTCCATCATTCACATAGTAATACATTTACATTTAAAGAAGTCAGTCAATTAACCCTCATGTGAATTGCCGACCAAATAACTTTTAGGGACATTTATAACTGATACTATGAGAAATTTTTAAAAAATTAGAAAATTAAAGGATAATAATATGACTGCAATAGTTTTATGGAAGTTATGCCACTTACGCAAATTATTTTGCTAACTATAAGCTGAACATCCTACTCCGTTTTCCTAATTAACCTTTCAATATTGATTCCAAACGATTGTATCGATGATGTGTTACAACTACTCAAATATGATTGGATAGTTTTTTAAAAATTGCGGCTACTATTGGATGAAGCATTTCAATGAAGCATTCACACAAATCGTGTTTAGGGGTTATAATACATGTTGTTACTTGTTACAACTTACAACCTGTTATCGAATATTTACTCAATTGCAATTTTATCTACCCGACAACCAAGATATCCGGAGCTCACATATATCTAAGTAAATAGCTCGCGATGCAGTATGGTCATCGTACTTACATCTCATAAACATCTATTGACCGCTAACGGCCAACTTTACAACACGCACAATGTGAATCTAACACATGACATCTGAAATTACGGCTTATCCAATGTCTTTCCGACCACAAAGCTAACCTAAAACTATATCTATGCTTGCGAGGGAGTTAAGGTGTCGATTGTGCTGCAACCTGTTAAATGGAAGAGGGCTATAATTGCTAGAAAATGACGAGTTCTTAGAATATATCTAGACATGCAAATTCTATAGGATAATGATCCAGAAAACTTCTTTTGCAATTAGTGCTTTTACCATTAATCAGGGCATAATTGCGGGAGATAATGAGGGACCACAACAATCTTTTGTCAGACACTTTGCATTTTCAAATTTTGCACTCTTTCTTTGACCATCACCCCTAACAACAACTACCAATATAACCAAGGTCTTACACCCACCTTGTCATTTTAGCTCTTTGTATGATAAACATAAAGAGGGTTCCCAAAAAACTTGCTCTGACCTATCGTGTTCATTCTGCTCACTTCATAGTATAACATAAAGCACCAATGGGAAACAGCTTAGGGATGAAAACCAAGACTACGAAGGTAATGAAGATCAACGGCGAAACAATCAAGTTAAAGACACCGGTGCAAGCCGCTGAGGTGCTGAAGGACAATCCAGGATATGTGTTGTTAGAACACGAGGCAGTTAAGCACCTTGGTGTCCGAGCAAAGCCATTGGAATTTTATCAAGAGCTCAAGCCAAAAAGGCTCTACTTTCTGGTAGAGATGCCTAAGTTTCCGGAGGAAAAAGGTCCAAGAAGAGTCCGTTCGGGGATTCAGATGAGCGCGAAAGACCGACTAGAGAGCTTAATGTTGGCCAGGAGATCGATCTCCGACCTCTCGCTCATGAAACCTGCCGGCATTATGCTCGAGGAGTCAAAGCGAAGGCCAGAGATGGATCCAATGAGGGTTAAGTTGCGGTTACCGCGAGCCGAGGTGGAGAAGTTGTTGATGCAAAGCGAAAATGAGGCTGAGGCAGCCCAGAAGATTATGCAACTTTGCATGGCCAACAATGGTAAGGGCGTAGGGCAGGGTGCACCCCAAATGGCTAGCTTTGACGGTTTAGGGTTGCACCCGCAAGGGCATTGGAATGGTGGTCAAGGAAGACACAACGATGGCCTCAAGGCGCGTGAGGTATGTTTTCAGTTTAGACATTGTTCCTGTTTCTATGCCATGTTCTCGGGGCTTGACATCTTCTTGGTTTGTTGTTACAAGATTTCATCATGTGATTAGATTTAGCAATAGAAGTGGCGGATTCTTTGGAATGTGAATGTTTAAATTATGCCAAGTAGGTGGTCTAAAAGATTTAGACACTAAAATGATATATTAACAGTAGAGGAGAATGATTGTGCGACCTTAAATTGTTTTACTTCAACCTAATCACGTTGAAAACCAAAAATTAATGAACAAACTATTATCACTTTGACCTAATTACATTGAAAACCCAAAGACTATGAACAATAGTAGGCCTGAAAAGCCTTGTGCATTTCGGAGCGTCTCTAAAATAACTTAATAATCCATGTCCTACTATTTGGTTTTCCTTAGCTCAATAATTCATGTCCATCTTTTTTAATTCTCAAAAGAAAATTTATTTCAACATTTACTATTTATGTTGACACCATCATATATTGGTAAGAAGTACATTAGCAACAAAATAAGATGCAGATAAGCATGTCTGTTATTTTAAACAAACAATTTTATATACTTCTTTATTATTCTGTACACTTTATATTTCTCACGGTCTCCGAATCCAAGCACAGTAACCTTTTCTCTTTGCATAGGAAAGGGAAAAAGAAGCCAACTATTACCAATCATATTCTGTCAATTTTAGCCCCAAGTATCAAATTTGACGTTGTCCAGACCTTGTTACCAATTTTTTTCTAAAGTGGGTGACACTGCTGCCCCTCTTAGTTATCAGCTCTTGCTTTTGCTCTTTGTAGCCTTCACCAAAGTCCTGTGGAGAATATAATGCATGCAAGTCTGAACTAAGTCCACACTTTATGATCCTTTGCCTAAGTCAAGGTTGTTTACTTGCCATATCTCACTTCCGTACCCATTTTAGAGTTCAAAGCCTCCATACCAAACCAACTCATACATCAAAAACTTGGTTAGTAACAACCACCAATGAAGTTTGCCAAAGTCAACTACTTGTCATGTTTCTCTGGCTTCCCATGCATTTACATCATCATCTCTAATACTACGAGGGGGTTTACGTTAACGTTAGGATGGCAGCCAACAATGAAGAATGCACTACTTCGATCAGTTTTTTCATTATATATTTGTCACCATAGTAGACATAATTGTGAGGAACCACCAAAGGATGTTCTGAACTTCAATTTGTCGCTACAAATTTGTAAATTGTTGCTCTACTGTCAGAAGTAGAGCTCAGAAGAAAATTTTGAGAACAAGTACACGAAATCTGCCTTTGCTGCACATATCCAATGCATCCATTGGATCAAGCAAAGAAGTGACAATTACTGGCAAAAGGTGCCCCCCCCCCCCCCCCCCTGCCTCTTCTCAAGCTCAAACTCACGGCTAACAGTAGAAAAAGAAGTGCAAAGTCAGAAATACTTTTGCCGAATGAAAGTAACTACGATACATAGTGAATCCAAATTGTAGTTGTGTCCAAAAATTCTTTCCCTTTCTGTTATCTGTTGGATCTTATTTTGCTAGATGCACATTATTTATAGTTAATGCACACTTTTGGTGACAAATAAGGTACGGACATCAATAGTTACAATATGGAAAATAGTTTCTGTGATCAAATTATTGTGACCTTGCTTTCTATTCTTTTTTTTTTTTTTTTTGCTTTTCGTAGAAGGTCATGATTGAACTCCTTCAACCAGTCAGAACCTAGTATAGAATAATGTTCTGTCTTGGAAAGACTATTCTTGCAATTTTCACGTGCATGACTAAAACATTTTCAAAAGGTATGCAGTTACTTTGACTACCAGTATGATTAATAGATGCATGTTATCTTCGGATCAATACCGTACTTGTTTTGATTGAAGTGTTTTTAAAAAGGTTCTCGACTCTAAAGTGTGCTTTGGTTTGGCTTAAACTTGCAGAAGCGAGTGGCTTTCCTGCCTGTCACCGAAGGAGAGATCCAAGTAGCGGTATGAAAGAGTCTTACTAGGACTTAAAGAAGATGTTCTATATGTTCACTTTTACATTGTTCAGCAGAGTACTCCGTAACCAACCAGAGACTGGTTTGTGTTTCGTCTGTATATGGAACAAAGGAGCTCTGTACTGCTAGGCATTAACTACCCCCCACCCCCAAACCCAACTCCCAAGAACAAACAGTTGAAAGACTTTCAGTTTGAGTTTCAAACTAAAAGTCTTTCAAGTGCAGCAATATAATCACTTAAACAACATTGGTGGAGGTCAAATATCACTTTTTTAATTAAATATTAGATGCATAAGAAATTGAGAATTATAACGTTCCTTTTGTTATTAACTGCATGGCTGAATGTGTTTTGCTACTCCATTTGAGAAAAAGCTTCAAAAACTGCTGACATAGTATCACAGTCCAATTAAAACTAAATAATATCAAGAAAGAGTTAGCAACGGCTCAGTCCGTAATTCCAGATGACGCGGAAGAGGTTGACGGACCTGGCAAGCAACAACGGAAAGTTGACCATGACAATGGCAAGTCATTAGAACGACAAAGAAGGAGAGTCGACAGCAAGTGAACCACGACAACAACAAGTCACGAGAAGGATGCGATGATGAGTCAGCTTTGGCCCATCTCGCTTTGCAACGTCCGCTATAAGATCATTGCCAAAGTTCTAGCAACACGCTTCCAAAAAGTTCTTCCTAGTATCATCAATCAAAGGGAATAACTGAAGGATGAGACTATAATCTGTGAATGTTCTTGAGGAGCTCTATCAAATAAATAAAGATAGACGATAAATATTGTGACTGCGAATCATAAGTTGTGTGATGACTTAAAACTTACACCTAGATGGATGTGTGATACATGTATGTGTAAAAATCAATTCTGGGTCCTTTTTAGTTAATATCTTTCTATGTGATGGATTAAGTGATAGTCTAAACTGGTTTGGGTGACATTGTAGTACTTATGTTATATTTTGAGAATTGTTTGGAGCACAGATCTCCATAGAGTTTGAATTATTCTGTTAGTTCAATAATGGGATGTATTAGATTCATATTTTGAGGAAATCCATAATTATGATCCTTTATAACTTTGTAAATGGTTTAGACTTTAGTGTTTGGTTATAAATCTTGTGTACATGTGGTAGTAGACCTGGCAGAGCCCAGGTGGAGGTTTAATAGGCCTACGGCTGGTCACGGACCTAACTCATGGGCTCACCTGTGGATCCGGGTCGTGAAATTACACTCCCCTGAGATTTGGATTTAATACACTCAGTACCCATTTTATTCAAGAAATTACACAGACCCCCCCCCCCCCCCCCACGAAATCTTGACGTCAATTGTCTAAAATTATTGAAAACTAAAAAATGCCCCTGAACCATAGATTGCTAAAGCCAAAACCCAAGCTTCAATCAACCCCTTCCCCCTTCTTCGTCGTCATATGCCTAACCCTTCCACCACAAGTGCTTATCCACCCACACCAAACAGCGCACACACACACGCAGGCGCATCATACACAGACACACACTACGGTCAACCCCTCCTCCCCCTCTCTACCACCAAATGCTCCCACCCCCAACCCCATCCACCCATACCTACAAAGCATAATCACACAACATACACAAGTGCGCGCGCACAATCATACCACAGTCACAAGCCCCCTTGCCCCTCTTCCACCATAAATGCTCCCACACATACCGTATCCACCCATACCCACAGACTTATGGCTAACCCAAGCATACACAAAGGCACGTTCACACACACATGCATACAGAGGCACAAAAAGTGTGTCTGCGAATCGGACGTGGAAAGGCCGGGGCTGACAATGTGTATTCCTTCTTTTTCTTTTTTAGTTCAAGTAAAACCAAAATGAACAATTAGAATTTATGAGTGTGTGTATGGGAGGGGTTGTGATAACAATACTATTTGTGCATTTGTGCAAGTGTGTGTTGGGTGTGTGTGTTTGTCTGTGTGCGTGTGCATGCAGGGGCGCATATGTGTGGGGAGGAGGGGTGCGCCATGAGTGTGGCAACGACAGTGTGCATGTAGCAAATTTATGTGTGGAGCTTGGCGCGATGCTAGACCAACAAGGAATGGGTGGGTGATGGGTCGGTGTGTGGTGGGTTTGAGTATGGAGGATGGGGGTAGTGGTTGCTAGTTGAGATTTGTGGTGGGTGATGGGGGAGGTTGGGTGGTTGAGAGGTGTGAGGTTAGCGGTGGTGGGAGGATAGGGTAAGAAGGTAGGCTGCCAGTGGTGGGAGGTTTATAAGGTAGAGTTAACATTTAAAAATTCGATACTTCTCTAAGGACAACTGAGTTATCTTTACCAAAAATTTAACATCGGCTGTCATTGTAATTTTTTGGATGGGAGGGGTACCAAGTGCATTAAGCAAAAAACTTAGGCTACTGCGAGTGTAATTTTCTCAAAATATAACCAAAGTTTAAAGCTACACGTCTTCTGAACATTTCCCTCTTTGTTTTTTCTCACTTTTCATCAATTTGAAAGCTTAATCGATGAATTAAAATATCAGCCAATTTACACCCAATTATCACTTGAATTGTATACTAATTGAGGGGGATTGTATTCAAACATCAAAACCTTATGATAAATGCGGGGAAGTGGTAACTCAAGGTGTATACTAATTTTAGAAAATTGGTGTCGACCATATAACTGTTGATTTTAGGTCCAAAGAGGAAATGGAATCGGAAGTGTTGAAACGTTGATTTTGAGATTTTGTTATCGTAGATAGGGTTATAACAGATATTCTATTAATTTGGTAAGTAATAGTTTGTGACGCTCATTGGCTGATTTAGTAGAATTTACAACTATCAGAATTAGTGTATCTTAACATGTTTCTAGCCTGGAGAACATCTTAAGTGTGGAACATACATGTTAACAAACAGAAAAAATTTATATGGGATAATTTTCAGCGATGTCTCGGACGTTATGGTAAAATTACAGACGTGTCCATCAATTTGGACAAATTACAGGATGTCCATTGACCAAACAGAATCTTTAAAAACTTAACTATTTTAAGAAAATGACTTTATACCCTTAAGTTAGAAGATTATTTATTTTAAATGCCACTACCCTATCTAAAAGAGAAAATCAGACTTTATTCGTTAGGAACTAACCAGAGAACATCACCAACTCTCTCTGAACTTTACTCTATCTTGCCCCCCCCCCCCCCCCAATCCCAACCCTTCGCCCTACCCCTACCATCCCCCCACCCCATCACTGCCACCTCTGTCAACCTACCCCACTACTGCCACCCACCACGCAAATAACAAGCAAATTCTCACTGTACGGCCCAGCAATGGCGTTCAACTAACTCAGCCCACTGACAGTGAAGTTGAGTACGCACGCCCCCACCTTACGGGACCCGACGTACCTATCGGCCGCATACCCAGAGTTAAGCTCGTTGCAGCACCCTATGTCGTTCATGCCAAGCAAGGTGGTCGAGTAGCGTGAGGTTGAGATAAGCATAGAAACAAAGTTTCTAGACAAAATGAGAAATAAAGAAAAAGACAGATTTTGAAACAATCTAACGAAGTCTAGTCGGGATGAAAGAAGAAGTCTTCAAAGGTCTTTAAACGCGTATGCTTAAATGATTTTAAAGATTAAAGAAAAAAATCATATATCTTATACACGTCAATATAATATATGTAATTCGTATATTATACAAAAGTCCAATAGGCTAGGTTTCCCACGAGCTGGACGGGTTTCGAAAAATCTTTGCACATGCCCAGCCCATATTCTTTATGGGCTCAAAATTTTGTACATGTGTTCACCACGGTCACTTTAATACTATATCCACGCCCATAATTATATAGGCCGGCACAGATTGCCCAAGTATTGTCCAGCCCAACTTGCACCCCCTAATTTTTATGTAATTTGATGGAGAATATGGAAATGATAGCAAAAGGGGAAGTTCTTTTGACAAATATTTCACCTACAGGGAGGTGGGAAATCTATACGTAGCGTCAAATATGGAGGAGCAACAACATTAGCATTAAAAAATGAGGAATATTGTTCTGTATTTGTATATAAAACTAAGGATGTGCATCGTTTATAGAAGCAGGTTAGAGCATATTTTCAGGCAAGTGATAGGGTATACAATGAACAAGTGACATGGAAGAAGGTTGCCGTTTGGGCCATAAGAAAAGTTCTAGTAGGCTAACACAACCTTGTTATAAAAACAAAAACAAAAAAAAGCACAAAAACTGCTTTTACGGATTGGAACTTGATTCATTGAGAGTCCAGAGGCGGAGGAATGGGATGATGGGAAGCAAAAACGGGGTAGCAGAAGAAAATTTTACCAACACCGTTCTAAGGTGGCGGTGTGGGCACGGCCAACAAGACTAACTGGGGTCCGGTGTTGCACAAACAAGTGCGTTGGAAATTTTGAAGGGTGGTCATGGAAGACTTGTAGATGATAATTACAAGGCACGTGAGGATGGGGTCTTCCTTCCGACATTAATCCGATTTACATGCCATGTTCACTGGGGTTTGACATTCTAATCCCAAAAAGCCAAAGGAATGAAGAAAAGGTTAAAAAAAAAACAGAAGTATATTTGCGGGGGCTTATGATATGCTCCATCTACAAAGTGTAATGCCCCTTTTAGAAATGTTTGCTAGTCTTAGAGATGCATGAAAATTTGCAAGAATAACGCTATACTCGCAAGTTTAATACTTCTCAACTACCAAGTATATTACAGTACTGTGTAGTATGACTTCAATCAACGTATTATTGACCTTTTGTAGTGGACATTTGGTCGGTGAGATATTATGGTAGCTCATGAGTTAGCACGATCGAGGAGGTCCTGCGTCTATAATGCGCTCCATGCTTGAAAGATGTTAACTAGCCCGGTTTAATTCAAGAAATAAAATCCACTTATCATTAAGATATATTAACCCTTTTTGCTTCTTTTATTGCCTTTCGTTTTTGCCATTCCTTGTGGCGGCTTCGCTGATACTTCAGGATTGTTCAAGAACTATGATAAGAGGGTTCCCCTAACATCTGCAGCCTGTCGCGACGGGTGCTCTCCAAAGCTCTTAGCTTGGCTTTAAAGTGCCACTCTGCTAGTGAGGTTTTGGTGACATCTCCAGGTGAATAACTTCAACGGTTATGGAGTGGGAGCTGCAGCTTTCTTAAATGAGAGACACACTGCAGGTGCCATAAATTATGCAGAAGCTCTTGTGATTAACTGCACATCTAAGAACTCACAGGTGCACGCACCGTACCCCTCTTAAGAACTTCCCCTTCGCGTCTGGCTACTGTCCACCACATCAGAGCTCACCCCCGAATCTTGCTCTGCCAGGACATACCGTTCTGCCATGAGCCATCCACACGAGATCAAGCTCAAGGGCTTCTGATACCAAACGTTAGGTAGATCTTATTTTTATGCCCCCACTCCTGAAGGACCAAGGACTCACGTGTGCACAACTCAACGAAGCTGCCCATGCAGAAGCATGTGATATTCAGAACCGCATCTTTGCATCAGATCCCCATGACATGAGGTGGTCCGAGCTGTATTGCAGGACTTACGGAAGAAATCAGAAGTCTCCCTTATCTACACCCAAAGTGACTCCAACCCGTTGGGTTGCAGCCGAAGCCAGCGAGAGCACTATGGAGTCTAGTTGGTGCAAGTGCCCTCCTTTCCTTCCCCACTCGAGGCCATCTGTGCTGAAAATCTTGAAAGCTCATAGACCCACAGACCATGTTTCTTTTTCTTTTTCTGAAAATCTTCATAGCTTTGCGACGGTGCAGCTCTCATTGATCTAATACATAATATCGCACAAATTTTATTCACGGCACCCGAACCAATATGAACTCCATGACCACTTTCATTTGATTAAGAACAGATGTATAAGAATATGAAGGAACTTTTCTTCAAAGGGAACTTGTTCACATGTACAAGAAGGAACTTCTATTCCCTACTCTGTATAAACCTATTCAGGCAAATTCTGCCTGAATACAAGAGAACCAATTAATCCAATCACAAGGAGGGACAACACTCCTCACCAATTCCTATAACCTTATTTTCCCCAAAAAGTAACTGATGCTCTTTGACTTAAACGACCACAATGATGAAGTTCACGACGACCACTGATCAGGTACTGTAAGAAAGTAGGTTGTCATTGCTTTTCTGAATCTTCTCTTGTATTGTTTTGGAGAAACAATGGTCGGGGAAGCATTCTTTGGACCACCAAGTATGCCAGAGGCCTTCACCCACGTCTCCAAATGCTTGTCCCACGTATATTGTCTCATAAAATCAATGATCCCCAAAACCAGCTCCTGCCGCTCATCATCCACCCCAACCAGCAAAGAATAGTCCATGACGGCAGCAGACTGAAGTAGGAAAACAATAATAATAATGCAGTTAATATGATAAACACACTGGTTGCTGTCAAATAAGCCAAATCTTTATCAAGCTTATACTGCATATACATGAGGAATTCAGTGAAAAAAGATATAATAAGTTACAACAGGAAATGAAAAAACTAATAGTAAGGCCGGTGTCAGGTTCACAACCAAAAGTGGTTTCTCTAGTCCAGCTCTGTACTGCCTATCTGGGTGAAGGTTTACAATCTCGAAACCTAGTTTGAAAATTTTGAACAATTCATAGGAGTGTGATTTGAAGAACTTACCGCTAAAAAGGATGTGTCATTCCAAACAGCTCTTTCAAGGCTTCTCTTAGCCTTGCTCCCAAGAAATATGGGCTTTGTCCGAAGTGCTTCTAAAAGATTCAAATCTAGTAATACTTTGTCCGTGCCTGATGTATCTGCATTGTAACGAGATCGAGCAGACCCCTTAAGGTCATAGACCCTCGAAATGCTTCTTCTATAAAACAGATTCTCCATCACCATCAAATCCATTTTTGATTCCTTGCCACCTTTTGAGTGTTTGATAATGACCTGCCATTAACACAACATAAAAAAGGCATCCTGATAAGCAGAGAAAGACATGCGCAACATAGACAGGCACACACACAGGGCAGACGAGGAATGAGGCCTAACCTGATATATACCAAGAACTTTAGCAAGGCAAGTTGGGCTTCCTGAGTTAAGAGAGTCCGACAGATATTTGAAGTACTCGGGTGCAAATTCCTCAAAAGAATCCAACTCAGTCTTGGTGACTTGTTTTATAATGAACCTTTCGTCCAATGACTTGGCAAAAAATACATTGCTTTTTCCTCCTTGGGCAGTCCATCTCTTGCATCGGCTCAAAGATCGTATAAAATCCACTTCGCTAGGGCAGCATTTCTTCCTAAGAGCATCAAATTCCTTTGCAAAATAACAGGTGACAGTGAACTTGACCTTTCCCCCAGCATTTGATGATTCATCTTCAAAAGAAACTCTTAGATGAGGAGAACTCTTGGAATCGGTAAACATGGCACTAATTGTTGTCGAAACATCTTCAGATCCGTAATTACCATAATGAATGTAATCCAAGTCCAGGGAGCCAAATGACTGCCAGGCTGAGAGATTAGGGGTTACCGGATTTTCGTTGTTGATATCAGTAGTATTCCGCTCTCCCCCATGACCATTAGGCTTATCGGCAACCCAATCTTCATACTCCTTAGAGCTAATGGCATATGATATTATGCTAGTGGGTTCACTGTCATAAACAGCAATAACTCTATTATTCAGGCTATTCGGAGGAAGCAGCAACCTTGCCCCTTCAGGCAAAATAGAAGCAGAAGAGATGAATGATGGTGAACTATTTGGTTTATTCAATTTCTGAGCCTCACGAGGCAATGTGTGAGAGTATGTCCTCTGTACACTAGCAGTGGGATCTCTAACCATATTCATGTAGTCTCCAGAAGCATGAAAAGATCTAAGCGTTGACAAATGCAGTGAAGATGGAGGCAATCCTTTCCTAATTCTTTCTTGAATTCTCACAGCAGAATCAAAGGAATAAACTCTTGCAGGGGACATTAGCCTTCTGAAAGGTGGGTTATCAATTTGATTTAACTGCCCAGTTAAAGAATCTTCAGGTCCATCTGCCTGTATTACATGAAGTAACTGTGCTCTCAATGATTGATCTGTACCAGTCCACGCGGAATCTATTTTATCAGATAGAGTGGAACCCGCAGAGGGCAACCGTTCCAAGGATGTCATGTTGACTTTTTTTTCCAGTTCCAAGTTTTGTTCCTCCTCAATACTATGCTTGCATGAGGTTGACATGGAGTCCCCAGCAACATCAGAATCAGATGCTAATCTGCCAGGCTCCTCCTCCTGTTCAATCTTTATATCACTCTTGGAGAACTCCTGTAATTTTGAAACCTCACACACTTCTTTCTGAACATGGTCAAGACTTCTCTGATCATTTAGCTCGTGATATGCACCGTCATGTATTACCCTGGAAATAGGACTCCTTTGAAGGAGGGAATCTAGTGAATAGAGTCGGCGATCCCAAACATGCGAACCAATTAGGAGGCAATGTCTCAACCGATTAAGTTCAAGAATGTCTACTAACCCCTGAGCCAATCCTGAATTCCCTTCAGCAACTGGTTGAAGCAGATCCTGTTCAAACAGAAGGAAGCATTGAGGAAGTGAACTTATCAGTATTTTAAACATCAAAAGCACAATACAAAGTTGATATGGAAAAGGCATCCGGTTACAACAATGGTATATGTCAAATATTTGGTCACAACTTACATGGTAATCAGTTCTTTCTTTGATAAGTAGGTCTTTCAACTCCAAGACTTGCTTATATAGCTCACTTGTATCAGGTGGTTCATGTCCAAACGATGTAATCTTTTGTTCAATGCTGTGAACTACAACAGATATCTGCTCATACAAAGCTTCTGTCTTACCCAACAGCTGAAAGTGGGAAGACGCAAAAGGTCATTGTACAGATTTATAAAACACGGAAAAAGATATGCAGAGTATGCTTTTTTAACCAGAAGTCAGAAACTACAGAAAAAAAAATGTAGATCACCTCTGCAGCCTCCTTTCTTAGCCAATTTTGTTCGATTTGGCCATTGAACTGAAGCATTGAAGGAGGCAACTGGACAGAAAGTATTTCTATGGGAGAATAGCGAAAAAACACCACTACACTCCCAAAGCTGTCAAAGAAAAAAGAGACTTATCAGCGATCACTAACATAGTGATCTCAATGATCAGCAAAACGCATGCAGCATTGAACGAATGAAAGCAACTTAGGAATGATAAGAATGTACCCATAGTAACGGAGGCAGTCCCTTTGCAGAGAATGACCACAGCTGGCAACGCGATTAGCAGTTGCATGGTTTGAGAAACTAAGTTCTAAAAACTTCCCGAAAGAGAGTCCCCAAGCAGCATCAGACATTACCACCCTGCGGCTTGCAGGTGGAACTCCATCTACATGGGCACACCTGAGGCATCGATGCCACATCCATATCTTTCCATCTCGCTCCCCAGGTAGCTTTACCGAGGGAAGGCGTTTAACATTTATAGTAAGATTTCCCTGCTGGTGGGTATAGCATATGACATGGGCTTCGGCTGGTTCTTTACATGTTCGACAGTAAGATGTCTGGCAACAGAAATTGAAATACTTCATAGATTCAGCATTCTAGCAACGTGGAAAGAACATAAGTAAACGCTAAGGGAAGGGAAGGGGGGTAACCTGATCAAAGAGATCATCATGGAGGTATCTCCCAAGTGGCTTATCAAAACAACCGTAGAACTTGATGCGCAGGAGTCGGGAGCGTTCACATACACTTCCATTTAGCACACAACGGCTAGAGAAGGATACTAATATGCTTTGATGACTATCAGTTGCTGAACAAAATTCACCAGAGGTTTGAATCTCAACTGGTCCTTGAACCTTTGTCAATTCAGAAGGTTGCCCTGAAAACCTCTCCTTTTGACCTATAATTTTCATAGGTACCTCCTGAGGTTGATTTCTACTCTTTGAAGGAGACACAGTAGGCTGCAAGTCCACTGGGGCCAGCATAGTTGCTAAATCATCATTAAATGCATCAGAGTATACATGTTCAACTCTACAATGCTTGGGGCTAGAAGAAGTATTGTCGCGAGGATTAACATAAACAGATAAGTCCTGCTCTCTAAGTTCCAATCTGAGACTTGCAGATCCTTCACTGAATATTTTGTCATCAACAACTTCTTTGTAAGTGGTGAGAACAGCAGAACTAGAGACAACAGATACAGTGTTGTCAGGGGTCATCCTTTCTGGTATCACAATTGAAGATTTTACAGTTGTTTTGGGTAAAGTAGCCCCCTCATCAGCAAGGAATGAAGTCTCAAGGGACAAATGATATGCAGCAAACACTGCATATTGAATAACATGCTTAATCTTCTTTAGTTCTTCCTTGCATGAACCCTTCAACAGGACCTACAAAAGTTACAGATAACTGACAACTCAGATTTGCCTACAATGGATTATGTTTGGTGCTGGACTATCATAGATAAAGGACATAAAGAGATATTAACCTTCATTAGTAAGATAAACATGGGAAGTAGAACAACAATCAAATTAGTGATAGCTAGAAATCACATGGCAGCAGCATATGGATGTAGAAAACAAACAAATAAGGAATTTCAGAAAATTAAGTGCGTTTGCATCATGTACACAGCTTTTAACTGATGTAAATAATGAAAGTTCAAGTCCACCAAACTTATCTTTGTACTAACAAAGAAGATGAAACTCTGAAAATTTTTATTTTCGAGAAGCTTCGCACTGAACCGCACTTCTTGCAATATCATGTCTGTTATTCTTCGTAATAGCATTTGGATGTCAAGCAAAAATACTTGTCTCCCCTATGGATGTTGAAACATGATTAAAAGAACTTCACAGGATCGCAAAAGCTCAAAAGATCAGCAACATTATGTGTTTATATGTGACCTTGATTAAGTGAAGTGGAGTTGACCATAATTACCTTGTGATTTGACAAGAGAAGGAACGAAATACATCATCCACTTTTCTTTCCTAAAACATACAACAAATACTGTACTCCCTCCGTCCCAAAATATTGCTCGTATTTCCTTTTTTGGCTGTCCCAAAAGTTTCACTATCTTTCCTTTTGTAGACTATTATCTTTATCAACTTCCGCCATATTTGGACCCCCCCCCCCCCCCTCTCCAACCTGTCACAATTGCAGCCCATTCATTCGACCCCCACGACCCCCCACGGTTGCCTCATGCCAATGACCACCGTCGTTGCATTACGTAGGAAGCACCATCATCGCATCCTATAGGCACTGCCACAGCCTTGGTTGTCGCAACTGTCCACCACCACAGCATCCCATCAACGGCTTGATGTCTTGATCTAATCGATTCAAGTTGTAGATATCAATTTTATTGCAAATTTGATCCTTAATAAAACTTGATTTGTCTTCACATTTAATCAAAGTTCGAAATTTAACTTAATTTGAGATTGAATTTCGACACAACTAGAAGGTAACTTCTGCGTCGTTTGGTTGGATGGTGGTGATGGGTGTGGGTGGTGGTTTGAGGCGGTGAATGGCCCACTGCCCTTGCAGTTTCATGGCAGCGAATTGTGGTGGTGGGGGATGCATTTAATTCAATTGGGTGATTAATTCAATCGAAATGATGGAGATTTTCAGTGGTGGTGGCGTTGGTTAGAGCTTAGTTGCACAAAGCGGGGGTGGGGGCAGGGGCGGGAACTGGAACGGGGGCGGGGGAGCGTAAGCACCAAGAAGAATCTGAGGTTGGAAGCGGCTTAAATAAATAAATGCGTAAAGAGTATTATCATTTGTTTAGTATAGTTTACATAACCATCAACAACAAACAAGGAGGCTTTAAGGACTTGAAGGAAGAGAGAAACAAGGTATTTAGTTGAAAAGGGCCTAATTTTCAGGTATTCTCTCACTTGTTCCATGCATCTCTATCCAGTTAACGGGATCGAGTTCCCATATTAGCTTGGGACGAGATCCCATGGAGCTCCTAATTTGGGATCCCAAAAGCGAGTTTCTGAGAGAGAAACGTCACCATATTAGGAGTTTTCTGCAACTAAGGGTTAGAGTGGTGGCGATGGAGTGTTTCAGGCCTTGACAGTGGTAATGTATCTGCCGCTCCCCAGTTGGAGAGGTACTGCTCCAGAAAAGGAAAGGGGTAGCATGGTAAAAGGAGTGCTTGATAGTGAGGACATGATTGAAAAAGAAAATTTTTTTGACCAACTTCTTAAAGTTTGTGCAAGTCAAACGTGTACAATTTTTATGGGACGAAGGGAGTATTTTGGAAAGCGGTACATTAGACCGAGAGCATTTACTTTCTCACTTCTCAACATCACCAATATTGCCTACATGACCTCGAAGCAAACAAGAAGCAGATTCATAATGGAGAACTAATGCCTAGTGCAAGAAGCACCTTATATGAGGAGCAGAATGGAACTTTTAGAATTTTTCTGCAGTCATTTGTTATAACATGTACCAAAATCGAGCAAGAATGGAGCAGACCTTGTCGATGCCAATGATAGGAAGGGTAGACCAATGTGGATAATACGCAGAATCACACGGCAAATATAAGAACAGTTAAAATCAAATACAGTTGACATCAGACTTTTTCTTTTGAAATAGAAGAGAATCTAATAAATTCGGCAACTTACTTAGCTGAGGATCTACATAAATGCGCCACTATCGATAATCTGAGATGACTCAAGTTCAGACAGTGAATACAAGAGTGTAAACACATTGCACCTGTGAACCATCACGCGCTACTAGCAGACAAGAGCGTAAACACGTTACGTCTGAAGAATATAGCCTGCTCTGCAATTGCAGGGCAAGTGCTAGTGCAATCCTAACTGATTGAAGGTGCAGCCATCCTACATACCATTACACTTTTATATAGATGTACAAAAGCATGCCAACATATTTAAAATTCCACCACACATGACACAAACTTCTCATTCACAATCTCATGCTGTTGAAGCTTTAAAGCAAACTTAAGTTGGATAGTTACAGAGAGTATACCGTGCAACCTAAACGCCTGGGACAACCTTCGAAGAACATCAAAGTCTTAGATGGCTTCTTGCTGAACTGATTGGCAGCATCATGCTCTTCAGACACTTTTTCTATCCGGAAGAGTTCACAGTGTCCCAACCGCGCTTTAAAAATTCTATCAATTGATGGGGTTATAAGAGCCCCCGTGCACCTAGCTATTCGCTCCAGTAGTGGCCTTTTAACATTCAACACAAGGGAGATCTCCTTTGCCAGCAGATACTCCTGAGCATAAGAGGATACACTTTTTTCCACAAGTAGCACATTTGGACGATGGGCCTCTATCTTTGAAACAACCATCTTCAAATGATCAATCTCCTGTTTACGAATTAGAGTTCATGATACATTCTAATTGGTCCAATTTCAGCATAAAGAAGAAAAGAGAACTAAAAACTGACCTGTTGCAGTAATGTATCAAATGAAGCCAGCTGATTTGGAACTCTCTGGTACTCGAGCGCTCCTCCTATAATAAGTAACCTAGGGTTTTTGTACTGTGAAGTCATCCGCTTGTGTTTTATATTCTTTGTACAAACTATTCCTTTAACCAGCGCGCTGCAGATTAAAGACAAAACGACAATTAATCAACTGATCAATAACTAACCTTAAGCCTCTTGATAAGAAATATGGATCAGGACAACAAGAGAAAAAGGAGTATCAGCATATGCTGCATCCAACAAAACTAAATAAGGTAACAAAAAAGGCATATATACCTCTCACTAGGACTTCCTGATGCTGTACACTTAACCTTTACATAATCACCGGGATCCATGCTGCCTCCTCTGCTTGTATCTGGTTTCAGGAAGTTTGCAGCTTGCCATGCTATTGTGGTAACTATGTCAAGCCAGTCCTCTGAGCTGTTATCCTTGCCAACATGAATACCCTCCCCTTGTAATAGCTGCGACACAAGGGCCCTAAAATGCCCTTGTACGACAGCTCTCAATGGTTCCTTGTAATCCACATACTGTTTCTCCTTCTCCGGAAACATGCTAACAAGGCTATTACTAGATGAAAACACTGAGCTTGACTCTCCAACTTCATCGTCCTCATCATCGTAAGAAAAGAAACTGTTTTCTGCCTCATCATCTTCATCATCAGGGGGCGGAGGAAACCAAATCAGACCATTGTTTTCAAAATCCAATGGCTTGTGCAACTTCTCACATTGGTCCCGAAATATTGACAAGTCATCAGCACAATCATAAGTATTATCTGAATCTTCGGTCCCTCTTTCAGGCCTTTTTAAAACAGCCTCTTGATTGAAAGGACCTTCACTCTGAGATCTCGGGGTTGCCCCTTGTTCCTGCTGTACAGAATGCCCAACCCTATTGGAAGTAATATTTTTCCTAGAGGGGCTGTCAGAAGGACTTGATCCAACTGACTTAAAACTGTAAAACTCGTGTCTACCACTAACACTACTTGAATCTATATCTGAAGTATCATGACTATATGGGCTGAAGAAGTACTTTGCAGAATCATCACCCTCATCTTCGTCGCTCCTACAATCATCAGCATATTATAAATGAGACATACGCCCAAGAACCAGCAAGTTCTGGTTATCATAACAGGTATTTACTTAAACTCCTAAAAGTAGAAAATTAGAGAAATATAAATATCTCTTACTCACTAAGAGATTAATATAGAAAGAGAGGACTCACATTTTGGTACATACTATTAGTGCTAAACAAATGTCAGCAAAAACAATTCAGAAAAATAATAAAGAAGGGGCCAAACCAAAACAGCAAGCTTGCAAAGCATCATAAACTTATGCAGTCAAACTGGTGCAAATGCTCCAGTTGAGATGGTAATTTAACAATAATTAACTCAATCTGCCAAGTTACCATACATACCAAAGGATCTCATAATTTTTTAATTCAGGAAAAAGCTGAATAAGAGGTTACAGTGGCATACCTGCTAGGATAGCGATCAACAGATACTGGAGACGGGTGGCTTGTAAATGATGCAACACTATTTCTGGTCACATCATGGACAGAACATCCATCGAATCTCTCAGCACTGGAACAAGGTGATGGTGGTTCTGGACTTCCTCGAGGAGACTCAGAAGGATAGATCTTATCACTGTACTTCCTACCACCTTTGTGCCTTGTATTTAGATCAGAGCAAAACTTGCAAGACTTGAGATCAAGCCCAGCCTCCGGGGTGACCATAGTATCACCCGACGCAGAACCACACAGTGAGTCATAGCCTCTCACACAATTCACACAAAACATCCTTCCACATCTCTGGCAGTGGTACTGGAGATAAGCCTCATCAAAGTTCTTCTCGCAGTTGCAACACATTTTGAAACGATTTTCGGCCATTTCAGATTCACTACACAATGAAGATTGATCGCTGATTCCCCAAGAAATCCAAGACCTAACCTTGATTATCAAATCTAGTAGTAAACTATCAGGTATTCCCATAGAACAAAATGACCCGCCAAAGTAAAACCACCCAGCAAAAGCTGTATCACTCTTCTTATCCTCCTAATTTAAAACCAAACTAACAAAACCTCACAATTCAACAGATTTACCCGATTTGTGGTATGCAGCGGAGCGAGTTTAACAATCCCACAATAAAAGTGGTGGGTTTTTTTCTTTACAAGGCCTACAAGTTAGATTGTGATTAATTTTTTTCTAGTGTATTGATATGGATTCAAAAGGGGGAAAAGGACTTAAATTCCCCCTAAAATCACAAAAATATCGGGAGGGAGGAAATAGATTGGTACCATTAAGTGCACACAAAATCTGACTTTATATACACGATATTTCCCTGTAATGACACAAACACAAGAAATCACCACAACAACAAAGGGTAAAGATCTTTCCGATCACGGATCTCGGAATCAATAAGATTAGATCCCAAGATCATTGAAACATCAGCAACACAGCCTATCACAGCTTAACCACCAAGAAAACAATAACCCAGACAAATTCTACCAAGATTCTCTCAGTCAAGCACTTCCGATTGCCAAAACCCAAAAAAATAGGGCCAGACAAGTCAAGAAAACATAGACCCACGGAACCCTAACAAGATTCTCTCAATCAAACAGTTCAGGCTGCCAAAAACCCAAGAAAGAAGAAACCCCAGATGTATTTGATCTCAAACTGAAAAAGGGTCAGAAAGAAAAACCAGTCTCACACAAATCAAGAAAAGATACGAGATTGATTATTAACCCCAGATGTAGAGAGAGTGAGAGCGAGAAATGTGATTACCACTGATTAACGAAGTAGTAAATTCAAAGAACAAATAGGACGAGAATGAAAAGGAGGAAAAGGAAGAGTACGGAGAAGGTTCCCTTTTTATTGGAATCGCTGGCTCGCATCTCCATAACCTTCTTCTTCTTGCTCAGCAACACCACCACTTTCCCTTTCTCTCCCATCTTTCCCGGCAATGCTTATACATTAAAAATACTCAGCACCCACATACCCAAAGCACACACACATACACACTCTTTTTCCTGTTTGTGTAAATATCAACCCTCTCTGTCTTTCTTTCTCTTTCCAACTTTTTGCTATCCACTTTATCTTTCTTAGGGTTTATGCTATGTCAAGAGAAAATGAAATGGAACCCTTTTTTTTTTTCTTTATTAGTTTCTTTTTTAATTCTTCTTGTTTAGTATCCAACCTCTTCAGCCATTGGTCAGCGCGAGGATAATTCAATGAGGGGCTTGGATTAATTAATGAAGGCTTTGTCACTTTCATTTGTTAAATCTGTGCAATAAAAGGGCTTTCAGCAGCTACCGTTGGTCAGAATCAGTGTATTGGGAATTCATGTAATGTAATGTAACGTAATTTGGCTGCACAGTCAGCACCAGTTATTACAGTGTAGATTTGGAGGATTTAGTATTTATTATTATGCGTCAGGGGAAGACAAAAGCCACTCTCGGTCAGCGCGCGTGGTATGTTACGCGCTGGGTTTGCTTCAAATGTGGGCAAGTTTTTCATTCAAATCATCCCCTAGGTCATATATAGAAAGTAGTTGTACATCCTTAAGAAACAATTGTTGTCATAACTGCATTTATTTCTAGTTATTTGCCGAAAAGAAGTGATCGGACTTCGTACCCCTTGCATTTCCTTCTTACATAAGTGATAACATTCATTCATGATTGATGGTCGAATACACCCGTTGAAAAAGAAAGAAATAAGGAATCTATCGAAGGCTTAGCATTCGACCCTTGGGCTGCTTGAAAGAGGATTTTGGACTTTTCCACATAGCTCGCTCAAGCCTTCAAAGCCTAGAAGCCGTCTTCTCAAAGAGTGCCGAAACTAAATAAATGATTTTTCCCTTGTGCAGGAAAAATCGAAATCAACAAATTTTTTTCCCTTGTGCAGGTTAATCTTTTCGTCACTAAATAGATTCTTGACACAATTTTTTTTTTTTTTTTGTCATTAAGGTTATGACTTTACGTTAAATTGAACAATTGTATTCATTACTATTTTTCAAATTTATACTAGAAAAAATATTTTGGAAAAACATTTATATACGATAAACACATGAAATTAGTGTAGCTATTCACGAGATAATAATGTTTGAAATCGACATAATTGGTGTTAGCTTTGAAAACTACCCTCCCCAAATTTCTTTGGAAGTAATTTACGATATCAAATTCTTCCTCCACATATGGCATAGTTTGTAATGTCTGCTGCTCTTTTACGGGCCGAATGCACTAAAAGTTAAATATATTTGAAAAAGATTGATCTTGGGCCATTAGTTAAAGTTTTTTTTTTTCTCCTTTTTCTTTCTTTCTCCCTACCCCTTCTTTCATATTTTCATTTAGCAATCTTAACTTCCACCACGAGAGTATATCTCCACCACCATCCCAGCACGACTATAACCATCGTTGTAGACTCAGATGGCAAAAAGGTCTCTCGTATATTGAAAATGATCTTACATTTCCCGAACATTATTTACAGATTATATTTTGTTTTGTGCTAAGCTGTAGTTTTATTTATTCCTTAAATTCTAAATTGTTTGTAAGTTTAGATAAGTTGCCAAAAATATCCTTCATTGGACAGATGAAGTTGGCTGAGGTTACCACACGCAGAGCATGCCATATATGGAGGGTGATCAGATCTTTTGGAAAGAGAATTTAGCAATTACTTTAACAAACAAAAGTTTTGTGTTCTTAATCAAAGAAAAAAAGAAAGTTTGATGTCTTCATCAATAGTTGATTTAGACTTTGGCGACAAGAATTGCGGCGTGCCCCACCTAATCTACTCTACTGGAGAGCCAACCTCTATATTGTACATAAATAAATAAATTGTATGTTCTATATATGAGACAAGTACCCTGTTATTAAAAGATTTAGAATATTTTTAGAATTGATTACGCGATAATTAAACTTGAGTTAATTTAAATTTTAAAATGTTGTTAGGTGTTTTACGGGTTACAAATCTGATTAAATTATAATCCAAAAAATTATAAAATTAATTATTTTTAAATAATCAAGTTTGACTAAGTAGAGTACAAGAATATCTCAATCAAGTACAAACATCTTTAACACTTTTTATTCAAACACAAAGTTTTTGTTATTTTGCCACCCTAAAATTGCTTTTATCCGGATATTGTTCATCGCTTAAAGCTAATGTTACTAGAAATAGCTTAAAGTTGATCAATTCTAAACAGACTTTAATATATTGTCGTTAATATGCACTTGTTTTTTTTTTGTAACAAAATGACGGTGCGTAACAACATACATCGTGTGAAAATCAACGCACCCTTGTTATTACAGGGTTGCATGATTGCATTTCTGCATGTCTGAAATATGCTTGATAAATTGCAATTTGAGTACCTAAAAGAACTTTTTTGCCTTACCATTGAGGGATTTATGAGATAATCATTCTCTTGGAAAACCGGGGGTTACATTTTATGAGTGATTTCTCGGTTTAGTTTTAGATTGAAAAAAAATCATTTTTTTATTTGGTAGGATTTCTTGGTAAAAGATTCACACCCCTTATTGAAAATTGTGATTCAGTGATGTTTGATCTAGAAACAACTAGACGTCGTCTATGATGAATACATGGTTCAAAATTGTAGACCAAAAGTCCAAAACTATATATGTTGAAAAATCACCTAGTAGTCATCAATTTCCTTTTCCTATTCTTCTTACTTTTTGGAAGTAAAACCAAGGGAATTGAGCTCAACGAGACTTACTTTGGCTTTCCCTACGAGAACCTCACAAGCATTACATAACTCCAAAATAGTAACCTCGGGGTAGCCTAGTAGCTTTGAAGGGATACAATGAGTCATAAACTGTGTGCTTAACTCTTGCTAGGTGTAGTAAAACATTCGTCATCAAATATCAAACATGTTGTCACAAATGGAGGAGGCGATATGTCACCCACGGTGACCTCTTGACGGTATTTATGAGATGCATCACGTTGTATCGCAAGAGATTCGTCGGGCTTGTGGGTTCTGAACACTTCTAGTAGGGGACTGAAAGAAAATTCATTGTATTGTTAGGTTTTTTAGTTTATCATGGTAAAGATATTCATTCGAAATTTTTAACTAGCACACTTAAAAAATGCTTTTAGGGACTAGAATCTTATGCTATAGTAAAAAAATATTACTAAATAAATTGTAGCGACAAAAGATTATCATTATAAATTTTAGTAACAACGATTGGATACTTAATTAACTAGTTTTTTTTTACTAAAACTGTTACAGCTAAAATATTACTACGGAGCGCAAATGATCTTTATCCTACTTTAGGGGCACTTTAAACGCTATACTGTTGTAAATTTTAGTAAAAACTAGTGTGGACTGGTTCAATGAAGTAGAATTATTAGTTCCTTTAGTCACAATCACTTGTTAAAAAGGGGAAGAAAACCAAATTGTCAACTGACAAAATGACCACGCTTATGCTTTATGACCCTATGGAGAAAAATGGCGAAGGATAGCCAAACCAATTTAGATGCATGCAACCTCAAGGGCGGTGGAGTGGGAAAGAGTTTCGAGATATGATTTCAACGTTCCGAGTTCGAATTCTCCTATACTGACTGGCCATATAAATTGCAGTTCTGAATATTTTTTTAAAAAAAAATTAGATGCATGCAAATTACAATCGACCAGTTTACATCCATGAAAAATAATTAATTACTAGAAGTACTAATTATTAAATTTACTAATATATCTTTTTTTTTTTCCATGCATGGAAGCTTGGTTTTGGAAATCACTATATGTGGTCCCTTCTCAAGATTAAAATATTAGTCTTGTCTATATTAGAAAGCTTTTAATATCGTTCTTAACTGATGTCAGCTTATACTTGTTTGCATCTAACTTTTCCTTGCATTTTTTGAAAATGCACAAAAAAATTACCTGTTCTCACAACCATCTCCTTTAAACGTAAGGGCTACAAGGTCTTTTGTCATAGCATTCACCAATCGATCATTATTTTTTTCTCCTTCTTTACGGACACAACTTTGCCTCATATCTAAGTGCAAGCAATTTTTCAACGGATAAAGTTTGCCTAAAAACTTTGACATCTTTTGGGTGAATGAGCATTTTGAAGCTTAATGGTATACCGAAAAAGTTCAAGTTTGATTGCATGAGATTGATTTGACCTGGTCCTGGGGGCCAAGCTAAGTGAAGAAATTGCAAGTGCAAAGCACGTAGGAGAGTATATTTTAAGATAGGTGTATATATATTACGGTATATTGTCTCTCTTATTCCTAACAACATTATCTAATATTTTCGTTCATTTTTATTAATCATAAGTTATTAGATGTTATTAGTTAACTGCGTTAGAACTTGTTTGAGATTAACTCTGAAGTGGCCAAATTGGATGTAATCTGGGTTACATTAGGTGAGGTGTTGTTGACAAATATGCAAAAGATTAAATCATGATCGGAAAAAACGAGGATTATGAACCACTTTTTCAAGATCAGGTTTGAATAAATAAAGTACCAAAAATCCAATTAATTACAAAGACTTTTAGCACCTTTTACTCAAGTACTGAATTTTTTATCATTTTGCACATTAAAATCGGTTTTAAAACTTTTAATTTCGATCTGTAACTTAAAGCTGATTTTGCTCAAGATAGTTTAAAAATGATTTTGAAAGTTGATAAAAATTTAATTTGAGATTTGTTTTAGAGAATCAATTCCAAACAGGTTCTTATTTTCGCAAAAAATAATATTTTTAAATACTGGCTTGTTGAATACTAATGAATTACAAGATGACCTACCCTATGTACTAGAAGTTAATTCAAAACCAAAAGGAAATCAAAATTTTTGGGGGCCTTATTCGGCAAAATAGAAATTCACATATAATAAATTTACAAAGGATGAAATGTTGGCCCCAGCAGGTCCTTCAGGCCCTGGTATCTGATCCACCACCATTAAAAAGATCTTTGCGAGCTTTCACTTCCACGATAATATGTGAGTGTTCACTTGTTTCACATTCTACTTGAGGATGATTAAGCAATAGATTATAACTTGTTCCATAATGACTCGTATAATACAACAAGTTGATGCTATCGGCACATGTTAACACTAGAAGTATAGTTATCATTCCTTCGCAAATTAATACAGTATTAATGAGTGTTGTCAGCACACGCGACGCATGTATAATTAATCAAAACAAATATAAATCAAATCGATACGAGTTATATAAAGTACATAAAGAGGAAAATAAATTTACCCTGAAAATGGAGATCAAGAGGGACTAGGAATTAGAAATAGAGTTAAATTGTTGATGGTGTGGAGTGGTTGGAATATTGGTGATCAAGAAGAAGTTTTATTATATTGGAGTAGAGCGGTTATTCTTTAAATGATGAGAAATTTCCAAACAATGACTTTGATTAATTTATTTTAACTAAAGATATTGCGAAAAGATATAGTTGGAAGGTTAAAAAAGATTTCATCACAAAACTGTTTTCCGTATAGATATCTACATTTGAGGATTTTTCTGTACCATGAGACTTATTCTAAGTCGATCAACGAATCACAACGTTATCCTCTAGATGCGTCGAGATACAACTCTCGATGACTTTTCCCGATCATCTGTGAGATGCAGATGAGCTAGTAACAATGTATCCTAGATGCTTAAACAGACTATAAGATTCAAAAGTCACGCTTCTATAAATTGTTTCGACCTTCTTAAAATGAGAAAGTTTGTAGTTATTTTGACCACTTGAATCATTTGTTCATCATCGAAGAATACTGAAAGGACTCCATTTTATATAGAACATCCAAAGATTACTTCATCGGAAAGTTTCAAGAGCTTCTTGTCGAGAGAGGATAAGAGACATATTTATTTGCAGCCAGTTCCATTGTCCAGAGAGGATAAGAGACATTATTCCTGTGGGTGAAGAAAGGAGAGGAGAGGAGAGGGGATGGTGCTGGTAGCTTTACAGTCGTTGGCTTTCGGTTTGGTGGGAAGACAATATCTGTCAAGGTATGCGTGCAGCCAAATGTTTGCCGAAAGATGGTCCTTTATTTATTTCCATTTCAACCCTTCTATCTTTCATACACTTTATTTTCTTGGCCTTTTCTTGCATTATTAATCATAAATAGTCGTACTCTATAATTAGGACCTTTTCTATCCAATGAGCGTGCCTAATTTTTGGTGTGACACAAATTGAGAACCTTTTGAATTAGACTTTAGTACATCTCAACCTTAGAAAAGTAGAGCACCACATCATTCATGCAACAATTCTGGTCAGCATGGGATAAGGGCAGAGAGAGCCGCCCATACAACCAAAGTCTCTTTTTCATTTCTTCCTCTTCACCATCATCATCAGCCATGACTCATGTTCATGTGGGGTTGTTATGTAAATGTGTGGGACTCCAGAGCTCTTCAATTCATTAGTGATGAAGCTTTGTTAAATTAGGGTAATATAAGAGGGCCCTACCATGTATATTTCTATCAATGTCCTAGGAAAGGCCTACCAAACCCTAGGAAAACCCACCACCCTTGGTTTCTTCTCTTTTATGTCTTATGGTCCTATTTTAGGTTGAAAAGAAAGACCCATGTTAAGGTCCTCCAGAAGTACATAATTAACGATGGGTATCAAATATATGGTACATTCATGAAAGAAAGAAAAAGGAAAGGAAAAAAATTGTGGTATCTGTCTCTCTTTTTTTGGTGTTTAGGTTGAAAGGACTAGATCGACAATTTGTTGCATTACCTTATTCCCTCCTTTTTTTTTGAATTTTATCTTTTAGATTTCTTGAATAGATTTTGAAACATGTAAACATTTAATGTAAACTCAAGTAGTAATTACATGCTAGCTAAGTATCGTTTGTAAAGTCAAATTGGGTTAAAAATAGTAAGTAAATTTTATGTCTACCGTTGCTAAATTTATCATAGAATCTTCAAAAGGTTCGAAAATTCAATGCAACAGAGAGAGCACTTTTTTTCGGTCTTCGAAGTTTTAAGATTTTGAGCGAAAGGTAAACGACTTTGAGTAGAAAATTGGCGTTCCCACTTCAGGATTGAAACAATGAACGCCATGCAGTAATGTAAACTGCCACTTTAAGCAGCCCAAGGCTCTCACCTCTGTTTCAGTGGGAGCGAGGGATCTGATGCATGTTCTTGCATCTTCCCGGCCTGGCTATCCCTTAATTTGGTACTCCCAAATATGGGTAGCCCTTATATTTACGTTGTTTTCCTCCAAGGCCATGTTGGCCATTTCCGGGGATCATCCGTTCGGATGCGATTGTCTCTGTCTTTCCAAGAATGCCAATTGGGGTAATGGTTAATTTTATTAATGCAACTTGCTTAGAAAAAGAAAAAGAAAAGAAACAATGAACGCCATGCCATGATCACCGGTTTCACTCTAGAATAGTTAGTTCCAAACCTGCCATTTACCTTTAATCTTACAATAAGTTTCTTTTTTATTTTATTTTAATGTTTTAAGTGACAACAAAGGGCCATGTTCAATCTACGAGGCACTACCGTTCGGTTCTAAAACGCAGTGCCTAGTAGTTATCGGTTATGCCATAGCTTATATAATGCGAAACGCAGTCCTATGTCTTTTGCCGACATCCAAACACCGGAAGATGATCACCCATACGAAGTGGAGATTCATCTTCCATTGTATATCCGGAATGATGGCTAGCAAGAAACAAGAGGGCATTGACAAGAAAAATCTCTACTTTTTGTTTGAACAATGTGGTGGTCTACGTTGTCTCAGTGAAATGACTTGGCATGGAAGCCAATCACCAAAACATTGTATCTTGTCCTCGGGCTCATCTCTTTATCTCTAATTGGTCGGTAAATTTCAACATCGTTTCAAGGTTTTTATCTTTTTCTCTCGGTACAAAACATCTTTATCTTTGACAACTAAAGCTTCTACTAAAGCTTTAGTCGCCAATGGACTAACTAAAGCTTCTACTAGGAAAGGGATTCAGGCGGCTCTAATATGGTGATGTAGCTGTTGAGAAAAGAATGACCACACCCCCTTATCCTATTGGTTGTTACATACTTGCTCTAAAGTTTCACTTTCCCCGTGGTTTTCCACCAACTTGGCAACTTTGAAAGTAAACTTTTTTATTTTTTTTCCCTTGTACCTAGCTACCCACTTTTTCCATTCCTTGCTTGAGAGGGAAGCCAATGAGCAAGAAGGTTGTGGGAGAAAGAGAAGAAATTTTGGTTTTGTAAGTTGGGCAGAGAAGTGAGTAATACTACTATGTGATCGAGGAAAGGTTTAATTGCAATGTGAATCCTAATCTTGGTAAAAAGTTGCAACTAAAATGCTAACATTTATTGTTATGTGGCTAAAACTCCAAAATTTACCATGTCAAAATTTACAATGCAACTAATCATAGAGGAAATCACTACTAAATTTTGGATTTCATCCACAAACTTTTGAACCAACAAAAAAGGCAAAAATTATTCGCATCAATAAGGTTGCCTTTGTGAATTTAGACGTAAATACTAGATACCATGGTCGACGATAAAATAAAAGAAAAGAAAGAAAAGTTGGTTTCACCACCACCCCCCCCCCCCCCCCTCTCCTTTTAGCAAGAAGGTTTATCCTTCAAAATTTCGGACAAAGATTAATTTTCTTAAAAATCACATTCTGCAAAATTAATAGCATTTTGCAAAAGAGATTTAATTGTGCTTATCTTGTCTCTCTTGAATAAATAAATACACGCATGGATACTCTCTCTCTCTCTCTCTCTCTCTCTCTCTCTCTCTCTTTCTCTCTCAAGGATGTTAATCACTTTTTCTTGCTTTCTGAAACAAAAGCTAAAATGAAAATCTTTAAAAAGTTATTATATCACGCAAAACGAAAGTAATAATCACCTGGAAATTTAACTTGTGTTGTAGCCCTATGAATATTTTTCATTTATATAGATGACATATACACCCAGATCAATTAGTCATACTTTATAACATATATAGCTTAACATATGCTTGTAATATATGACTGACTTTCCCAAATAATAATACCATCATATCTTCACTATTTCCCAAACTTTTGCGGTCAACAAACACGTCAAAGATAGTTGGCTACTTTTTTTCTGTAATTCTTGAAAGATGAGTAAAGTCTATGCGATTTTTCGGAACTCCATTTATATGTAAATTGCGCAATTGGCTGCAGTTGGTACCATTCTTGTAATGATCACCTCTTGAAATGAAAAGCTAGTGGTTTGCCTGCGTCCACAAGTAAGCTCAATGGATTCTCCAAAGATGTGATTCCCTCCTTTATATCCCACTGGGTTAGAAGCCAATTATATGCAACAAATTGCTCAAAGCTTTGCTTTGTGTGTGCTCTGTTGTTGAAAAGTTGAAAGCTCATCCAAGATTGAGGAACTTGTTAATGAGTTGGCCATCTTGCACAAGGAAATCAAACTCTAGAATTAAAACTCATGATAAATACAGGCTAATCTTATAGTTAAAGCAGATTTATATTCATTAAAGTAAATTTTTCTTTGAGGTGGTTGTACCACCTGTTAATGAAGTTGTACACTATCTTGATAAAAGTTACATATGCTTTGATAACGGGATTAGCTTAAACAAATCAATAGTATAGAAGCCGAGCTTGAGCCTTACTCCATTTGACTCGTTTACCCAGGAAAGAAGTGGGAGCAAGTTTAACAATTTACTTCGATTCCATGTAATAGTACAAATGAACTGCCTTGAGAAATATTTCATCTTCGATCACAAAATTATGTATGTTGACGTTTAGGTTGGAAATGTCTCAACAAACTTCTCATGTGTTTATATACACACGGAAGCGCAAGCGGCAGACTTTGCCTTGCGAGGTCAGGTGCGGTGTGGGCCCTTTTGTGTTGGCTTTAATTTTTTTGTCAAAACTTAACTCTTGAAGAATTAAACACTTGTTTTTTTTTAGTCTGTCTAATTAACTACTCTCAATCACGAGAAATACTTCAATGTAACTGTGCTATCACATCATCGCACTGATTTGGTATTATCACCCAATTATATTCGACTTCCCATATAATTACATCTCAAAGCTATTACTCCATACTAACATGGATTGACAATGATAGGCAACAGAACAATGGTGACGAAAAGTCGACCACGACCCCAGCCACTCGAGGAATCGACGGCCTCTGTCTTCGATGGACAGAAAGTCAACCATGAGCCAGGCGTGTCGACGAGATCGATGACCACGGCGGGTCGACGGAAAAGACGGCACGGCAAGTTGACAGGATTGACAGCCTCTATCTTGGACGGGATTGATGGCCACAGCGAGTTGGTGGGAACCACGACGAAGAGGGGGGTCTCCATTGATCTTCGTGCATCTTGGCGACGACGTCTTGCTGGCATGTCCCCCTACAATTTGCCCCTGCCCTCATCGAACTATCATTGCCAGCCCAATTCATCGCCACTGTCCGGCCATCACTTATCCGCAAGGGCGAAGAGTTGCCATAAGGGGTGGAGCTTCCGAGGATCATGTGAAATGGTGATGGGATGTCTAACTAGGAAATCTCTAAAATTTAATTGGAGAATAATACCAAATCTACGGTGATAACGTGGTATCACCATCACGTTAAAGTATTTCTCCTCAATCACACCCTTGATTACCGATTTATTATACACAAAGATCTCTAGCTTACCAATTTATGATACCAGGTCCTCTATAATGTTTTTCTCTCTACCTGTTCTCTCTGAGGGTCTTGGGGCGAAATCACTTCCAAGGACAACAATTTCAGTTCTTCAAGAGCAACATATTCATTTCCAAGCTTTGACATGCAATTATTTTAAAATCATCCTAAATTCACTCTGCTCTTTTCGCTTTTGCGATTTTTTGGTTCTAACTTGGCATTCTTGTTCTTAAACTAGTAAAGTACAACCTAAATTTTCAACTATATACAGGGTGGCGGAATCAAAGCAAGAGTAGGTTGCTCCACCATACGCAGCACATGCATTGGCTTCGGCTCCACAAGCACATACATAAGTTACTATCTTTTACGAACTTTTTTTTGAAATTTTCCCAATTGGGAAATAATAGAACTGCATTTCATATGGGTAACCCTGGGGGGAGGGAGGAATCGAACTCGGGACCTCGAGGTCACTCCTCGAGGCCCCTTGCCAACTCCACCAACCCCTTTGGGTTCTTTTACGAACTTGAACATAGTACCAAAGTGTAATAGATCTGGTCTTTTAAATTCTCTATAACCATTTATTTTCATCGCCAAAATTGTGCAATAATTGAAAGTTTTACTTATGAAAAACCAAACACCTTTGCCCATTGTTTCGCAATTTACCTCAATTCAAACTTTTATTTTAGTGGCAACTGCATAGAACTGATTCCTAGCTAAATAGATGTTAAAATTGCATTTCTGAGCGAAGGCATATGAGATGCATTTCTCAAGAAAATATTTTCATGCAAATCCAATGCTCAAATACACCTTATTGAGTATGTCATCCACATGATACTCTGACGCTCTATACGGTTTTCAACCATGCTCTATGGTTAGCTAATTTATGTTTGCTAACATGGGATGCTCAGATGCACCTTATCGTGTTTGTCATCCAAATTTGTGAGAAAAACATCTGGCAAAAGTGTATTGAACCATAAAGAAAATTGTTACGAAATCATTCTAGATAAATATGTATAGAATACGATATTCAAAACAAGAGAGCACAAGAAAACTGAAAGAACTCAAATCCACTTTACACAAGTCAGATTTACTACACTCTCTCACGTGTATCTCTCACTAGTTTTCCTACTCAAAGAATGACTCTTCTCTCTTGACCTTAATCACAATACAAGATACCTTACTTATACTAAAGATAAGCAGTGATCTTTTCTATCCAACCAATGTGGGACAAGATGTCTTATATATTACGGACCAAGTTGCAACCTTCTTTGAGTAACCAACGTGGGATATAAATACAAGACATATACCAACAAAAATGATTTTGAGAGCTTGACATTTTTTTTAAAGCAAGAATTAAGGGGGAAACTGGGCTCTGTTTGACAAAGCTCTTTTTTTTTTGTCTTCAGTTTTTAAAGAGCAGCTTAATTTTTTTTTTTACAAAAACAAGTGAGTGTTTGATAACACTTTTTTTTTTTAGTTTTTTTTTTTTTTGGTGTTTGGTAACCCTTTTTATTTTGACTTTTTTTTGTGTGGTGGTTTGTGGTGGCGATGGTGGGGCGTAGTGGTTGTTGACGGTGGTGGTGGCCGGCGGTGATTGTCGCCGGTAGTGGCTGCCGTCGGTGGTGGATGCCGGCGATGGTGGTTGCCGGCGGGCGACTGTGGCTGTTGGGCGGCGGTGGTGGCCAGAGGCCACCTGCCGCCCGGTGATGGTTGCCGGAGGTGGCTGCCGGCGGTGGTGGCCAGAGGTGGCTGCCGCTCGGCGGTGGTTGCCGGCGGCCAGAGGTGGTGGATGCCGACGGTGGTGGTTGCTGGCGGGCGACTGTGGCTGTCGGGCGGGGCGGTGGTGGCCGGAGGCCACTTGTCGCCCAATGGTGGTTGCCGGTGGGCGGAGGTGGCTGTCGGGCGAAGGTGCACTACAAGAAAAGAGGGAATTAGAGACGGACTTTTAGCGACGGACAAAATTCCGTCTCTAAAAGTATTTTCAGCGACGGAATACACCCGTCGGGTAACGTCCGTGGGTAAAACTATTTACCGACGGAATAATTCCGTCCGCAAAAATAACCGTCGGTGAAAGTCGGGTTTTGCCGACGAACTTTTACCGACGGGTGTGTTCCGTCGGTAAAACTATTTAACAACGGAATACTTCCGTCGGTAAAAATACCCGTCGGTGAAAGTAGGGTTTTGCCGACGGACTTTTACCGACGGGTATTTTCCGTCAGTAAAAGCCTTAAATAGATCAGATCCCTTCTTCTTTTCTTTCTCCCGTTGCTCTCTCTCTCTCTCTCTCACCGGCGATTTATCCTCCGTCGCCATCCCCGGCAACCTAGCCCCGACGGAATATATCCTGCCACCGCCTCCGACACCGCCACTGCCGCCCATCTTCAAAACCGAAGGACCGCTGCTGCGACGCCACCACCACTGCTGCGACGCCACCACCACTGCGCCACCACCACTGCTGCGCCGCCACCACAACCGCGCCGCCCATCTTCAAATCAGCCCAAGTTTCTGTAAGTTTAGATATTCATGATCGGCTTTTAGATATTCAGAATCATCTCTTTACCGTTTGTAGATTCTCGTAACTCGTATGGTTTGATTTTTTTTTTGGTAATCGTATGGTTTGATATTATGTTACCCGGTAAATGCAGTATATAATGAGAAGGGTTTGTAGATTCTCGTAACTCGTATGCTTGGCTTGGCGGGGTTGATCGACTCTTGGAGGAGGGTTCACCTTTTGGTTTTAAAAAAAGGCTTGGGGAATACGATAACACCAACACATAAATTAGCTTCATGGCCCCTTAGAAGGTGTTCAAGAGTTAGAAGTTACGAATTTTCCCATGATAAATTGGTAGATGTTAAAGAAAATGTGGTCTTAACCCTAAACCCTAAACCCTAAACCCTAAGCCATAAACCCTAAACCCTAAACCCTAATTAGTCATAATTGAACCCTAAATTGATTGCCCCAATCTAACCGAACCCTAATTGAACCCCCTAATCCAACCGAACCCTAAATTGAACTAATTGAACCCTAAATTGAATGCCTCAAATCAACCGAACCCTAAATTGAATCAATAGAACCCCCTAATTGAACCCTAAATTGAACTAATTGAATCCTAAATTTAATGCCTCAAATCAACCGAACCCTAAATTGAATCAATAGAACCCCCTAATTGTACCTAAATTGAAGTAATTGAACCCTAAATTGAATGCCCTAATCGAACCGAACCCTAAATGAAACTAATTGAACCCTAAATTGAATGCCCTAATACAATCGAACCCTAAATTGAAATAATTCAAGCGCATCGGATATGTGAATTTTGAACAGTTTTTAAAAAATTTGAACATTGCTCATTTGTTTGATAATTTTAGGTTGTTAATTGTGCGTTTTATAATTGTGATTATTGATCGATGATTTTAGGTTATTAGCTGTGCATTTGAAGTAATTGCGATTATGAATTGATGATTTTATGTTGTTAATTGATGATTTTAGATTGTTAATTGTGCATTGAGCATTTGAGATATTGAGATCATTGACGGAGGATGGGACCCAATTGGATTGAATGTGTGATTTTTGTTAATTTTTATTGCATTGAGCATTTGAGAATTGAGAATTGAGATTGTTGACGGAGGATGGGACCCAATTGGATTGAGATACCTGTTAGTTAGCACAGACACGGACACCACGTCTGATCGACGGTGTCCGACATTTAGAAAACAAATTAACGTATGCCGATGTGTCCGGAGGTGCGTGTCGCTGGGCATCGGACACGTGTCCGGAGGCGTCGGACATGTGTCCAAAGGCGTCGGACACGTGTCGGTATGTGTCAGACACGTGTCGGTATGTGTCTGACACGTGTCTGGAGGTGTCAGAAACGTATCGGACACCATATCGACACCCTATATGAGGTGTCGGAATTGAGGTTGTTGAATGTGCATTAAATTTAGGTTAGTTAGGTTAATGCGACATTTTTAGCATGCACCCCCTGGAATCTAATCGTGGCTCCAGCGCTGGCTATAATTAGTCCTAATTAGTCCTGATTAACAATATTTTAGTAAATCAATTAACCCTAATTAGCTCTAACGAGCCTAATTAGTTTTAATTAACCCTAAGAACCTGATAAAATTCAAATTAGCTGTAATTACCTCAAATTAGCCCAAATGAACCCAATTATGCGCATATTGATTGTAGTTAGCCTAATTAGTCATAATTTGCACTAACATAACCCAATTACGCCTAATTAGTGCTAGTTAGGACTAATCAACACTACTCGGCACCATCAAAACCCTAATTAGGACTAAATAACCCTAATTAGTCCTAATCAACCCTAATTAGCTATAATTATTCGAAACTAGCCCTCACTAACATTAATTAGCTCTAACATAACCCAATTAAGCCTAATTAGCCCTAATTAGGACTAATCATCACTACTCGGCACAATTAAACCCTAATTAGTCATAATCAACCCTAATTAGCTATAATTATCCGAAACTAGCCCTCATTAACATTAATTAGCCCTAATATAACCCAATTAAGCCTAATTAGCCCTAATTAGGACTAATCATCAGTACTCGGCACAATTAAACCCTAATTAGGACTACATAACTCTAATTAGTCCTAATCAACCCTAGTCAGCTATAATCATCCGAAATTATCCCTCATTAACATTAATTAGCCCTAACATAACCCAATTAAGCCTAATTAGCCCTAATTAGGACTAATCATCACTACTCGGCACAATTAAACCCTAATTAGTCATAATCAACCCTAATTAGCTATAATTATCCGAAACGAGCCCGCATTAACATTAATTAGCCCTAATTAGGACTAATCATCACTACTCGGCACAATTAAGCCCTAATTAGGACTACATAACTCTAATTAGTCCTAATCAACCCTAGTCAGCTATAATCATCCGAAACTATCCCTCATTAACATTAATTAGCCCTAACATAACCCAATTAAGCCCAATTAGCCCTAATTAGGACTAATCATCACTACTCGGCAATTGTTAAACCCTAATTAGGACTAAATAACCCTGATTAGTCCTAATCAACTCTAATCAGCTATAATTAATAATCGTGTCTTGTTCCCTAATAACCCAGTTAGCCCTAATTAGTCCTTGTACATCCCATAATTACTCCATGTTGCCCAGAGATGGTTCAATTACTCGCTCTTTACAAACCCTGCCTTCTTTATATTAATTGTTGTTTTGAGAAGTCCATTGGCAACGAGATGGTTCAACTCGTTGCCAACGAGTTCTATTTAATGTGAAATTGATAACATATGCAACGATCAATTTCTGAACACATGCATGCATAAAAACCCTTAGTTCCCGTTCAAAGGTACTCATTACAAAGTAATGCCTTGTAATGAGCCTTTGGATGTCCAGTTTGGACAGTTTGGAAAAGCTAATTGTTTATAAAACAGTATTTTGACTCATGCTTTATGTTCTATGTCGTGGATATTTGGTACACGTTCTCGTGTGTTTCTCCGGGTGCATACAGATCTGGTGTTCTAACATCCGTCAAACCTTCCTGAGCAAGGTTAGATGAATGTTAGAACACCTAATCGATGTGGTGTACTTGGAGAAATGCGGGGAGGTGCTGCCGAATTTTCCACAGACATCGGACTAAGCATGAGTTATTCACTGTTTTATAAACATGTGCTTTTCTGAATGGGATAGGACCACTACCTGTTCAAGAGTGGAGGGGAAATATGTAGACGTGTTGTAACATTCATGCATTGATATTTACATCGGCAATACTTAATCACTGGTCATTATTGAAGGTGGTATACAGTACGATAATTCAGTCGTCATGTCAGTCGATCGAAGTTGGATGAAAAGGAAGAATGCTGAAGATTTTGAGTGTCGCGTTGACGAATTTCTCGACTTCGCTTATGCGCATCCTGCACATGTTGACCTTGATAAGATAAGGTGCCCGTGCGGTAGATGTGAGTTGTTGCACTGGAGAAAAAGAATTGAAGTAAAATGGCATCTTCGTCGGTACGGTTTTATGGGTGGATACACAAGGTGGACGCAGCACGGGGAAACGATAGTATTGTCGTCCAACCTGGCTAGTCAAACTGAAGTTAGGGAGGAGGCACGATATGATTTCCGAGATATGATTATGGATGTTGGGCATGCTAATGTTGACTGGGGTAACGACAGGCCACAACCGCCGAACGAGGGGGCTCATCAGTTTTATGAGTTGTTGAGAGCTGCGGAAGAGCCGATGTGGGATGGAGCTCCGAAACACACACGGCTGTCTGCGGTTAGTAGGTTATTACAGTTGAAATCAGACCACGGGCTGAGCGAGAAAGGTTTTAACGAGTTTGTTACCTTCATCAAAGAAATACTGCCCGAAAGTGAAAAGCTACCGCCGTCGTACTATGACGCGAAGAAGATGATGAGGAAACTTGGGTTGAGCTACGACCGGATAGATGCGTGCAATAACGATTGTGTATTATTCTGGAAAGAGAATAAGGATTTGTCATTATGTCCAGTGTGTGATCATTCGAGGTACAAACCGGACAAAGGGAAGAAGAAAAACATTGCATGGAAGATATTGCGATATTTCCCGGTCACACCACGGCTTCAGAGAATGTACTACTCCTCCAGTACGGCTGAACATATGAGGGCTCACCGTGAGACTCGCAGCAACGATGCCGATGTGCTGACACACCCAGCTGATGGAGAGGCGTGGAAGGAGTTTGACCGCAGGCATCCAGTTTTTGCTCAGGAAGTTCGGAATGTTAGACTTGGTCTGGCAACCGATGGGTTCAACCCTTTCGGTCAGTCTACCACGCCTTACTCCTGTTGGCCTGTTATTATTGTCCCTTACAACCTTCCACCAGGCATGTGCATGAAGAAGCCGTATATGTTCTTGTCGTTGCTTATTCCGGGGCCGAAGAGTCCCGGTAAGGACATAGATGTGTATTTAAGGCCGTTGATTGATGAGTTAAAACAATTATGGAATCATGGAGTCGAAACATATGATGCATCCCTTAAACAAAATTTTCAGATGAGGGCTGCTTTGATGTGGACTATACATGATTTCCCCGCATTGGGAATGACGTGTGGCTGGAGCACACATGGGAAGCTAGCATGCCCTGCTTGTATGGGCGTGAACCCCGGTCATACGTTAAAGCACGGCGAAAAGGCCTCGTGGTTCGGATGTCACCGTAAGCTTTTGCCACCGGGCCATCAGTTTCGTAGGCAGAAGGATAAATTTGACGGGACAATCGAGCGTGAGGTTGTCACGCTGGACTACCCATCTGGTGAAGAAGTACTCTCACACCTGGAGGCACTTGATACTGACATACCACACGGTAAGGGTGTGCCGGATCAGAAGATTGCAGGGTTCGGGAAAGAGCACAACTGGAGAAAATTTTGTATCTTCTGGGAGTTAGCCTACTGGAGGACGCTCGTTATCCGAAACAACATGGATGTGATGCATATTGAGAAGAACATTTTTGATAATGTGTTCAACACAGTGATGAATTTCAAGGGCAAATCGAAAGATCACCTTAAAGCGAGAAGGGATCTACAACAGTTGGGTGTACGCCGTGAATTGCATCCTCGGACAGTCAGTGGGAGGACCATACTTCCGAAAGCACCTTACTGTCTAGACAAGAAACAAGTGGAGAAGGTCTGTCAGTGGGTTAAGAATTTGAAGCTTCCGGATGGGTTTGCGTCCAACATATCTCGTTGTTGCAATGTTTCGGAATGCAAGTTCCAAGGGATGAAGAGTCACGACTGCCACGTATTCATGGAGAGATTCATTCCTATTGCCTTCCGGGGACTGTTGCCACGGGTTGTTTGCGAGACTTTGACTGAATTATCTCATTTCTTTCGAGATATATGCTCTTCTACGATCCGGGTGAGTAACATGGAAGTGCTTGAGAAGAACATTGTGGTGACGATTTGCAAGCTGGAGAAAATCTTCCCACCTTCGTTCTTTGATTCAATGGAGCATCTGCCTGTTCACTTGGCATATGAAGCTAAGATGGGTGGACCCGTGCAATATCGGTGGATGTATCCCTTCGAGAGGTAATCCTTAAATTGTTACAGTTGTTCGTTTACACTTAATGCGACATCTGTTATCATTGATATTCCACCTAACTCGATTCCCTAAACTTCTAGGTTCATGTTCCATTTAAAGAAAAAAGTCCGTAATAAGGCTCGGGTTGAGGGCTCAATTGCGGAGGCTTACGTAATGGAAGAACTTGTAAACTTTTGTAGTCAATATTTCGGTTCGGATGTTGGTACAAGGTTAAATCAACTAGGCCGAAATGATCCCGGAGCAAGCACAAATTTGGAAGGGCAATTGTCAATATTCAAGCAGTCAGGTAGTCCGTTCGGCCGAACGTATACTCGATGGCTAACAGATGAAGAGTACAGTGCTGCAACAATATATGCCCTTCTAAATTGCGATGAAGTTTCGGCATTCGTTGAGTAAGTTAAAGTCTTAATTCACTTACATTGCTGTACATAATTGAAAGTGTGTGTTAAGCGAGTTAGATGCATATTGGTTTGCAGTGAGTTCGATGCGGAATCTTTAATCACTGATCCCGCTGGACTTGAATCTCACCGGAAATCACAATTTGTACAGTGGTTCAAAATCCGTGTAAGATTATTTAACGAAATTATATTATGTGTTATATACAGTTCTGTGGCCAATTAGTATACTGATTTATCCTTAATGTTTACCGTCATCTACAATAGGTTCAGTCAATGGATAGACCAGTGGCCTCCTGCTTGAAATTACTAGCCGAAGGCCCTAACAAACAAACATCCTGTTACGGAGGTTATATCATCAACGGGTTTAGGTTTAACGTAAAAGATGATGACCGAACAAAACAAACCCAAAACAGTGGAGTCTTGGTCAACGGCGACTGTTATGCCGAGAATTGCATGGATTTTTACGGAGAGTTAGATGAGATTGTTGAGCTAACATATCTGGGTTCCCAAAACCGCCTGGTAATGTTCAAGTGTACGTGGTTCGATGTCACATGCAGCAGAGGAATCCGTGTTAGCTCTCAAGGGATTGTAGATGTCAATGTCAAGTCAAGACTTGCATCAGACGAGCCCTTTGTGTTTGCTAGTCAAGCTGTACAAGTCTTTTACGCGGAGGACGTCGCCAATCCCAAATCTCATTGGTATACAACTATCAAGTCCAAGAAATTGCCCGTGACATATGACAGTGAGCTAGACTCCTTTCAAGCCGACCAACCACGTGTCTTGTTCCCTGTTGAGGTCAACAACGAGGAGGACGATCTTCCTCTTCCAACAACACTTCTTGTGGGAGAAGAAGTCGTAGATGATGACGCGGAAGATGTTGAAAGTGTTGGAGATGATGTGACCGAGTCTACTGATGAAGAGGATGAATTAGAAGATGAAGAGGACGACGAGTCCCACGAAGAAGAGTGCGACGAGGATAGTGATGAAGATGATTCGCAAACTGAAAATGATTGACTTGTAATGTTGTAACATCACGGGAAAAATGTAGTAACATTTTAGAACTTGGTGTTTATTGATGTGTTTTTGCACATCCGTTCATATATATATATATATATATATAGTGCCGATGATGATTTATGCCAAGATTATTGTTTTTCACGTGTTAATGTCTTTGTATATAATCTATATGAAGTCAGATATGGATAGGATACGGGCTATTCGTGGCCGGGCTGGACGCCGAGCTGCTTCCTCCCCGGTTAGTCCCACCTTGTCATTGCCTACTGATGACGAGGCACAGAGTGATCGCGGACAGCCATCGGGGGCCCAGCCCCAGCTGTCGCCGTCACCGTCGGCCCAGCCATCGCCGTCGCCCCAGCCGTCTCCATCTTCCGCGGGTTCTACCTCAGGTATAGTTGATAACGGTGTTTCCTACATTTTCGCTAGCCCTATTTTAGAACTGTATTAATGTCTGTGTTTTGTAGGATCTCGACGAGGCCGTGGTCCGACACGCGGGGTACGCATCGACCCCCAGCGTAAACAGAGAGTTACGCTCACGCATGAGGGCCTGTAAGTACTAAAAATATCACCTCATGCCTTATGTTTAAAAATTTTGGGTGTTAATTTATATTTGAACTGTATTAATTAATTTAATTACTTCTTTGGCAGGATCCTGGAGAATATGGCGAGGACGAAGATCGGCGTTCTTGTGAAGGGCCGATTCTTCGAGCCACGCCTGTACTGGAAGGAATGGGATGCCGCTGCGAGGGAGGCCCTATGGGAGGAGTGGCTGGTACGGTGAAGTATTTTTTTCAGCGTTAGTAAATGTTAAATTACAGTTTGTTTTATGTTGTTAATTTGTGTTATTGAATGCATTACAGGAGGGGTTCACGTTTGATACGCCTGAGCAGCAGGGACTGGGGCAGCAGGCTTTCTTTGCCTATATCGGCAAGAATTACCGCCGATGGCTCCACGATGCACGGGACCGGGCGAAGAGGGCGCTGCCCGCGGGTGCCCCGATGACGGACATGACGAAATATCCCCCACATTGGATATCTCACCGTGTATGGGGGGAGATGATAGATCGGTGGGCTGCGGATCCAGGTTGGGACGCCAAGAGTAAGAGCGGGGCTAAGAACAGACAGAACAGAGATCCGACGCACACGGGGGGGTCGGTGCCACACGACATCGTCCGACATATGAACGCGGTCGAGCACCCAGATCTGGAGGAGGATGAGGTCATAGCTCTGACCTATACTCAGACGCACGTGCGGAAGAAGGACAAGGACGAGACGCACCAGGCGGGCGACTATATTTCAGATATTGCCCGGCGGATCGATGTGAGTCAATTTATTTAAGTTAATCTGTTTCTTTCTATCCTCGATGTCTGTTTCGTTAATTAATGCCATAACATATCGTTAAACCACTATTTTTGCAGGCCTCGTATGAACAGCTAAGGGGGTCCGAGCAGCAGTCCGGACAGCCATCAGCGTCCAGTAGTACGGCTGCGAGTACTGGGGGGTTGAAGCGATGGCTGGATACGCCGGAGGTCGTGAATCGGCCGAAAGGCCGCATACGCGGCCTGCCTAGCACGACTCCTCGTGCCGTGATAGGAGCGTCCTCACCCCCTGCTGCCCCTCCACAGACACCGGCTCCTCGGCCTCAGTTGCACGAGGAGGATATCGAGCGCATTGCTACAGTGGTGTGCCGGATGATGAGGGAGCAGGGCACTGCTGGACCAGCCGCCCCGGCCCCGGATCAGCAGGATCCAGATCCAGGACTCGGGAACCCCTGATGAGCCCCTTCCCGTGCCCGTTCCTAGCTTCCCCCCCGCGCCCGGGTTGTACTCTTCTCCCCTCTCCTAACCGGCTATCTCCGGTTCCCGGCTTGCACATGTATTAGTTTCTTTTATAATAAATATTTTTTCTAATTGATTATATATTTTTTTCTGTATTTTGCTTATTGCGCGTTGTTGTTGAGAATTGTATTTCTGTACAGGTTTAGGTAATTGAAAAATAAAAAAAAAAATTTAAAAAAAATATTGACTTTTGGCGACGGATTTATTCCGTCGCTAAAATATGCCTTTCAATTAAGTATTTAGCGACGGAATATTCCGTCGCTAAATATTTAATCCGTCGCTAAATATTTAATCCGTCGCTAAATATTTAATCCGTCGCTAATTGGACAAAAAAGAAAATAAATTAAAATTTTAAAAATATAATTAGCGACGGACATTCCGTCGCTAATGAAAAATAAATCCGTCGGTAAAAATCACATATTTAGCGACGGATTTAAAAATTCCGTCGCTAAACTATTAGTGACGGGCTTTTATACGAGGGATTTTTAGCGACGGTGAATCCGTCGCTAATTCCTTTAGCGACGGATTTTGGGCTTTTAGCGACGGATTTCCCCGTCGCTAAAAGTCTGTTTTCTTGTAGTGGTGGCTGCCGGAGGTGGCCTCCGGCCAGCGGTGGTGGCCACCGCCCACCGCCGCCCGGCGATGGCTGCCGGCGGCCGGAGGTGGCTGTCGGTGGCTGCCGGGCGGCGGTGGGCGGTGGCTACCGGCGGTGGCTACCGGCGGTGGGTGAGTTGTGGTGGAGGTCTCAAAAAACATTTAAAGTGAAAACGAAAAGAGCTTTTTCCTCTTTTTTTTTTACTCTACAATTTAAAAAGCCACTTTTTAAATTGAAAAAAAAAGTGGTAGCAAACATTCCTATTTTTTCCAATTTTCAAAACTGATGTGGAACGAATCTCTTCTGCTCCAGCTCAGAAGAGATTACAGAGAAGGCAACCAAGAAAAAAAAGCTCAGTCAAGAAGGACCGGCAATGCTCATCCACGGGGGAAATAAGGAATGAAGTTTCGGTGCGTAAGAGAAGCCGAGAAGAGGTAGGGGGCTCGATGACGGAAACTGGGAGCGATCGGTTAAATGATGATCCTGTAAGAAAAGGTAAAATTTCTTGCTTTCGGGTGGAGGCAGCCAACCCTAATTGGCTCCCAACTTTGCCATGAAATTTTTAGCTTGGAATGTGCAGGGGCTGGGGAAAACCTTCACATTCCAGGCTTTAAAGGAGCTTTGTAAGCTCCATTCCCCGGAAGTAGTTTTTTTGTCGGAAACAAAGAATGGTGAACAGAAAATTCTACAAATAAAAAGGAAATTGGGTTTCAGGCATATGGCGTTTAATAATCCAAATGGCTTAGCGGGAGGTCTGTGCTTGATGTGGCGTCAAGGACTTGAGTTGGAATTAGTGGAATGTAACCATAACTACATTACTGTTTGGGTACATGATGTGGAACGAATCGGGAAATGGCTTTTCACAGGGGTTTATGCACCTGCAAATGCCGACGGCCGAAACCTTCTTTGGAAGAAGCTGATGAATTCACAACTCTATAATGGAGATAAGTGGGTAATTATGGGGGATTTCAATGATATTGTCTCAAATGAAGAAAAGAGTGGAGGCTTAGTTCGACCACAACGTAGCTTTGTCGACTTTAAGACATTTATTTCATCTATGAGTTTGGTTGATTTGGGATATATTGGATATCCGTTTACTTGGGATAACAAGCGACACAGAGCTGATAATGTGAAGGAAAGGTTGGACAAAGCACTTGCATCTCCAGGTTGGAGAACATCTTTCTCATTGGCAGTTATGCATCATTTACGACCTGAAGGATCCGATCATTGTCCTATTTTGCTAGACACTGCAGGACAATTTACTCGCATGAAAAAGAATTTTACTTTTGAATCGGCCTGGGCTAAAGTAGAGAGCTGTGAAAAAGTGGTGCAGAAAGCTTGGGCATCTGAGATTGCTGGCTCATTATGGTTCCGAATTAATCATAAGAATAGAGAGTGTCGGAAAGCATTGCTGGAATGGAAAAGAACTACCTTTCGGAATTCTCATGTACGCATCAAGGAGTTGCAGGAAGAGTTACAGAATATTGCGGAAGCTAATATGTTTGAGAAAGATGCATATGAAAGAGTTGAAGCAGACTTGCGGAAAGCTTATCTCGATGACGAGATGTATTGGCGTGACAAATCGAGGAAGCTGTGGATCAAAGCAGGAGACAAAAATACAAAAATTTTCTTTGCAAGTGTGATACAAAGACGAAACCAAAATCGATTATTTGGTCTCGAAGATAGTACTGGGAATTGGAAAGAAGGACAAGAGAGTGTCGAACAGATTGCAGTTCGATACTTTGATGACATTTTCACGAAGTCACAACAAGGAGATATGTCATATATTCTATCCTCAGTAAAGTGCAAGGTATCACAGCGTATGAATCAGATATTGACAGCTCCCGTCACAGATGAAGAAGTATATGCTGCCTTATCACAGATGGAACCTTCTAAAGCTCCCGGACCTGATGGAATGACATCATGTTTTTTCCAGTCATTTTGGCATATTGTTGGACCTGATATGTGCAAGGCAGTGAGGTCTTTTTTTCATACAGGCCGGCTTTTAAGGAGCATTAACCATACCAATATTGTGTTGATTCCGAAAGTCACTTGCCCCATGAAAATGAGCCAATTACGCCCTATAAGCTTATGCAATATTTCGTACAAAATCATAGCCAAAATTCTCTCACAGCGGTTGGTTCCCATCCTGCCTAAAATCATTGGTGAAAACCAAAGTGCTTTTGTTACAGGTAGACAGATTAAGGATAACATCTTGTTAGCTCAAGAAGTCTTCCATCATTTAAAGAATCGGAGAAAGGGCAAATCGCATTCAATGGTGATCAAGCTTGATATGAGCAAGGCGTACGATAGAGTGGAATGGAGCTTTTTGGAAGCAATAATGAGACAATTAGGTTTCGATGAAATTTGGATCAGATGGGTGATGGCCTGTGTAACGTCTGCCACATATTCTGTATTAGTTAATGGAGTTAGCAAAGGGTACTTGAAACCGACAAGGGGATTACGACAGGGTGACCCTTTGTCTCCAGCATTATTTCTGTTAGTAACGGAAGGTCTTTCAGCTCTTATTTCGAAGGCGACAGAAGAAAGGAAGATTCAAGGTATTAAAATTTGTAGACAAGCACCTGCGATAAGTAATTTGCTATTTGCTGACGACACTCTAATTTGCTGTTCCGCTTCAGAACAAAATTGTGACCATCTTCTCAGACTCCTATCAACATATGGAAAAGCCTCTGGGCAACTGATCAACTCTGAAAAATCCTCCATCTTTTTTAGTAAGAATACATCTGTTCCAATTAGACATACATTATGTCGTCGCATGGGTATTCCACTGGATGGTAGAGCTGGAAAATATCTAGGACTTCCTACAGAGGTGGGAAGAAACAAGACAAAACTTTTCCAGTATATTGTGAATCGGGTGAAACAAAGAGTTGCGAATTGGAAAGAGAAGCTATTATCTCTAGCAGGTAAGGAGGTTCTTCTCAAGACAGTTGTTTCAGCTATTCCAACATATGTCATGTCTTGCTTTAGACTGCCACTGTCCATTTGTCATGAAATTAATCGACTCATGGCAAATTTATGGTGGGGGAATGGAGAAAAAGACAATAAAATTCATTGGATGTCGTGGGCAAAACTCACTGAAAAAAAAATTATGGAGGGCTGGGTTTCAAGAACTTTGAGTTGTTTAACTTAGCGTTGTTGGCTAAACAAGGATGGCGTCTATTAGTCGGGGGTTCTTCTCTTCTGAAGCAAGTCCTTAAAGCTCGATATTATCCCAATACTACTTTTCTACAAGCAAAGTTGGGTCATAATCCTTCATGGGGTTGGCGGAGCTTGTTAGAAGGCCGAGTTCTATTACATTCAGGGTGTAGGTGGAGGGTAGGGAATGGAAAGGATATTAATATCCGCACTGATCCATGGATTCCAAGACCAAACACCTTCAAGGTAATATTCCCGATTGCTGATGATGGTATAAAAAAAGTGGTGGATTTGAGAAATGCTACTAATGATGGTTGGGATATAGAGAAAGTATATACAACGTTTCATGAATATGATGCTGCTGAAATTCTAAAAATACCATTATCTGAGAAAGAGATTAAGGATAGAATGGTCTGGCATTTCACGAACAATGGGTCCTACTCAGTGCGATCAGGCTATGAATCAGCGTGCGAAATGCTGAGAGAAGGACGACTTGCTAAGAAAGGGGCAGTGACTGGTGCTACCTCCCATTTATTAGAAGAAAGAGACATGTGGCATGACATGTGGAGTATCAACGCACCTCACAAACTTAAGTTGTTTTTATGGCGTTGTTCCCATAACCTGTTAGAACCGCGTGACAATCTACAAAAGAGAAAGGTAGAAGTTGAGAGTTGGTGTCCTCTTTGTACCTCTGAAAAGGAATCAGTTCTCCATTTATTTAGAGAATGCCATTTTGCACGAGCTTGTTGGTTTGCTTCACCGGTAGATAGTATAATTCGCAAATCTTCAGGTATGTTCTTTAAAGAATGGTGGCATGATATTCTTCAACAGATAAAAAGGAAGGATCAGGGTAATGAAATGGTTGTATGGGCAACATGGATGGTCTGGTATATTTGGAAAAGCCGAAATGCGAGGGTCTTCAGCGGCAACAGTCGTAACCCCATAGAAGCTGTGAACATGGTCTGGTCTATGTTCCTAGAATATAGCAAGGAGACTAACAGAAATCAACCCACATTGCTCTTGACACCAAAGCATAAGAACTGGAAGTGTCCAGAACCGGGCTATATGAAGATCAACATCGACGGGTCATGGTCAGCAAGTTCGTGTGGGGGAGGAATTGGTGTGGTCATTCGCGATGAAATAGGAAAGTTTATTGCAGGAAGGAGTTGTATCTTGAACCATTGTGCAAGTGCCTTAACAGCGGAAGCTATAGCAGCAAAGGAAGGTCTAAAGTTGGCGATGGAGCTGGGTTTTAGCTCAGTGATTTTGGAAGGAGATAATTCTACTATCATCAATTTGCTCAAAGGAAGTCCCGGAACCAGGCCAGAGATTGATGTGATTATTTTTGATTGCCGCTCATTAGTCAAATATTTTAGTCATTGCAAATTTTCTTTTAGTGGTCGTAGGGTTAACGAGGTAGCTCATGTGATGGCCGAGCATGCTCGTAAGGAACAACATAGGACTACATGGTGTTCTATGCCACCTGTGTGGTTGGTTAACTCTCTCCGGAGAGATGTGGGTTTTTGTTAATTTTCGTTATCATTAATACATCCATATCGATTGGAAAAAAAAAAAAAAAAAACGGCCCCTGAATTTCTTTTCGTTTTATCTCCTCTTAAGTTCTCCTCGTCAACCATTTGAATAACATAATTACAAGAGATGTCACCAGCTTTCCCTAATCCTCCAATTAGACGATGGTAATCATTTGATTTATTGACATAATTGTCATGAATTAATACTTAAATTTAGTCAAAGCATCATTGATTATTTAGTTGTCCAGTTCAAATTAAGTTCAAGGCTATGACTATTCCTTTTAATGCAATTTGATAATGACACTTCTTATTGAATCATGAATGTATGAAAGAGCAGAGCGACAATTGTACCTCTTGCATTAGTGATAACACTCAGCGTCATATACTGCAAAAAGTGCCAATAAAACTAGCCTTTAGAGGATGGTGCAAAGAACCTGTACAAATGCTTTCAAAAACAAAATAAAAATCTACACAAGGGAGTATTGATTTTCGCACCCTCTATGCTGTTCCACGTTTTTTTTTGTCATTAAAAAGTACATTAACGATTAAACATAATACTTTTTATCGACAAATAAGAATGTGGAAAAACATCATATAAGGTGGAAATAGACATTTCCGACCTATAAATATGTTAATTACAAAGGTTCATGGGTCTACCCCTAATGGGAGAGGCAGCAGGCTACCGAGTTTTTTTCCTCCGAACACGCACTAAACTAAGTTGTAATACAAACATGTGATTATAAAGTTTAATAACATTAAGAAAACACTTTTAGCATCAAATTTTTATCGCTAAAACGGCTCGCAAAAATGTAATATAACTGATATTCTTATTCATGTTCATTAAGTAGGCATTGAATTGCATTGAGAGATTAGGTGCTTCTTTTAAATATCGTGTTGGAATTTTTAACCCTAACTCACTCCAGCATTGGGTTTGGAGGGTCAAAGGATTAGGTTAAGAGAAGAAGAAAAAAGAAAAAGTTTATACTTATTTTTAATCCAAGAAGGGAACGGTCAAGTTTTTTTTAATTCAAATTTAGTAGTTGACCACCACAGTCGCAACTCAACACTACAATGACATGGTATTAGTTTCAAGATCACATGTGATCTTGACACACACGAAATAGAGTTGCCTTTCGGTGTAGCGTATGGTTTCATACACTAGTGATAGAAGGTTGATGAGGATGGTAGCTTGAGTTAATTGGGCTTCGTGACACTCACTATGTTACAGTTTTTTGTAAACAAAAAAAAGTGCCGATAGAACTGCCTTAACCCGTACGCATTCCATGACAAATGTATTTGAACTAATTTTCACAATTGACGGGGCATGTAGCAAAATATAAAAGTGAAATAAAAGTACCAAGTGAGGAATCTTAGAAAATCTTTTGATCAAGACACCATAACTAGAGCAATTCAATACCAATTGCCCTTTAGAGAGGCAAATACCAACCATGAAGTCAATGCATACAACTTTGTCTCCTCCAGTTATAGTTACATCGAGTGGTGGTTTGGAAGTTCAAAGCTTCAAGAAGACCGGCATGAAATTGATTGGCAACAAGAGTTGACACTGTTCAGGCTAGAAAATGGAAGGTGACACAAGGCCATGCAACTTGGTTCATTATAAAACTGGTTAGTTGTCAACTACCATTCAAGGCCAAAACCAACTTTCTTGAAGGCAATACCTCAGCGCCTCAACTCCGGTCTACGGCAGCTAAGTTGCAGAGCCAAGTTGAGCTTGCCAAGGCTCCATTACCAAAAGAGCTTATACCAATCAGCCTGAGCGTGTTAAGTCACCAAACTAGGGCTCTAAAAGTCTTTTCAAGTTGATGCTTTACAAACTCGTTCCTCAAATGAGCTTTAAGCTGATAGGAGCTTGTAACGTAGATGAAAATTCGACCTTGTTCGAGCTCACAAATCAGCTGATGTGAGGCCCTCTTCTTAGCGAAATGAGCATTTATTTGGTCTCCAATTTGGATTGTTAAACTTCATAAACAGCTAAACAGCCGAGCAAAATTTCCAAACTTGGGGGCAGTCCTACCGGCCTACTTTTGAGCAATCCCAGACATTATTTCATTTTCTCTACAACATAACCTAATCACGTCTGTTAAGCATGATAACAATGTCGAGCTTATTATCTAAAACATAAGTTTTTAGGACAACTAGTAACTTAATATGATATCGGAGCTCAGATTTGATAAGTTCTTACGTGTAAACATTATGCAGACTTGAAAGTTGTCTGCAAAACACGTTGGCATGGTTGGAAGGACAGTAACCATGGAGCCCTCTGCCTCGGTACTATTCTGGGACAAAATTAGCCAATATACAATTCAGTGAGCCGAAATGAGTCCTTTGCTCATCTACAGTAAGATACAGTAGGGCATGTTTATTCAAGAAAAGTTCTCTATGGGTACTATTCATTTCCTTTTCAAGCTACTCTGCAACAATGGGAGAATTGTAACAGTAAAGCCATTTGCTGAATCAAAGGAAAGAGCATAAAAGGAACAGATGCTACGCTCGCTTTGTACGCCTTCCTACTTGGAGGGCAAGCTGTGTGTCGATCTTCGGGGAGATGTCGAGTGCTTTCACCGAATGTGTCAATGCACCGCCGCGCATGTCAAACAAATCACATCATATTCACATCATGTTAGTGCGGACGAGGCCTATACCACCGCCCATTAGTTGAACCATCAAGACTACGCAATGACAAGCTGTTGTACCATTAAAAAGTTTTGCCTTTTGTAATGTTTCCTGTGCTAACTTTCATTTCATACAGCCACCTAACTTAAATATTTGGTGCATATTTATTGTCTTATTCCAGTGTACTTGGTATATATAGCAAACATCATTGCAATTAACCACTTAATTTCATAAAAGTAAATCTCATTTTTTGAGACCTGCCAAAACAAATAGGATGTAAAAGTTGGAGGTCCTTCCAAATCTTTGGAGATATAATGTGCTGTATAAACACTTAATAAAAGTGAAAAGTGTGAACTGTGAACTGTGAACCCAATTTGGAACGAAGAAAAGTGAATGCACATACTTTATAGTTCTCCTTTTTTATTCACTGTGCATTGCTTCATTCACTCTGCAAAATTAAAGACCCTTAACTCCTTTTTTTTTTTTTCCTAAGCAAGTCATATTATAAGAAAAACAGAACACCAAAAATTACAGAGAACTAGTTCTCGTCGTCATCCATTAACAAAAAAGGGAGGATCAATGAAGGGGGAACTGAACCAAAGAAATTGTTCACCGCTGCCCATCTAGCTAGATTATGAGTCTTCCTATTTGCAAATCTACTAACTTTTAAGAAAGTCCAGCAATTGAAGTGTTTGAGCATGTTCTTGGATTCTTCCACTAGTGCATAGTCCTTAAGCAAGAGAGAGGTTATTCTTATCCTCAACCTTGCATAAATTTCAGCTTTTTACATAGCCTATCGAACAAAGCCTTCTTGTTCTTTACACATGATTACATGTGAAAAAGGTAGGTAATGTACCATATTCCTCTCAACTTACCTACTTTTCAGAACTTGTTTAATAGGATAAAAGTCATGAAACTGCCCTTAACTCTGGCATGACAGTACTATTTCTTAAGTTGCCACAGAATGGGAACATATTTAGAGACAGGCTAAGAGGCTCGGCACCTTCCAATATTATGAGACACAAGGTTCATCCCAGATTACAGAGCAACCATTGTCATCTGGTAAAGAAGGTATGATAATATTCAGCAGTGCAAGTCAGAAAAAATCGAGACATTCCCCACCCGGCCTCCCTCCCACCTTCTTGGTATAGTACATTGCGTAAATTTAGTTTCGACAGCCCTTCAACTTGTCTGTCTCATTAAAATTTTCATATTACTTGTGTCAGTTTTATTTCAATATTATTTCATTCTCATTTCGTTTCCTGTAAGCACTAACCAAAAGCTATAAGAAAACCCGCGCACCAATGTAGATCCCATTTAGTATGAGCCCAATACATTGCGAAACCAGCATTATAGTATTATGTCAAAGAAACCATCTTAGATACCCAAGTTCATAGAAAGAGGGCCCAACAATGCACAATGTGCTCTAACAAATTATATTATTAGCTGGACAATATGAGGATGAGTCTCACAGTTACCTAGAAATGTACGTCACTCCAGTTTGTCCAAGGCTATGTACAGTTTCCAGTGTGACATTTCCGGATGCCTGCCACCAGCAATTAATTTAAAAAACAAAGTAACATACATGCTGAGAAAGTAAGCAGCATTGTAAGTAGCTCAGATAGCACCCGGAAACATTGCTAGCCTAGTTTGATTCTGTAACAAGGAGATCATCTACTGGATCTTGCGCAACTATTTCCAAAGAGAAACAAACATAACAAAAGACCATAGTCGCATAAAAAGGGTGGTCAAAGATTAGCAACTAATCATCATTAAAGGTTCTTGTTCACATGTCAGATTGCAAAATTGTTGCATATAAAAGAAAGCCAACTTTACATCAACAGCAAATTACGAGCATCTGCTGCTTAAAACGAATGTCAAAATCCTACCAGCAAATACATATTTCATTAACTTTGCTACATAATCATGTTTTCTTAAAATTTAACAGTTCAACACCTCGAAAACCATTGCCCAACTGCTGACCTTATACACCTAATCTACGGGTCCAATGACTTCGCTTCTTGGAAACTCACAACGTAGTACCCCAAAAGAACCACACTCTACACTTCAAACCCCACTCCCTTCCCCCATGCCATAGTGTTTTTACACGTATTTGTCATAGCAGACTCAAAAGATTTACTAATATGCTTCCCTTGTCTTATTAAACTTGAAACCTTTCCTCGCATCATAAAACCCAACAACGATGCGTCCCCGCAAAGAAACAAAATGACTGCCATTTCATAAATAGGTGCTGAAACTTCGAAATCTCACGCATAAGGAAGCTTTTCAATTGGGCAGGACATTTTGCTGAGTGTAGCTCCAAAGCACATCTTCTAACAATTAATGACATGTTGGCCCTCACATTTCAACAAAAAACGTAAAATATGCACCCAAAAAACGTAAAATATGCACCCATTTATCTCCCAGAGATTCTCCAATTTGCGCTCCCAATTTGGGAGCTTGTTGGGCTGAGGTCGTGGCTTAAGTAGGCTCAGATTATGCCCTCTTGCTGGCACACATTTTCTTCTGGGTCATCGTTAATGTAGGTTTAGGGAATTCAAAGAGAAGTGGAAGACAAAGCTGACCAGGCATTGGGCAAAGAGAAAACCAAGCTGTCCTTGGTTCTGATATTTACTAGGTATGGTCACTTTGCTGGAAGACCAAAAGCAAGTGGGAGTGTTTTTTTTTTTAGTCCTTTTGTCAAAGGCTACATGGCTGTGAGGTGGCCACGTCAGGCACTTATATGACTGGTCTAGCAGTGAAAAGCTTTACGCTAGTAATTTACGCACAATATTAGATTTTCTGCTGAACCAAAACATAGAGCAGCTGGGTACCATAACACTAATTAAATGACAATTCATGAGTATTTGTCTATATGTACATTGAATAATCCGTAAACTGCATAGATGTATAAACAACATTTATAGAGCAAAGCTGCTCACCAGCCTTCCTTGTGCTCTGGTGGCTTTGGAGTTCATAGCCATGGCACCAGGTCAAGGGTTCAAGAGCTGGTATAGAGAGAGAGAGCAAAGCTGCTCCCCGCTCGAGTTCTTCTAGGTGCTTACTATGTACATTCATTGATTACCAAGCAATTTTAACCGTCGTAGTCATATTGAAAAGGCACTACAAAAAGCATGTAATGCATACAAGGACCAGATCCCGTGATATAAAGGTGTGCGACCCTCAATCTCAGTCATTTGAGAAATTCTAGTAAACCTTTAAGGATGACCTGAAAACAAAGCTGACAAAGCACTTCTATAGCTGTACTTTTAAAGGATTTGCATATTGTAGAAGGTGGGAGGGAGGGGGTGGGGAATGTCTCGATTTTTTCTGTTTTGCACTGCTGAATATTATCATCCCTTCTTTACCAGATGAGAATGGTTGCTCTGTAATCTGGGATGAACCTTCTGTCTCAGAATATTGGATGAATACGACGCTTATCCAACTTGGACATTCGTAACAACAAGTCCACGTTACATACCCTCTCCGTTATTATGGAGCAACATTAATTTGCTCCAAGGCTTGTTCTCACTATTGAATTTACAGTACATCCGATCTTTCCAATATGAATATTCATGACCAGATTATTTGTTTCAAGCAGGAAAACTGCTACTTGACATTTACTTCATGTACAAAAGTAACCCTGTGTAACCAAATAGGACCAGAAATAACTATGTAAAACGCAATAACAACAGTGCTGAGTTCTTCAAAGGAGATAGACGATGAGGTAACTTTTCCCTCAATTAAAAAACCTGAAGTCATATAATCTACAAATAAATTCAATTGGATATCTTAATGTTTGCAATTACAAAACCAAGATAAAACAGATTACTCTAGAGCAGTGGCGGAACCACGTTGTGACAAGGGGGTGCCTGAACGTAAAAAAAAATAAAAATCTTTTCACTTCCTCTCTGTCCATCACCTCTCTCTCTGTGGCCGAATCTCTCACCCACTGATCCACTCTCTCTCTCGCATCCCTCTCTGGCCGACGGGCGACGACCCCCTACTCTCTCACTCTCATCCAGCCGACGGTCAACTCACCGACGGCGACGAGCGACGCCGCCTGCTCTGTCTCTCTCTACCAGTGCCCGACTCTCCTCCAATCTCTCTCTCTCTCATCTCCAGTCGACAGTCAACTCACCGACGGCGACGGCAGTAGCTGACTGGAATTTGGTCGAGATTTCTGCAATTCTCCCAATCTGATTTGGGGTAGGGGCTCAATCTGATTTCTTCAAGGTAGGGCTTCTCTCTCTCTAAAAGAGAGAGGAAAACATTATGCATTTCTCTTGTTTGTGAGTTTAGAAGAAAAGAAAAGATACAACATTACATATATAACCCTTATACAACAATATAATAATTCAAACAAAGACTTTAAAGTATGATCCTAACTAAGAACATAATTCAGACAGGAAAAAAAATTGTTCACCAAGGACGTCACATAAAGTTTATACCATAATAATGTGATAAGTCTCATATCACCAGTTAATGCCGCAATAAAAAAAAAAAACTCACAAACTAACCATGAGTTGACTACAAACATTCGATCATCCAAATTTAATTAATGTCAAACTAAAAGCATAACAATCAGTTATGAGTTAACGTTAATACCCAAATATCCTATCAGCGACAATTTGAACCTCTCATCATTTTTTTTTCTAACATGAGGTTGCATCTCTCGGGTGGACAACTAAATAAAGCCCTTAGATTTTCAGGAATTTTACGTGGAGATGAAGCTAGCCACCACTTCTACCTCTTCTTCTATTTGTTTGTAATAAATGGTAAGATAGGTTTTTGTAAGAAATCCTAGGACCTAAAGGTCATTAAAAATTTAGTCATCATAATCTCAAGGGTAATATGGGCATTATTAGAATATTACTTATGAGAGTTTCGTTTCACTCTGTTTCTTTCTAATATTGAGATGAAAGATTTAGAGACAAAAGAGGCCCAAACTTTCCTTCCTTTTCTCTTTTTTTCTCTCCTTAAAAAACTCACAAATTAGAGAAAATAAGCCACTTTCCTTTATTTTCCTCTCTTTTCTCTCCTAAAAGAAACTCGCAAACTAATTTGAGATACGCGGTCTGCAATTCTGTCAATCTGGCTCCTAATTGATTTGGGTTTATGTTACATACTTACATGAACATATGCATAATGCATTCTAAATTTCTCATTCCTAAATAGAATTTGAGTAAATTGTATGTTGTGAACATCCCTTTGATTGTGAAACTCTAGTATATTGATCTAATACGTGTAGACATCATGAAGACAAGAACCAGTTATTGTTAGCTCAAGTTTGCTACAACAATACGAGGAAGGTGGGGGCCTAATTTTCTCTCAACCAAAACAACCCCACAGGAGCAGAAGTACGAACATACTCGAGTACCTAACCATTAATAGAAGAATACTGGTCTAGTTTTGATTATCTTCAGTTGTCATCAAATTAAGGTCAATAAGTTGTTCAACCAATATCACATCAGAAGAAGTGCAAAACACAATAGAGCTACTGCTAATTCATACTGAGTCATAAATTCTACTTTACATATAATCCACTTATTTTTTAGCTTCTAAGTCTGTCGAAAAATCACATTGATCATGAGGCCCTAGAATGAAACTCAATAAGAAACAGTAAGTTCCCAAGAACTTGTGCCGCTTGGAATATTTATAACGAATCTTCTGGTGTATAATGAATCCATCTTCTTTAGAGTTCGGAGAGCAAAACCTTGGCTTCAAATTGGAGTAAGCTCCAAAACAACCGGCCTCTCTTCCCTTGATTGTTATCGCAAGGCTAGAAGAAGCTTCAATAGCCTAAATAGCCCCTCCAAAATTGTACATATCCAATAATCCCATCAGTGCAAATTGAATCCTATAGTTGTAGACCTGTAAATAAACATAGAAAATTCATCATTTTTGTGTGGCACTATCCAGAAAGCCTTAAGGTGAGAAAGTGCTTGAGTACCAACCTTAGTACGATATACAAAATTGGGAGGTTGATATTGAGCTTGGAATGTACTGTTATTTAGCTACATGATGTTGTGTTGAGAACTTGGTATATTGAGATATTAAGATTTTATTCCAATAAATTGGAGTACGCTCCAAAAAGTGCTTGAGTACCAAGTACCAACCTTGGATTTTACTATTAAGATTTTTTTTCCCAGAATGGAAAGTGCACTCAGTTTTTGTGTATTATTTTATTTATAAATAAGTTTAGTGACTTCGATATATTTTTTGCACCCTGTGAATTGAAATCGTGGTTCCGCCACTGCTCCAGAGATGTGGACTGTTTCTGCCTGTACATAAAAGAAGACATACCTTAGTTAAAGTTGCTATTCCACTCATCCTTTGCATAAAATTAAGGGTTAATTACAAAACTGTATCCTGAGGTTTACACGTTTTTGTACTTTGCCCAGTGTTTACAACTTTTGCAATAGTGTCCCTCGAGGTTGACAAAATCGTTGCAAATAGCTCCAAAGTTGGACGTCCGTTCAATTTTGGACGTTAAGTGATCATGTGCGGTGCACATACCATTTTGGCATAGGCAAATTTGTAATTTCCCTACCCATCTTCCCCACTGTGTTCATCTCTCTCTCTCTCTCTTCATCCATCTCCAGGAGAAGACCCTCTGCTTTTTCCCGATCTCCTTCGGCAAGATGAACTGCTACGTCATCCCGGGCTTCCCCCTCGGTAGGTACTACATCTGCACCTTCACCGTCTATGACAACTTCGACGGTAAGTCCCACTCCCCGTCATTCCACCTGTCCGTCGAGGGCAACCTCGTCTTCTCGTGGCGCTCACCGTGGCAGGAGGATGTAAGCCGCTCCGGCGCATACTCCGATCTGATCGCGTTCGTCTCCGACGGCGAGGCTGACATCTGCTTCTACAGTATTGCCACTGACTACCGGATCATCGCTTCGTTAGAGCTCATACAAATCGATCTGGCCTCGTACGACTCTGTTTCGACGGGAAACAACACTATTCTAGTGAACTACGACAGGTTGACTTGCGGCTCTGACTAATGGAGCCCGGGGTTCAGCAACGACACCAATTTGTTCGGCCGGTCGTGGCAGTCGGACTCCAGTCATCTTCCCTCGCCATTTCTGACTATCTGAACTCGAACGAGGTTGAACACAACGTACCAAACTGGTCCACCAACTTCTTTGGTTTCGGAGAAAATCAGAGTGATTTCTTCAAGTTCGTCCAAACCTCAAGTTATCGATTTGACCTCACTTAAGCAAAGCTCCAGCGAGAGAAAACCTTCGCTGAAGATTGCTTTACCACCGGTAAGAAAGTTTGAGGTGGTAGATTTTGCAAAGCCAAGTGAACAGCAGCTGAAGGCGGTGGCACCAGAGGGGAAGGAAGAGAGAAAGCATTACAGAGGAGTGAGGCAGAGGCTGTGGGCAAAGTTCGCTACCGAGATTCGAGACCCGAACCGTAGGGGGTCTAGGGTTTGGCTCGGGACATTCGACAATGCCGTCGAGGCCGCCAAGGCTTAGTACAGGGCGGCATTCAAGATGCGTGGGAGCTGCAAACACAAAGTAGAGAGAGAGAGATGAACACAGTGGGGAAGATGGGTAGGGAAATTACAAATTTGCCCATGCCAAAATGGCATGTGCACCGCACATGATCACTTAACGTCCAAAATTGAACGGGCATCCAATTTTGGAGCTATTTGCAACGGTTTTGTCACCTCGAGGGACACTATTGCAAAAGTTGTAAACACGGGGGGCAAAGTGCAAAACGTGTAAACCTCAAGGGACAGTTTTGTAATTAACCCTAAAATAAAGCACAACTCTTTCAACTACGACAACGTTGTGGGCCCTTCCTGCATACATTCAAAGGGAAGAATGCATAAGGAAACCTAAAATTTTGAACTATTCAACTGCCACAAGGAAACCTAGCCCTTTTTTAGTTTACCATGTACTTTTCCAAACTACAGGCCCTTGTGGACACTATCTCCATCATGTTTAGACCACTCCACCTGATAAGATTATAGCACGAATTCAATCAAAACCACAAAAAGTTACTACTTCCATCCGGAGATCTGAGTGGAGCTATCTTTTGTTCTTATTTATTTGGTGCATGAATAATTATTGGAGGGAGAGATATCGTCCCCAACTTTGCGTCCTTAGACGTGGCCAGATGCAAGTGCTACTTCATGTCAAATACTGGCGAAGGCTTGCCTCAACCACCCCAATTTAGTAGAAATGACTGGAAGGTAAAGCTCATTGTGGGAAATAACAAGTCTTCACCTTGCTAACAATGGAGCTATTCGAACGTATTAAAGACACCCTTTACTTTTGTAATATTGCACCCTCATTCGATCAGTCAGGAAATAAGGTTTTCCCCGCTAATTAGACTTATATATATATATATATATATTATATAGAGCTGATCCGTTGATCGCGCAGGCAAAATGGGATAAGTTGTCTGCGCGATCTAGCCGTGACGACTCAGATCTTTAAAAAAAAAAAAGAAATCGTCCGCTACACTGTGTAGCGGACGACTTTTTGACCCTAACAATTGTCAGTCAAAAAGTCATCCACTACACAGTGTAGCGGACAACTTTTGGCTGACACACGTCACATAATGTAGCGGACGGTTTATATATATACACAAAAATCTTAATTTTGAAACTCTTCTCCCTTCTTTCTTCTTCCCAATCTTCCAACGGCGTTGGCAAAAGAATCTGCGCAATTTCTTCCCAAAAAGTCCTTTAATCATCTAATTAATCATGTAAGTTCATAAACCAATCATTTATTTGTTTATAATCTAAAGTTTGTGATTAGTATTACGTATTATGCATGGTTTTGATTATGTATCGAGCATGTGCCAGCGTTGTTAATATATATATATATATATATATATATGTGTGTGTGTGTGTGTGTGTGTGTGTGTGTATTGAGCATGTGCTAGCGTTGTATGTATTATGCATGTGCTAGCGTTTGATAAAAGCTTCCAAACTTGACGTTTTTCCATAATTTCAGTCATTTCAGTCGCGAAAAATGGATTTTAACCCTGGACCAGAAGATCCCTTCGTATTATACGACCAAGAAAACCATATTAGTACATCTATCTGGAATGGACAAGTAAGATACTTATTTTTTATTTATTTTCTTATTCTCACAAACATTGTATACCGTTTGCTTTGCTTAAATTATATTTATTAATTCGTAAGAAAGAGCACCCCTCAACACAGTAGAAGTATCTGAATATATTTCAAAACTTGGAAATTGAACAAATTTCAAAAAAAATTGCTGCGTAGAATTGGGTTTGAGATTTTTACGCATGGGAATATTTTTCAACAAATTGACCGGAACTTAATAGGTGCCCTTGTTGAAAGGTGTAAAAGTGAAACGGATATGTTTCACTTCCCTCTTGGAGAGATGACAATAACCTTAGAAGATGTAGGGTTCATCTCAGGGTTACCGGTGACGGGGCGGCCGGTAATTGCTCATGCGTCGAAAGTAACAAATAAGAGAGCTGCTAGGGACTTCTTTACTTCGATACCCGAGAGCGAATTTAGCACTGGTGGGATAAAGTTGAGGTGGTTGCTAGAAAACTTCAAGGTTATGTCGGAATACTATACAGAGGAGATGCTTGTGTTGCACACAAAGGCCTTTCTGTTGTGGGTGATGGGGGCAATTCTATTCTCAACGACGTCAAAGAATACGGTCAACATCAAATATTTATCGTTGTTGGGTAACCTGCAAGAGGTTGGGGAGTATGCCTGGGGTGCAGCAACTTTTGCGTACTTGTATCGAGCATTTCACAAGGCAACGAGGCATGACTCCAAAGCTACATGTGCATGTCTCTCATTGTTGCAGGTATACCAAATAACTGCGACGTAATTACTTTTTCACTAATTTTTTATTAGTCGATGCACAATAAATTTTGACAATATGACCCTAATTTGTTCTCAGGTGTGGTCTTATGAACACATTTCTACCGGCGCACCCAACTGTAGGGAAGGAACTGATAATGTGTGGCCTCGGTTGTGCACTTGGGAGTACAGCCAGCGGGAGAGCCACTACCCGAGGAGAGATGATCCCCATCACAACATTACATTCTATCGGGGGGAGTTTGACTCGCTATCTCCGGGCCAAATGCGTTGGGCACCGTACAAACATTTGGAGCGACGGGTGGCAGAGTCATTCGTCTTCACGTTTCCGGGTTGCAACGCACACCACTGATCCACTTCAAGATCGCAGAGTGGCAACTACCAGATCGCACAATGCGCCATTTTGACTGCCTGCAGGGGTTGCAAGTCGATGTCCCGGATATGAGGGTTAATAGGAACCCACCGGGTGTCCCACGGTTTGGCAAGGTGAATGTGCATGAATTATGCGTATACGAAATTTAACTTTTGGGTTCTTGGCAAGACACACTAGCGATCACTGTGTCGGAGGCTGACCCTGTGATCAACATTGAGTAGTACAACGATTGGTACTACCGCATAACTCTGAATAGAATAGCCCCAATAAGGTTTGGAAGAGGGCATAAGTACCATCCTAGGGGTCAGATCGATGATGGATGGGCATATGATCTCATAAGTTGGCCAACCACTGCTTTTAATCGAATTTAATGTTTATTGTTTTACATTCAATCCCATTTGTGTTTGAAGTTAGTTATTATCTCTTTGGATGTAGGTTAATGCCTCGCTCGTCTTCTTCAAGAAGCTGAGTGAGCATAAGGAAGTGGTGGATGCCATGGGAGCAGAACTTCGCACCCAGGTTGATACATTGGCGTTGGGCTGCGGGGATTTTTTACGCCGTTATACGGCATAGCCTTCGGGCGTCATCCTGAGAATGGATTATCTGGGGGTGGCAGCCTCCCTATGTGAGCGGGGGATACGGTGATCCCTCATGACAGACTTCGGGGGTGATCAAGGGAGTTAGTGGTCCCTCCGTAGCTGGGATGGGTGGTGCTTAGGGGGCCGCCATCGGGCATGGGAATGCCTCATTGGGCGGAGTTCAGTGGTCTCTCGTTTGCTTTGCTTGGGGACTCAGAAGTTACACCCCTCTCTCAGAGTCAAGTCACACAAGACTTTGACTTCGCAAACTTCAATCTATCCGAGTCACTGCAAGTCGTCCTGTGGGCAGGACATTCCGCCCCCCCCCCGGAAGGCAATATCCCCCTGTCGACCCCCTCGAAGGGCAATATCCCCCTGTCGACCCCCCGGAGGGCAATATCCCCCGGTCGACCCCCCAGAGGATAATATGCCCCGGTCGACCCCCCCCCCCCCCCCGGAGGACAATATCCTCCAGTCGACTCCCATGTCATTCCCGCTTATCACAAAGGGCATTCGTTGAAGCCTCTAAAGCTGGCAAAATGCCACCTAATCCACCAACGTTACTTTAACACCCCCCCCCCCCAGCAACGAGCCACAAGTGGTGTGAATTACCCAAATGGCATGGATTACAATATCTCCTGGGACGAAATGTCCACCTTAGCTCCGGGGGCATGGTTGGACGACATTGTGATCTCTACCTACGCCCAGCTTTTGAAGCGTCGGGTTTGGGACATGCGGAATGCGTATCCCCACATTTGTTTTTTGGATGCGGTTTTTCATGGCATGCTCGTCGAGGAATGGGACGATTGGGTCAAAAGGATGGGGAAGAAAAGCTTGATCCAGTGGAAACAGCCGGCTTCGATCATTTTATTTCTTAAAAGGGATAGTCCGGTGAGCGCCAGTGATACGGACGTCTTCATATTACCATTTTGCTGTAATGCAAACCACTGGTACTTGGTTTGCTATGAACCAAGTCACATGGTCGTATCAATCCTCGACAGTCTCCACGATGATGCCATTGCAATGCCCGTGAAGGTTCTTTTCAAATACCAATTGGATGCTATGGTAATCTTACGATTGTTGTTTTATGCTTATTGTAATTGTTAACTTGTAGCTGACGCCATTTTTTATTTCTCCGCAGGATCTATTTTGTGCCATGGTCCACTCTGTCCGCGGACTAAAAGTACCGGGGAAGCCGAAGCTCGAACTTCGATTGAAGAGACGAAGGCCCAAGCAAGCTAATCATTCGGACTGCAGCGTCTTCGTCTGCATGTACATGGATTACATTTGTCGGCATGAGAGCCTCGGGAAGTCCATCTGGAGCGAAGCAGATGTAGAAGCCTTTAGATATAGAATAACTTGGCAAATTCATAGCGGCCGACCTAAAGCAGTTAGGTATATTGTAAATCCGGCTCACGATGAGAATCCGACTCAAGATAAGGTCCAATGATGGCATTGTAAACGATTATTTTTATGACATAGCATTTCTTTTTGAAACATTTGATCTCCCTCTTTCAGACATGTATTTTTGTGTGTTGTGGGTTGTGGATTTTTTGCCCTTGTTGAGACAGGTTTGATGGTGGTAAGAAAATGTTATGATGTGGTTTTTTTGCCCTTATTAAGACATGTTGATGGTGAGAAAGAAAATAAGGATAATGTCTTTACATATATGTTGTTACACCGTCCGCTACATAGTGTTACAGACGGTTAAAACACCAAAAATATTCTAAGTGTTGAAGTGTAATTCAAGGTGGCCAAAAATACCAAAAAAATTCTAAGTGTTGATGTATAATGTTTCTGCTGCACCGTTCGCTACATAGTGTAGCCGACGGCTTAAAACACCAAAAATATTCTAAGTGTTGAAGTGTAATTCAAGGTGGCCAAAAAAATCAAAAAAATTCTAAGTGTTGATGTCTAATGTTTCTGCTACACCGTCCGCTACATAGTGTAGCGGACGGGCTAAAACACCAAAAAAATTCTAAGTGTTAAAGTGTAATTCAAGGGGGCCAAAAACATCAAAAAAAATTCTAAGTGTTGGAGTGTAATTCAAGGTGGCCAAAAACATCAAAAAAAATTCTAAGTGTTGGAGTGTAATTCAAGGTGGCCAAAAACATCAAAAAAGATACTAAGTGTTGATGTCTAATGTTTCTGCTACACCGTCCGCTACATTGTGTAGCGGTCGGCTTAAAACACCTCAAAGTGTTGATGTCTAATGTTTTTGCTACACCGTCTACTACATAGTGTAGCGGGCGGGAAAAAAAAACCAAAAAAATTAGTGTTATAGTGTGATGTTTCTTGCTCATAAAAGATTATTACAAAAAAAATATTACAAAAAGTCCAACAGTCTTGATGGCTCATAAAAGATTATTACAAAAAAAAAAATTTAGATTAAAGGTTGACTGCATCTTCTTCTTCCTCGTCTTCAGCATCATCTTCTTCCTCGTCTTGCAAACCCCCTGAACTTATCCCGGTGCCTTGTAATTGTTTCGCTTGTCATGGTTGGTCATTTTGTTGCACAGTGCACACCTTCTCAGCTTTTTAGGTTGAGTTGCTTGTTCAATAGAGCTCTTCATCCGTGTAGATCTCTTGCGGCCTTTCGTTTGCGATATAATTTGATCCAAAAGCCGGATATCATTGTCCTTTTCCTCAACCGGCTCATCATCTTCTGATCCCTGTGTAGGCTCAGTGTCAACCACATTGTTGACTGAAGCTACTTCAAACTGGTCCACGATGCGCTTTTGCTGCTCCGTTGTCTCGAGAATATGTTTATATTCGGCCATTGTAGCAGCACCCTTTACGGACAAATGGGTAAACATGTCACCCGATGATTATACCACAATGTCTCGGATTCTTTAAAGTCAGTATACGGATGCTCCAAAAATGCAATTGTACTGTGCAATCTGTTGGCAACCTTGGTCCACCGCGGCAAGACGTATTTATTGAGGATTGCCTTGATATTCTTCTGGGTGAAAAATTGCAGAATATGTCTACACAGGATACCATGGAACTCAAACTTCTTGCAAACACATGTCACCGAATCCGTCAATGTGTCATGGCTCACCGTATACATTCGCAGCTTCTTAGGGACGAGGTCGTTCATCAGCGAATAAACCTTGTACTCACGTGTAGACTTTTTCTGCCACCTTGTTTATAATGTATCGTCCTAATTTTTGCAGCTCTACTTGGTATTGGATGAACATCTCTTTCGTATAGAATTTTGCACCATTCACCTCCAGTGGGGTCTCAAGCAACCTTCTCCTTTGTTTGTACATGCTTGCAAAGTCTGCATCCCTTTCTTTCACGAATAATGAGGCAACCGCTTTTTGGGCAGATGTGACGAAACTCTTCAAATTTGTAGATGTACCTACATACCTATCGAACGTGGCATTCATAGATTCACTCATGCCCGTCGTTTTCATGCCCGCAGAAAAATACCTTCTCGTGTAAACGCCAATCCATTGCTCTTGGAGCTCATACAAATGTTGGAGCCACTCGTGGTCTTGCAATGAGTAAATCTCAACAAGCTTTTCCCACCTTTCCTCAAATTCCTCAATCGTTAATCACTTGTTAATGCACCTGTCAAAATCTTGTTTAAAGTCTGGATACTTTGCATACATGTGATGTAGACATTCAGGGTATTTGTTGATAATGTGTCAAGTGCACAAGTTGTGTCGAGTATCTGGGAAGACGGTAGCAATAGCATTCTTCATTGCCAAATCTTGATCGGAGATGATAACTTTGGGTGCTTTGAAGTTCATTGCTTCCAGCCACGCCCTAAACAACCACACAAAAGAACTCTCACTCTCGTCCTTTAACAAAGCGAACCTGAACATGATGGAGTGATAATGATGATTGACGCTTGTGAAAGGAGCGAACGGCATCGAGTACTTGTTGGTACGGTATGTGGTGTCAAAATCACAACATCCCTAAAATGCTTATAAGCAAGTCTCGAACGAGCGTCGACCCAAAAAATTATGGTAACTCGGTGCTCGTCGTGAAGTTTATAATCGTAGGTAAATTGTGGGTCCTCCATCTGCATTCGCTTTAATAGGCTCATTATGGATTGAGCATCATTGAGGTCATGCGCGGCTCGTCTGTGGGTTTGGGCCGCGTTACGAATGTCTATCGTGTTAAAATTTAGATTTTGAATTCCCCCAGCATGTTCAGCAAGAACATTAACAATGTCGGTAGGTCCTATGCGCGCATTACTTATTGTGTGAATCAGGCTCCTTGTAACATTACACATCTTCTTGTGTTGATGCATCTGACTCACCTTAGAAGGGGTTACGAACCCCCAGCATGTGGTACACGGGCACGGTGCCAACGACAAGAGACATGATTGTGGCACATGGGCGCAGTGCCAACGACACGATACATGGTTATGGTGCATGGGCGCGATGCCAACGACATGGGACATGATTGTGGCACATGGGCGCGATGGCAATGGCATGAGACAGTACCTGGTGTCAGGGGCACATGTCATGGAAGTGGAGCGTGGGCGCGGGCGATGACTGTTGCGAGATAATAGCTGGTGCCAGGGGCATATGTGATGAAAGTGGCGCGTAGGCACGTGCAACGAATTTCTAGAAAAAATGCATGCAAACAAAACTGACCATGCAATGGAATGGAAAAAGATAGATGCTAAACATGTAGAGAAGGTTTATCAGTGGGTTAAGAATTTGAAGCTTCTGGATGGGTATCTGTCCAATGTATCTCGTTGCTGCAATGTATCAGAATGTAAGTTACAAGGGATAAAGAGTCACGACTGCCACATATTTATGGAAAGATTCATTCATATTTCCTTCCGGGGACTATTGCCAAGAGTTATATGCGAGACTTTAACTAAATTATCTCATTTCTTTCAATATATATGTTCATCTACAATCCGGTGAGTAACACGGAGGTGCTTGAGAAGAACACTGTGTTGACAATTTGCAAGCTCGAGAAAATCTTCCCACCGTCATTCTTTGATTCAATGGAGCATTTGCCTGTTCACATGGCGTATGTTCACATGGCGTATGAAGCTAAGATGGGTGGACCTGTGCAATATCGGTGGATGTATCCATTCGAGAGGTAATCCTTTAACTCTATGTTGTTTGTTTACACATAATGCAAACCCCTTTATCATTGGTATTCCACTTAACTCAATTCGTTAAACTTCTAGGTTCATGTTCCATTTGAAGAAAAAAGTCTGTAATAAAGCTTGTGTTGAGGCCTCAATTACTGAGGCTTACATAATAGAAGAGTTTGTCAACTTTTGTAGCCAATATTTTGGGCCTAATATCGATACAAGGTTAAATCAACTAGGCTGAAATGACCCCGAAGACAGAACAAATTTGGAAAGGCAATTGTCAATATTCAAGCAGTCAGGTAGTCCGCTGGATGAATACTCACTGGCTAACGGATGAAGAGTACAGTGCTGCAATAATATATGTTCTTCTAAATTATGATCAAGTTTCAGCATTCATTGAGTAAGTTACAGTCTTCAAATAATTACTGTACATAATTGAAAATATGTGATCAGTGGGTTAATTATATCGATCTGTAGTGAGTTCAATGCAGAATCTTTAATTACTGATCTCGCTGGACTTGAATCTCATCGAAAATCGTAATTTGTAGAGTGGTTCAGAAGATGTGTAAGTCTTTAAAACAAATATAATATGTGCTATGTACAGGTATGTGGTTTACTAGTATGATGATTTATCATTAATTTTCACCGTCTTCTATAATAGGTTCAGTCAGTCGATAAACCAATAGCCTCCTTATTGAAATTACTAGCTCAAGGCCCTAGTAAACAAACGTCCTGTCATGGAGGCTATATCATCAACGGGTTTAGGTTTAACGTAAAAGATGATGACCGAACAAAACAAACCTAAAACAGTGGATTCTTAGTCAACGGCGACTGTTATGACGATAACTGCATGGACTTTTATGGAGAGCTAGATGAGATTGTTGAGCTAACATACTAAGGTTCCCAAAACCGCCTGGTAATGTTCAAATGTACCTGGTTTGATGTCACATACAGTAGAAGAATCTGTGTTAGCTCGCAAGGAATTGTAGATTTCGAAGTCAAGTAAAGACTTGCGTCAGACGAGCTGTTTGTGTTTGCCAGTCAAGCTGCATAAGTCTTTTACATGGAGGACGTCGCAAATCCCAAATCTCATTGGTATACAGTTATCAAGTCCAATATATTGTCCGTGGCATATGACAGTGAGGTAGACACCTTTCAAGCCAACCAAGCACTTGTCTTGGTACCTGTTGAGGTGAACAACAAGGAGGAAAATCTTCCTCTTCAACCAACACTTAATGTAGGAGAAGAAGTCATATATGATGACGCGGAAGACATAGAAAGTGTTGAAGATGATGAGACTGAGTCTACTGACGAAGATGATGAATTACTCGATGAAGAGGATGACGAGTCTCAAGAAGAAGATGATGATAAGTCTGACGATGATGATGATTCCCAAAATGAAGATGATTGACTTATACTGTTGTAACATGCATTGTTTTAGTAATCGGTTCATGTAGTGTTTTTATACTCAATTTATATATATACTCGGTTCATATATATAATGTTGTAACATAGTGTGGACTATACATTATTTTTAATGTGTTAATTTCTTTGGACTTCCTCTATACAAAGTCAGTTATGGATAGATTACATGCCATTTGTGGTCGTGGTGGACGCAGGGCTGTGTCCACCCGGTGGCTCCCACCTCGTCCTTGCTCGTTGATGACGAGGCACATATTGTTCAGATCCAGCAGGCAGGGCCCCAGGCCCAACCGCTGTCGCAGCCCTAGCCCCAGGCCGAGTCCTCCCACACGCACGCTGGTTCTCCTTCTTCTATAGGTTCTACCTCAGATATTTGATAACGACGTTTAGTCATAATGTTAGGCTTTATTTAAGTTATATTTAAATTGTACTAATGTTGATGGATCTTGACGAGGTTGTGGGCCGACACAAGGGGTGCCGCATCGACCCCCAGTATAAACAGAAAGTTACACTCACCCAGGAGGGCTAGTAAGTAAAAAAATCACATAATGCAGGCTTACATTCTTCAATTATGATAGTTATTATGGTCCACTTATTTAATGTATTTATTTAATTCTTTATCAGGATCCTGGAGGCTCCGGTGAAGACGAAGATCGGTGTCCTTGTGAATGGCCGATTCTTTGAGCCACGACTACACTTGAAGGACAGGGATGCCACGACGAGGGAGTCCTTATGGGATGAGTGGCTGATATGGTTTTCCTTTTTTTCAATCATTATTTTCTTAATTAGGTCCTTATATTTAAATTGATCGTATTGATTGTGTAATTAGATGACTTGCACGAAGGGTTTGAGTTTGAGTGGCTTAAGCAGCAGGCATTGGGGCGGAGGCTTTTTTTTTGCCTATATTGGCAAGAATTACTGGCGATGACTACCCGACGCACGGGAGCGGGCGAGGAAGATGCTGCCCGAGGGTGCCCCGATGGAGGAGTGGAAGGGATATCCCCCTCATTCGATCTCTCCATCTATATAGGGGCAGATAGTTGATCGGTGGATGACTGTTCCATCTTGGGAGGCCAAGAGTAAGAGTGGGAGCAAGAACAGACATCAGAAAGTTTTCACGCACACAAGGGGGTCGATGGCTCACGATGTCATCCGACACAAGAATGCGGTTGAGCACCGGGACCTAGAGCCAGATGAGGTTTGTGCTTTGACGTACCCTTAAACGCATATGAGAAAGAAGGATGAGGACGATGCACATCGGGTGGGGGACTTCATTTTAGATATTTCTCGCCTGATCGATGTAAGTCACAAATTAATTTGTTTATGTTAAAATTTTAGCTATGTATTCATTGTTTGTTGCGTTAATGTTTTAAATGTCATATCATTGTTTTGCAGGCCTTGTATGAACATATTAGGGGGTCTTGGTAGCAGTCCGCACAGCCATCAGCGTCTAGACACGAGTACTGGGGGATTGAAGCTATGGCTGGATATACCGGGGGTCGTCAATAGGCCCAAAGGCCGCGAAAGCGGCTTGCCCAGCACGACTGCACGTGCCATGATATGAGCGTTCCTACCCTCTGCTGCCCCTTCACAGACGCAGGCACCAATCGCAGAGCGACCGTTACATAAGGATGAGATCTGGCACATTGCGGATGAGGTGTTCATGATGATCAGGGTGCATGATCAGGTACAAACACTATATACGTTTACTAAACACTTTATACAATTGCTATCGAGATTAATTCGTGTGTGCGTGCCTTTACATGCAGGGCACTGCTGCTGGACATACTGAGCCGAACCCGGATCATAGTAGCCCCGTGGACGAGAATGATCAGTAGGATCTAAATCCGAGACTCGCCGACCTCTGATCGCTTCACCTCCTATGCTATCCTATTTGTATCCCGCGCCCTCCCGGCTTGTGCTCTCCTCCCCTCCCCTACTTTATTGTTTCTCGTTCCCGTGCCCTCTTGAACTTTGTATACAATTTATTTTTTGATTGATATATGGTTTGTAAATTATATATATATATATATATATATATAGTATGTTTGTTATAGGTTTAAATAATTGCTGATCCAAATAATGGCTGATGGATCAGCAATTATTTAACACTAATGTGCATTAAGAAATATTTTGCTGGATTGAGATTATGTTGTTTGTTGAGAATTTTTTAACTACAGGTTTGTGTATTAAAAAAATTAAAAAATAGTTTGACTTTTAGGGACGGATTTTATTCCGTCGCTAAAGGTCTGCGCTAAGATGTACATAAAAAACTTTAGCGACGGAATTTTCATCGCTAAAGGTTTTACTGACAGACTTTTAGCAAGGGATGTTCTGTCGCTAAAGTAATTTATTTTGCGTATAATATTTATCGACGGACATTTCGTCACTAAAGTTCCATCGATAAAACTTTTAGGTATGAACTATTCCGTCACTATATATTTTACCCAATAAATTATTTTTGAAAAAATAAAATAAAATAAAATACGAAAAATATATTTAGCGACAGAAATCCCGTCGCTAATTGAATTAATCTACCTGTCGTAGAAAGTTGATTTTTAGGCGATGGATTTCAAAATTTTATCGCCAAACTTTTAGCAACGGGGTTATAGGCAATGGACTTTTAGCGATGGGGTGTCCGTCGCTAAAAGTCTTTAGCAACGGATTAAGGGCTTTTGGCGACGGACTTGTCCGTCGCTAAAAGCCCAATTTCTTGTAGTGATATCAATTGGTATAGCTGAAAGTATTCGTCTAGTCGGAAAGTGACATGTGGCAGGGCTGACTCACAGTCACCCTAGCCAATCCCGGATTTAGAGGTTACCATATTGGTAGAACTAGGATTCTAAAGGGATCCTAATATAATTTAATCCCTAAGGATCCTAATGCAATCCTAATTGGTCTGGCTCAAAGCCCAACCGTCACGACTCGCATACCTATTGGGAGGCTTCTACCTACAGCTATATAAAGGGACTAGTATGCTGACAACTACACACACATAGATTACTATAAGAAAATACATCAATAGTGACAATTTTTTCAGTGACAACAAAAAGTTTGTCACTCTTGACTACTTATTTTGACAAGTAGAAAAGTCGTCATTTTTTGTTAGTCAGAATGCAACATATAGTGACAACAAAAAAGGTTGTCACTGTGAGTTGTCACTAATCACTTGGCGCCATAACATGTTAATTGGCGGGAAGTAATTCGAGATATCATTTTTGACCAACTAAGTAAAGTTATCACTATTGAAACCGTAAAAAAGTGACAAAATGTCATGTTGTCACCATTTAATCTATTTTAAATTAATAAAATAGAAGAATGACAAGATGTTATTGTCACAGACTCTCGACAATTAATCAATAATAATAATTCAGGCGGGATGTAAAAAAAAATTTGGAGGGAATGTTTTTCATTTTAATTTTGTTTCATCTTACACATTACGCCAAAATTTTGACGTGCGCCTTCTCTCCCCGGAGTCCAGAGCTTCTCTCAAATTCTGTTCTCTTCTCATCCACATCCATTCTCCATCTCTCTAAGCTGTAGTTGCCATTTATGCATGTTTCCTCAGGTTTTTCTTTTTCTTCTTCTTCTTCTTCTTTCGATTTCTCTCTCCTTCTTTCCCTCTTTTAATTTACATACATGCACGTTGATTGAATTTAGGCAATTAGGGATTTGTGGATGAAGGGAGGATTATGTAATTTGATTGGCTTGATCATGCAATTAGGGATTTAGGCAATTAGGAATTTTGGTGTTCATCCGTAGTTAAATCATTCTTGACGTGGGTACATAAACCATAGTCTAGTAAAATTCGGGCATTTGTATTTTGGCAGTTTCCAGTTTCGGGTTTTCTTTGGAATGGCTTGATGGGTTTCAAGACTCTCGTGGTGAGTGGGTATTGAAGTGGAGCTCGTAACTTAATATATTTGTTGACGTGGGTACATAGACCGTTAACCAATAAATTTTGGCTATGTTTAGGAATATTTGTACTTTTGAGTTTGGCTTAGAATTGGAACTAAGATGTTGGATTGCAAGAAATTTGCGTTGAAATGGAAAAGGAATTGCAGCAATTTTGTATACTGCTACGAATTTAGTACATGCATTAGGCATTAGAAGGGGTTTTGATGTTAATTTTGGTACCAAGTTGCTCATCAATAGATGAAGAACACGCTAGGGAACTGTGGTTTAATGGTAACGCTACGGATCTATGGTTATATGGTAGTTTGCTTGTGCCGAATGTTACGAGGGATACCAAAATTCAATAGACACAAAAACGTTCTTTGCAGTCTAACAAGACTAAAACAACAGCTACCGTATTGACAGTTAATTTTTCACCTGCTTGCACTTGGTTAATTGCACCATTTAACGAATAAATGTAGCGATACAATTAAAACTATTTAGGCAATACGGAGGTTTTTTATATCAGGTTGCTCAGAAATATGTAAAAGAGCACACTAGGATCTACGGTTATATGGTAGTTTGCTTGTGCTGAATGTTCGAGGGATATCAGAACTCAATGGAGACAAAAATATTTTTTGCAGTCAAATTATTTATGTCGGCACATAGCTAATTGCAGTCTAGCTCGTACTTGTTCAAGCGTCAAATGCAAATGATGTTGGAGGAGACAAACAAAAAGGTTGAGCAGATCTAACGAGCTTGCTACAATTATGTGAGAAATGCTTCCCAAAGGGAGATGAATTAGCTGCTCCAATATTTGTTGGTACAAGTGCAAAATGGCAACAACGATTCTTCCTCTTGATGGTGAGTCATTATTTCCTACCGGACTTCATAGTGTCAGCATTTTTCAAGATTACGTACTTATAGTACATAGATTCTATATCATCTTAATTCACGTTGTAATAATATTAATTTAAATCTTTAGTATTCTGGATTAGTCTTAATTTTACTAAATTTTGCAAGTCTTAACATCTTTCAAAACTGGTACTTGCTGACTATATTGAAATAAATGATCTGCAGTATCATAGTTGTCTTGCTTTGGCATTTGATCATGTTATATTTTATATGTAGTGAAAAACGATTGTTGGGATTGAGTATAACGTATCGCGGACAAAGAGGCAAACGATTGTTAGGATTGAGCATAAGGTAGTGCAAATGAAGAGGTAGCAACACCCTTACTCCTAGAGTTATTTTATTGACTTATTTCGTGAAGGGATTGGCCTTTTTTTTTAATTTAAACTTTTGCAATTGATGGTGTATTTGTAATAGATGATTTTTGTGAATTCTATTAAATTAAAAGTTTATTTTTATTATTTGTTGAAGAGAAATATATACAATGGCGGAACTACATAGGAACTAGGGGGGCAAGATCACCCCCTTAACTTTTGAATTTTTTTTTTCGAGAATTGCACTAAGTCTTTTAGTTCTCTCTCCCCGTCCCCCGAGACCTCATCCCCTCTCACCAGTCCCCCCCCCCTCTCTCTCTTTCTCTCTCTCCGTGACTGGTGATTTGGTGACTTACTCCGACTGATGACGGTAACGGACTGACGGCCACTTGCCGAGGCGCCGAGCACGAGCTGTGAGCCTGTGACCAGATCTGGAAGCAGGGGTCTCTCTCTCTTCATGACCGATGAGCCGGTGACTCACTCCGACCGACGACCGTGACAACGGTGACGGACTACGAAGGTGACCTCATTGAGATTCGAGCACCGAGACGCCGTGACGAGGCAAAAACGTACCCAGACATCGTGACTTACTCCGACCAACTACCGTGACTCACTCTGACCAGATCTGGAAGGACGGAGACGACCTCATTGAGCACTGAGACGCCACGACGGCCGACGGGGAGGACTGACCGACGATGACCGACGGTTCCCCTTCCAGGCAGTCTTAGTTAGCAGCTTTACCTTAAAGCTAGTGTTTCAATAGCGGGCCAGTTCGTTTGATGAAGACATTTTCAGGCCTAAGCCCACACAATGTCTTTTCAATTCAAGCCCAATTTCGAATTCACCAAAAAAATTTGGTGAATTTGATATAATTTTTGTACCTCCTGAAAAAAAATCCTAGTTTCGCCCCTGAATGTAGACAGGATATAAGAAAAGTTTGACAAGTTACTATTGTTGTCGATGCATAAATATAATTTTTCCACTAGTATCTCTTTTGACAACATGAAAACTAAAATGGTGAATACGAGAAGTTGTCAACCAGTAATCTAATGACAACATAGAACTACCACAAATATGAATATTGACAATATCAACTTTGTCACAAATGACAATTGTGGCAATATCGAAGCCATCAGTTATTAGCTATGAAAACATTGAAATCGTCACTAATGACATATTGTGACAAATTATTTTGTTACCAAATCTCAACGTCGAGTGTGTCATGAGGGTTATTTTGTGACAACAAGGAGTTATGGTGACAACATTTGAGGACATTAGGTGACATCAAAGTTTTCACTAGAGTGCATGCAAAAATGATAACTTAAATGTTGTCACATGGAATTTAGATTTAGTGACAACTTATACAAGGTTGTCACTTAAAGTCTTTAGTGACGGTCCTATAGTGACAACCTTTTTGACAACAAAAACTTGTCACTGTAACATTAAGTGACAACTTTATACTTTTTTGTGAAAACATTTGTTGTCACTAGTGAGTTTTTTTTTCTTGAGTTCTACCCTGTTAGATGCGTTCTGACTTAAGAATCAAAGAGTTCCTTCCCTGAAGCCCACCCGACGGTCACTCTGTATTCTGTTTTGCAGATTAAATATCTGGCTGTGGTTTCCAATTCAGTTTTTAGTAGAAACAGATTGGCACCATCCGTGGGACCACGACAGAGAACATGACCAACAAGTCACCATCTAGAAACTCTCTAGTCGGTTACTCTGACCGAGATCATCACTCATGGTTGAACAACTCCCGTCGACCAAATCGATCTCGTGATCGATTATTAACTCCCTCCTCATTTTCGGGCTAGTTCTGATGAAGATGCTTACATGAACGTAAAATCTGCAACTTCGGAGCCGAGCAATGGATCCCAAATGGATCATTCACCGGCCCCAACCCTGAAGAACGGAGACCTTCGTCACCGTATCAATCGCAGATTGTCGTAAACACTCTACTACAAACTCTCGATGTGGTGGTGGCCTCTGCCTTTGCCAACCGGTCTCATCTTGATCCCGACAATCTCCGTCTTCGACTCACCTCAAGGCTGAGTTACAGTCGCATGTATAGGTTAGAAGCTAATCCAACCTATCAGCCTAAAGAAAGAAACAGAGAGCATGTCATGAGAAGTGGATCGTGCTACCGCCGAGACCCGTCAGTCGAAGATATCACAGACTCATCCTTTGAGAAGATTACTAAACATGAACGCCCTCGAAGACTCCCTCACGGTCACGCAACACCAAAGAACCATTCTCAAGGACAAGCCTCCGCCAAGGTTGTCTATAGATCTTGTCCTCAAGGACAGTTTTCCCCAAGGGAAGATTCTGGGTATCCATTATCTGAGCCAATTGAGAGAGCAAAGCTACCACCCAACTTCTGAATGCCTCAATGTGATCTATATGACGGAAACGGTGATCCTGGAGAACATTTCTATCAATTCGAGATGAACATGTTACCTTTCTAAGTATCCGATGCTGTCATTTGCAGAGCCTTTTCCACCACTCTACAAAAGGCTACACATGTATGGTTCAAGTTCCTACAACCCAGATTCATCCATTCTTTTGCTAGCTCTCGGATCTCTTTGAGAAACACTTTATGAACAGTCGCTCGAGTATAAAGAACTTAGCAAGCTTGCTCAATGTACTCCAAGAGAAGAATGAGTCCTTAGCTCATTATCTTAGACGGTTCAATGCGGTGACCTTAGAGGTGGACAATCTCGATGAGTTGGTCAAGTACACCGCTTTCCTTCGAGGCCTCCAACCTACGTCCAAGTTTCCATTCTCGTCAACAAGAGCCTTTTATGGAATATGAGTGTTCTTCTTGAAAAAGTTAACAAATACATCCAAGCAGAAGAGTACCTGGAGACTCGTAGAGGTTGACGAAATGAAAGTCGAGACGAGTAAAAGAAGCGGCCCCGCGAGGGGAGTCCAGGGAGTGGAAAGAAGTCCAAACGTTCAAAATACGACGAGAGATGCCCCAAGGACCTGTTCGACATGAAGAACTTGAGGCTGCTCAATGCGGATCCATCATAGATTCTGCACGAGATCAAAGACAAAAAGGTTTAATTGGCCAGAGAAGATGAGGTCCCGAAGAAACAGTCAAAATAAACATAGGCTCCCCTGAAGATGTAAAAGAAATCAAAATATTGATTAGTCTAAATGAGAGAGAAAAACAAGAGATCGCTGTAGTCCTCAGGAAATTTATCGATTTATTTGCTTGGACAAATAGTGACATGCCCGGCATAGACCCATCCATCGTGAAACATCACATACCTATCATACGTGAAGCCAAACTTTCAAGTAGAAACTTCACAAGTTGAGATCGGAGTGGTCCCTAAAGGTTAAGGAAGAGGTGACGAAGTTATTCCATATTGGACTCATCTGAGTGATGGAGTACCCTACTTAGTTAGCCAACATCATATATGTTCCTAGATCTTCCGATCAAATCAGGATATGTGTTGACTATCGAGACCTAAACCGAGATTCTCCCAAAGATGATTTCCTTTTATCCGTCATAGACTTAATCATAGACAACAAAATTGAACATGAGGTGGTATCGTTTGTTGATTGCTTTGTGGGGTATAACCAGATAAAAATGGCTCCTGGAGAGCAAGAAAAGACAGCATTTACGACCCCCTGGGGTACCTTTTGTTATACAGTAATGCCTTTTGGCTTGAACAATGCCAGGGATGCCTACCAGCCCGCTACTGTGAGGCCCCGATCTTAATTAGCTTCTAATAATTTTATTAAGATTAAATATATTTAATTTTGATTGAAATAATATGATCGTGTTATATTATTTGTCTACATAAAATGAATATTGAAATTAAGTTGTGGGTCTAAAATATAATTATGTAAAACTTTGGGGTTAAAAAGTAATTATGCAAAACTTTGGGGTCAATTTCAAAATACCATAAGTTAGTCATAAAAGGTTAGTGGCATGTCACATGTGAGAGTGTGGGGTAGAAGGTTTTGGGTGTGCCACCTATGTTTGGTGGTAAGTAATCAAATGAAAAGAATAAAAAAATGAAAGAAACCTAAGTGGATAAATTAGAAATAAGAGAGAATGTGAAAGACTTCCATTCGGCCATAAAGAAGACTAAAAACAAAGAGACAGGAAGGAAGGAAAAGAAAAGGGAGAAAGAAGGAGAAAGGAAAGAAAAGAGAGAAAGGGAGGAGGAAAAGAAGAGGATAAAGAACAAAGGAGAGCATCAAAGTTTCTTGAATTGGCTTGAGTTTAATTTTCTTGAAGGTAGGTTATCTTGTGTTTTTTGTTTTTGTTTCAGAACATGCATGAGAAGTATTATGTTGGTAGTAAAACACTTATATATATTTTCGAAATGATTCAAGGAGAAGGGGGTTCATGTATGCTGAAATCTGCAAAAACAGTCATGGAATTGGAGTAATTTTGGAGCTTAGGAAGATATACTTTTAGTTGATATATGGACCTGATTATTTTATATGTTATACTAATAGATGTTTAGGGTATACATACCAAATTTCAGATTATTTCAAGTACTATTACTTTGGTTTAAAATTCGTGGCTTGAAACCTGTTCTGTGAAACTGTACAGTCATAGAATTAGAGTAATATTTATGCTTAGAAATGTATACTTTTAGTTAAGATATGGACTTGGTTATTTTATATGTTACACTAGTACATGTATAGAATATACATACCAAATTTCCGATTATTTCAAGTACTATTGCTATGGTTTACAATTCGTGGATTGGAACCTATCTTGTGAAACTGTTGTTAGGCAGATTCTGAAGTTTGTCTTTTTAAGGGTTTAATATGATCTTAAGACAATATTTTCGTGTCAAGTAAAATACTAGGATGTATCTCTTTAAGTCTAGTTTTCATAAATATATATTTTGACTGTAGAGGCCTTGTAATTAAATTGTTATGATTTTCGGAGTACAGACTACTCCTGCTGCCATTTGAAATACTGGGCAGATTAGGTTACATGTTTGGCATGTATTGTTGATAATACGGTAAATATGACTCGACAGGGGATTAAACCTCTTTTGAGGTACTTGATGACATTCGTGTTGACATTTGTACATGATTATGCATATCACGTGAAGGAGGAGGAAAAATAGTGAGTTGAGGGTGTTATTTGTCGGGGTTGGAAGTTATCCGGCCAGGGCTCTCGTTCTCGTTCATGTCTTGATAGTACGCACTAGCTATGCGTACTACTTCTCGAAAGGAATTATTGGCGTGCCTGTGATGACGTTGGACTTCTTCTATCGAACCCGCTACATCAGTTGGTTGCGATATGAAAAGTCTCTCGCACTTAGGGAAGGTTGGCTCGTGCATGAGGGGCATATTTGCATATTGATATTCTCTTACTTGGCTTATATTTGTCTTGAACCTTTTTATACTGTTTGGTTACTCTTGGCGAGATCAAGTTAAAATTTAGGTCTTGCTTGTCATTCTCGTATACAAGATTTCAAATCTTGCTCGATATGCTATTCTCGTTTCTTTTGAAGGCAAGTGTGAGCAGATGCTTGCATGTGTTACTCGATATGTTAAATTATTCTTAAGTACGTAGGTATCATCTATTCAAGTGACTTGCATGTTCATACTAACTATACATAATACGATCAAGTCATGTTCAGACTTAAAAGCACCGGATACCTTACTGAGCCATTAGGCTGACCCATTCCCGATACTTTTTTCTAGGTCCGGAGTCGGAGTATTTGCCAAGGGACGAAGATGATTACCTTGGGGAGACTCAAGAGTATTACGCTGGGTGAGCAACATTTTAGTTGTTCTTCTTTAATTTTGGAGTGTAGTACTTATATAGAAGAGAGGTGGTCTGTAATATAATGTTATGTTCAATCTTTCCACTTATGGACGATTGTAATGTTTAAGCATACTTTCGCTATTTCTTTTGATGTTGTAGTAAAGCTCTGTTTATCCTTGAGGTATATGTGTTAACTAGCTGGTTTAGCGTTGCACTTCCGCTTCCGGGGGGCGTGACAGCTACCACCCTGTTCCATGACATAATCCATAAAAAGGTAGAAGTCTACATGGATGATATGATCAAAAAGTCCAGGAATCGGGACGATCCTTGCGAAGTGCTAAGAAAATACTTTGAAAGGTTAAGGCAGTACAATGTGAGGTTGAACATGCAAAAGTGTGTTTCAGAGTCACAACCGGGACGTTGCTAGGTTTTATGGTGAGCAAATGAGGGATAGATGTGGAGCCAGCGAAAATCACAGCCATGGTCGAGATGCCTCCATCCAAGACTGAGAAGGATATCCAAGGGTTCTTGGGTAGAATTGGGTACATCAGTTAGTTCATATCCCAGATGACCATGATTTGTGAGCCTGTGTTTAAAATATTGAAGAAAGATTTGAGCAAAGAGTGGAACCCCTTGTATCAGAAAGCCTTCAACAAAATCAAACAGTACCTTAGCAACCCTCTAGTCCTAAGTCCACCAGTACCGGTAGCTTTTTGTTACTATACCTAACTGTAACCGACACCATAGCTAAAGCCATGTTAGCCCAACCCTAGAGGATTCGTTAATGAAGAGGGCCATATACTATGTCAGTAAGAAGTTAACCCAATGGGAAGTGACTTATTAAGCCTCAGAGAAGACACGTGTATCTTTGGTTTGGGCAACACAAAGATTGAGACATTACGTATTGGCGTACCCCATCAGATTGTTGGCTAGGATGGACCCCATAAAGTACTTGTTTGAGAAACTCGTCCTGTCTAATTGCAAAACAAAGTGGCTTTTGTTGTTGTTCGAGTTTGAGATCACCTATGTCACACAGAAGTCAATCAAAAGAAAGGCCGTGACCAACTTGTTAGCTGATTGTTTGACGGAGGATACCAGTCGATGAGAGGCGAGGTTCCCAAACAAAGAACTATGCATCGTGGAACTAGAAATGAGATGGCAGCTGTACTTTGATGGAATAGTGAATAGTAAGGGTTTTAGGGATACTATAAATCTCATTAGATGGAGCTCATTCACTCAAAGCCATTAAGATGACTTTCGACGGTGCTAACATCACCGCCGAATACGAAGCTTGTATCATCGGTTTAGAGATGGCCCTAAACCTAGGAGTTCAGGAGATTATAGTGTATGGGGATTCAAGGTTGATCATATATTAGATCCAAGTATGTGGAGGATCAAGGACGAGCAACTACAAGCATACCATGCCCATTTTTTAGAAAATTATGGACATGTTTGAAGATGTGGAATACCATTACTTGCCCTGTGCCAAAATCAATTTTGCCGATGCCCTAGCCGACCTTGTGTCGATGGTTGATAAACCTGAAAGACAGGAGGTGGAGCCGTTTGTGATAAAGAAGAGGGATAGACCAGCCTATTGCTTTATGATAGCGCCCATAGAAGAAGATGGAGTGGCCGAGCCTAGGTACACTGATATACAGAGCCTTATCCGAGACGAAAAATACTCGAAAGATTTTCGGTGAAAGACCAAGTAGCCTTAAAAAGATGGGCGGCATAGTTCATCAAATGTGACTAGAGATTGTATAAGAAACATTATAATAGGGAACACCTGTTGTGTGTAACCGAGAGAGAAAGTAGCCAAATCATGGAAGACATACATGTATGAGAGTGTGGACCACTCATGATTGGACTAATGCTAGCAAAGAAAGTCCACCATCAGGGATACTATTGGAGCACTATGGAGCAAGACTGTGTCAAGTATGTGAGGAGGTGTCACAAGTGTTAGGTGTATGCCAACTTACAACATCTTTCTCCCCAAGATACAACATGACCTCCCCTTAGCCATTCTCTATTTGGAGAATGGATGTGATTGGGAAGATCAGTCCCAAGGCCTCTGAACATGAAGTCATACTGGTGGTTAAGGCAGTATACAAATCGAGTTCGAGCCGAACATAGGTATGTTCAAACTTGTTTTTTTAGTTTTAGGTCATGTTTGTTTAATCTTCAAAATTTTGTTTGAACTCGTTTGCTGTTCGTTTCACAAAGCTCTTGTTCTGCTCGAGTTCGTTCATTTATTTATACGAGCCGAACTCGAACTTGAAACTCGTGTTCTCGTTTCCAAACCAGAACTACACCTTACTTGATCCAATTGTCTAACTGATTTTAGGACTTCCAAATTTAAACTAATTTATACTATAATTAAGTTATATGACTTTGGGTTTGGAAGATATTATAATTATGTTATTATCCAGACGAACTGTTCACGAATACATTCATGAACACTTTGAAATGTTCATGCTCGGCTCGTTTAATAAAGGAGCTCTAATATTTTGTTCATGTTCATGTTCGGTTCAAATATTATACAACCGAACATGAACGAGTTCTTTGGGGAACGAACTACGAGCAGTTCATGAATAACTTGGTTTATTTACAGCCCTACTGGTGGTCATAGATTACTTCACGAAGTAGGTAGAAGCCATTTCATACGCCATGCTTAATGCTGGAATGGTTACTCAGTTTATCTGAACAAACATTATTTACCGATATGGAATCCCCGAGAGTTAATATCAGACAATAGGTTACATTTTCAAGGAGAAGTCACAGACCTAGCCGAGGGGTATGGCATCACCTGATATCGCTCGTCACTATACCAACCATAGACCAATGGGGTTGTCGAAGCCGCCAATAAGAACATCAAAAGCATCTAAGTAAAATGATGGGTTCCTGTAGGGTTGGCCGCATAAGGTCCCCTACGCACTCTGGGGTTATAGGACATCTACGAGGACATCGACCGGGATTACCCTACATTCATTAGTCTACGGCATGGAAGCCGTGCTCCCAGTAGAATTGGAAGTCAATTCCCTCAGGGTACCGTTGGAAAATTGGATAGCCAAAGAAGATTGGGTGAGACACAGATTTGAGGAGTTAGCCCTAGAAGACGAGAAGAGGCTGAAAGCGTTATATCATATTCGGGGTTACCAGAAGCGGATTGCACGAGACTTTAACAAATGAGTGAAGGGATGCAGTTTGAAGGAAAGACATCTGGTGTTAAAGGAGAACATTGGAAAAATTTAGAAGCCGCGAGGAAAGTTTGAACCCAACTGGTCACGTCCTTATATGATCAAGCAAATCATGACTGGTGATACGGCGCTGTTAGTTGATTTAGACAGAATTGAATTATCACAAATCGACTAAAGAAATATTATGCTTGGGCGAATTTCTTGAATTACGAATGACCTGATCCTCCTTAAGAACATTTTCAACACACGCAGATTGATGTAACCCATAGACGGAGGTACGTAGGCAACCTATAAGTTACCTCGGGTGTGGTCAAATTTTAATAATAAAATTTTCACTGGCTAAAACACCGACTACCTTCTTGAGAAAAATAAAAAAGCATGCTTGGACGAAAACCCTACAAAGGGCAGCCTAGACAAAAGATAGAGCAAAGAATAAATGAAAAGAGAAATTGCTAGAAAAAAAATAATAAAAATGCCCGCTAGGATGAAAACCCTGAAAAGGGTAGCCTAGACAAAAATTAGGGCAAGGAAAATTCTAGGTCCAATCAGCAACCTATGGGATATCCATCAATATCTGTTTCAGCTTCTTTATAGCTGGACTATCCCCACCATTCGTGATTGACTTCCATGTCCCTATATTTCTCTTGAAAGTCAACCTCTGAAATATAGGAATGACATCCTCCAATTCTTCCATTTGAAAAGCCGATCCCTGATCCACTTTTCCTTTGTCTTTATCACCCTTCCAATCAAACCGACCCTCGAGATAAGCATCCATGTCAGCTTCCTGGTTTCGAGTAGCTTTGATAGTCGGAGTCCTCTTCGATGTTTTATCCTTAAACAACAAAGAAGGGTGTCGGGGGCTCATCCATGTGTAAAGACTGTATTGGATTCCGGTCAGCATCAAACTTCTCCTCAAACATTTGGGAACCGATCCAAGACCTCCTAATCCAAGTGACTTAAACTTCGCCTTCAGCCCAACGATGATGGAAACCTTGCACTATGCTGGATTCAGACACCTCCGGACCCAACCAATAGCAGGCCGAGCTTCCCTCTTGGTTTGCTCTAAGGACCTTATCTCACAAGCACTTAGAAAGTTTCTGTTCAGCTAGGCCTACAATTTGCTCTCCAAGGCTTACACCTTTTTCCGAACAAGGGTCCAAAGCCAATAGATGTAGGCATTAGACAATAAGGGAGCAATATGCTCTATACCAGTCAGGAAAGGTCTAACTTAAATCGAACTGTGGGTATAAGGCAGAGACCCCCAACCTCGCAAAACAACCTCGATTATGGAAGGGCTCAGGGCTTGTTCCCTGACGAACTCACCATAGACTTTTGGGATTACCTGCTCATGATCAAACTGCCTCAGGATCCAGTAGGCGAAATACAAGGATGTATAATGTAGTCCCAGGAGATAAACAACAGGGATATTCAGTAGTTCTCAAAATAGGCCCGTGAGCCCTCCACCATTTACACAGAAGAAGCAAGTCCAATCATCTATACCGAGCGACCTTCTAAGAGTAAAGGCAGAGAACGGAAAGCATTAGGGCTATACCCTATCGCAACATGTTTGGCTATCAGGCACATATAGTGCATCCGCCACATGTACAAAAGCAGAGATCTACCCCCGAAGGAACAGTAGGATCTTTATAAACATCAGTGATACCAAGCAGAGTTTCAGAGGGATTAGGGTTTTACCTCTAGTGGACACCTGAAGCAATATGTCAAATAGCCTTATGTCAGCAACCCCAAGGCCAAAAAAGGTCATATGCTTGACTACCAAGCATAACGCTATGGCCACCCGACTATGGGCATACTGTTGATTATGACAAGTCAATTTGGTAGAAAAGTCATCTATCAAGGGAGAAAGCTTAATACCATCATCCTAAATGAAAGATCGGACACATTCCTTTTTTTATTTTTTTATTTATCTTTAATAAGGCCTTAAGAGCCTTGGCATAACCATCTTGAACAACTAAAACAACAATCGACAGATTGGCCGAAATGTCCACCTGAGCAGAAAATTCTTTGAAAGTAGGGCATAGTTCATTCACCAAAGTAGAAGACATGATCATCTACATCCCAGAACTTGCAGGCGGAGAATATCTTTGTCAGTCTCCTTAGACAGGCAGAAGGATGCTGCAAGGGCAGGGCAGCACGAACTCGGGGACCGGTAGTCCAACGGACAATCAATAGTCTGGGACCCCCATCGACGACGTGTCACTCCCGAGGGACGACACGTGTCGACTGATGACACGTGCGCATTTGTGCCTATATATAGTGGACTTTGGAGCTTATTTGAGGACTTCTACCTCATTTGACATTTTCACTTTCTCTCTCTAAAACTCATTCTCTTTGGATTTCTAGTGAGAGAAAGACATTTGAACTCCCGAAATTGGACTCTTGACGCTGCACCTTTGACTCGGACTGTCGACCACAGGCCCTGTTCGTCATCGTCCTGCTTGCGCAGCGCTGCCAGCCCTCGTGACCTGCCTGGGGAGCCTTGATGTCAGCCCTTACTCCATCATTGCTGTCTCCCACCTCGTCTAGTTGGAAGCCAACTCAGACTGCATCCTTTGTGGCACCTCGACGTGGCAACAGACCCTCTTTTCGCAGCAGCATTTGGCGACTTTGCTGGGGAGGTGAGCATCGTGTTGCAGTCTGCCATACCAAGCAACCATGCTCGTACAATGGAAAGCTACCAGGCCAGCCAGCCAAGGCCTCAACCCCACCATCCGAGAGGAGCATCACCTTGACGACCAAGAGGGGACTAGTGTTGTACGCCTCCAAGACCCTCCCGCACCTGACGTACAAGTGGCAGTCAACGCAGCCATCCAGCAGTTCACTCCCACCATAGCCAGCATACATGACTCTCAAGCTTCACTCATGGCCGCCATATTAGAAATGCAGAAATCCATACAAGCGATGGCCTCGCAGCAGATTGTTCTGCCAGTCCAGCTTGTAGGACCTAGGCCGTCCCCTGACGTTGCCCAGGCGCCAGTGTCACGACCACCGCCGCCTCAACCCTCCAGACCCCTGGCGGTAGGACTCACGACATCTTCCCCGCCCGTAGCTGACACGCTGCGTCCCGTGATGCCGCCACATAGACTACAGCAGGATCTTGGGTCAGTATTGCAACAAGTATCCCTTACTGCTGCGCCTCAACATGTGCCGGCCAGGAGCTCTTCTGAGACTCACGAGTCCATTGAGATAGAGCCTAACCCCTACCCCATGGAGCAACATCAAACGACAGGCCAAGTGGTGGATATGTGTCGTCCGCCAGGAGCTCTTCTGAGACTTACTGCGGACTTATCTCTCAGACTGCTTGATCGAGGTCACCACAGGCCTCGGGCCCGAGTGCTTCACCGCCCAGGCTGAACTCAGACATATCCCTTCCACCGCATTCATTTTTTTGGACGAGGACTCACCACCAATTGAGCACCACAACCAGACGTTATACCTTGAGTGCACTGTTAACGGCACCTGCTTCCGCCGCACCTTGGTAGACTACGGCGCTTCGATCAACATCATCCCTCTCGTCACTTTGCAACAGGCCGGTATACCATCAAAGAGGATCATCCGCGACCCCATCAAAATTACTGGCTTTGGACAGGGCCCCCAATCCACTCTTGGCCACATCACTGTCGACCTAATGGTCAGAACTGTCTGTCGTGACACCCCTTTCCATGTGATAGATAGTGAGTCTTCCTTCCACCTCCTGCTTGGGCGACCTTGGATCCATATCAACAAGGCTATTCCCTTGACGTACCACCAGTGTGTGAAACTGGTGGCCGGTCCTGCGGGACATGAGGTAGCAGTAACCATCCCCGCGAACAAGGCCCCTTTTGAGTGTGCCGACTCTTATTTTGCCGAGGCCTCCTTCTTCACTGAACTTGCTGCAGATGGTGAGAATGCTACTCACATCCACTCCACCAAGCTACCAGATTGGGATGAGCTGTGTGGGAACAAGCCACCCAAGTCCAAGTCCAAGTCCAAGAAAAGCAACAGAAACAAAGCATCAACCTTGACAGCGCCATCTGCTGTCCCTACCATTTCCCTGCCTTCATCCCCCAAGTCCAAGAAGCACAAGTTTGAAACCACCTTCCAGCGCGTCATTAAGGACGGAAGGGTCATCTACCCGTTATGATGGTGTCCGGGGGCTCCGGGGGGTCTGCTGCCAGACCGCTTCGACCCCAACCTACCTACGGAGACAGAATGGTGTTGTACGGCCGAGCATTGCCCGCCAGATCACGATCTTACCCCGGGCGCTGCACCATCCTGCTATGAAGACGGCCCCCGACCGCAGGCCGAAGATCTTGAAGAAATTAACCTGGCTGACCCGGGCGAGGAGCCTCGGTTGACCTACATTGGCACGAAACTCGCCCCGGGCCGAAAAGAGGGACTGGTTACCCTCATCCGCGAATATCGCGATCTATTGGCATGGAGTTACAACGACATGCCCAGGTTAGATCCTGCCTTGGTAACACACCATCTTAACATTGCTAACGGGTTCAACCCTGTTCGGCAGCATTCGCGATCTTTCTGCCCCGAACTTGAAATAAAAATCAAGCAAGAGATCAAACGACTTCTACAGGATGGTTTTATTGAACCCATCACTCATCCTATCTGGTTGGCCAATGTTTTTCCTGTGCAAAAGAAGAACGGACATGTTCGCTTTTATATTGACTTCCGTGATTTGAATAAGGCATGCCCTAAAGATGAATTTCCACTGCCCAATATTGATATGCTCACGGAGGCTGTCGCCAGACACGAGACCTTGTCCTTCATGGACGGCTTCACCGGCTATAACCAAATTTGAATGAACCCAGATGACTGTGCCAAGACAGCTTTTCGGACCCCAATGGGTAACTTTTGTTGGAAGGTCATGCCTTGTGGTCTCAAGAATGTGGGTGCTACCTATCAGAGAGCTATGATAGCTATCTTTCACGACATGATACACCGCACAGTGGAAGACTATGTTGACGACCTCATTATCAAATCTAAAAAGGAAAGTGAGCATCTTACGGACCTTCGGGCAGTCTTCGACCGGTGTCGCCAATACAACATGTGGATGAACCCGCTCAAATGTGCCTTTGGAGTCTCCTCCGGCAAATTCCTCGGCTTCTTGGTCAGTCGACAGGGTATCGACGTTGACCCCTCCAAAGCCGCCTCTATTCAAGAGATGCCACCGCCCAAAAGTACCAAGCAGTTAAAAAGCTTTCTCGGTAAGGTTTCTTATCTTCGCAGGTTCATCCCTGCCTTGGCCGAGCTTATCACGCCCTTCCAGCACTTGACGCGCAAGAGCGCGCCGTGGGATTGGGGTGCGCCCCAACAGCAAGCATTTGAACAAATCAAGGCGGTCCTCATGTCACCATAGACCATGGTCGTGCTGCAACGAGGTCTACCACTCTTGCTTTACCTAACCTCCACGCCCAGATCCATAAGGGCGTTACTTGCTCAAGAAGTGGACGGAGTGGAATGCCCGGTTTATTGTCTCAGTAGGTCAATCAGGGGACCCGAGGCCAATTATTCTGAACTCGAAAAACATTGCTTCGCCTTGGTCTACACCTCACAGAAATTCAGACACTATTTCTTGTCACACCAGATTACACTCGTCACCAAGGCTGACCCATTATGATACATGCTCACTCGCCCTGCCCTGTCTGGCCGACTTACTCGCTGGTTGCTGCTACTGGCTGAATTCGGCCTATCCATCAAGAATCCTACGGCTTTGCGAAGCCAAGCACTCGTGGACCTCTTGGCCTTCTTCCCACGCCAACAATATGAACCAACCTCACATCAATTGCCTGGGGAAGAGACGACCCTGATCTCTGATGTTGATGAATTATGGACGCTTGAGTTCGACGGCTCAGCCACTAACAAAGATCCCAATGGAGCTCCCCTCCGGCAAGAAGGTGCCGGCATTGTCCTTCGGAACCCAGAGGGTGTTACCACATCCCTATCCTTCAAGCTTGCATTCTCGATATGTAACAATGAAACTGAATACGAGGCCCTCGTCATCGGCCTCATGCTAGCTATCAGCATGGGGGCTAAATCGTTGTGTATAAAATGGGACTCGAACTTGATCATGAAGCAGGCCGATGGGGAGTTTGCAGTCAAGGAGCCAGCCTTGGCACCTTATTGTGCCTTAGTACAACACTTGGAGGGACAGCTTGGCCATGTCCAATATGAACATCACGGCAGATGCCACAACCGACATGCGGACAGCTTAGCCACAATCGCGTCAAAGATAGATATTGACGGTGAACAGCGCATACTAACCATTATCAAGAGGACATCACCATGCACATCATTGAATTTAGTCCCGAAGGACATTATGACCGATGATTGGAGGCAGCCGATCATCAACCAACTTAAGGCACCGTCACTCGCTTCCGTCTCCACCCTCACAGATTTCTTAATGTTGGGAGACGTCTTGTACAGACGATGTCACGGAGGCACTCTGGCCCGATGTTTGGCCTCAGCAGAAGCAAAGCACAAGCTGCAATACAGACATTAAAAGTGTTGTGGCCTCGACGGGCCACCTCTAATCGTCGTCTCCAACTAATGGGCCTCTTTTGGCCATCTATGGCCAAAGATACTTCGGATATACAGCAAGATTGTTCAGAATGCCTATATGCACCAGACAGCACGGAAGCTCTTGTCGTCAACGTCGAGGATGACTGTCACCAGCCTTTCCTGTAATATCTATCCCATGGACTATTACCATCTGTCCGCAGCTCAGCACGATCTATCAAACACAAGTCGGTCAAGTATTTCGAGACAGAAGGCGAGTTGTTTTGCAAGGGATTTTCGGGACGCACCCTACGATGCTTGCAGGGTGCCCAAGCAGTCGAGGTGATCAATGAAGTGCACAATGGTGCTTGTGGCGAACATCAAGGCTCTCAGAAGTTGTATGCAGAACTGCTCAGGTTGGGGTACTACTGGCCGACTATGGAATCTGAATCAATCTCTCATGTACGACACTGCCAACCCTGCTAGAGACACGCCAACAGAATGCACATGCCAGCATTCGACCTTCGTATGATCGTGGCCCCTTGGCCATTTCACTCTTGGGCTCTCGACCTTATCGGCCCCATACATCCGCCATCGAAATGTCACATTTGGATCATGGTTGCAACGGAGCGTTTCACAAAGTGGGTCGAAGCCATACCTCTGCAAAAAGCCACGGGGGGCGCCATCGCCAACTTTTTACACGATCACGTCATATGTCGCTTCGGCATCCCCCGATGTATTATCTCCGACAACGGCACGCCATTCATCAATCGGGATGTTCGGACTCTCACGGAAGCAGACGACATCAATCATTCCATGTCAACTCCGTATTATCCGCAAGGCAACGGTCAAGCTGAAGCCTTCAACAAAACTCTGTTGCGCGTTTTGTCACGCATGGTCCATGACGCGAGCAACTCCTAGTCCGAAAAGCGAAGCCATGCCCTTTGGGCTTACAGAACTTCCAGACACAGCCACGAAGGCCACGCCCTTCTCTCTCGTCTACGGGGACGAATGTGTAGTGCCTGTCGAGATTGCAGTCGCCTCGGCACGACTATCCCTCAGCAGCGGTCTCGAAGAAGAAGAAACCAGAATGGCGGCACCCGAGGGCCTTGATGGAAAAAGAGCCAACGCCATGCGTCGAGTGAAGAAATATCACGAGAAGCTTGTCAGCGCCTATAGGAAAACCGTCAAACCTCGCTCATTCACGGAAGGCAACCTTGTCCTCCAAGCCGCCAAGCATGTACGGACCAACCTGTCGGCTCCTAAGTTCACGCCCAACTGGGAGGGGCCATTTGAAATACATACAGCCAGAAGCAACGGCTCTACCTCCTGCTCAATCCAGATGACGGATAGCTTACCGCACCTGTCAACGGTCGCTACCTAAAAAAGTATTACGCATGATCAGTTTGCAACTTGTCCCCCTCCCTACCCACCCCACCCCCTACTCCACCGCTTGTAGTTCAACATACTTAAACGTGGCATTTTGTGTATATACACACATGTCTGGCATGTAATTTCTGTTGCTTATTACGAGTTCCTTTTGTGTAATGACATTTCTTTGATCCAGGCACTATCAATACACAGTCTTTGCACTCCATACCTCTATGCTTAGCCTCTACTTTTGTATTCATTTCTGGTCATTAAGTGTTTGTCCTCGATAAAAGAAAGGGGGGGGGGGGACACCGACAGACACCCAACAGGCGCAACACACAATCGCAACATACAACGATCGTACCATACATCCGCGACAAATATTAACAAGGCAGCATGCAATTACACTTCATGTACCAGTAAGATATATATATATAAATGCATAAAAAGTTGTTGGCCACTATCGGGCACTGCCTAGACATAAAATCTATGATAAACCTACCGAAAGCTAGATAACAAAGCTGCTACCGGATGAGAGCTAAACGCCTGCAATGTCTGACGCTGAACCTGTAGCGCCGACCATCCCGCCTCAAACTCAGCCTGTCACCTCAGACGCCCAGCCTCTCGCACCTCCACATCCGCCCGCCACCTCTGGAGATCACTCAGCCGTTTCTACAAGTCAGTCAGCTGCCTCTCTATCTCCGCCACCTCTCTGTCGATCACGACCAACTCTCCGTTGATCTCTAACCGCTCTACCTCCAACCCTGTGCGCCGCCTCTCGAGCAGCACCTCCTCCATACGCACCAAGGCCATCCTCTCACCCACACCACCACCCTCGCTCCTCGACCTAAAGAACTCGGCCAGCCAATCTAGCTGCACGCCTAAAGAGGTGAACGGCGCGAACTCTGTTAGTGACCGCTCAATGAACTCTGTCGTCCAGCCCACCGCGGGAACACTCACAAAAGCCAGCAGCCACTCCACAAACCCTGAGTACACCCACCTCTGCATCACCAGGTTCCCCACAGTCACTCCCTCAAATGTCTGCGGGTACGTCGCTTTCACCAGCTCTAACCGGCGCACTGTCTCAGAAGGTAGTTGGAGGTTCTCCCACACTACCACGTCGGTCTGGCCGCTCGACGATCCTCTACTCGCCTCTCCAGCTGCTGTGCCACTCATCACCTCACAGATCTCTCACGCACTCCTCCGACTGCCTGTACACCGACAGTCATCGAGTGCATCGCCATCAACGTTGCACTCGCCTCAACAGCCAACCCTGACGACGCCCCTGCAATAGACTACACCGGCTGCACCGGGATCTCCACAGCCTGAATCGGGACCGCCACTGTAGGCTCCAACTCCACCAAATCTCCCCGCTCAACCACCATGGCCTCCGTCGTCGTGCCTGTCCACCAGTAGCCACTGGCATCGAACATCAGCGACTCGTTGACCAAGTTGCCATACACATCCTCCACCCTCTCCTCAACATCTGGCAGTGGACTTACCCTGCCACTCACCCCTGCCCCCGACACGTTGGCCGCTACCGGCTCATCTCCGCCTGCTGGCTCATCAACCTCGGCTGTTCTCGCCTCCTCTGTCTCGACTGCCATATTTGCATCACCGCCCCTCTCCACCGCTTGTCCCTCGTACTCCTGTCCAAAACAACCGTTAGCATATCAACATTTTTTTCTATTATATGACATAAATAAACAAGATTTAATCAAAAGCGGCAACAGTCAGGCCTACCTCAACCACTGGCTCCTCCGACGCTTCTCGCGGTCTCTTCGATCCTGTCAGCCGCAAGCCTGAAGTGCCCGTACTAACCTGACGAGCACTCTCCATCATCCCAACTCGTAGTGCCGACAGCGGCCCCTGGCACCGGTACCACCGGCTCCTCTCCTTGGTCCTCCACCGGGGCATCCTCCTCAGACTCTTCACCCTCCTCGTCGAGATCCCTTTCTGAGCTCACAACCGCACTCCTCGTCACTAGCAGCAGCATGCCAGCCTGCCTCGCCGCTGTCATCGATATCAAACTCAACGCCTGGTCACAGGCAAACACGTCAACCAGTCGCCGTGTCCCCGATCGCTGTGCCAACCACTCCGCCCAGACCGCTCGCAGACGCTCCCACCACTGTGCATACTCCACCGTCACCACCCCCACTGCTGCTATCCCCGGCCTCCTCCACGCTACCACCGGTGCCGGCCACTCACGGACTCTGTCATACCGTGTGTACCCGAATGCGGTCGTCACACTCCACGGGCTACGATACCCACACGGCGGCTCGAGGTCATAGCCAAATGTCCGCGATAACCGGTCCGGGCAAGACCGAGCCACGTAATACAGGTGCTCTGCAGGCTTCCCGCCATCATCAGTCATCACTGGCTGCCAACCTGGAAGGCCACAAAGAGCACAACGTCTGCCGGTGGCAAACCCCCCTACTTGGTCAAGTCTATCGTCATCTCCTGTCCGAGCAACCAGGGGGGTACTCCGTATGACGCATGCATCTCTCTGTACGGCCGTGCTACGCATGCCTCCCTCGAATCTATCAACCGTGATAACGGACACTCCGGCCTCTTGATGCCCGCCCATGCAAATGCCTGTGACCCGCTGCACCACAGCGCCACGTCTCGCGATCTGCCACCGTGCATCACTGTCCTCGTCCTCGGTACTGGATGCTCAAGCGGGTATCCTGTCGGACGATAATCCGAAAAACACTCGTACAAGTACCGCTGCAGAAACATCCAATCCATGTACGTTGCCACTTGGTACTGCTTGTGCGACCTCTTCACGTCATTCACAAACTGATCCAGCCGTGAATACACGGTGCCCAGATACACGGGATCTAGCCCAACACGCTTCCAATGCGCCATCCGAATCGCCAGGGGAATCACCTTCGAGGAAATGCCATCCTCCGGCGTCCCTTCAAACACGAATCTGCAAAAACACGACAACGCATTATACACAACCTCAACTAGCATCACATATACAAGCATACAAACAATGGAACGCATAATACTTACCTCGACAAGAACATCGTCAAGAAAGCCACCATCTCGTACCGCTCGTCCTTGTGATACGGCCCCATCACGAAATGGGCAACATTGCCCAATCTTTGCCCCGACTTCGCCTACGGCGTGCCATAGAACAATCGGAGCCACCCGCTATATGTCACCTTCCGGTGCTGCCTCATCTTCGCCAAAATGTCAAGTAGCTGCGTCTACAACAGCCGCTCCTCACCAGTAAGCCGCGTTACACGCGCATCTAACTCTCCATGCATCGGCAGCCCCGTCAGCATCATCACATCCACCAGCGTCGGCCTAATCTCTCCAAACTCCGTCACAAAGGTATGTGTCTGAGTGCTCCACCTCGACAGCAATAGGGCCATCCCAGGCATATCTCTATACAACTCCAGCCCCCTCGCCGTAATGTCAATCGCTGGCACTGACCCCAACGTCTGCAACAACGCCGACCACCTCGGCATCTCCATCATATGCTCACACCAGAAGTCCCACCCAATCGTCATCGCACCATGGCCCTTGAACACCACAGGTGCAAAGGGTATATCCTCCTGCTCTACCAAAAACCCCGCAACATACCTTGGTGACGGCACGGGCACATCCTCCCAGCTCGGAACCCGCACATACGGTGACGGCACTCGTGGCTCCTCCCCCATCGACGCACCACTCCAAGGCATTGTGAACGCACCATCAGCTACCCGGATGGCTAACTCCCTGCACAACTCCCGGTCAGGCACGACCGGTACTACCCCTTTTACTCTCAGCTGCGTGTTCGTTTTATCCGGGTCTGGATCATACATTTTCACTAACGAATCATCAAATGTAAGTGGCATTCCCATCTCACCACCTATCGCAGCTTCAGCTTCATCTATCGGTGGGGGCGACACCGGTTCCGTCGTCGCAGTTCGCGGTGGCCGCGCTGCGCTTGTCGCCCCACCTCATGGTTTCATCCAGATCTTCTGCTTCAACTTTTTCAGAATGGGAACCGGCTCGGCAGGCATGGCCTTGGCCTCAGCCCTTGGCCCCGCCGACCCCCTGCCCCCGTCGACCCCCCTCATCTCTCCCCCTTTCTTCTCTCCCTTATCTCTTTCTCTCCCCAGTGCTGGCCGACCCCCCTGGGGTGGCCGACCCCCTACCCTCGCCGACCCCACTCTTCCGGCCGACCCCCCTCCTCTTTCCCCTCTTTCTTCCCTCCTCCCCCCTTCCCCTCTTTTTTCCTTTTCTCCACCCCCGCCGACCTCTTGGCCGCGCCGACCCCCATCTCCGGCCGACCCCTCGGCCACTTGCTTTCCCTCTCTCACCATTTCGTCTTCTCTATTTTCTCTCCTCTTTCACTTGCTCAAAATGTGCAATTGATTTTTTTTTGGCTAAACCCTCCATCCCTTCACTATTTATAGGGGTGGGCCATCCAATCTCAACAACCTATTTCAAATGTCAACAAAAAATTTTCACAGCTCTCTTTTTCCCGCCACTTACGCTTTTTTGTAAAGTTCATGTTTCGCTCCCCGAGCGCATTCAACATCGTTTATACGTGCGACGCCCACTCGGGTTGCCCCTCTGCGCACCCTGCACGCAGGGGGCTTATGTTCACAACCTATCTGGACTGCACCCCAAGGCCCGCTAAAAGACTCCAGTGGCACAACACGTCACCCGCTCGGCAGTCAAATTTGCTCAACATCATTGCTCGGTCAAAGCGCTCCGTGCCTCGACATTGTTGCTCGGTCAAAGCGCTCCGCGCCTTAAGCATTCAAACGGTGATCGAAAGTGCACTTCCCCCCCGAGGGGTCGGCCACCCCCCTGAGAAAGGGGTCGACCACACCCTGAGGAAGGGGGTCGGCCACCCTCTTTAAGGGGGGGTCGGCCACCCCTCTGAGAAGGGGTCGACCACACAAAGAGGAAGGGGGTCGGCCACGCTCTTTAAGGGGGGTCGGCCACCCCTCTGAGAATGGGGTCGGTCACACCCTGAGGAAGGGGGTCGGTCACCCACTTTGTAAGGGGGTCGACCACCCTCCTTGTTAGTGGGGTGGAGGGGTGGTCGGCTTCCCTTGTCCTTGGGGGGGGGGGGGGAACCTGCTTGTCGCTGCTATCACCTCACTCAACGCATTCTGCAATGCTCACTCACCACCAGCGGTCGCGTGACGCCCGTTGTCGCCCGCACATCATTGCCGCAACAACTGTCACGCACAAACGTGCATCGTCATCTAGGTACCGTTCTGCGATGCTCGTCGCTGCTCCGGCCCTCGCGATGGGACGGGCTCACGACCCTAAAGCCCTCGCCGGCACATCAACCGGGGGCTCTGGCCCTCGCCCGCACAATCGACCAACGGGCTCTGGCCCTTGCGGCGGGACGGGCTCACGACCCTAAAGCCCTCGCCGGCACAATCAACCGGGGGCTCCGGCCCTCGCCCGCATAATCGACTGACGGCCTTCGACCCTCACGGCGGGACGGGCTTACAACCCTAAAGCCCTCACTGACACAATCAACCGGGGGCTCCGGCCCTCGCCAGCACAATCAACCGACGGGCTCCAGCCCTCGTGGGCACAATCACCCGACAGACTCATGGGGGGGCTCTGCTCGTAGTGCTCTGGCACGAGGTCCCCTCACCACAGACTCTAAATATTAAGCTATGAGCATGGCCGATCATGTTACCATTGATCATCGACGCCACCAGGACAATGACCCACGGGTCACTCCGGGACGGGAGCAGGTCCTCGGAGGGCATCGCGCCAAGTCCGCCTGGCAGTTGGCTATAGGGGCAACCCTCACCGCTGTCAGGATATCTGCGCGTCTCTTGACGCATCTCGTAGGATTCAGTAAGGGCTTGGACTGGAGGCTGGGCCAACGGGCTACTCTGACCACGCTACCGCGGTATGGTCAGTCTCCTCAGACAGGCAGAAGGATGCTGCAAGGGCAGGGCAGCACGAACTCGGGGACCGGTAGTCCAACGGACAATCAATACTCTGGGACCCCCATTGGCGACGTGTCACTCTGAGGGACGACACGTGTAGACTGATGACACGTGCGTATTTGTGCCTATATATAGTGGACTTTGGAGCTTATTTGAGGACTTCTACCTCATTTGACATTTTCACTTTCTTTCTCTAAAACTCATTATCTCTGGATTTCTAGTCAGAGAAAGACATTTGAACTCCCGACATCAGACTATTGACGTTGTACCTTTGACTCGGACTGTCGACTGCCAGCCCTGTTCGTCGTCGTCTTGCTTGCGCGGCGCTGCCAGCCCTCTCGACCTGCCTAGGGAGCCTTGCTCTCAGCCCTTACTCCATCCTTGCTGTCTCCCACCTCGTCTACTTGGAAGCCAACTCAGACTGCATCCTTTGTGGCACCTCGACGTGGCAACGGACCCTCTTTTCGCAGCAACAATATATTACCCGTGACGTTGTGGCGTTCAATTTTGAGAAATTTCATGTCAATAATCTGGACGATACTGGAAAGAATGAAATCATTTTTTCTTAATTGACACGTTGTTGTAGGATGTGAGTGTTTTGACGCTTCAGTGGTGCAGGGCCTTCTTTGAATTCTTATGCATCTTGGGCAAAATTAAAAGAAAGGAAATCAGATATTCAGGCATGCTAATGTTGTCACAAATTATGGAATAAATGTGCAAAAAGGTCAGAATGTCAATTATTTTTTAATTCTTGTTGGTTGTTTAGTCTAGATCAAGAGATGTTAGTTGGGGGTTCTCTGCTCTTGGTGCTTTTAGTTTGTAGAATATTGAACTCCCATCAATTTAGTAGTTTTAAATTACAAAATGCATCGGTCGACACATTTACGTCATGATTTAGTCGACGTATTGCAGCGATTTAATAATTTAGCTGATTAGTAAGGGGGTTAACTTAAGAACTGCCCAAAGCAGTTAATAGCAGTCCCTGTTCCCCCACCTTGGCTGAACCCAAAGATGAAATGACCTTTCTTTTGGAGTTGATGTTCTCTTTCTGGTAGAAGTCATAGTTAGTGGAAATGCATGCTGAAATCAGCATCGACTCTATGGCAATTAAGGCAGTGTTATGCCAATGCCATGGGCTAAATATAGCTTCTTGATGCAACTCACAACAAAACAAGATTTTGTGTTCTCTACTTTGATCTTAGTCTTTTCCTCTGTTCTGTCCTTCAAGTTCCAGCTAGAATCAGCTCTCGCGTCACTGAAACTTGCATTCAAGTCATCGATCGCATCGAGCTTCCTCCTATTTCTCTACTTTCTTTCAAGTGCTCAAGTGTCACGAGCCGATGTTTTTGTTGGTTACATTGCAACCTCTGTAGAACAAAACTTATTTGTGAGCAGGCTTCAAGACAACTAAGGCGAGACCAAGTTTAATCAAGAATGTATGGCAAAACTATATTACTATAGAAAAGAACTTCAAAGAAAGGGAGTTCAGATTTTTGTTAATTTTATCTTCATCTTCGTACCAATTTCTGCTTATTTTAGCGGCTGTAAATGTTGCAAGTACCCTTTAAAACATGGCCAGGTTCAATTTAACCAAATTTCGTTGATTGGTGTAGCGCCAAACGAAGTCTTTACACTATTTTCCAGTGTCACATCCTAAACTGCCACAAATTGCATGGGTAATCAACGTTGTTTTTTTGCTATCCACATATTCATGATTTATAGTCTACTTACTCAACTGATTTTGTATATCAATACCTTTTCCCTTGTGTTTCAAGTACTTGCAAATAGCAGTACCCAACCGACTTTCATAGAGTGAACTATTTGCTAATTTAGCAAACTTAAAATACTGTTACAATTTTCAAGCACATGCACAATTGCATAGCTGGTCTTCACCCTGTAACATTCTTTATGGTTTTATCTTTTTGGCATCATTTAGCCCATTTTCATGCCTTAGTGATAGCTTGCATTTTGCTCCAAGTAACTCTTTTCTCTTTTACTCGAACCAAAACCGTTTGCAACTGATTTTATACTACTAGTAGGATGCTAAGTAGCTAATGCATCGTCTCAATGAGTTTGTAGGTTAAGGTTTTGCCTTCCTGCTGGGAAATTCATTAACTTATATATCATGAAATACAAGATCTCTGAGTTGGCTAGCAAGAACACACGCACACAGCTAATATTAGGTGGCTCGATCGTGCTCTTTCACCAGTTGTGTAGCCCATACATGTAGGTTTCACATCCGAGCTTCTGAAAGTAGGGATAGTACATGTAACATTCTATATACATGTACTTCAGTCTAAGACTCTTCTATAGGTTTAAGCAGTAAACCTGGGGAGTTGTTTACTTTGGCCTTTTTGAATAAAAAAAGCACTTCATGTTTATGTTTCTATATGATTTACTAGGAATTTGGTTACTAAACTAATCTTAATTGTTATGTAGTAAGGGAGAGGCTATTTCCACCCCCAAATCTACCCCCTTGTTTGCCGCTAAAAGATCAACACCTCTCACTAAAGATCATTTTGGCGATGAAAATGGGGTGGAAAAGCATACAAGGGGATGGAAATAGCATTTCCCAGATAGTGAATAGTAGCAAATATGTGTAGGCCAGTTGTTTTATTGGGATTTAATGTAATCAAGAATTTGGCTTCTCGACATAATTCTTTACGTGATTTAAAGATATAATTACTTTGCTCATTTGTACACTCTCAGGCTCAAAATCAATATGGATAAGAGTTGTATTAATATATGAAATAGATTGGATCATTTGTATGAGAAAGGGGCTGATAATTTGTTGAGTTTGCCTCCAAGGATTGACCTAATACTACAGAGATACTATGGCCATGCACGAAGTGTCGTAAAATGAGATTCATGAAAAAAGTAGATGTGGCAGAACATATTGTGGTTGATGGTTTTCTAAGTAGCTATACACATTGAATTTTCTACGGGGAATCATCGTTGACTTCAAGTTCTGTTCTTGAACCTGCCGTGGGTAACAGAACACAAGAAATGATACACAATGCTTTTGTTGTCCCTCTTTTAATCAGCTAGATGAGAGAGATAGTGAGGAAGGAAATAAAGATAGTGATGGCCTTGATGATGCAACTAAGAAGTTCTTCAATCTCGTAAAGGAAGCTGAAAAAGAGTTGTATCCGGGTTATGAGAAGTATTCGACAATCTCGTTCCTTATTTTGCTATTGAATATAAAGTGTCTCATGCAATGAGTGACAAGGTTTTTACAATGTTGCTTAAGTTATTGAAAGATGCATTCCCCAGAGGTGAAGCATTACCAAAGTCATTCTACGAAGCTCGAAAGATAATTAGGAATTTAGGGCTTGATTCTAAGAAGATACCTACATGCCCCAATGACTGTATGATATACTAGAAAGAGACGGCTTGTGAGCGTGAGTTTATACATTGTCATACTCCTAGATACAAACAATCAAAGGCTATACCAAATGATGATGAAGTTAGGGAAATGAGGTACTTCCCTTTGATACCAAGACTGCAGAGGTTCTGTTCCCTTGGAAAATGAAACAGTCATTAGTTGGCAATACAGGAACTAGAGGCAACAATATGGCAATGGAAAATGGAGTTGTCATGAGTTTCCAGTATAGGAATTGGAGGCTGAAGCAATCAAGATGCCATTAATAATGCCTCCAAATATAGCTACCTAATAAGCATCTTGAACCTTACAAGTATGTTGCCAGACAAGGTAGCTCTTCTACTGGTGGTAGTTGTCTTGGTGGTGAGTGTTTAGGGGCAATTGGTGGTAGCTGTGATGGTGGTGGTGAGTGATTGGTGGCTATGGCTGTGAGGAGGTGGGTGTCGGCAATGCTAGGTAAGAGTGAGAGTAGTAGGTAATTAGGGTACCAGATGCTTTATTTTGGGATTTTCTTTTATAAGGGAGGCACGTGTTTTGCCTCGGATATTTATATGTAGTGAGATATTTTAGTCTTGAAGAGTGCAGACCAATTTACAGCTTTGTTGTAAAACGACTCTTACGTCTTACTTTTAAATGTTCATCTATTAATGCATTTGGTACAAACACAATAATGCAACCATTAACTTGTATACATGTTTACTTAAGTGCATGGCTATTTTCATATGATTGTCTCTTTTTTTTTGTGTAACTAATGATTACTTACGATCTAATTGTTCAGATTTCTCAACATGAAAGAGTAAATAAGAATTTCGTCACTTTGAAAAATTTGCAAAATAGGATGCAAGAATGAAAGGGGGTACGTAGACTAGTCTTTACCTTTCTTATTGCATTATGTTTGTCGACTAGTTTTTCGGTTTAATTCGACTTATGTTATACCGGTTAAATTTATAACATTTTTTCTTGACTTTTTTAATTTCCAGGTTCATATGACGGGAAGACATCAATGCTTTAGTTGGACTTAAAACAACTGATATGCACTATGATGACATTTTGGATGAGATGTATATATTTTTAGGCCGGTTCTTCAATGACATTATATTTTATGTTTTTTAAATTGAAAACTTCTAGATGGTTATGTAATTAGGATGTGAATGTTGGATATGATATGGTTGATGAATGACATTAGCTTGTTTATAATGATAAGTTTATAAGCTCGATAGATCGACCTAGTTGTGCATTATTCGTGCTGGATTGGAGCAGGATAAAATATACTTCACTTTTATGTCATTTTTGGGAAAATGTAGCTATTATCAGTGTTAGGCCAATGTACTTTTAACATATTTCACAATTTGGTAGGCAAAAAATTAGTGACAATTGCTTAAAAGTGCTGTAAATAGGAACGACATTTCTAAGATAATGCCACTAAACAAAACTGGCAGTTGATAGAAGTGTCGCTAACTTAACAACGTTTCAAAGATAATGCCGCCAAATAAACACTGCAGTTAAATGAAAACGTCGCTAACTTAGCGACACTTCTTGCGAAAGTGTCGCATACCTGAGTTGACTATTGACCCCATAAGAGGCACTTGGAAGTGTTGCACAAAAGTGTCGTAAGTGGAAAACCAACGTTTATAACAAGTGTCGAAAAATTCCCGACGGAAGAATTTGCGACGCTTACGAAATACGTTGATAAAGAGTCAGGAAACCACTTTGCGACACTTTTATTGTCATTGGCGACACTTTTCTAGTGTCGCTGAAACCCTTTTTTTTTGTAGTGCCTTTCTAAATGGATATAAGAAATTTATTTATTAAGTGTCATCTGTGGTCATTTTATCATAGTAGAACTGATGTAAACACCAAACACTTTTATAGCTGTAAGCTAGTTTACAACTACTTTTACCAAACAGTAAACTAATTCTGCTTAAAGCAGATTAAATCTGATTTTGAAAACTAGCTGATTAAGATTTAAACAGAATTCTGCCTTTTAGAATCAATCCCAAACGGGCTCTTAGAGTGTGTGTGCCATTTCTTCGTGAAGTCACATACTATCTTTCTCGAGAAGCCTAGCCATTCAAACCACTCTTAAAACTTCTTTTCGTTCTTCGCATCATGAATTATATGAAGAACATCCCCGAGTCATCAAGGCAAGCTACCTCGTGGTAATCTTTACTAGCTTTTCTAGGGTAGAAAATCATATATAATTTCTCCCCTCCCTGTAATTCATTTCTAAAACAACAAAAAAAGTCTTTATATTTTTTCTTTGTCAAAAGTATAGGCTTGGAATGTAGATTGCTTCCCATAAGACCAGAGTCGAACTACAGTGATCAATAGGGCGCGACAAATGCCTAAGATCTTTCCATTGCATAACTTAGTCCCCGGACCCCTCTCTTGGTTTCGATAGATTGGTCGTCCTTTTGGGGGATTTGGAGTCATTTTTAGGTTTTTCTTATTAAATAAGATGGCGACTCCAACAAAAATTTCTCTTTGGGGAATTTTTTTTGAGGCGGTGCACCATAAGGTTATTGTCCACAAAAAGTGCTAGGTTGTCATCAGCTTTTGCGGATTGGGCTATTGTATGGAGCACGACCTTCAGTTGTTTGGGCAGGAGACCAAAGTTATCTTGTGACCCGAGTTCCTTTTGAATTTTAAAAGAATGTTGTGTGTTGATATATGTCTTGTATTTATGGTTATTGTGTGAGTGTCCCACATCAGTTATTCAGAGAAGGTTACAACTTGGCCCTTAGTATATAAGATGTCTTGTCCTACATTGGTTACTACTTATCTCAAAGTGTATATAAATTGTCTTGTGTTGTGTTTTAAGGTCAAGAGAGAAGAGCCATCCTTTGAGAGGGCAAACAATTGAGAGATACACGTGAGAGAGTATTGTAAATCTGACTTGTGTAAAGTGGATTTGAGTTCTCTCAGATTTCTTGTCTTCTTGTGGTTACTTATCATTTTCTATACATATTTATCTAGAGCGATTTTGTAACAAGTGGTATCAGAGCATTCCAGGTTTATTTTTGGGCAAAACTGAAATCGATTTCAAAGGATAAATATGTCGAACACACAACCTTGAAGTATGTCTGTGAACAATTCGATTGGAAGATGAATTTTGGTATATGGCAGAGCACGGTGAAGGATATCTTGGTGCAACAAGGATTGCTCAAGTCTTTGCTGCAGAATAAGCCTGAGTCGATGGATTAAGACGACAGGGAGGAATTACAGGCAAAGGCTATATCTACTATACGGTTGAATCTAGCGCCTAACGTTAAGTACCAAGTTTTGACAGAGAATTCTCGAACAGGTCTGTGGTAGAAATTGGAGAAGATATATATATATGTCAAAATCTTTGTCAAATCGGTTATATCTGAGCAAAGATCTGTACTAGTTATGGATGGATGAATGTTCAGATCTTGGTGACCATATATTATAATTTAACCATTTGGTGTCCCAATTGTCGAGTATAGATGTTAAACTCGAGGAGGAAGATTCAGTAATTTTGTTGTTATCTTCACTTCCAAAATCATACGAGACCTTGAAGACTACATTACTTATTGGGAATGTGACGTTGCCTGTTGATGATGTTATGTCGGCTCTTATGGACTCGAGCAGAGTTAATTGTACGAGTTCAAGCACTCAAGGCAAATGTGTGGTTGTAAGGTCTGAAAATAAGAATGGTCATCAAAGAGGAAGCGGTCGGTCTAGAAGCAGAAACTCAGGACATGGAAATGACAAGTCTAAATCTCATGGAAAGCAGGAAAAGTCCAGTATTGAATGCTGGTATTGTGAAGAGATTGGTCATATTGCAAGGAAGTGTCCAGAAAGGAAGGACAAGAAGAACGGAAAGAAACATGTGAACAATACTAATGTTGCTGCAGAAGATAACAAAAGCAGTTATGGTGATCTCTACTTTCTTTTCTTGGTTGAGCAGCAAGAAGGTAATCTCTTATCAGTTAGAGGCAACAATTTTTCTATGAAATGGTTTCTTGACTCTGCATGTTCGTTTCATATGTGCCTACCTAAAGAATGGTTTGACTGTCTTATTCCATGTAGCAGTGGTACTGTGTTAATAGGTATGACGCTGCTTGTAAAGTCATGGGGATAGGTACCATTAAAATTAAAATGTTTGATGGGATTATGAGAACCCTAGGTGAAGTAAGTTACATACCTGACTTGAAAAAAAATTGATTTTCTTGGGCACACTCGATTCTATAGATTGCAGTATATTTTTAAAATGTGGAGTGATGAAAATTAGCAAAGGTGCAACGGTGATAATGAAAATTCAGAAAACTGAAAATTTGTATAAACTTGTAGGGAACACAATTATAGGTGGAGCTTCAGTATCAACTCATGCAGGTTCTAGCAATGATGACTTTGAGTTATGGCACAAACAGCAAAGACACTTGAGTAAGGGAGGTATGCTGGAACTTTACAAGCGCAAGTTGCTGCAGGGAGTGAAATCATGCAGGCTGGACTTCTACAAATTTTGTGTGTTTGGGAAGCAGAAACGACTTAGTTTTAAAGCTGCTTCTCATACTAGTAAAGGGGTTTTGGACTATGTGCATTTGGATGTTTGGGGGCCATTTAAGCATGTCTCAAATGGAGAAGCTTGTTACTTTATCACATTTATAGATGATTTCTCAAGGAAAGTATGGGTGTACTTTATGAAGAAAAATTTTGAAATTTTCAACATGTTTAAACAGTTGAAGGCTAGAGTTGAAAATCAGACGGGTAAGAAGCTTAAGTACTTCAGATCAAATAATCGCACGAAATACAAGGATGAGGAGTTTCTACAGTTTTGCAAGGATGAATGTATCATCACATACTTTTCAGTGAAGAGGACTCCAGAGCAAAAATGGGGTTGCCGAAAGAATGAACAAAACCTTACTGGAGTGAGCTAGATGCATAAGGTTGAATGCAGATTTGCCTAAGAGTTTCTAGGTTGAAGCTATTAACATAGCTTGTTACTTGATCAACCGTTCTCCATCATTTGCCATTAATCAATGAGTTCCCGAGGAGATATGGTCTGGTAAAAAAGTAATATTTTTTTTTTGGATGAGAATTTTTTATTGTCCTGTATTTACTCACCTTCAGAATGAAGAATGATTCAAACTTGATACTAAGTCAAAAGAATGTATAATCCTTGGGTATGGGGAAGGAGTAAAATGATACAGGTTATGGGCTCCAGTGGCCAAGAAGAAGGTGATCAGTAGAGATGTGGTATTCAATGAAGCACATATGTTGAATACAGATGCAACTTCTAGCGAGATGTAGGGTCACACAGTGGAGATAGAGTTGCATGAACAGAGGAGAAAATCAGCTGATGAGTCTACAGATAGATCTACAGATGAGCAGTCTTTAGAGGATCCAGATGAGCATCCTAGTGATTCTTGGAATCTAGTCAGAGATAGAGAGCTACGTACCAAGAAATCAACTCATACGTATGGTTTTGAGGTCATGATCTCGTTTGCACTAATCGTGGGAAGTGGAGATCATACTAGTTATAACGAGGCTGTCAAGGCAGAGGATGATAGCTCGTGGTTGATAGCAATGGATAAGAAGATGGAATCTCTTTGGAAGAATCAGACTTGAGAATTAGTTAAACTTCTAAATGGTGTGAATGATGTTGGATGCAAATGGGTTTACAGGAAAAAGGAAGATCAGAAGTACAAGGCAAGACTGGTGGCAAAAGGGTATTCTCAAAGAGAGGGAATTGATTATAATGAGATATTTTCGCCAATGGTGAAGCACACTTCTATCAATTTGATATTGTCCATTGTAGCAGCGCAGAATATGGAGTTGGAGCAGCTTGATGTGAAGATAACTTTCCTTCATGGTGATTTGGGAGAGAGGATCTACATGCAGCAACCCGAGGAATTTATTGAGCCTGGGAAGAAGGACTATGTGTGCGAGCTAAAAAAAATCCTTATGTGATTTGAAACAGTCTCCTCGCCAGTGGTACAAGCGATTTGAAATCTTCATGGTAACTCGTTGTTACTCTCACTATGATTATGATTATTATGTGTATTATCAAGTCCTTAATAATGGTTCACTATTGTTGCTTACATTATATGTGGATGATATGCTGATTGCTGCGAAGAGTAAGTCTCATATTCTACACTTGAAGAAATTGTTGAGTAGGGAGTTTGATATGATGGATCTTGGTTCTGCCAAGAGATCCTTGGTATGGAGATTCATAGAGATCGAAAGGTAAGAAAGTTGTGGGTAACTCAGAAAAGTTATGTCGAAAAATTACTGAAGAGGTTTAGTATGCTCAACGCTAAACCAGTTAGTACACCATTAGGAGCTCATTTTCAGTTATCCTCACAACTTTTTCCTAGTACAGAGAAAGATATTGAGTATATGTCTCGAGTATCGTACGCAAATGCGGTCTGTTGTCTTATGTATGCGATGGTGTGTACCAGACCTGATATATCACATGCAGTTCGTATGGTCAGTAGGTATATGGAAAATTCAAGAAAGAAGCATTGTGATGTACTCAAGTGGATCTTCTGTTACCTAACAGATTCGACCAACTTTGGCATCATGTTTGATCGTGATGGGGCAAGAGGTGAGGTATCTGGCTTTGTGGATTCTGATTATGCTGGGGACTTGGATTCCAGGAGGTACACAAATAGATATATTTTTATATTCTATAGAGGGCCGATATGTTAAAAATCAGTATTACAGTCTACTACAACATTGTCAATTACGGAGGCAGAGTAAATGACATTGACATAGGCAGCTAAGGAGGCATTATGATTGAAGAGACTGTAGAGGAGCTTGGCTTCAAGCAGCGTGGTGTTTGTTACAATGTGACAATCAGAGTGCAATGGATTTGGCAAAGAATCATGTTTTCCATGCTAGGACCAAGCATATTGATGTATGTTGTCATAAGATCCGCTAGTGGATTAATTCTAGACAGATTGTACTGCACAAGGTTCATACTAATGACAACACAACTCATATGCTCATGAAGACAATCACGACAAAGAAATTCAAGTATTGCTTGAGCTTGATTCATCTTCTTTCTTGCTGAGTTTGAGGTGGAGTGCATCACTACCTTTAAAGGGGATGCAAGGTGGAGTACTTGACAAAGGTACTGAAGGCATATTACACTTTTTTTATAGAGTGGTTTGTTAATACAAGCCAATGTGGAGATTGTTGATATATGTCTTGTATTTATGGTTAATGTGTGGGTGTCCTACATCGGTTATTCAGAAAAGGTTGTAACTTGACCCTAAGTATATAAGACGTCTTGTCTCACATTGGTTATCGTGAGAATGTCATTACTTATCTCTAAGTATCTATAAGTTGTTTTGTATTGTGTTTTAAAGTCAAGAGATAAGAACCATTTCTTGAGAGGGCAAACAATTGAGAGATACACATGATGGAGCGTTGTAAATCTGACTTGTGTAAAGTGGATTTGAGTTCTCTCAAATTTCTTGTGTCCTTGCGTTTGCTTATCGCGTTCTATACATATTTATCCGGAAAGATTTCGTAATACGGATAATTGTAGTCTTGGTTTGATGGGGTAGAAAATACATGGTCTATAAAGAAACTCGAGTTTTAAATCATTAGATGTGTGGTGTTCGTAACTGCCGAGCAAGTTCCAAGGACACTGGGTCTCCGAGTGTTTGTGATGTCGTTAACTTACCATATTGCTCAAAGCTTTGCTGACCTCGAGGGCGGCCAAAGATTCACTGGTAAGTTTAAGGGCGATGATTCTTATAAATGCTTAGAGAAGACATGATATTATCAAGAGCCGATGTGCCTGGACAGGAGGTTTGCGCGAAGCAAGAAAGGCCTTATCCGTAAGAGACATAGTTTAAAAGGAAACCGGTCAACAAAGTCATTGTACTTTGTTGACTTTGGTCGAGTATCTCCTACGTGGAGAGTCAACACTTGGGCGCCATGAAAGGCTTCCCCATTGCTAGCATTCTTGTCTAGAGGCAATGTTCAAACTTCTAGCACTTCTTTAACAAAGTTATGCTTGAACAAAGCCAAATGTATAGCTAGTGGTAAGTTGAAGTCGCAGGGTATAGACAACATCGGTTATTCTCTCTTTGCATCCAAAGCAAGCAAATGCAAGCTTAGTTTGGGACTATGCCCTTGAACGCGATGGTTCCTTAGAAGAGTTTTTCTGCAGGAATCAGAGCAAGATACATTTAGGAACTTACAAAGATGGTGCTGGAAGCTAAAACTTCAAGGAATGCCTAGATTTCCACCATTGATTTGGACAGTTGGAAAAAATTTTAGCAGACAGTTAGAAGTGCCCGAGTGGTCTCCGCTTACCTTGATTGTCTTTTCAAGCCTTCCTTTAGTTTTTATTTTTGCCAGGTTCCCAAGCCTAGGGGAACTCTTAATGTGCAGCACTTAATGGAGGTCGTTGATCGTGGGAAAATTCTAGGAGTTGCGGAGAGGCCTTTTTTTTTTTTTTTTTTAGGTTTTCAATCCTGTATTCATAGGTTACTATGGGGTTCTGGTGTAAAACATAATAGATAGGTTGTTTGAGAAAGCAATATTTTTTAGTTTTCGGCATCCCGTGAAGTTATTTTACTTGGACTTTTATTCTTTTAATAATGAAAAGTTTGGACCTTTCTCTCAAATAAAATAAAAGAATAAAAAAATATCAAGCTCTCCAAGCTAACTTAGTCAACAAGAAACTGCTAGCAGAAAATGATGAGGCTGAATTTACGCTCTCTTTGACTAAATTTAGGCCATTTTTTTACTAAAGGATGAAAAAAATTTGGCTGCTACCCCGGTTGGAAGATTTTTCTTCCTACCCCTTATATAGCGACAATTAATTGTCTCTAAATATTTTTTGTGACTTTAATTTAGTAACGCTAAAAAGTGCTGCTAATCATTGTTGCTGAAAGTATTAGAAGAAAAGTCGCTTGAAACATTTAGCCACTATTAATTGTCACTATACATGAGATTGAAGGAAGATTCCTACAATCGGGGTAGGAGTCAAAGTTTGTTCTGTTACATACTTCTTTTAATGACTAGAGGGTGTGAATATTATCCCACCGATAAGAAATTCAGTAAAAGAACAACAATAAAATTGGGCCTAGTTTATTTCTAACAGGCCGAGCGATTAGACAAAGTTAGCAATGACTTTAATGAAACTAATTGTCACCCATATATGATCCGTGTACAACATACTTACGTATAGTCGCTAATGGTCTTCATAAATTAACATAATACACTTTGAACTGTCACTAAAAAGATGCTAGAGAAAATGATATCTTAATACCTTCAAAATATGCAGTGATATTTTACACATTTTAGTATGTTAAGGAACCAATAATCCATAAAAGTAACAATAGTCAAATTAGCTATTTTATGACATTACGGGTGGTTTAAGAATTAGTGGGAAGATGTTCTTAACTTGATTTACCTTCCCTTCATTTTTTTTCTCGTGCCACATGTCGTGCACTAAAGTGTGCAATATCAACTGATCATGTGTTGGCTTTGAAAAAAAGTTGAACATTTTGAATGTAATCCTTTGGATATATGTTAAAGCATGTTGATGGAACTTCATACTTGCATCAACATTTACAATTTTCTGATTCAAAATTCAGAAATCAAAATTGCAAATTATTTTAAAGAAGAATAAAATGGATCTGACGTGTTGTCGGCGCAATAAAATACTTCTAGTTTCGGCTGCCACCCCAGAAAACATGAAACGCAATAGATAAAGGAGAATGTTAATGTATTATTTTCCACTTCCTTACATGCCTTTTTACTCTCTTGTTACTGCTAAAAATATACTTTAGTGATAAATGCCAATCTTTTAACGACAGACAATGAAGTGTATTAACATGTTAGGGGTTAAAATTAGTCTCTCCTAAACACAAGAGTGAGCCTAATCTAGTGTTTATGTGCTAGGAAGTAACTAGAATATGAAAGGAGCAAATTGTGTTTGATCTTTAAACCCCTGGAGTAAAAGTCGCTGAAACCTACATGTGCCGCTAAAGACTGTCTTTTCTTCAGCGATTCACAGCCTTTGGGCGGGCTGAAGAAGCTTAAATGACAAACTTTATTCACAGCATTCCATCACACACACACACACACACAGAGAGAGAGAGAGAGAGTCACCTCAAATACTACCGGGGAATGACTTGGCCTTAGGATCTTCAAGCATGCATGCGCGTGATAACGTTGATCGGGTTACAGCTCTTGTTCAGTGTTGAATTCCATGCAAATACATTGTCAAACAAGCAGTCCTTCGCTCGATAAAACCTTACTTTCATTGTCCGGACGACCTTAAAAGTGACGTGCATATAAATTCGTATGTAAGGCCTCTCCTCGATCATATTAGCATTTAATTTTGGATGTTAAAATTAATATTCAGAAAACTAATTGTTTTTTTATATTCAGAAAATAATAGCATTTTTTGTGTTTAAATTTACTTTGAGGAAACCAACTTCGTTCCAAGTTTTAAGTTAGGAAAAAAATATAGCTATTTTTCCTTAGACTATAATTTTTTGAAAGAGCTGATTTAATCAGGACTAACTTAAGTAAACTATCAATGAATGAACTCACTTGCATTACTCATATTTTTCATAAATTTGGGCCGAAATGGAGAGACATAAAGATATTAGTTGAGATATGTCCTTTGTAACAGCGTTGAGCAACCCATCATCATGATTCTAATTTTCGAATTCTTAAGTAATCCAACGCGTAGCCTCTTAGTACCTAATCTCTTAGTTTTGGCACATTAGTAATTACAGTTTTCTTCTTAACATTTAAGTCATCTTATTTTTCTTTTGAATCTCAACACACAAAAGTTAGGCTAAGAGGTCTTCATGTTTGGAATGACAAATTGTCATAGTCCCCTTTTATCCTCAGCACAAATCATCATTTCAAGGAGCCCCCAACTTATCGAGATATATAGAAACATGATACATAGCATGCCATGCATCATATCATCTCATACAATATTAAGATTGAAGGGTTGATCAGGCTGTCATGCCATTGTTATGATATTTGCACATATATGAGTGTTCGTCATTAATTTCCCTATATTGTAAATTAAATGATAATGAATATATAGTAATACAGTAGAGTCGCTAGATACTTTCATTCTTTAAGCTTTTGTTTTACGTTTCCAACTAGTCATTCAAATGAATATTGACTTAGCACTTAGAATAGTAGAATAATTATTTTGGTAACATGAATAGCTAAACATCGAATATAATTGTAGTTGTGATTAAAGCAGAGTGAATAAATCACATATCCCTTTTGAATTGTAATTACCATTTATAAATCTCATTTTTGTAAATTCAGAGGATTTTTAAGGTGCTATATAGTCCTGAGGTGATTATAGTGATTAAGTAGAAACTTAAAAGGAATAAAGTTGCATTTAAAATTTAACATGACATGTAAGTATGCATCTTATAATTTGAATAAGTTAATGCCTTTTCCAAAATGAATTTAAATAAAAACGACCACATGATGTCCATTATTTTCATGTACGCACGCGCGCGCAGTGTGTATGCGTGTGTGTACCCCCCCCCCCCCGCATGTAGCCAAATGGGGCTGACAACTTACCTTAAGTTTTCCGCGCGAGTAACGGATTAGCTCTTTACACATATACATACATACATACATACATATATATATATATGTGTGTGTGTGTGTATATATATATATATATATATGTGTGTGTGTGTGTGTGTGTATATATATATATATATATATATGTGTGTGTGTGTGTGTGTGTGTGTAAATACACACACATATAGGGTCGTGATCCATTGTTCGCGCGGACAACTTTTGCGCAGTTGCCCGCGCGATCTGGCCGTCCATCTGGCCCGATGGGCGGACCAGATTTCACCGTTCGCTACATTATGTAGCGGACGACGAAAAAATGGCCGCCCACGCGCGCGATATGGCGGTCAACATTTCGCGCGTGGACTGCCAGATCGCGCGGGCAACTACGCGGAAGTTGCCCGCCCGAGCAATTGATCAACTCCATATATATATATATATATATATATATATATATATATGTTTCTACTCGTGGATACTTATTTCGTCACAACATAGTATAACATTCATACACCAAGATATGTCCGGTTATACTTATTGCTAAAATGAGCTTGGAAAGCATAAAAAATATCCTTACATTAGACTAATATTGTGTAGAGTAGAGATTAATCACACGACTGTTACTGAATTCACACATAATCACCACTCAGAAATGCAGTATAGTAGTAGTCAAAATTAGTTTTTTAAAAGCATTAACTTTGTCTAAGAATTACTAGTCAGTCTTTTTTTTTCCATGAAAATTCATTTAATATTAAAGAAGTATTTTTATTAGTCGTTAGGGACCTATAACAAAGGAACTGGTTTATCGCAACTGGAATTACATGGATAAATATTTGTCTGGTAAAATTTCTCAAGTGCAATAATTATGAATTAATTGATTAATAGTTCCATACTTTTGCTAAATATCATGTGTGTGTGCGTGCGCGTGGGTGTGTGTGCGCGCGCGTGCGTGTATAAATGCATTAAACTAACTTTGACATCATTTTTTCCATCTAAATATATATGTTATTTGTTCAACCATGTAAATTGTTATATTCCTCCGAGAGAGCTGGTTTCAAGGATACAACTGTCAAAATCAAGTCTTAATAAATTAGTATATTGCTTAGCTAAAAGTCTTATGTGAAATTAAGTAAATTTGAATATTAGAATCTGATTAAATATAATATATGATTACTTTTACTTAGACAATATATTTAGCAAAATAGCTTTAAATTCTTTTCGACTATCAAATATACTAATAAGCTTTATTATTACGTAGATTTTAAGTATGGACAATTATACTATCATTTCTTGGTTGTGTAGACCTATCCAATAATATGGTTGACTTTATTATTTTACGAAAAGAAGTGTAAGCTATATAAGCAAAATTAAAAACTCTTTAAATCGATTACAGTATATGTGCCACCGGGGTGCGAGCCTTTTGGTTGCAAGTAGATCATCAGGATCAAATTCAAGCTAATGGATCGTTGGACAAGTCTGAGGGCAGATCGGTAGCAAAAAGGCAGAATCTCATACGTTGTTTGTGTATTTTTGGATCTATGGACTTTTATTTTCATGTTAGATAATGCTTTCAGGGATATATTAGTCAAATTTAAGTTTTCGTAGGTTAGTATATGGGGTAGGTAGAGTCTTAGAAATTAAGAAAAAGTTTTTATGTTATAAGAATTTTACTAATAAAGAAATAAGGACTCCATCCAAGATCATTGGAGACTTTTAGCAATATTTTCATGCTAACAATTTTAATTTTGATAAATCGTATTTCACGTTAAAAGCATAATGTGATGTGTGTTGAGCAAAGAAACTATGGTTGAAGTTCGTTTCTTTTCTCGCTGGCTTATTGTATATATTTGTAAATGAACTCTAATGTTTAACAAATATCCTTACGCCTTAGACTAATAATTTTTTTTTTGTGGGGGGGGGGGGGGGGAGTTACAATTAAATCTATTATAGTCAAGATTAAGTTCTCATACCTAAAATTCGTCTAAGATTTATTAACCAAATAAATTAGTCTCTTTTTATTAGTCGTTAGGCCCCTATACGTAAAATGGTTAAGATTTTTTGAGTATATTAGTTTACCACATGTTTCGCCGAATTACTTTGATACATTACTTGCATCAGTTTTTTTAAAATAAATTTCATATGTGATTCTTCTTATAAGTCTTACCCACTAGATAAAGCCACTTCATAGGTTGTGCGCTATGTCTAAAAAAGACCGGGGTAAAATCCGTTTACTGAAGCTATATATTATGCAACTATTTCATAATGATTGTTATGACTGAAAGACTAATAAAAACTAATAAATTTAGTGTATATTTGGAACTCATTTCAGTTTTCAGTTTTTATTTTCAGAAAAAAACCAAAACTAAAGCCTCTTTGAGTTTTTCTTTTTTAAACTGACGTGTTGTTTGATATAGTTTTGCATAATTGATTTTTTTCCCTATCTTTCCTCTATTCTTTTTTCTATTTTCCCTCTCTTCTCTTTACTTTCATTTTCTAATACTTGAGAGCTTCTTCTGAGCTCCTATGTTCAATAACTAGAAATGCCCCCATCATGACCGACACATTTCCTCTACCATTGTCCTACAACTGCTATCGTAGTAAGACACTAGCTTGCGAATTAAGGCTTCATTGGTTTGGTTGGGGTTTGATTGAGTGAATAATTTTATTGGTTTTAAATTTACCAGCGCAAATCAAAGATACTAGGGCTAATCGATTGATAAAATCTTTTGGTGGTGTTTGTTGCAGAAACAACGGTGGTCGATGATGTTGATTTGGATTTAGAATAGTGGCGGTGCCGTGGTGGTGTCCGATGTTAGACGGTTTGGTGCTCGGCAGTATTGCTCAGTGGTGGTGGTTGTGGTTATCAGTGGCTGTATATAGTGGTTGGAGGTGTTCGTGGGTGTTGATGGTGTTGATGATCAGTGGTTATGGTGGTTGGCGGTGTTGGCTAATTTGGTTCAGAATCAGTGGTGGTGGCAAATCAGCGATCAATGGCTGTAGTGGTTGGCAGTGTTAGTAGTTTAGTGTTTCAGGGGTGTTGGTGGTGGCGATCAATGGGTATGGTTGTTGTAATGTTGGTGGTTTGGTGTTCTTGAGTGATAAGCTCTGGTGATGAAGATTAAAGGGAAGAAGAGACGTAAAATGCTTCAAACAAAAGTTGAAATGTGTGCAAAAAATAAATAAATAAATAAAACCAAAACTGAAAAACTCCAATATGGAGTTTCTTAAAACTGTTTTATAAAATTGAAAAAAAAAATTAAAATAGTCTGTCAAACGGCAATATTTAGTCCACTTTTTAAAAGTGAACAAAAATTAAAATTAAAAATTGTTTCAAATGCTACCTTAATTGTAACATGAAACTTTTTCGTCTAAATTTCAGATGTTATTTTCATTTTGTAAATATATGTACATTTATCTTCATATTAGTAACTGATTTTTAAGATACATAAGTCAAATCAAGTCCTAGTAAGGTAATATATATTGGTTCCGTAGAGTTTTAGATAGTTTGGAATCATATTATATTAGTTTTAAAAATATATAAAATTTAGTAATATAGGCCTCATTAATACTGCAAAGTCAATTTAATACTCCGTAGTAAGGACCCACCCAAAATCATATTTGAAGACCTCTAATGACACTAAATGCTAAGGATACATAACTTTAAATTGAAATTATTTTGAGAACTAGATTTGTTAATATGCTTTATTTTAAAATTATATAGCCACCTTTATTTTTTTTTAATGTGAGAGCTTAGTAAAAAATATTGTCTACTTTGTGTTTACCAAAAGGATTGTAAAAGTTCTATGCAACATAGATAACGTTTTGCACTGATTATGTTGGATAAATACTACAATAATTTCTTACAAAATCTCACAAATTATTTATGATTGATTTTTTTTGTTTTAATAAGAGAAAGCTTTTCAGTTGTACGATAGTCTCAAAATTGATTCTTAATTGGTCACTATATTGGTTACGTAGATTTTTATACAGTGGCAGACCTACAATAGGGGCAGGGGAGAGGATGGACCATGCTCAATCCCATATTTGTCACTCAAGCTTTTTTTTTTTTTTTTTTGTGTTACCAACATTACATTTGGTTAAAGAATTAAAGTTAGAAATTCGTAGTATATGTTTCGGAATTTGAGCTCTCCTACTTCATTTTTTCTTTGGAGGTTAAAATTATGTCATTGATAAGTGACACTAAAAACCATATGGAGTTCAAGAGAGTTTGCGTTTGGAGTGAATTATATCTCTCAGTTTTCAATGTTTCATGGTTTTAGTTCCAATTAACAAGAAAATTCTAATTATTCTTTTTGTATAGACAAACATAATGTTTGACCCCAAAAAAAAAATATTCTCGCTACTCAATCTCAAATGTACATCTTTCATGTATAACATATATGCTCACAGATGCTATATGCGAGTAGTATTTAGTCAAACTATTTCTGAACTATTCTGCATGCCTCCACAAATAAAAAAGTCACTAAGAGTAGAATGTATAAACATAAGCAAATTATATAACCTCAATACAGATGTGAAAGTACGAGTAATGCATATGTAATTCTTTTCGTTCATCCCATGAAAATGAAGAGAATTACTTCAAACCTATTTGATGTTGCTTGATGCACCAAATGTAGTCATATTAGAAATATATTATTACACTAGCAATTAAACATTTTCATACAATTTTAACTTAGCCCGCCCCCCCCCCCCCCCCCCGCGGGATGTTTATATTTTAGAAATGATGAATTACTAGAGATATTAGAAACTTATTGAATTTTAAATCCAGGACAAAGCAACTTTGTGACAAATTCACACCCGTAGCGGCAATTACTAAATATTTTCCTTAGCACAGACAAATTACTCTACTAATTAACTTTCCAAAGTTTCGTTACGAAAATTTTGGCCTTAGTCAAGTTATGAACACGACACTACGAGGAATTAATTTATTGTTTTGACACTCTTTAGCGACATTCTTTTCATTAAGAAAAACATGATCGAAATGATCAAAAATATCTCGAAGCGTTTCTGCATTTAAGATTACAGACACAAAACTTGGATGCTAAAATTTGCGTGCCCAACAACGTCGATGGGGATATACCATCGTTTCCTGAATCTAAGGCTGAGATTTGTAAAGCGACCCTAGCTGTACTCTCTCTAACTTCTACTCCAAAATCAACCACTCTTCAAGGTGGTCCAATTTTTATCTGCCGCCTGAAGTTTCTGTGTCTTACTCGGTATTTATAACACACACATGCACATATCACACCCACACAGACTAAGACAATACATAAGTACAGGCCAGCAAATGATTTTAGCATAGAGCGTGCAGCTGTACCTTTAGTCATGACTCATGGCAGCCAAGTTAAGCTGGCTCCCGAACGTACAGCAAATGTGCCTGTTACTTTTGTGTATAAGAAGATATTTTTAGGCTGTTTTATGAGACGAAATAACCATCTTGGTGTACCTCGAAATGGGGTTTGAAATTGCTTTGGCATCTTTTATAAATGCAAATACAGATCAAACAAAATAAAGGGTGGCCAGATCTGAATTCCTTTTTGTTCGATCTGGTCATATTTTATTGAAATATCATTAGACTGCTTTCTAGTAGATGAAGGACTGAGTCCAAGTATGTTGCACTCCTTGCCAAACATCATACGAAAGGGATATAAACACGAGATTTTGAAATCTAATTGTATGTTCGTACATGGTTTTAACGGAACTCAAATAGCAGATGTTGCTGGTCAATCCGGACAATACACTTTTGATCGCTCTTGGGATCCGCTTTCACAATATGTCAACGAGTAATCAATGGTTAAAGTTTAATGCTACAAATTTGGTCAATCCGAAGAGCACGCTCGAACTCACGTGCCGCATCTCTTGTACAAAAAAAGGTATTGTGTTGGAGTCGACGGTGCTCCTATCTCCCGAGTAGGTTGCCACGAAAGCTTCCCTTAGAAGGGTTGGCTCGCGCCTTCCCCCAAGGGGTCGGCCCAAGCTCCCTCTCCTCACCCCTTCGGGGCTCCGTCTAGTTGGGGTTTCCCTTGCCTCCCCCAGTGGTTTCCTCTCCTCTTTGGGACACTTTGCTCACCCCTTGGTGTCTCATCTCCTTGGGGGCTCCTTGCCTCCCCTTTGTTCTCTTCTCCCCTTGGGATCTCCATTTCTATCACCCCACCCGAGTGCCACAACGCCTATCGCCACACACGATTATAGCAACGCCAACCTCGCCCAACCGTCTCTGCGTCACGTGCCCCCAGCATGACCCCTATCGCCATGTTCAATCGCGGCGATCATGGACCGTGCCGAAGCAAAGTTATCACTTTGCGTGCCCCGGCATGACGCTCGACCCTGTCGAGCACCATCTATGCATCATGTGCCCCTTGACTGAGCGTGCTCCCAGTACTACACACATTCCATCACGCCCATGTGCTGCTCCACTTATACAGTCACACCACCCCGGCATTCTCTCACACTACCACATGCCGGTGTTGCTATATCCCTTCACCACACCATTCGCACATCACTTTGGTCGTGGAACATGCTTCGACCCATTCTTCAAAGCATACAGTAGCCTTCAAGGTGGACGACTCCTCCAGGACTCTACCTAGGGGATCTCTATGTGCTCTGGCATGAGGACTCCCCTCCCGCTAAGTAGGCGACTCCTCCAAGACACTAACTCGGCCTATCGTGTAGACTCTTCTTCCAAGACACTACCTTGGAGCGCTCCAAGTGCTTTGGCACAATGGCTCATCATGGGCACAGGCGACTCCTCCAGGACAATATCTTCGTCAGGGAGCTCTAAGTGCGGTGGCATGAAGACTCCCCTCCAACGAGGTAGGCGACTCCTCCAAGACACTACCTTGGCCCATCGATTAGGCGACTCCTCTAGGAAACTACCTTGGGGCACTTCGAGTGCTCCGGCATAAGGACTCATCAAGGGATATGTGACTCCCACGGGTCACTATCTCTGCCAAGGAGCTCAGAGTACTCCAGCATGAGGACTACCCTTACGATAGGGAGGTGAATTCTTCAGACACTACCTCGGCCCGTCGGGTAGGCGACTCTTCCGGGACACAACCTCGGCATGTCGGGTAGAAGATCCCTTTTGGACACACTACCTTGGCCTGTCAGTAGGCGACTCCTCCAAACACTATCTCCATAAGAGTGTCAGCATGACTGATCTTCGTGCTCCTGTAATGGGGGCATTTCATCGGCTCCCCTAAGGACGATGACCCTCGGATCACTCTGATAAGGAAGCAGGTCGAAATCATGCCTAGTCCCCATAGCAGTTGAGCATCAGGCCTTCCCCACTGCTGTAGGGTTCTCCACGTCTCTCGACTCCCCTAGGGGACTCAACAAGGGCTTTGGACTGGTTGGTCAATCAAGGGATTATCTGTCCAAACTGAGGCTGTGTAAGCCAGTCTTTTCACAGAGAGAGAGAGAGAAAAACTGAGTGGGCAGGCTGGGTGAATATACGATCCGATAGTCAGTGAAGAACACGCATTTAAGACACCCCCCCCCCCCCCCCCCAATTAAGGTCTCACTCCTAAGGAGCGCGACATATTGCTTGATGACATCACCTTCTCAACCCCCATAAGTAGTGGGACTTGAGAATTTAATTTTCAAGAAGAAGAAGAGGAACACTTTCTCGCTGTAGATTGAATCTCAGAGCTAAGGAATCCTAGAGAGACAAACACTGATCTGGACCTCGACGCTAGACCCTGAATTTGGACAACGACGCTAGACCTAAGCATATATTGGACTAGTGACAGTTGTCGTGAATTAAACTTGTACATTCGCCCTTGCAGCACTCGCACTCATCAAACACTCATGCATAACAAAGAGACAGACAAGTGTCGACAGCCTTCTTCGATTATTAGAAGGAAGCCATCCACTGATTTCAGTTCATACAAAAGCACACACTTCTCCAAGGAGGCCCCACTTCCATGGCTGCCTGAAATCTCTTCCTCAGTCGTCTTCATAATTGAAGAACTTCTTCTATTGTCGCGTATATAGACACACGGATAAACGCATACCCCCCCGCAAATAATAGAGCTGCATCTCATTTCAGTCTATATACGTGCTTAATATCAGTATGGTAACATCTCTTGAAATTTTGTTTAACATACAGAAACTCCTAGGTTCGTTAATGTTTCTTTGAGTCTTTTGAAAAAAATCTGAGATGATGTAGTTGTTATATCTCATAAATCCCCTCGTAATGGTAAAAGTGCTCCAAATCATGTTCCTACTTTTGGAGCTTTAAGTATGTGCTTCATATCTACTGGACTTTGGAACTAATAAGCTTATTATTCCAAAACCCTCATTTTAATAAGTATGTCAAGTAAGAACCTAAATTTTTCGGTAAGTATGACAGGGGAGGTATTATCAAAGCCAAGTTAGGCAGGTCCCTAAGACGTTCCCATAAAACATCATCACCATACTCCATACAAAATAAAGAAGAGCTCGATGAATCTTGAAAATCACAACTATTTTTGCTCAGCTACTACATATCGACTCTCTTCCAAATTAATGAAGCATGATCAGCCAGCTTTTCAATCACCTTCTAGCCTGTTCCCTTTTTATGTTCGATTCCGTTTTACAGAATATACAGTTGCAACTAGAAACCATGGCGCTTTAGCTCCTTAGTTTTAGGGAATACGACTAAATTGAGAAGACAGATATCTACGAGGATCAGATTTTGGTTTCAACAGTCGTCTTGGAAATGAAAACATCAAGTTATACTCCTTTTGATTGTATTTCTATTATTGTTCTTGAGAGTTTCTCTCGTTTCAGTTTTCTTAAAAGCCGTTTGGTTGCTTTAACAGTTTGTGTCACAAAGTTATACGATCAAACACACAACTCTAGTTATAGATATATACACATCTAAAGCAAGAAAATATAGCTAGGGTTTGTCTTTTAGAGAACAAAAGTTCAAGGTCGAACAGACAATGAAACAAAGGTTAACTGCAAAGACTGCTTACTTGACAAGTACAGCATGGAAACCACTCACCCGTGTTCATTTGTCAGACGAACTTTCACCAAAATCGAAAAACAAAGAGAACCATCTGCAAAAAAAAAAAAAAAAAACACCAAGAAGAAGAATCAAACTGCAACTAACTAATTGTTATATCAAGCTAAGAAGCCTGGAAAGAAATCCAAAATCTGGCAAGGACTGGCAGAAGTAGGAAAGAAAGCAGCACACCTGACTGAATTTGTGCCAGAATCCATGGATTTGTTTAGGGTCTTGAGCTGAATTTTATAGACAAAAAGCTCTAAATATCTACACGGATGGAAGGGTGCGATCAAAGTGTGTGTATCAGCTACTTGCGCACGTGAGAAGGACAGTTTTTGACTTACTGGTGCCATACAACTGAAACAACGGAGCATGTCGCATGTGCATCCCCACCTCGACCAACCAACATTACGACTCGGAGGAGAGAAAAATCTTGCGTTTACGTCATCAGCAGTAAATGGAAGCCGAATGAAACGGCCATTTACTATAAGGTGGTCACTGTCGCATGGTTCTGGTACATCTGACGACTACTAGGAATTGATCGTTACCTTTATGATGTGGTTATTTATATTCTGGTTCTAATTTTCAAATGATGTAACAGTTTTTTTTTTTTGGGTTAAGCATTGACCTTTACAACAGCATCAGTTATATTTTCACCATTCCACGAGTTCCGAAAGATATATTGTGGTTATGACCGGATAGAAAAAACTTTGACAACTACATCTAGTTATTTACATTGGGGACTCAAAACATGATATATGCAAAAGATCAAGAGTAGATATCTCCGTCAGGGGCTCAAAAAATGGTATCTGCAAAAGATTAAGTGATTGGTTATTTCGAGATGCAATGATCTATCTTTTTAATATCACGAAGTAAATTGTGTCACCTAATTATAATCGCAAAAAACCCACACTACTTTGTAACTACAACGGGATAACATTAGGTCAAGAGATGGTGTTCCTCATTGGTTAATGCGAGGATTATACGAAGTAATACACAAAATGGTCAGATGTTGGTTGGATTGAGTTACAGTCTTACAAGGTGTGACTAAAAACTTTGCCCATTGTGGATCATAATCTTGTTGTCATTGACAAAATGTCATTTTACTATTGATATGCTCGAAAAGTATAAGTTGTTAGAGAATGTGTTCAACAATAATATCATGCCCCTAATATTCTTCCTCATGTGCTAGTTGACATGAAAAGACTGTTTAAGATGCACGACCATCAAGTACATAAATAAAGAGCGCAAATTGCATTATAATGTGAAAGGGGAGCAAATGCAAGCAAGAATAATTGAATCTAAGACTTTGTTTAACGTGAGCTCAGTGTCGTGTTAAGTTACAACTGATCTAAAAGCTTAAAGTTATCAATGATGAGCCCAACAATATTATCATATTTCAATAAGGTAATATAAAAATTGTCACATTATAATGATAACTAACGAGGAGGTGGCCATTCGGCTCATACACCAGAACTGTGCTACTTTTATGCAATGAAATCAAATGTTTGTTGTAGGAATAATTAACCGACCACCGTTCCATTAAAATAAATCGTTCTAAAAACTACAACAATTACATGAGATAATTAATCGGTTCAACTTTTATAATGAATAAAATAGCATTAAGGTAGTTCTTCGTCATCGCATCGAATGGACAAGAACCCATAAAAACTGAACAATATTATTATCTTTTAAATTACACCAATTACATATAATCATTAATTTAAATTACCCATGGAAACCGATCTCAAAATAAGGCTGTGGCAACCATATACGCCGGAGTGGAACATTTGTAGGGCCAATATCGAAGATAATTTGTTTCATAATCTGATACAACACTAAACCATATTAGAATCTCCTAAACTAGACATAACATGTAAATAGGAATATTTCATTACTTGTTTTGACTTCTTGGAAGTACAGTCACAGGTAAGGGTCTAAACGAGAAAGTGAAGATTGTGGAAGGCAGCTAATTCCACTTTTGTCATCTACCCCAAATCTTTCCAGCATCCACGAACACTCTCACCTACAACCAAACTCCTCAGTTTCACCAACACTAAATGCACTCCACCGTTTTCTCGGTAAATTGACTCAACTGTTAGATAAGGAAAAGCAAGAAAGCACCTGTGCGTGACTTGACAGTTCACCTCTGATATTAGCTGAAGCAATTTATTTATTTCTAATAGCAATTGATTGAGCTGAAAATACTCGCCCAGTCGAAAAGTGACACATGGCGAGGCTCACTTAGAGTCAGCCTAGCCAACTCCGGATTTAGGTGTTACCATATTAGTAGAACTATGATCCTAAAGAGATCCTAATATAATCAGGATAGGATGGCGACATGATCCCCAAGGATTCTACCGCCATCCTAATTGGTCTAGCCCAAGGCCCAGCCATGATGATTCACATACCTATTGGGAGTCTTCTACCTACAACTATGTAAAGGGGACCAATATGCAAACAACTACACATACATACACTTTGTATTGCTTTATTAGAGTTCTACCCTGTTAGATGCACTCTGACTTAATAATCAGAGAGTTCCTCCGCGGGAACCCACCAGGCAGTCGCTTCGTGTTTTGTTTTGCAGGTCAAATCTCTAGATGTGGTTCCCGATCTGATTTTTAGCAGAAACAGATTAACGCCATTTGTGGGACCACGACAGGAAATATGGCCAGTCAGTCACCATCTAGAAACTCTCCAGTCAGTCGCTCTGACAGAGATCATCACTCACGTTCGAACAACTCTCATCGATCAAATCGATCTCGCGATTGAATACCAACTCCTCGTCATTGTTGGGCCAGTTCCGATGAAGATGCTTACGTGAACGCAATAACTGCCACTCCGGAGCCGAGCAAGGGATCCCGAAGGGACCACTCATCGACCCCAATTCTGAAGAACGGAGACCTTCGTCACCGCATCAACTGCAGATTGTTCAAGACATCTCAAGTAAATCTCACGGGAGAAATTTACAAACTGAAGGATGTCGTAAACACTCTGCAACAAACTCTCGATGTGGCGATGGCCTCTGCATCTACCAACGGGTCTCATCTTGATCCCGATGACCTTCGTCTTTGACTCACCTCAAGGTCGAGTTACAGTCGCCGGTATAGGTCAGAAGCTGATTTGACTTATCAGCCTAAAGAAAAAAGTGGAGAGCATGTCACGAGGAGTGGATCGTGCTACCGCCGAGACCCATCAGTCGAAGATAACACTGACTCCGTCACTGTGATGCAACATTGGAGAACCGTTCTTAAGGACTAGCCTCCGCTAAGGTTGTCTACAGGTCTTGTCCTCAAGGGCAATCTCCCCCAAAGGAAGATTCTGGGTATCCATTATCTGAGGCAATTGAGAGAGCAAAGCTACAGCCCAACTTTTGAATGCCTTAATGTGATCTTTAAAATGGAAACAGTGATCTTGGAGAACATGTCTGTCAGTTCGAGATGAACATGTTACTTTTCTAAGTATTAGATGATGTCATGTGTAGAGCCTTTGGCACTACTTTACGAAAGACCGCTTATGCGTGGTTCAAGTCCCTGCAGCCGAGATCCATCCATTCTTTTGCCCAGCACTCGGATCTCTTCTAGAAACATTTTGTGAGCAGCTGCTCGAGAAGGAAGAACTCAGCGAGCTTGCTTAATAGAGTTCAAGAGAAGAATAAGTCCTTAGCTCATTATCTTGGACAATTCAACGCGACGACATTATAGGGTACACCGCTTTACTTTGAGGCCTCCGACCTACGTCTAAGTTTGCATTCTCCGTCAATAAGAAGCCTCAAGGGAATATGAGTGCTCTTTTAGAAAAAGCTAACAAATACATCCAAGTAGAAGAGTACCTGGAGACTCATAGAGGGCGACAAAATGAAAATCGGGAAGAGCAAGGAAAGCGGCCCTGTAAGGGGAGTACCCAGGGAACGGAAAGAAGTCCAACGTTCAAAATGCGACGAGAGACGCCGCAAAGATCCATTCGACATGAAGAACTTGGCGTAGCTCAATATTAAGCCATCACAGATTCTGCACGAGATCAAAGACTTAATTGGCCAGAGAAGATGAGGTCCCAACCAAGTAAGAAAGACAAAAACCTATGGTGCCGCTTTCACAACGATCACGGCCATACGATTGATGATTGCGAGTCCCTCAAGAAATTTATCGAAGCCTTGATTAAGCGCAGACACTTAAAGAACTATGTGGCACGCAAGGAAGGTCGAAGAGAAGCGATTTCAGTCGTTGAAGAAATAGAAGGACGAGAAAAGAATGCGAGCATGATGGGCATTGCAGCGTGAGGCTCATCTAGACAAGCTCGTTAAGCATACGCGAGTGAAGTATACATCAATAGCCAGCCCCCGAGCAAGGAACAGAAGACTATGCCCACGCCTACAATCTTTTTTTTTGATGAAGATCTAGGGGATGTAAAGACCCCAATGACGACCCACTAATCGTCACCCTCAGAGTAGGAAGTTTTGATGTGAATTGTATCCTAGTCGACAATGGGAGTCCAGCTGAAGTTTTGTTCTACGAGGCTTTTCAGAAAATGAACATCCCAGCAGATCGTCTTCATAAGATGGATACACCACTTTACGGATTTTCCAATCATCCGATAACAGTTGAAGGAGTCATCGTGTTCCGTATTACAATAGGCACGCCTCCGACTCAAGACAACCTAATGTTAGATTTTATGGTGGTGCGTGTCCCATCGGTCTACAATGCCATACTTGGACGGACAATATCAAACAAGTTGAAGGTGATAGTGTCTACTTATCATCATCTCAAGATGAAATTCCCCACAGAGCATGGGGCTGGAAAAGTCAATGGTGATCAGACAATGCTACATAGCATCATGTAGAGCAAAGAACAAAGAGGCTCTCATCATTGAAGACCTCTGGGACGAGGTTAGGTCATAAATGGGATAGCCAGTTGAAGAACTCTTAGACATTGAGGTCTATCTCAGAGTCAAGAAGAAGACTGTTCGAATAGGTTTGATCCTTAAAGAGGACATTAAGCTCAAGCTTATTGACCTTCTACAGCCATACGCAGAGGACTTGCCTGGGATCGATCCTGGAGTAATCACAGACCCGCTTAATGTTGATCCTTCGAAGAAACCTATCAAACAAAATAAGCGGACATTTTCACCCGAGAGACAGGTGAAAATTAAAGAGAAAGTAGATAAGTTATTGGCCGCAGGATTTATCAAAGAGATTCACTATCTAGACTAGATCGCCAATGTCATCATGGTTCCAAAATCAGGTGGCAGATGGAGGATATGTATTGACTTCACGGATTTCAACAAAGCCTGCCCAAATTAAGGATAACTATCCACTCCCGAGGATTGATATCCTTATTGATGCCACTTTACGGCACAAGCTGCTCAGCTTCATGGATACCTACTCCGGATATAACTAGATCATGATGCATGAAGACAATGTTCCCAAAATTTTGTTTATTACGGAGTATGGGTTATATTGCTATAAGGTGATGCCCTATGGGCTCAAGAACGCCGGAGCTACATATCAACGTCTGGTGAATATGATTTTTCATGATCTGATTGGTAAAAATATAGAGGTATATGTAGACGACATGCTTGAGTGACAAAGTCGAGCTCCATTCGAGGACCTCAAGGAAACCTTTGACATCCTTAGAAAGTACAAAATAAAATTGAACCCACTTAAGTGTGCGTTCAGAGCTGCATCGGGGAAATTCCTAGGCTTTATGGTCTCTTAGCGTGGTATTGAGGCGAACCCAAAGAAGATAAAGGCTATTCAATCCATGACTCCCTTAAAAACTGTTAAGCAAGTGCAGAAGTTGACAGGGAGAGTTGAAGCCCTGGGGAGATTCATGTCTAGATCAGCATTGTTATGCCTCCTACCTTTCTTCAAGGCCATCAGGAAAGCAAAAGACTTTGCTTGGACAGAGGACGGCAAAAAAGATAAGCTCAAAGCATACTTGGTCACCTCTTATCTCCTTTCCAAGCCGCTCCCTAAAGAAGATCTGTTCCTTTACCTCTCTGCCAGTGAAGTTGAAGTCAGTGCTATCTTGGTAAGGGAGGAGAGCGACATCTAGAAGCCAATCTATTATGTAAGTAAGATCCTACAAGACGTAGATACGAGATACCCAAAAATTAATAAGGTGGCCCTAGACCTCATCACGTTGGAAGACGCCTTCAACCATACTTTCAGTCTCATACAATTGTGGTCTTTACAGACCAACCTCTTAGAAAGTCTTACAAAGCCCCAAGGCATAAGGAAGATTGGTGAACTGGTCGGTGGAGCTTGGGGAGTTTGATATTCGCTACAAACCCCGCATTGCAATCAAGGCTCAAGCCTCGACAGATTTCATTGTTGAGTGTACGGTGCTCGAAGACCCGTAGCAGTTGACCATCTCTGAAGCCCAAGATTCGTGGGTCCTTTATGTAGATGGCTCTTCATCACTCGATAGCAGTGGCGCTGGACTTATTCTAGTCAGCCCAAAGAATTTTATAATTGAATATGCACCCTGCTTCGATTTTCAAGTGTCAAACAACGAAGCAGAAAATGAAGCTCTTCTCGCAGGATTAAGGTTAGCTCACTCCTTGAAGATGGATTCATTTTTGTTATACAGTGATTCCCAGTTAGTGGTCAACCACGTCCTGGGAGAGTACAAGGCCATGGACGAGAGAATGGCCCATTACCTCTAGCTAGTCAGACTTCGGCATCAAAGTTCAAAAACTTCACTATATGCCAAATAGCCCGGGATCAGAACGCACAGGCATATGCGTTATCAAGACTTTCTTTGGCAGACGTTTCAAAATTCCCGCGCACAGTACACATTGAGCTCTTCAAGGAGCGAAGCATTAGCCCCAATGCTGATTTCGTAGTAGTGGATCAAAAGCAATGCTGGATGGATCCCATCATCAGATATATCTCAACAGGAGAGTTACCTAGTGAAAGAAATGAAGCACGCAACCTTCAGGCTAAGTCTGCTAGATATGCCTTAGTAGAAGGGGTCCTCTACAAGAAGTCATTCACCTCCCCTATCTCGAATGTCTGCGACCAACAAAGTCCCTGTACGCTTTACAAGAAGTACACGAGGGAATATGTGAGCAACACTTTGGACGACGGAGTTTGGCTCAAAAAAATCAAGGCAAGAATATTATTACGTTGGGATGCAGAAGGATGCGGTCACGTGCACACGAAGGTGCAAAAAATGCTAGAAATTTGCTTATGTTTCACACACACCAGTCGCCCCTCTTAGCTCGGTAGTCTCTCCAATTCCCTTCGCTATGTGCAGAATGGACATACTGAGACCATTTCCCATGGCATCCAGACAACGAGGATGTATGATAGTTGCCCTCGACTACTTCACAAAGTGGGCTCAGGTAGAAGCACTAGCGATTATCAAATCGGCTAAGTGCGAAGATTTCTTTTGGAATAATGTCATCTGCTGCTTTAGAGTACCAATGACCCTTATTATTGATAACGGAAAGCAGCTTGACAACACCAACTTCTAAGCATTATGTGAGAATCTTTCGATCGAGCTCCGTTTCACTTATGTGGCCCATCCCCAATCAAATGGCCAGATTGAGAACATGAATCGAAGTATCTTACAAGGCCTAAAGAATAAGTTAGATGATTCCAATGGGGCATGGGTAGATGAACTCCCCAAAGTGTTGTGGGCTTATCACACTACTCTATATTCAGTCACGAGGGAAACATCTTTCCTCATTTTCTTTGACACGGAAGCAATGTTGCCAGTTGAAGTCGGACTCTCAACAGTCTGGGCGTTTTACTTCAATATAGAAGACAACGAAGCTGGTCTCCGCGGGAATCTTGACCTTGTGGATGAAGTTCGGGCTCTAGCCCATGAGTGTTCCCTCGTTACAAATCAGCGAGTTGCTCGTTACTACAATCAAAAGGTTTGCTCAAATCTTCTTCAAGTTGGGGGGACTTAGTTCTTAAAAAATTGGAAGTGTCTGACCCGAAGTCAGCTGCGGGAATTTTTTTTCTCCAAACTAGGAAGGACCTTATCTGTCTTATAGGTACTCAAGCCAGGCGCTTATGCATTGAAGACACTCTTTGGGGATCCAATCCCTCGCACTCGAAATGCCGATAACCTTCGACATTACTACCAGTAGCATCTTGCTCAAAGGCAAGACACTTCTTTTTGGGGGGACAGGGGCTCAGACCTTGTCAACTCCAAGAAAACTTAGGATTTAAAAAAAAACTTTTTAGACTAGTCTTTAGACAGTTAGACATATAAATGGATTGGCATCAATCCCCTGTGTACTTTTTATTTTTTGCCTAAGCAATAAAGTTACTTTTCTGAGCATGATTGTTACATTAATGGTATACTCTTGCTCAAGCGGATTTTCCCGACTAACATCTTCTTATGAAAGGTCTTAAGCTTTCAAGAGTGTAAAGTCTTTGCCTTTTCAAAAGGCTGACCGAGCTCTCTACCCGAGCAGAGAGTAAACTTCATCTCTTTTTTGCACGGATGAAGCACAAAGAAAGTAAAGCCTCTGCTCGAGCATAAGGTTGATCGAGTTCTCAGCCCGAGCAAAGAGCAAACTCCGTCCCCTTTGTGCTCGGATGAAGCACAAGTAGGGCTAAACTTCAGAGGCATTAAGATAGTACCCAAGTATTATCCAGACGATTTAGCTGTAGTTCTAACCTGTAAAACACCAAAGTTTGTGTGGGAGTTTGTCAACTCGCCATGCTTTGTTGCTTCAAAACCTAGCCAAGCAGAAGTGCGAGGCCACTTTGCCAGCACTTAGCTGACGATAAGAGTTCGCATCAAAGTAAATACAATGCTATAAGACATGTGGATGACACAAGATGATAAACACAAAATAGCATAAACCAAAACCCTCCCAAAGAGCGGTGACAAAATATTACAAAGTGCTTTCAAACCCTCACAGAACATAAAAAATACTTACTAGAAACAAATAAATGAGCCTAGAATACATAAATACAAGGTCTACTCTAAGGCTCGGGGCAGTACCAGGCTGTTCATCCTTATCAGCCTGAGAGGTGACATCTCCAGCCTCAGAAGGCATGACGGTTTCTCCAGATGGGGATCTAAAGACATGCATGATGAAGTCGTGCAAAGGAATATCTGGAAACTGTTGAGCAAACATCTCCTTGGTCTTTTGAAATCCCGGCTCATAGATCTCTAAGCCATCTTCAGTGCACTTCTTTAGCCATTCATCCCCAGCGTTTCCATTAAGGTAATCATGGATGCCTTTCTCTCTAGCCTCGGCCTTTTTCCTTTTCGACCTCTGTAGCCTATTCTCAAGGCTGCTAACTTGGGGAAGAAGGTTTTCCTCCCTCTTAGTCAACTCTTGTGCACGCTCGGCAGCCTCTTCAGCTTGGGCGATGGCCTCTCTCTTTTCTTGGCTCTCTTGAGCAGCAACTTCCCTAGCCATCTCGAAGTGAGCTAACATCTGCACATCACAAGTGTACATCTAAGAGAGGAAGATGATGATCAGCTATGAGAAAACAAGTATTAAGGAAAAAAAAAGGAATGTGACCAAGCTCTTACCGAATACACTTGGGCAAACGTGCAAGCGAATGACTCGTGGGTCTGGTTCTCGAGGATATCCATGTCTTTGGGTAAAACACCATGTGCAAGGTGTTGCTCAGAAACATGGTTGTTCGGTATCCTCATGTCACCTTGCCTGATGGTCTGCCTAGGCCAAAAAAACCTTGGCCGAGAAAGTGCTCAGCCTAGTTTTCGCTCGGGCAAACCTTGGTTCCTTTGTGCTCTGTCCGAGCACAATGGGGATGAAATGGAGCAGGGGCCAAGGTTCTACTCGGGCAGACCTTGGTTCCTTTGTGCTCTGTCTGAGCATAATATGGGGACAAAGTGGAGCACTCTGCTCGGGCAGAGTGCTCGGCCAAGATTCTGCTCAGGCAAACCTTGTTCCCTTGTGCTCTGTTCGAGCACTATGGGGACGAAGTGGAGCACTCTGCTTGGGCATACCTTGGTTCCGTTGTGCTCTATCCGAGCACAATGGGGACGAAGTGAGCAGAGTGCTCTCTCTCTCTTATAGATTACTGTAAATTAATTTATAATGTCTAAAAGATGCTTATAGAGTTTTGCTAATTTTTTACCAAATAAATCTTGTCTAACGTAACCAGAAAAGCCTAGGGAAAATTCATGAACTTATGCATCAATCAATGACTAGTTACAAAATTAAAATGCAAATACAATTGAAATGTAACCTTGTCTTCATGCATGGTCCATGACTAGTTACAAAATGAAACTTCGGTAACCTAGTCCAAGGTAACAAACTCTCTACCTTTGAGGAGATAGTAACATGAGGTCAATACATGGAAATCACCATAGCGATCCATTAGGGCCTCGGGGAGATAAGACAAGACAGAAACTTATTGATCTCCCCAAGAATTAAAATGCGGAGATGAGACATGACAAGTTAACGAGCTGAAACACTGCAAGTATCACCGTCTCATCAGTCATCCACTAGAAAAATGCTTCACACTCAAGGAGGTAATTGTGGCTTTGTCTGAAGAATTAAAAATCTATCGAGACGACGAAAAGGTAGAAGATTCAAACAACACTTCAATCATCTTTTGATAAGTAGTCTTTTCAGGTTTTTTCATTAGCGAGAGAACAAGTTGCTTAAAGACTCCGTGCTTGGGCCATTTAAATCTTGAATGATCGCCAAGAGATTCAAGTGCCTTAAAATGTAAAAAGGTCAAGCCTTCACATGAGATGCACAAAATGATATCGAAGATCAAGCTCAACAACCCTTGGGTAAAATGGAAGCAAGTAATAAATGAAAATTTAGTAAAGTCAAGTTATTTTTAGCACATCAAGCTTCATGCTCAGATTTGAAGGTCAAAGTCATATCATCTAGTTAAAGATCAAGCTTTAAACCCCATTAATCAAAACTCTAGTAGTTTTCACTCGATAAAAGCTCTAAGCATGGAATTGAGGATTAATTTCACTCACCACCTCATACTTAGGGGTCAACTGCACCTAACACCCTGGGCTTCTAATTTTGGCACTCAGCACCAAATTTTTTAAAATCTTGGTTTCCAGCACCAAATGACGGTCAAAATGATATTTTACCACACGTCTGTTAAACTTTTAGAGACAAAATAGTCTTTTTTACCTTTACAAATGAAATAACATCCATGTGGTCAACTCCTCACTCAATCTTTCCCCCGGGACCCATCTGATTATCTTCCCACCCTCACCCTCACCCTCACCCTCACCCTTACCCTCACCCTCACCCTCACCCTCACCCACTCTTTTCTACCACCATCCCTACCCAACACACAACCGCCACGAACCTACAAACCCATGTCGCCACAATCGACCTACAACCAAAACCCCCACGGCCACCAACCTACAAATCACCACCTTCATCATGACCTGAAAACATACCACCGCTAGCTGCCAACCCAAGCAGCTGGTAATCGCACCAAACCACCATATTTGACCACCCCACCCATCCACCATTGTGCCCACTCTAATGGCCCACCAACCAGCCACCGCCCACCATAACTGTGGTGCCACCAGCAAGCCTCCCACCTAACCTACAAACCACCAACAGATCTAGGTCCACGGCTATTGAATTCGTCGCCACCAGAGTTGCTAAGATTTTTTTTCTTTTTGAAATTTTGGTTTAGGCTATATTCCAATTTTGAAATTCTATCTAGTTTAATTTGTTTGAGTGATGTTTAACGGTAGTGTTAGTGTAGTTGTGATCGGAGAATGTGTTGATGAGTGGGTTGTTGTGTTGATAGTGGGTATGGTGGCAAACTTGAGAAAGAACAGGGCAGAGGTTGTTGCGACGTTGATACGATGTCGTTTATGAGGTGTGGAGTTGTTACTACTACCTAGTCGCCGACGGTGGTTGATTTTGGTCTGCCAATTGTATTGGGCTTTATCTGATTGAATTGGATTTTCGTTGTGGAGGTGCGTAATGGCATAGCGACATTGGCATTGTGCACATCATTATGTGGTGACTATTTGTGCTATTGATGTTGGCATCATGGTTGGTGGTGTTGGGATGATGCGGTGGCAGTGCCATGGTGGTGTTAAGGTGGTTGGAGTTAAGGGAGAAATGAAAGATAATTGGGGAGATGGGATATAAAAATTGGAAAAACTTTGGCCGCTAACAAGTGCAAATCCAATTTAGCAACAATTAGTAATCACTGAATATTTTTAGTAACTTTTATTTAATAACATTAAAAAATGCTATTAAGAATTGTCGCTAAAAAGAGTTAGTAAAAATGTCAATAACTATATTTAGCGACATTTGTAGCTATCATTTCACAATGAGCTCGTGCCAACAAAAATTTATCCCTTAAAAATTAGTGGTATTCCATGTGGATGCCACATGTGGCTATAGACACCACAAAGATGCCATTTAGACACAATAGGCAAACTGACCATTTTGGCCCAAAAAAAGCAACAGACATGTGGTTAAAGGTCATCTTGACAATTATTTGATGCTGAAAATCAAGATTTTCAAACTTTTGTAGCTTGTTTGCGAGTTTTGAGAGGAGAGAAAAGAAAAGAAAGGAAAAGAAGATAAAGGAATAGAAGGGAATACAATTTTCTTTTCTCTTGTTTCTAAATTTAAGAGAGAAAGGAAAGTATCATTCATTTCCCTTGTTAATGAGTTTAGAAGAAAAGAAAATGAAAATATACAACATTATATACATACCCTTATACAACAGTGTGCTAATTCAAACAAACTCTTTACAATATGATCCTAACTAAGAACATAATTCAGACCGAAAAAAATGGTAATCAAGGACATCACATAATAATTTGATAAGTCTCACATTACCGGTTAATGTCACAATATAAAAAAAATAGCCATGAGTTGACTACAAACATCCCACCATCCAAATCTAATTCATGTCACAAACAAGCTATTAGAGACAAAAGAGACTCAAACTTTCCTCTTTTTTCTCTCCTTAAAAAAACTCACAAACTAGAGAAAATGGAAGAAATGAGTCACTTTCCTTTCTTTTCTCTCCTTAAAAAAACTCGCAAATAGACTATTGGTGTTGGGTGCCAAAATTAGAAGCACGGGGTGCTGGGTACCACCACAAGAAAATATGTATTTTGCGACGGAGTTTTAGCAACGGAAGGTATTCCGTCGCTAAACATGTCTTTAAGCGACGGAATATCCCGTCGTTAAAAATCCGTCGCAAAATACTATTACCGACGGAAGACACCGTCGGTAAAAGTATTTGCAGACAGAATTTTAACGGCGGACTTTTAGCGACGGAATTACCGTCGCTAAATATTTTTTATAAAATTAGTATTTTTGAGTTTTTTTATAAAATTATTTAAACGACGGAATAAAACCGTCGCTAAAAATTCTGTCGCAAAAAGTCTTTATAATAAGACATTCACCGACGGAGTTTTAGCGACGGTGTTATTCCGTCGCTAAAGATCCTCCATTTAAAAACAGATCTGGTTTCTTTCTCTCTCCCCGTTCTCTCTCTGAAATTCTTCTCCCACCCACCCACCGCCGTTCTCACCTCCGGCGACCCTTCTCTAAGGCAACCAAGCTCCGGCGACACTCCCGTCCCCCACCCGACGCCGTGCCACCAAGCCTTGCACTGCGGTCGTACCACAAAGCCCTCCACTGTCGCCGCGCAACGAAACCCACCACTACCGCCGCCATCGTACCCACCTCGAGATTTGTATGTCAATTGCCCTAAATTATCTGAATTTTTTGTTAATTTGTCTTCAATTTAGGTTACATGCATCTCTTTCCTTTTATTTATGATGTCATTCACTTTGTTGTTCAGACGGATCTTGGCTTATTGAAGAACTTGAACTTGTTATCTCTAATTTTCCTTAATTCTTGACGAGGTAGGGAAGAAAACCATATTCGGTAGTTAGTCTGTAACACCGATATAGATCATGTTGACGCTGAAAGGTCATAGATTATAGACCATTGCATGACATCAGGATAAGAAACCCTTTGTATTCTTTATTCAATTCAACCGACCACTAAATTGAAGTAATTGAACCATAATTGAACCCTAAATTGAAGTAATTGAACCTTAAGTAAATCCTAAATTGAATGCCCTAATCGAATCGAATTCTAAATTAAACTAATTGAACACGTAATTGAACCCTAAATTGAACTAATCGAATCCTAAATTGAATGCCCCAAATCAACCGAACCCTAAATTGAACTAATAGAACCCCCTAATTGAACCCTAAATGAAGTAATTGAACCATAATTAAATCCTAAATTGAATGCCCTAATCGAATCGAACCCTAAATTAAACTAATTGAACCCCCAATTGAATGCCCTGATCCAACCGAACCATAAATTGAAATAATTGAACCTTAAATTGAATGCCCCAAATCAACCGAACCCTAAATTGAATCAATAGAACCCCCTAATTGAACCCTAAATTGAAGTAATTGAACCTTAATTAAACCCTAAATTGAATGCCCTAATCGAATCGAACCCTAAATTAAACTAATTGAACCCCTAATTGAACCCTAAATTGAATGTCCTAATCCAAATGAAACCTAAATTGAACTAATTGAACCCTAAATTGAATGCCCCAAATCAACCGAACCCTAAATTGAATCAATTGAACCCCTAATTCAACCCTAAATTGATGTAATTGAACCCTAATTAAACCCTAAATTGAATGCCCTAATCGAACCAAACCCTAAATTAAACTAATTGAACCCTAAATTGAATGCCCTAATAGAATCGAACCCTAAATTGAAATAATTCAAGCGCATCGGATATGTGTATTTTGAAAAAAAAAATTCCATTTGAACATTGATTATTTGTTTGATAATTTTAGGTTGTTAATTATGCATTTGAGAATTATGATTATTGATCGATGATTATTTTAGGTTGTTAATTGATGATTTTAGGTTATTAGCTGTGCATTTGAAGTAATTGCGATTATTAATTGATGATTTTAGGTTGTTAATTGATGATTTTAGCTTGTTAATTGTGCATTGAGCATTTGAGATATTGAGATTATTGACGGAGGATGGGACCCAATTGGATTGAGATACTTGTTAGCTAGCGCAGACACGGACACCACGTCTGATCGACGGTGTCCGACATTTAAAAAACAAATTAACGTATGCCGATGTGTCTGGAGGTCAACGGCGACTGTTATGCCGAGAATTGCATGGACTTTTACGGAGAGCTAGATGAGATTGTTGAGCTAACATATCTGGGTTCCCAAAACCGCTTGGTAATGTTCAAGTGTATGTGGTTCGATGTCACATGCAGTAGAGGAATCCGTGTTAGCTCAAGGGATTGTAGATGTCAATGTCAAGTCAAGACTTGCATCAGACGAGCCCTTTGTGTTTGCTAGTCAAGCTGTACAAGTCTTTTACGCGGAGGACGTCGCCAATCCCAAATCTCATTGGTATACAACTATCAAGTCCAAGAAATTGCCCGTGACATATGACAGTGAGCTAGACTCCTTTCAAGCCGACCAACCACGTGTCTTGTTCCCTGTTGAGGTCAACAACGAGGAGGACGATCTTCCTCTTCCAACAACACTTCTTGTGGGAGAAGAAGTCGTAGATGATGACGCGGAAGACGTTGAAAGCGTTGGAGATGATGTGACCGAGTCTACTGATGCAGAGGATGAATTAGAAGATGAAGAGGATGACGAGTCCCACGAAGAAGAGGGCGACGAGGAAAGTGATGAAGATGATTCGCAAACTGAAAATGATTGACTTGTAATGTTGTAACATCACGGGAAAAATGTAGTAACATTTTAGAACTTGGTGTTTATTGATGTGTTTTTGCACATCCGTTCATATATATATATAGTGCCGATGATGATTTATGCCTAAATTATTATTTTTCACGTGTTAATGTCTTTGTATATAATCTATATGAAGTCAGATATGGATAGGATACGGGCTATTCGTGGCCGGGCTGGACGCCGAGCTGCTTTCTCCCCGGTGGGTCCCACCTCGTCATTGCCAACTGATGACGAGGCACAGAGTGATCGCGGACAGCAGATGGGGCCCCAGCCCCAGCCGTCGCCCCAACCGTCGCCCCAGCCCCAGCTCGAGCCGTCGCCCCAGCCCGACGCAGATTCATCCCACACGCGCGTGCATTCTCCATCTTGCGTGGGTTCTACCTCAGGTATAGTTGATAACGGTGTTTCGTACATTTTCGCTAGCCTTATATTTGAACTGTATTAATGTCTGTGTTTTGTAGGATCTCGACGAGGCCGTGGTCCGACACGCGGGGTACGCATCGACCCCCAGCGTAAACAGAGAGTTACGCTCACGCAGAAGGGCCTGTAAGTACTAAAAATATCACCTCATGCCTTATATTTAAAATTTTGGGGTGTTAATTTATATTTGAACTGTATTAATTAATTTAATTACTTCTTTGGCAGGATCCTGGAGAATATGGCGAGGACGAAGATCGGCGTTCTTGTGAAGGGCCGATTCTTCGAGCCACGCCTATACTGGAAGGACTGGAATGCCGCTGCGAGGGAGGCCCTATGGGAGGAGTGGCTGGTACGGTGAAGTATTTTTTTCAGCGTTAGTAAATGTTAAATTACAGTTGGTTTTATGTTGTTAATTTGTGTTATTGAATGCCTTACAAGAAGGGTTCACGTTTGACACGCCTCAGTAGTAGGTACTGGGGCAGCAGGCTTTCTTTGCCTACATCGACAAGAATTACCGTCGATGGCTCCACGATGCACGAGATCGAGCGAAGAAGGCGCTGCCCGCGGGTGCCTCGATGACGGACATGACGAGATATCCCCGACATTGGATATCTCACCGTGTATGGGGGGAGATGATAGATCGGTGGGCTGCGGATCCAGGTTGGGACGCCAAGAGTAAGAGCGGGGCTGAGAACAGACAGAACAGAGATCCGACGCACAGGGGGGGGGGGTCGGTGCCACACGACATCGTCCGACACATGAACGCGGTCGAGCACCCGGATCTAGAGGAGGATGAGGTCATAGCTCTGACCTATACTTAGACGCACGTGCGGAAGAAGGACAAGGACGAGACGCACCGAACGGGCGACTATATTTCAGATATTTCCCGGCGGATCGATGTGAGTCAATTTATTTAAGTTGTTAATGTTTTTTCTTTCTATCCTCAATGTCCGTTTCGTTAATTAATGCCCTAACATATCGTTAAACCACTATTTTTGCAGGCCTCGTATGAACAGCTAAGGGGGTCCGAGCAGCAGTCCGGACAGCCATCAGCGTCCATTAGTACGGCTGCGAGTACTGGGGGGTTGAAGCGATGGCTGGATACGCCGGAGGTCGTGAATCGGCCGAAAGGCTCCATACGCGGCCTGCCGAGCACGACTGCTCGTGCCGTGATAGGAGCGTCCTCACCCCCTGCTGCCCCTCCACAGACACCGGCTCCTCATCCTCAGTTGGACGACGAGGAGATCCAGCGCATTGCTACAGTGGTGGTGAGGATGATCAGGGAGCAGGGCACTGCTGGACAGGCCGAGCCGGCCCCGGATCAGCAGGATCCAGATCCGGGACTCGGGAACCCCTGATGAGCCCCTTCCCGTGCCCGTTCCTAGCTTCCCCCCCCCCCCCGCCCCCGCGCCCGGCTTGTACTCTTATCCCCTCTCCTAACCGGCTGTATCCGGTTCCCGGCTTGTACATATATGAGTTTTTTTTATAATAAATATTTTTTATAATTGATTATATATATTTCTTTCTGTATTGAATATTGCGCGTTGTTGTTGAGAATTGAAAATTGTATTACAGGTCTGGGTAATTGAAAAAAAAATTTCAAAAAAAAATTTGACTTTTGGCGACAGATTAATTCTGTCGCTAAAAGTATTCCTACAATCAGTTATTTAGCGACGGAATATTCCGCCGCTAAATAAGTTGTTTAGCGACGGAATATTCCGTCGCTAAAATATTTAATCCGTCGCTAATTTGACAAAAATAAATAAATTAAAATTCTAAAAATATAATTAGCGACGGAATATCCGTCGCTAATGAAAAATAAATCCGTCAGTAAAAATGACATATTTAGCGACGGATTTAAAAATTCCGTCGCTAAACTATTAGTTACGGGCTTTTATACGAGAGATTTTTAGCGACGGTGAATCCGCCGCTAATTATTTTAGCGACGGATTTTGGACTTTTAGCGACGGATTTCCCCGTCGCTAAAAGCCTGTTTTCTTGTAGTGTACAATTGATCCCTAAGTATGAGGTGGTGGGTGAAATTAATCTCAGAATGATGGCCAGAATCCACTTATGTGTGTGAAGCTCAAGCTCTGAAGGTCTTCAACTAATTCCAAGTAATCTTCATTCGGTCAAGCTCAACGCCTGTAGTGAAGACTAGAAAAAAAAAAAAAAAAAACCTCTTCATCACGAGCTCAAACTGCATGAGTAGAGCTCCTTAGCACGAGCATAATGTTTTATTAATTCCTTTTCATTTGTATCTGTTGCAGCCCTTTGACTCTGTGTTGTCGCAACATGAGCCTAAACGGCACCATTATTGCTCCTAGCTTGTACGAGCTAAAATTTCATAAGGCACCACAAAAAATAAGATGGCAGTCTATAGTAAAGTCTTGAGGCTTATTAGTTTGTCATGTCAGACACAAGGAACATGGAAGTCTTGTCTAAATCCAACTGCTAAGCAAAAGGGAGCAAGTCCAACAACGACTCTTGTTAAGCACACTTTCGACTTATGGAAGTGCAGGTTAACAAGAGACTATGTAAAGAAACGCAAGTCACATTGCAAGTCTTATCGAGCACACCTCTGATGTGATCAAACTTCAAACCGTCTTCGTCGTGCAGAAGTGCAGGTCAATAAGAGACTATACAAATGTTGGCAAGCCTGAATGCAAGTCTTGTCGAACACACTATCGATATGGAAAATACAGGCCCAATAAAGAGCATGCAAAAGAAGGTAAGATCAAATGCAAGTCTTGTGGAGAACAATATCGATATGGAAAGTCTAGATCAACTAAAGAACATGCAAAAGAAGGTGAGCCTAAATGCAGTTCAAGTCGAGCACACATTCGATGGAAAAAGTACAGGTCAACTGAAGAACATGCAAAAGAAGAGAAGCCTTACTGCAAGTCTTGTTGAGCCCACTTTCAAGATAGTCAGATATAGAGTCGCCTTGGTCATGTCAAAAGTGCCGGTCAACAAAAGACTTTGCGCGTGAGGGGCGAGCACAGAATGCAAGTCACGTCTAGTGGCTCTTCAAAGCAGTCTTATAAACAATAAGTTGTGTACATCTGTTTCACTAGTGGTGCACTCAGTAGCATAACCAAAGCAAACCATGAAACTTGCAGACATGAAAGCGCCACAAGATTTTAATACACCACGTCCCTGATCCTTTTGCAATTCCTACAATAAATCAGAAATGGGTTTCGCATCTACGTGGCAGTACGGTAAAATTCAAGAAGCTTAATAAACGAATATGTAGCATTTAACTTGGTCACTATGGCAAGAGGGCAACATTGCATAAAGAACAACGCACTGAGAACACAGCCATGCGTAAAATCCAGCATTAACCGAATCAAAAGAATTTTAAGGACCCATCTCACAGTTTCAGAAGCAGGGGCAGAATGAAAGAGGGCGTTGTCACCTCCTCCAACATGGATACTTATTTTCAAATTCCTGGAGTTTTCAGAATAAAAAGAAGGGAGCAACATCCCGGAGTTTAATCAAGATCCCAGGAACACAAATAAATTCAAGCCAGAAATCTGCATGGTGAAGCTAAAGAAGAAAAATATACAGAGAGATAAGCCATGCATCTACACGTGGATTAGTGGAGCAAATGCTAAGCAGAAGATGTATTCATTATTCACATGGTGAGCAACTTTGATGACTGATTGACATTATCTAGGTTTTTTTATTTCATTCGCGAGCTTGATGAAATTATGTTCTCATGGAAAATAAGATTTGTGCTTCATCTTCATTCACATGGCATGGTGATTATCAGCGACATGAGCAAATGGAGAAAAGTAGGAAGGCATTCTCCTACCTGCTATTCAGACACGTTGTGGTTGCTGGCGTGAAATCGTGGGGGCTGGCACATCTCTTTATAAAGCTATATATTGGGTAGTAAACCCTAAGGGCTTTGACTTTACATAGTTAATAAATTCTACTGTATTTTACTGGGTACAAATCTTGCCTCCTCGTCTTTTGTTACAACCGAATAAGCCCAAATTGCTGGGTGTGACCACATAAGCACAGTCCAAAAGTAAAAAGAAAAGAAATGTGAGAAAAGTACTAATTCAAGGCTCGCTAGGTCTGATGCCAAAAAATAGTACCTTGCTGGCCTTGAAGTAGGGGACAATCCGCAAACACAGGAAACATTTTGCTAGTCAATATTTCAAGATCTTGTTGACTTGTCAAATATTCAACAGAATGTTGATTTTGAATCAAACAAAATATGGATCCAACCAAAGTTCAACCGGAAGAGATAGGCTAGAAAAAAATTATTTGGTCTTGTCCAAGTGTGTAGACTTCCTACCATAACAATCAAATAATATAACTTTAACTAAAAGAAACCATTTCTAAAGTAAGTGAAAATAAGAATCGACTTGATTGTTAAATTCAAATTGAATTAATGGGACACGTATCTCTTTAATTACAAAGTCAAAGCTCAAATTATGAATTTTTCAAAAGTAAGCCCACTACCTTGCTTATAAATGGAAGGCTTGGGATGGAGAAGGACACATGAGGTTTCTGCAAATAAAGTTAAAGCTCTGTGGAAAATATATCACAAGCACATCACATCTCAAGAATTGTGCTTCATTTGAAGAAAAATACGCACTAATTTGGTACTGCTATTTCATCAAGGACTTTCGAGGATAAAGATTAACTTCTCTTTGAACTAAAATATCAAAGGGAGATTCACCTTCAGTCTTACTGATTCTAAAATTCAAGGATTGCCTTAATATGATGTCAAAGTAGTGGTTCAAGATCAAACTGTTTCACCCCTTCAACTATGGCCAGACTTGAGATCGAACTAGAGAATTTTACTTGTGTTCTGTGTAAAATATCACGGAGTGGTCTAACCCCTAATTTAAATTTGACAAATATAATTTGATACATTATTTCTTGTCTCGAGGCTATAAACACGAGATTCGTGTGTACTAATATATCAATGTATGGGGATGGCAAGATCAATATAAGATCAACCACTCTCCGCCAAAAGTGATTAGATCCTGGAACTAATTAATACACCAACCGGTAAAGTTCAATTCCATCTACTTATATACACATCTAGTTGTTATATTGAGCAACTAGTTTAGGTCTTTCTGCAAATGAGACTACTCTATATACGTAAATCAAGCCCAATATAATTGTCTGCAATAGACGAAAAATGATAAAGAGTTGACCAATGACCACGAGTATGATCAATAAAATCTTTGAAATAGTGTCTTTGTCTGCTACAAAGGCCAAAGCCCACATGTATTATCGGGCCTCGCAAAGAATATTTTCTCGAGGCTTTCTTTACAAGGATTATGTCTGCCTTTTGTTACGCCAACACCAATTTAAAATGGCCGCTTCCATGAAACAGAAATCACTTAAATCAGTACTCCACCGTGTCACGTTATGACAAGGGGTATTGCATGCATAACATCCTGAATTTCAAGCGGCCCCTGGATGTTGAGTTTTTTAATGTGAAGGGGTTCGCCACAGCCGGAGTTCCTCTACAAGAGGTGATAAGTAGGCTTATGCGGGACTGTCTTGTTCCTTTGGTTGTCGCGCCATTCAGCAACCATTGACCCTACATCACCGATTTATTGATCCCTTGCTTTGTGTCACAAAGCAAGGGATCAGTTGTGTTTGGGGACAAAACGTTCGAATTTGTTGGTTTGAAGGATCAATAATGGTGGACATGGTCAAGTGAGTTGACAAAGACGGTGAAGTAGTAATGGGGCAGACAAGCCACACATGAAAGAAATGACTCAAATGATCTATCGGTTTTGCTCTTTTAGAGAATACAACCAATTTGGTACCTCAGCTGCACCATGCACCTCTGGTTTCTGAAGCACATTATTGGACTTCAGTTTTTGAATCACCTCACTTTTTGCGGTGTATCTGAATCCAAGTTTTGAGTATTGCGCATCGTAAGATACGGACAACTCTGACGGGCATTCCTGTGACCAGTTCAATACGTCATCTCTTTTATGGTTCATATTCCGGATTGGGCTCATCCCTAGAGTAATCAGATGAACGGGGTTTTACCTGTTCTGCTTCAAAATCACAAAAGAACCGGACAGCAGTAGGAGCCGCAAAGAGGAAAAACAGTATATAAACATTTAAAATCCTGCACACACTGAAAGATAAATCTAGTCTAACACCTTCAAAAAACCAGCTGCTTCTGCTCTTAGTAAGTGCAGATCATACAAACTTCCAAAGTGCCAGCCTCGATCACTAGTAAAAAAGCAATTTGTGGCAAGTGAGTTCTTCGTATCGTGTATGGAAGGATAAGTATTGCGTGTTGAACCTTAAAGTCGGATCAATGCTAGTTCGTAGCTTTTAATGCCTGTATCATAACCTAAGATATTTCTCACGTATCATACAATGTTGACAAATATATAAGCGTGGCCTGAAATGGGTACTAGAAGTTTAGCATACTTCTTCATTATCAAATATTGGAGACCAAGTCAAGAGGTACGAAGCCTGCTGAATGGGGTAACGTAATGTCGCATGATTATTTTTAACTACTGTGAAACCAAAATTATATCATGTGCACCACAAAAGGTAAGAGCAGAAAAGGGAAACATTATCCATGTAAGGAAGAGGAAGAAATTTGTAAAGGATGGATAGGGTTTTTTTTATTTCAAGAAAGATTTGTTTAATTATTTTCAGCCATATCGTTTATCTTAACACGTATAAGAACATAAACGTGGCCTTCATTGGATTCCTACACAGGTTTAGTACCCAGTAGTGTACCCTGCGATCATCACATATTCAACAAATTTTACCCTCTTTCAGGTAGAGACGGAAATAAAGAGACTTACCTGCAAGCTTCAAAGTTCTGGATGGCCAAGGGGCACTGCTATATGGATATCGACGTAGATGCATGCAAGCAGCAAAGATGAGTAACTGTGTTCATGTCATCGGTGTTGATGTCCATGCAAAAGCCTTGTCAAATAAGCAGTTCTTGCTTGTTATACCTCACATTCGTCATCGTTTCGACCTTATAACTAATCTGGTCTTGACTTCAGATGTAACACTGCTGGGGCAATAGATGTACATCAACTCTTAACTATCCTAACAGGCCACATTCGCATCAATTGTCAACCGGAAAACGTTACTTATTATTTGTGAAGTTGAAATCTCTACCGTTACTACGTGAATTTCATGAGAAAAAGTGAAAAAGCAACTGATGCATGATCCAGTATAAACCTAAGGATGTACAAAAAAAAAAATTTGCGAGTTGCTTAGAAAATGAAACATTAAAGGGAAAAAAAATCCCATGCAATACTCTTCTAACAAATGATAAGGTATCCAGTCATGTTTTTTTTTTCTCACGTTGTACTAATTGTGTTCGGCATACAAGTTGTGAGTTGAGTACCTGGAGGAAAATACTCTTATCAATGCACCAGATCGATGTAGGTTGCACATTTAAGATCGTTTGGAGAGAGGATGTGGCCTCAGTTGAAGTTAAAGTGAGGATACACCTTGCTGTCTAACTAAATAAAGAAAACCTTAGAACAGATCTACAATGAGTTACTGAGCGATGATACACCTTACCGTCTAACCAAATAAAGAAAACCTTAGAAGATATCTACAATATGAGTTATTTGTAAATGTCTTCGTTGTACTTTAATATCCAGTGGAAGCAATTTTTAGAAAAAAAAACATATGCAGTACAGATCTTTCCGTATTTGGGTCTCCTGAGGAATTTTAGTGTTTTTCTCTAACTCCAAACTTACCCTTCTTGTCAATGCTCGTCTTACCTTCTAAAAGTACGTACATGATTAATAGGTTCACTCCTAATCAACTTAAATATCCATCAAGTCCAGTACTCAAATTTAAGAGGTTTTCTCGCCAGTACAAAGGTACTTCATCTTCTTAAATTTGCAGACTGCAAAAAGCGGCATTATCAACTTCGGCTAGGCACCTGCAAACCTATCTGCTCTTTGCTCACGAGATACATACCTTTAGCTTGTCTTTGTACACAAATCACCTTCCAACTTTTGAAGCTAGTACTGTCAATCGTTGGCTTACACTATCTTGTTATACACAAGCTTATAGTTGGAGTCTACCTAAAAGCATTTTCTTCTATCCGATCTGATCTTTAGTTTTCTGTTGAAAATAAGCCTCCAAGTGAGAAAAAAATAAGACGAGAAAACATCAGAAGCTTTTTTCTACCGTGGTTGCACTTTTCTCGAGCTATAAGTCGAACGTAATTCGCGAGATAGGAGGAGAGATGCCTTTGCCCTCTATCTCCTACAACAGAGGCAGAAAGAGAAGTTGATGAAAAAGTTGAACTAAATAAACCTAGATATGCTCTAGCTTACTAGAAAATGGAAAATATAAGTACTAGGGTTTCCAATAACAACCGAAAGTTCAAGGTCGAACAGACAACGAAACAAAGATCAACTGCAAAGACTGCTCATTTGACAAGCATCGCATGGAAACCACTCACTTGTGTTCAGATTTAGAAATATTCTCTCTGATTATTCTCTATCGATGAAGTGTCACCGAAGAATTTAGAGGGAAAAACCCATCTGCAAACAACCAGGGAGCAATCAGAAGAACTTTTAGATCTTGCTAAAAAGGAAAAGTGCCAAACTCATCAGACTGAAACAAGAAAACAACCATTACCTGGTGCTTTTTGCCAGAGAATGAAGAGTTTCGTTGGAGGTCATGTCTTTGATAGGGCCTTGGGGTTGAATTTATAGAGAACTAGTAGGATATTTTCAAGGGTTCAAGAGTATGCAATTTCAACTTTTTACGCTTGTATCTGCTAGTGCGGCACGTGAGAGATGCTTTGACTCACGGGTGACATAGATCAGGGCCAGGGTGCATGTGCATCATTCATTTTAACAACCAACTCCTACGAATTCGGGGGGGGGGGGGGGGGGGGGGCTATAATGACATTGGCAAAGAGTGGACGAGGTAGAAACTATACAAACGTTTACTAAACACGGGCAACACTCTGTTATGATTAAAACCGTTCAACTATTTAAAACGCCGTATAAGTTAAATTTGTTTTAAGCGTTTCTAGTTCAGAACTTTTGTTCAGTATTGCGAAAGCAACATAGCATGTAAGTAACGATTCTTTTCACTACAACCACGATATCAAGTAAATATCACGCCATCGGGACTAGCTCCAGCCAAACATTTTCTTGGGGCGTTTTTTCCTTCTTCTTTGAATATCGTAATGCCCTTCCATAAAAGATGATCCGAAAATGAACGAACAATATACCATAAATGAAGTGTCAAAAAATATACGCTCGTGTAGTTAGATTGTTGGAGTTTAAAGAGACATACATAGGAAAATGGGACGGAAAGGAATGACACATGCAAATAAAGGTAGCTGGTCCTCGTGGTGGTCTGAAGTGCTGATGGAGTAAAAGTGCACTCTTTGTGGTACGCACAACTCCCCCCACATGACCCCATGTTTCCCATCTAACCAATCTTTGGCATCCACACAAACTCTCACCTACAACCATCCTTTTCAAATGTACCCAACTCAAACATTGTGGTCACCCTCGGTCCACGGATTCTGAATTGGTTCAATTACTCATTGCCTTCGTCGATGTTCCACGGATTCTGTATGGAACAATCACTCTGCCTTCATCGACGTTTCAAAACCGTTTTACTAGTTTATGATACAGAGTAGCCGGTTAAATTTTCAATGTCGTGAGAAATTTGGATTCAACTGAATTTGATTTGGACCAAAATCGAATTAAAAGATTTAACACCAACTAAATGGTTCAAAGATCTAGTCTCACCCATCGTTATGGTCCTAGTATACCACGTTTCAGAATAAAATCAAGGTTAGACTTAAAAGTTATATTATTATGTATCAAATAGAGATAGAAATACTTTAAAAATTAAAGAATTTGAGTTCAATCTATGGGACTTCCTAAATTTACATAACAAAATTTCATTAAAAAAGCTATTAGTACCAATTCATGGAACAATTCCTAAATTAGGCCTACTACCCACATTATAAGTGAAGGGCTGTGGACAAGAAGGACGGAGGGAATCTCTGCAAACAAAAGTCATAGTGCCACCGAAGCTCCATATCAAATACACTTCGGCTTCGTTTGACAAAAAAAAAAAAAAAAATTGTTTTCAGTTTTTTATTTTCTAAAATTAAAGAGCAGTTAAATTTTTTTTTTTTTTTTTACAAAAACAAGTGAGTGTTTGATAACCCAATTTTATTTTGAGTTTTTTTTTTTTGTGGTTTGCGGTGGTGGTGGTGGGGCGAAGCGGTGGTCGACGGTGGTGGTGGCCAGCGGTGGCTGGTGGCTGCCGCCGGTGGTCGCCGGCAGGCTGCCGGAGGTGGCTACCGGCAGTCGCCGGCGCGGTGGTGGCCAGAGGTGGTTGCCGGCCGCCGGTGGTTGCAGGAGGTGGCTGCTGGCAGTCGCCGGCGGCAACCTCCGGCGACTGCCGGCAAGCCGCCGACGGTGGGAGGGTGGTGGTCTAAAAAAAAAAACCAATTTTTGGAGTTTTTTTTTTCACTCTTCAGTTTAAAAACTGATTTTTTAAATTGGAGAAGAAAAAAAAAATGGTTACCAAACGCGCTTTTTTTTTCTAATTTCCAAAACTGAAAAAAAAAATTAGTGTCAAACGGGGCCTTCGTCTCCAGAATTCTCTTACTTTCTAGTTCATTTGAGGAAAATAAAAACTAAACTAGTATTGGTCTTTGATTGAGCACTTTCAAGACATGAAGAATAATCTTTTTTTTTTTTTTTTTATCTCAAATCAAGTAAAAGTATTCCTGAACTTTGGTGGTTCTACGAATCAAGGATTACCACACTTGTTCGAGCTAAAGCCTTAAATCCCTCGATTAAGCACCACTTTGATGATCTATCAATCCTGCTTACTTTCTTAATAATTGTGATAAACATTATGTGATTGAGTAAAAGAAAGGTCAAATCATAAAACCTTTGTTCGGGCCTAATTTATCCTAGTTGTACAATAATTTTTTGTCTTATGAATTCGTCATTGATTTTGCGTTTGTCAATTTTGATGGGCAAGATGCGAATAAATAACTTATACATAATAACATTATACTTAGAATGATGGCTCATTGTCTCGCACTGTTTATGAAGGAGACCAATTTTAGAAGCAATGCCAGGCAGACGCTTACGAGGTACTCACGACGATACTTACGTGGCGATGAATGAGTAAGGTCTTCAGAATATTTACTACTTCTCTACATATACTTCTTGTACATAAGAGATAATTCTAGAGAGTTTCTAGAATGGTAGAGAGCCATGTAAATATCTACATATTCTGGGTAAAATTTCTAGACAATGAATGTAAATCGTAGCATCGAATATATCTCCGCCGTTTGTCAAGGAAGTGGATTAGTATAAAGAGTTAACTCATCCATTGACCACTGTACTATTAGGTAAATTCAACTTTGGTCACTGGACATTAATTTGTGCCAAAGTGACCACTGAATTTTTAAATTTGTCCAATCAAGTCCATCTGTTAGGTTCCGTCAACACCAAATCCGTTAAGTTTCAATTTTGAAGGGTAAATTCGTCACTCTCTATTCTGGGGGGGGGGGGGGGGGTCCCAAATACACATGTCATTTCATTTCTTCTCCCTTTTTCTGTCCTTCCCTCTTCTTTTATCTCCAGAGAATCCTTTTCATCTTCATCAAGAAATAGATACATACATACACTGAGAGAAGAGATCGCAATGGCGTGGGTCACTACAAGAAAAAGGACTTTTAGCGACGGATATTTCCGTCGCTAAAACCCTAAATCCGTCGCCAAAGACTTTTAGCGACGGACACCCCGTCGCTAAAAGTCTGTTGCCTATAACCCCGTTGCTAAAAGATTAGCGACGGAATTATGTCATCCGTAGGAAAAAAATTACTTTTACCGACGGAATTATTTACTTTTAGCGACGAAATTTTCCGTCGCTAAAAGTATTTTCTATATTTTTTTTAAAAAATCTGAATTTCTGAATTTCGCCGACAGGGTTCTTGGCCGGTGGAGTCCTCGCCTTGCCATCGCCATTCACCAATCATTTATACTTCCAGATCAGTGCGTCAACGGCTCCACTCGTTCCAGATCTGAGCCGAGCGCAATAGAGAGAGTCGACTCAAGGAGGCAGGAGCCCGTGCCGTGTCCGCGTGTCGCCGTCGACCGTCGTAGGTGAGTGGCCGAGTGGGTGTGTGCCGTCTGGGTCTGGGGAGTGGGTGAGAGACTTGGCGTAGAGAGAGAGTCGCAGACTGAACTTTTTTTTTGGGAAGTTGAGGGGGTACATTAGCCCCCCCTCGTTCATACGTAGCTCCTCCTCTGTGTGTCGGCGAGCGGTAGAGGTGACAGGGTGGGGGTGGGGGTGCGGCAGCGGGTTGGGTGTGTGGGAGGTGAGTGGTTACGATTTAGGGTTAGAAAGAGAGAAAAGAAGGGAATGGTGTGAGCGGCGGGGAGAAAAGAACGAAGGGCCGGGGTAGGGTTTTTTAATTTTAAGGACTATTACCGACGGATTTTTTCCGTTGGCAAAAGTCCGTCGGTAAAAGTCGTTTTCAATTTTTTTTGGCAAAAGAAAAAAAGGGAGAATCAAAAATAAAAATTTGCGACGGAATATTCCGTCCGTAAAAGTCATTTTCAATTTTTTTTGGCAAAAGAAAAAAAGGGAGAAAATCAAAAATAAAAATTTGCGACGAAATATTCCGTCAATAAAAGTCCGTCGGTAAAGATCAGTCGCTAAAGATCTTTACCGACGAAAAATCCCTCGGAAAAGTTTTTTTAACAACGGACATTTACTGACGGAAAATTCGTCGGGAAAAGTGACTTTTAGCGTTGCTAAAAGTTCGTCGAAAAAAGTTGTTTTTTCTTGTAGTGGGTTCTTAGACAACTGAGAGAAGTGATCGTCTACTAAAAAAACCATTTAGATTACTCGAATCAAGGGAGGTCCACTGAGAGAAGAGATCGCAATGGCGTGGGTTCTTGGACAACGAGGAACAGTCCTTGAAACACGCGATCTCTAGAGTAAGTTTTCCTATCCACTCTTTAGATTTAGTGATTTGCTTTTGAAATCGACACGGATCCCGATATAGCCGCCTACACAATCCTGATCCATAAAATAATGTTGTTTACACACATTCACGAACTATTTTTTATATAAAATGCATGTTGTTAATTAAATTCAATTTTTTTTTAATGACAAAGCTTAACTTTGTTAATTTTTATTCTACTTTGTTTATGGACTTGGGATTAGAAATTTGTTATTCTAAACAAGTGTGATGTAAATCTTTTTTCTTATTTGTTTATGGACTTGGGAGTATCAATTTGCTATTCAAAACAACTGTAATATGCATCTTATAATGCGAAAATGGGGTATTAATTAGTAAATATCTTATAAACAAGAATGTCAATAGACTTCTTTACAACCGAGTTGCACAGTGGTGGGGAGTTTGTTTACTTGCCAAAGAGGCACTACTTTGCTGGCCTTGTTAGTTATTTTGATTACTGTGAGTGTGATAAGATGTCAATGCATGAAGTAGATATAATGTTAAAAGAGTTAGGTTATGGTCATAAGGTGATGTTTTATTATGACAAGGTTCCTGGGATGAGCCTTGACAGTGGGTTGAAAATTCTGGGGGTGATGATGATATCAGGGAACTAATAACAGTTGTAACTGAGAAAAAGGTTAATGTTATTGAAATCTATGTTGAGCATGGAAGTACAACAGTAGAGGAGTATTTTGTACCTCCACTTGGTGGTTCATCAGTTGTAATTTAGGATATGGATTTAGGTGATTATCATCCAATAGATACTCAGGATGATAACTGATATGACAATACTTATACAGATCATGCACACTGAGTTCACCCAGCTTCTTCTACCCTCATGTGAAACTGTACATCCCAATGAGCAAGAGTACTTACACACTGTTAACATAGACATTGAGCATATAAATACTGATCAGAATGAGAGTGGGCATTGGTGTATAGGTATCGATGGGAATGAGAGTGAGCATGATAGTGACTCAGATGACTCACAGTACTGCCCTAATGATTTATATGATATATGGTGAGTATGAGGTTGAGGAAGATATAAGTCTTTACGATGCAACTGTAGATGTAAGTGAAGAGTGGAACTGCAGGGCACCCAAGGAAAATGTTGTACAACCTGAGGAACAGGAAAGGACATCAGAGTACAATGACTCTGATGAACTAAGGAGTTTGACAAGTGGGTCTGAGGATGATGTTGACAAAGGTACGAGGAGTTTTGTTCAGTTTAACCCTGAAGTAGATATGAAAAAGCCCAACTTTAGGGTAGGTCAGTTGTTTGGTAATGCAAGTGTCTTGAAGCAAGCTATTAGAGAGCATGCAATCCCGACTATAAGAAACATAAAATTGTACACAAATGAGGAAGAAAGGGTTAGAGCAAAGTGTTATAGGAGTCCACAGTGTGATTGGGTTTTATATGCTTCCAAGCTTGCTGAGAAAGATAGCTTAATTGTTAAACATATCATATAGAACATATTTGCCCACACATAGACTATAACCAACATATCAAAGCTGACTGGATATCCAAAAGATACCTGGAGAAGTTCAGATCAAATCCTACATGGCCACTGAGTCAATAAGAGAAACAGTTAGGACAGACTTGGATTCTTGTGTTTTTAGAAGTAAAGCTTACAGAGCAAAAAGGAAGGCAGCAAAAATTGTTAACCCTACGGTTATTTAACTTAGGATTATATTTGATTTTGATGATAACTAACATTGATGATTATGCTGTCTAACATGCATTGAGTTGATGAAGCAATAGGAACAATCTCATACTCATGCAAACGGTTTATTAGACGAGCAACACGATCAAAGACTCTCAACGGAACGCATCAAAGAGGAAATTCGACGATTGAAGTTTTCATGCTTTTATTTCCGTCTTTGTAAACTAGACATAGAGAGATGATCGTTACGATGACTGTATACCTAGAAATTGCCCATAGGTTTCCCTTGCATGCATAAAATGTTTTTCATGCTTTAAAAACAGGAAACTGCATTTTCAGGGATGCAGTCGACTGCATTGGGATGCAGTTGACTGCATGTTGGGCAGTAGGGTATTACAGTCGACTGCATTGAATGCAGTCGACTGCAATACTTCCAGTAGCTCATTACAGTCGACTGCATTGCATTGTAGTCGACTGCAAGTTGGAATTTTGAAATTCCAACGGCTACTTTTTGGGTTACAGTCGACTGCAATGGGCATTGCAGTCGACTGCATTTACCGTTTGGCGCATTTAATGCCCTACCTAACCCCAAACGGTCATATTTATTCCCAGCTCTATAAATACTCATCTTGGGCATTGTTTTCATTCATCAATTGCATTCAAAGCTCTCATATCTTTCATATTCTCAAAGATCAAAGCAATTGTTCAAATCTCTCTTGTTTTCATTGATTTCTCATCCTTTTCAAGAGAGCATTTATTGTGAGCTTACATTAGAGAGAGATACACTTTCATAAGTCATCATACACTCATCTCTCTTGTTCTAGTACTTCAACTTGTACTCATCTACTTCTTAAGAGTGAAATCTTGTACTCATTTCTTCATTGAAAGGTTCTTGTATCAAAGCTTGGGGTTGTCAAGCTTTGGAGCTTTGGGTTTGTCAAAGCTTGTTCTTGATGTGGGCATAGCATCAAGGGATTGTAAGAGGTTCGATCTTGACCCGTAAGGAAGATCATACTAGTGGATTCTAGGGCCTTTCAAGGGACTTCCTTGAAGGGGTGGACGTAGGCTTGTGGGTATATCAAGCCGAACCATTTAATTCTCATTGTCAAGTATCTCTAAACCCTTCTCTCTTTACATTATTGTTTTACATATTGTGTTGAGATTGGTTGTTTGTTTACTTGAGTTTTTGAGATTAAGGTTTGTTGGTTGTTATATTTTAAAGTAGTCTTAAAACCCTATTCACCCCCCCTCTAGGGTTATTTTATTGGTTTCAAGTGGTATCAGAGCCTCGGCTCTTGTTATATTGGGTAACGCCAAGAGAGTTAATCGATCATGGCTTATGTTGGGGGTATGGAGGGTAGTTCTACCACTAGGCCTCCATTGTTTAATGGGACCAACTATAGTGTGTGGAAAGTTAAGATGAAAATCTACTTAGAATCTCAAGACTATGAGATGTGGGATATTGTTGAGAATGGCCCATTCGTTCCGATCAAAGTGGTTGACAAGGTTGAAGAACCTAAATCAAAATCGGAGTATAGTGATCATGACAAGAAGATGATTTGTATGAATGCTAGAGCGAAAAATTGTCTTGTATGTGCTTTAGACACTAATGAACTCAATAGAGTCATTATGTGTACTTCCGCAAAGAGTATTTGGGATACTCTTCAAGTCACTCATGAAGGAACCTCTCTTCTTAGAGATTCCAAGATGAATTTATTGTTTAGAGATTATGAGTTATTCCATATGCTTCAAAATGAATCTATTACGGATATGAATACTCGTTTTACTAACATTGTGAACCCTTTGAAGCAATTGGGTAAGGAATTCACTAATGGTGATCTAGTGAGAAAAGTGATTAGGTCCTTACCAAGAGCTTGGGATGCAAAGATCACCGCCATCCAAGAATCAAAGAATCTCAACATATTTCCTCTTGATGAATTGATGTGCTCACTCATGACGTACGAAATGCAACTCAAGACATTTGATCAAGAGGACGTCAAGAAGAAGCCTACATCAATCGCTCTTAAAGCTTCATCTTCAAACCTTGAGTCAAGTGATGATGATGAAGAATTTAATGAAGAGGATATGGCATTGGTTGCAAAGAACTTCAAGAAGTTCTTGAGATTTAGAAGAAATGATGGGAGAAGGCAACAAAATGCTAGCAACGAAGAGAGGCTTTGCTACAAATGCCACAAGCCGGGACACATGAAGATGGATTGTCCCATCTACAAAAAGGAAAAGAAGGAAAGAAGAGATGTATGGGAAAAAGCTAAAAGAAGACAATTCTCTAAGAAAGAGAACAAGGAGAAGGAAAGAGCAATGAATGCCGAACACACTTCAACATGGAGTGATTTTGATTCAAGTGATGAAGAGAATGATCAAGCAAATGTGTGCTTCATGGCAAATGATGAGGTAAGCTCTTCTTCCGGTAGTGATAGTGAAAATGAAAGTTTTGAAGATGCTTATGATAGCTTATATGAGGAATCCAAGAAAATTTTCAAGAAAAATATTATTTTGTCTAAGAAATTTCTTGAAGCTAATAAGCAAATTGAGAAGTTGATAATGGAAAATGATAAGTTGCATGCCAAGAATGAATGCATGTCTAGCCATTTATATGTAGAGCATGTGAATAACAATTTGGTTGATTTACTTGTTAACACTCCTAGCTCAAAACAAATCTCTTCCAAAACTTTGGCTTTAGAAAAACAAAATAAAGATTTACAAGTTGAGATTTGTGATTTAAGAAAATGTCTTGAAAAATTTGTTGATGGTCAAAACAATTTGGATGTCATGCTTGGACGCCAAAGAATTGGCCTAAACAAAGGCGGTCTTGGATTAGATCCCATGGCCATGCCTCCTAAAGTTTTGCAACAACAAGCTAGGTTGAATATTCTTACAAAACGACCAAAGAACTATTGCACACCTTTTACACATTGTGGTTGGTGCAACAAGAAAGGGCATACGACTAATCATTGTCCTTGTAGAATTGTTTTTGTTAGAGGTAGAAAGAAAATGTGGATTGTGAAAGGTCAAGAATACAAATGCAAGACTAACACCCAAGGACCCAAGAAAATTTGGGTACCAAAAGTCATTACTTGATTTGTGTTTATAGGTATGTCTCAAAGCAAAATCTAGTAGCAAGAAGTGGATTCTTGATAGTGGATGCTCAAGACATATGACCGGCAACATATCTCTTTTCACATCGATTGACCTTAAGGAAGGAGGAAATGTGACCTTTGGTGACAATTCTCAAGGAAGAATCAAAGGTAAAAGAACTATTGGTAAGGAACCACATTCAATTGAGAATGTGTTATATGTTGAAGGATTGAAGCATAACTTGCTTAGTATTAGTCAATTTAGTGATAAAGGTTTTAAAGTTATCTTTGAGGCTTCTCAATGCACTATACTATCTTTGAAGAACAATGAAACTATTTTGGTTGGTAGTAGAGATAATAATGTTTACTCCATTCAATTAAATGATTTAGCTAACCAAGATGTCAAGTGTCTTAGTGCTATTAGTGAAACATCTTGGCTTTGGCATCGAAGACTTGGTCACATGCACATGGAGCACTTGAAGGATATTTCAAGCAAAGAACTTGTGAGGGGTCTCCCGAAGATCAAGTTTGAGAAAGATAAAGTATGTGATGCTTGTCAAATGGGTAAGCAAAAGAAGGTCTCTCACAAACCGAAGAAAATGGTATCTACTTCTAGACCCTTGCAATTACTTCACATGGATTTGTTTGGACCAATCCCAACTACGAGTCTTGGTGGTAAATCATATTGTTTTGTTATTGTTGATGACTTTTCTCTCTATACTTGGACTTTCTTTTTGGCTACCAAAGATGAATCTCTAAATGTGTTCACTTCATTTGCAAAACGTGTTCAAAATCAAAAAGGTTATTTGATTACAAACATTCGGAGTGATCATGGTAGAGAATTTGAAAATTCAAAAATAGGAGCCTTGTGTGATGATTTTGGGATATCACATAACTTTTCGGCTCCTAGGACTCCTCAACAAAATGGTGTTGACGAAAGAAAGAATAGGTCTTTGCAAGAAGCGGCAAGAACAATGCTTAACGAATATGGTTTACCTAAATACTTTTGGGCGGAGGCGGTCAATTGTGCATGCTTTGTTCTTAATAGAGTTATCTTGCGAAAAATTTTGTTAAAAACCCCTTATGAGCTTTTTAATGATAAGAAACCTAAGGTGAGCTTTTTTAGAGTCTTTGGTTGCAAATGTTTTGTTTTAAACACCAAGGATCACCTTAGCAAATTTGATTCCAAAACCTTTGAGGGTATTTTTCTTGGTTACTCTAATAATAGTATGGCATATAGAGTTTATAATAAAAGTACCTTGGTTGTTGAAGAATCCATTAATGTTACTTTTGATGAGACTAATCCTTTTCTTCGGAGGACTAACATTGTTAATGTAGATGACATGGACAATGACTTGAGAACATTGGACATAAGTGATACATTACAAGGCAACCCCAAAGAAATTGATCTAGGGGAGCAACCATCAAGTTCTCAAGGGGGAAATGAGGAAGCAATCAATGAGGCTTCAAACTTGGACGACTCTCAAGAATTACCAAAATATTGGACTTACAAAAAGGATCATCCAAGCGATCAAATCTTAGGTAATCCTTCGAGTGGGGTAAGAACTCGACGCTCTCTTCAACAACATGTTAATATAGCGTTTCTTTCCCAAATTGAACCAAAGATATTTTCCGAAGCTCTACATCATGAATCTTGGATGCTTGCTATGCAAGAAGAGCTAGTTCAATTTGAAAGAAATCAAGTTTGGACCCTTGTGCCTAAACCTCAAAACTTTAGGATTATAGGCACAAAATGGATTTATAGAAACAAACTTGATGAATCCGGAGTCGTGGTTAGAAACAAGGCTAGATTAGTGGCCCAAGGTTATAACCAAGAGGAAGGAATTGATTTTGATGAAACTTATGCACCGGTAGCTAGACTTGAGTCTATTAGAATGCTTTTAGCTTTTGCTTGCTATAGAGATTTTAAACTCTTTCAAATGGATGTCAAGAGTGCCTTTCTAAATGGTTTTATTTCGGAGGAGGTCTATGTGGCTCAACCTCCCGGCTTTGAACATGAAAAATTTCCAAACCATGTTTTCCGTCTTAGCAAAGCTCTTTATGGTTTAAAACAAGCTCCTAGAGTTTGGTATGAAAGGCTAAGTAATTTTCTTTTAGAAAATGGTTTTTTAAGAGGAAAACTCGACACCACTCTTTTTATAAAATCTAAGGGCAATGACTTATTGTTGGTGCAAATTTATGTTGATGATATTATATTTGGTGCTACTAATGGTTCCTTGTGCGAAGAGTTTGCTTCTTGTATGAGTAAGGAGTTTGAAATGAGCATGATGGGAGAACTCACATTCTTCCTTGGATTGCAAATCAAACAAAGCAAGGATGGAATCTTTGTCAACCAAGCCAAATACACCAAAGAGCTACTCAAGAGATTTGACATGGAAGCATCAAATGCTTTTGACACTCCAATGAGCTCTTCATTAAAGCTTGATAAAGATGAAAAGGGTAAGGATGTTGATATTAAGCGCTATCGAGGTATGATCGGATCACTCCTTTACCTTACCGCAAGTAGACCCGATATAATGTTTAGTGTTTGTTTATGTGCTAGATTTCAAGCTTGACCTAAGGAATCTCATTTGATTGCCGTCAAGAGAATCCTTAGATATCTTAAGGGCACTCACGATTTAGGGTTATGGTTTCCTAGAAACACTTCATTCTTTGACCTAATTGGTTACTCCGACGCCGACTATGCCGGTTGCAAAACCGAGCGGAAAAGTACTAGTGGAGGTTGCCAATTCCTAGGTCACTCTCTTGTTTCTTGGAGTTCCAAAAAGCAAAATTCGGTTGCACTCTCTACCACCGAAGCCGAATATATGGCGGTTGGTGCTTGTTGTGCACAAATTCTTTGGATGAAACAAACCCTTTTGGATTTTGGACTCAAGTATGATCACATACCTATATTATGTGATAATACTAGTGCCATTGATTTGACCAAAAATCCTATCCAACATTCACGCACAAAGCACATAGAAATCAAACACCATTTTATCCGTGATCATGTGCAAAAAGGTGATATTGTTCTAGATTTCGTGGACACAAATCACCAATTAGCGGACATCTTCACTAAACCTCTTGATTCGAAGAGGTTTTCCGCTCTTAGAAGAGAACTTGGCATGTCTTCACCTATGTGACTCAATGTTATATCTTGTGCTAATCATGCAAGTTGCACTTCTCATGCTTGAACATTACTTAATATGTTTAAAGCATGCTTTGGTTGATACTTCTCTTTTCAAACTTATTGATTTTGTTGATATTCATTTAATCTCATTTGAGTTGCACACACTCATATTTCTAAATCCTTTACACTTCATATTTGTGCTTTCTTTGTAACAAGTGTTTGGTACACCTTTCAATGGTTATTCAAGTACTTATGTTTTTATTGTTTGAAAGCCCTTGTTGGCAATATTGATTATCCATGAATGGATACATAAGTTGATCACTTTCACACACACCCTTGAATTTTTTCAATGATGTCAAAAGGGGGAGAAAATATTGTTGATTCATATTTGTGTGGACTTGATATGAGCATATATTGCTTAAGTTAGGGGGAGCCCTACATTGCTTAAGATAGGGGGAGCGTTTTGTCATGATTTCTTCTCATGACCCCTTATAGCTTTTTAATTGAGATTGTTATGCTTCACTTCGCATATTATCTTATATATCTCATATTATTTGAATCAATGTTTGCCATCATCAAAAAGGGGGAGATTGTTAACCCTACGGTTATTTAACCTAGGATTATATTTGATTTTGATGATAACTAACATTGATGATTATGCTGTCTAACATGCATTGAGTTGATGAAGCAATAGGAATAATCTCATACTCATGCAAACGGTTTATTAGACGAGCAACACGATCAAAGACTCTCAACGGAACGCATCAAAGAGGAAATTCGACGATTGAAGTTTTCATGCTTTTATTTCCGTCTTTGTAAACTAGACATAGAGAGATGATCGTTACGATGACTGTATACCTAGAAATTGCCCATAGGTTTCCCTTGCATGCATAAAATGTTTTTCATGCTTTAAAAACAGGAAACTGCATTTTCAGGGATGCAGTCGACTGCATTGGGATGCAGTCGACTGCATGTTGGGCAGTAGGGTATTACAGTCGACTGCATTGAATGCAGTCGACTGCAATACTTCCAGTAGCTCATTACAGTCGACTGCATTGCATTGCAGTCGACTGCAAGTTGGAATTTTGAAATTCCAACGGCTACTTTTTGGGTTACAGTCGACTGCAATGGGCATTGCAGTCGACTGCATTTACCGTTTGGCGCATTTAATGCCCTACCTAACCCCAAACGGTCATATTTATTCCCAGCTCTATAAATACTCATCTTGGGCATTGTTTTCATTCATCAATTGCATTCAAAGCTCTCATATCTTTCATATTCTCAAAGATCAAAGCAATTGTTCAAATCTCTCTTGTTTTCATTGATTTCTCATCCTTTTCAAGAGAGCATTTATTGTGAGCTTACATTAGAGAGAGATACACTTTCATAAGTCATCATACACTCATCTCTCTTGTTCTAGTACTTCAACTTGTACTCATCTACTTCTTAAGAGTGAAATCTTGTACTCATTTCTTCATTGAAAGGTTCTTGTATCAAAGCTTGGGGTTGTCAAGCTTTGGAACTTTGGGTTTGTCAAAGCTTGTTCTTGATGTGGGCATAGCATCAAGGGATTGTAAGAGGTTCGATCTTGACCCGTAAGGAAGATCATACTAGTGGATTCTAGGGCCTTTCAAGGGACTTCCTTGAAGGGGTGGACGTAGGCTTGTGGGTATATCAAGCCGAACCATTTAATTCTCATTGTCAAGTATCTCTAAACCCTTCTCTCTTTACATTATTGTTTTACATATTGTGTTGAGATTGGTTGTTTGTTTACTTGAGTTTTTGAGATTAAGGTTTGTTGGTTGTTATATTTTAAAGTAGTCTTAAAACCCTATTCACCCCCCCTCTAGGGTTATTTTATTGGTTTCAAAAATGATTGATGGCAATTTAGGGAGCAGTTTAATGGGTTATGGGACTACTAAAATGAGGTGGCCAAATGTAATCCAGGGACTACTTCAATTATGACGTTATGTGAGCCAATAGTTGGAGAAGAATTCCCTAGGTTTTTAAGGTTGTACATGCGTTTGGGCCCTCTAAAGAATGGGTTTAAGACAGGCTGTAAGAAGATTGTGGGGATTGATGGGTGCTTTCTAAAAGGTCCTTTCCCAGGACAACTATTGACAACAATGGCTATTGACCCTGATAATGGAGTGTACCCCTTTGCATGGGCAATCTTTGAGGCAGAAAACATGCTCTCTTGGAAAGGTTCATCAACCTTTTAAAAGAGGACTTACATATTGAGGAGCAAAGTGAATGGACTTTCATTTCAGATCAGCAAAAGATAATTAACCATTAACGATCTTTGCCAACTTACTTGTTGTTTACTATTTCCCACTCACTTGTTTACTCTATTTAATCATGTTTTTATGGTTTTCTCTCACTTGTTACAGATGGAGGACCAAAGTGAACAGAGGTATTGTGTCATGCACATGTACAAAAATCTTAAGAAGCAGTTTGGGAGTTTAGATCTTAAGAATGCCATGTGGAATGCTGCAAAGACTCCCAATGCCATATACTTTGGCAGATGCATGAAATAGATAAAAGAAAACTGCATATGTGCTTATGAGTACTTAGCTAAGATCCCACCCTCTTATTGGTCTAGATCTCACTTCTCACTGAAGACTAGGTGTGATCTATTGCTAAATAACTATTGTGAGGTGTTTAATGGGGTTATTGTCAATGCTAGGGATAAACCTATAATTACATGCCGTGAGAGCATTAGAAATCGTGTAATGTAAAGGATTGTGAATAAGAGAAAAGAGATGGTTTGCTATGTCCCAAGATTATGGCTAAGTTAGAGAAGTTGAAGTTAAAGTCCTGCCACTATAATTGTGCTTGGAATGGTGGCAGTCTATATAGTATAAGGGTTGCAAGTGGGGAAGGTTATGTGGTTTACCTAAGCAACAAAACTTGCAGCTGTAGAAAGTGGGATATATGTGGAATTCCATGTGCACATGCAATTTCAGCCATTTACAATGACATGGCTAATGGAGGGAGTGGGGGTGAACCTGAGCAGTGGGTTGATCAGTGTTTTAGGGTTGAAAATTTCAAGAAAGTCTATGACAACGTAGTGAACCCCCTTAGTGGTCCTAACCTTTGGGAAGCAACAAACAGAGGGACCATTCTTCCACTTATATATCATAAGCAACCTGGTAGGCCTAAGAAGCTAAGAAGGAAGGACTGGGATGAGGTCACACAGTCTAAGAGGGGTGTACCTAATGGGGCTGGAAAATTGAGAAGAAAAGGAACAGTTATGACTTGTAACAGATGTGGCAATTAGGGGCACAACAGTAGAGGTTGCAGGGGGCAAAGGTGTCAACCAAAAGCAAGAAAATCTAAGGAGGGGAATGAAGAGGATTAGGGCAAGGTCAGCGGGAAGGTCACAGCTACAGGTGGTCATAATACTGGGAAGGCAGGATCCACGTACTACACAAGCCAGTCAAAAGAAAAGACAGCCTAAGAAGAAGAAGGTCACAAATCCAAACCCTAAAGGTTGGCTACAACCCGAAGCTAGAAGGAAGAAATATCCAGTGAGTTTGCACATGTTTCCTCTTAGCCATTTATATTTTTTATGTGAATTACTTATTCGTTAATTATTTTTTGATTTTCAGGTAAGGAGAAACAATGCAACTTCTGGCCAACAAAGTGCAACAAGAGGTGCAAGTACAACAACTTCAAGCCAAGAAGTAAGACCTACAACAAGATCATCATCTAGGAGATAACTTGTGTAGATAGGAAGACTAAAGCTTTTTGTGGATAGCTCTTGTGGACATTGTATTCTAAGCCTTTTGTTTTAGCTCTAGCCTTTTGTTTTAGGATGCAAAGTGGAATAGCTGGAGCCTTTTGTGGATAGCTCTTATGGACATAGTCTACAGCCTTTTGTTTTATAACTGTAGCTAGGCATATTATTTGGGGATTGAATCACGTACAAAATTGGTACGTTATAGTACATTTTTTGAGATCTTATCAGCGAAATTGTTACATTATAGTACTCACAAATTGGTACATGAGAATGATGTTATGTTGGCAAAATCTTTCCAATTGCATTGACAAATGCCATTTTAAAACAGCAGCAGTACAAGTCAATGCGTACATATCATACACCCTAAAACAGTAGTTGTACAAGTCCAAGTATACAAAGTATACACTCCAAAACAGAAGCAATACAAGTCAAAGTATACAAAGATTACACTCTAAAACATTAGCAGTACAAGTCAAAATATACAAACAATCAACTACAAATTGTCTGTATCCACTCTAAAACAGAAGAAATACAAATCCAAGTATGCAAAGATTACACTCTAAAACAATGGCAGTACAAGTCAAAGTATACAAATAATCAAGCACAAACAAACATAAATTGTTACTTCCATTACATTCTTTCCATTACATTACAATCAAGCACAAACAAACAATAAAGGTAAGACAACATCCCATTCTTTCCATTACATTACATTAAACACTCTAACATTCATTACATGTTAACCAAATCACAAGTCCCTAACCTCCAAACGCAAATTGCTGCTTTCTATTTTTATTTTAATTTTATTTTATTGAGTTGAAGCTCATTACAAAGAACACCCATGAGCACAACAAGGCAAACCACAATATCTTTTCCTTCCTTTGATAGCTTCTCAATTTCTTCTCGTATGTGATCACTAATTGCTCATGTTTTCCTTCAATTTGCACCATAAGACTTCAGACCTGCTCAGCATTTCCATTGATTCTTCGTAGCAGTCCAGGTATCACTTGCACAGCCCGTTCACACATGGGTGGATCAATCCAAAAGAAATACTCACATGGATCTTGATTTTCAGCTCTACAAACCATGAATCTTCTTACTGGATTTTTTTGTGTCCATGATGTCTTAATTATTGGGCTCTTTCGACAATAGCAACCCATGGAATTTAGGGTAGAACTTGAGGCAGTTTTTGCTGAGGAAGAAGGAGGAGGGAAAGGAGATAAGAGGCTGGACGGGAAAAAAGAGAGGAAAGATGGAGGGAAAGAAGAATGGGCGGGAAATAAGAGGGGAAGAAGAGGGAAATAAGTGGCAAAAAGATGAGTTTACCCCTCACTAAAGGGAATTAATGGGACGTCGGCAGGGTAGATTCAACGGAATGACCTAATTGAAACAAATTTAAGAATTTAGTGGTCACTTTGACACAAATTGATGTCAAGTGACCAAAGTTGAATTTGCCTAATAGTACAGTGGTCAATGGAGTAGTTAACTCTAGTATAAATAGCCAAAGCCTCACTTGGCCAAGGCACTCAAGCATTGTTGTACACAAAGCATTCTCCAAGGAATATAGTAAAGCATTCTCCCAAAATAGTGTGTCCTTCTTTGTTCATTTGCTCTTAACATCCCCTAGCCTGATGGATAGGCTGACTTAGCGTGCAAGTAGGGGCTTAAGTCAAGTGCAGCACGGTCGACTTAGGGAAGTCTTTTAGTCCATGATAGGTTGTATCAGAGCTTAGTTATGAGGGGTCGTGCCAAGAAAAGAGCAGTGACAACCAAGGACACGAGTGGTGTGGCATGCTGGATGTCCAAAGAGAACATTGTGGTTGAACGTGGGCGAGATCCACTACCACCACTGTAACATCCCGAAATTTCGAGAATGTTAACACACGCTCGATCACTTACACTAAGACAATTGTATGCTCGAAACTTAACCAAATAACACCGCAAACAGTCAGAGCAACTAATCGTCAATCAAACCATACTCTCAATCAACTATCATAATTGAAATACCAAATCTAAGTCTAAGAAAAATTTAAATAATAATATTCACCCACGCAGAGGTTCTAGTGGAAAATATAGTAACTTAAATTCGCTAGCTCGCTTGCCTCTAGTCCAGTTTCTAGTAAATCTAACGCTGGTCACTACCTGCAGAAAGGAAGTCAAAGGAGAGTGAGCTTTCGAGAGCCCAGTAAGGTCAATCAAATATTTAAACAACAAAAATGATTCGGACGATTTTACGTTTAAACCAAATAAAAACTTTTAAAATAGAGAAACAGAACGATTCAAATGGTTTTCTATATACGATCAAATGATAAATTTAAAAGGATTTTCAGAGAAAACCACAACATTTCAATATAAACATAGGGATGAGTATCAACTCAATCCCTTAAATGAATAATCATTTCAAAACACTTCAAGATAACATTGAACATGAGTAGTACGATGTAGCAAAGCTACCCTGACAGTGCTCGATACGCTTTACATATGCATATGTGCACTGACTAGTCCATTTAGGTACTAGTTTAACCTAACCAAAAAATCATCCTTATAACTCCAGTAATACAGACCAACCCTATAACTCAAAACAGATGAGAATAAACAAAGAATTCCAAACGATCGCTTAAGGTTCAAGTTAGTGTTTCACTGGCTAAATCCAAATATTTTCAGGAAAATTTATAAAACAATAGTTTAATAAATTCTGCAAAACAATTAAGATTAAAACATATGGATTCAAAATGATGAGTAGAGTTCGGAGAGAAAATCATTACCTCAGTCCAAGCTATACAATGCTACGCAACCTTGATCAAAATTCTCTGAATAAACCTAGATTGACAATCTATTGGTTAGAACACAATATATGCTACCTTACTATAAACTTAATATCAACTACACAAATGATGCTCACTTCAAACTCCGAAATCGCTTAACTCAAAACGGTCCCACTACAAGAAAACAGACTTTTAGCGACGGGTAAATCCGTCGCTAAAAGCCCAAAATCCGTCGCTAAAGTAATTAGCGACGGATTCACCGTCGCTAAAAATCCCTCGTATAAAAGCCCGTCACTAAAAGTTTAGCGACGGAATTTTTAAATCCGTCGCTAAATATGTAATTTTTACCGACGGATTTATTATTCATTAGCGACGGAATGTCCGTCGGTAATTATATTTTTAAAATTTTAATTTATTTTCTCTTTCGTCCAATTAGCGACGGAATATTAATATTTAGCGACGGAATATTCCGTCGCTAAATAGCTTATTTAGAGACGGAATATTCCGTCGCTAAATATTAATATTCCGTCGCTAAATATTTTTATTGAAAGGATATTTTAGCGACGGAATAAATCCGTCGCCAAAAGTCAATTTTTTTTTTAAAATTTTTTTTTTAATTTTTCAATTACCTAAACCTGTACAGAAATACAATTCTCAACAACAACGCGCAATAAGCGAAATACAGATAAAAAATATATAATCAATTAGAAAAAATATTTATTATAAAAGAAACTAATACATGTACAAGCCGGTAACCGGAGATAGCCGGTTAGGAGAGGGGAGAAGAGTACAACCCGGGCGCGGGGGGGGGGGGGAAGCTAGGAACGGGCACGGGAAGGGGCTCATCAGGGGTTCCCGAGTCCCGGATCTGGATCCTGCTGAACCGGGGCCGGGGCGGCTGGTCCAGCAGTGCCCTGCTCCCTCATCATCCGGCACACCACTGTAGCAATGCGCTCGATATCCTCCTCGTGCAAATGAGGCCGAGGAGCCGGTGTCTGTGGAGGGGCAGCAGGGGGTGAGGACGCTCCTATCACGGCACGAGGAGTCGTGCTAGGCAGGCCGCGTATGCGGCCTTTCGGCCGATTCACGACCTCCGGCGTATCCAGCCATCGCTTCAACCCCCCAGTACTCGCAGCCGTACTAGTGGACGCTGATGGCTGTCCGGACTGCTGCTCGGACCCCCTTAGCTGTTCATACGAGGCCTGCAAAAATAGTGGTTTAACGATATGTTATGGCATTAATTAACGAAACAGACATCGAGGATAGAAAGAAACAGATTAACTTAAATAAATTGACTCACATCGATCCGCCGGGCAATATCTGAAATATAGTCGCCCGCCTGGTGCGTCTCGTCCTTGTCCTTCTTCCGCACGTGCGTCTGAGTATAGGTCAGAGCTATGACCTCATCCTCCTCTAGATCCGGGTGCTCGACCGCGTTCATATGTCGGACGATGTCGTGTGGCACCGACCCCCCCGTGTGCGTCGGATCTCTGTTCTGTCTGTTCTGAGCCCCGCTCTTACTCTTGGCGTCCCAACCTGGATCCGCAGCCCACCGATCTATCATCTCCCCCATACACGGTGAGATATCCAATGTGGGGGATATTTCGTCATGTCCGTCATCGGGGCACCCGCGGGCAGCGCCCTCTTCGCCCGGTCCCGTGCATCGTGGAGCCATCGGCGGTAATTCTTGCCGATGTAATTAAAGAAAGCCTGCTGCCCCAGTCCCTGCTGCTCAGGCGTATCAAACGTGAACCCCTCCTGTAATGCATTCAATAACACAAATTAACAACATAAAACAAACTGTAATTTAACATTTACTAACGCTGAAAAAAATACTTCACCGTACCAGCCACTCCTCCCATAGGGCCTCCCTCGCAGCGGCATCCCATTCCTTCCAGTACAGGCGTGGCTCGAAGAATCGGCCCTTCACAAGAACGCCGATCTTCGTCCTCGCCATATTCTCCAGGATCCTGCCAAAGAAGTAATTAAATTAATTAATACAGTTCAAATATAAATTAACACCCAAAATTTTTAAACATAAGGCATGAGGTGATATTTTTAGTACTTACAGGCCCTCCTGCGTGAGCGTAACTCTCTGTTTACGCTGGGGGTCGATGCGTACCCCGCGTGTCGGACCACGGCCTCGTCGAGATCCTACAAAACACAGACATTAATACAGTTCTAAAATGGGGCTAGCGAAAATGTAGGAAACACCGTTATCAACTATACCTGAGGTAGAACCCGCGGAAGATGGAGACGGCTGGGGCGACGGCGATAGCTGGGGCGACGGCGATGGCTGGGCCGACGGTGACGGCGACAGCTGGGGCTGGGCCCCCGATGGCTGTCCGCGATCACTCTGTGCCTCGTCATCAGTAGGCAATGACGAGGTGGGACTAACCGGGGAGGAAGCAGCTCGGCGTCCAGCCCGGCCACGAATAGCCCGTATCCTATCCATATCTGACTTCATATAGATTATATACAAAGACATTAACACGTGAAAAACAATAATCTTGGCATAAATCATCATCGGCACTATATATATATATATATATATGAACGGATGTGCAAAAACACATCAATAAACACCAAGTTCTAAAATGTTACTACATTTTTCCCGTGATGTTACAACATTACAAGTCAATCATTTTCAGTTTGCGAATCATCTTCATCACTATCCTCGTCGCCCTCTTCTTCGTGGGACTCGTCGTCCTCTTCATCTTCTAATTCATCCTCTTCATCAGTAGACTCGGTCACATCATCTCCAACACTTTCAACATCTTCCGCGTCATCATCTACGACTTCTTCTCCCACAAGAAGTGTTGTTGGAAGAGGAAGATCGTCCTCCTCGTTGTTGACCTCAACAGGGAACAAGACACGTGGTTGGTCGGCTTGAAAGGAGTCTAGCTCACTGTCATATGTCACGGGCAATTTCTTGGACTTGATAGTTGTATACCAATGAGATTTGGGATTGGCGACGTCCTCCGCGTAAAAGACTTGTACAGCTTGACTAGCAAACACAAATGGCTCGTCTGATGCAAGTCTTGACTTGACATTGACATCTACAATCCCTTGAGAGCTAACACGGATTCCTCTGCTGCATGTGACATCGAACCACGTACACTTGAACATTACCAGGCGGTTTTGGGAACCCAGATATGTTAGCTCAACAATCTCATCTAACTCTCCGTAAAAATCCATGCAATTCTCGGCATAACAGTCGCCGTTGACCAAGACTCCACTGTTTTGGGTTTGTTTTGTTCGGTCATCATCTTTTACGTTAAACCTAAACCCGTTGATGATATAACCTCCGTAACAGGATGTTTGTTTGTTAGGGCCTTCGGCTAGTAATTTCAAGCAGGAGGCCACTGGTCTATCCATTGACTGAACCTATTGTAGATGACGGTAAACATTAAGGATAAATCAGTATACTAATTGGCCACAGAACTGTATATAACACATAATATAATTTCGTTAAATAATATTACATCGAAGTTGAACCACTGTACAAATTGTGACTTCCGGTGAGATTCAAGTCCAGCGGGATCAGTGATTAAAGATTCCGCATCGAACTCACTGCAAACCAATATGCATCTAACTCGCTTAACACACTTTCAATTATGTACATCAATGTAAGTGAATTAAGACTTTAACTTACTCAACGAATGCCGAAACTTCATCGCAATTTAGAAGGGCATATATTGTTGCAGCACTGTACTCTTCATCTGTTAGCCATCGAGTATACGTTCGGCCGAACGGACTACCTGACTGCTTGAATATTGACAATTGCCCTTCCAAATTTGTGCTTGCTCCGGGATCATTTCGGCCTAGTTGATTTAACCTTGTACCAACATCCGAACCGAAATATTGACTACAAAAGTTTACAAGTTCTTCCATTACGTAAGCCTCCGCAATTGAGCCCTCAACCCGAGCCTTATTACGGACTTTTTTCTTTAAATGGAACATGAACCTAGAAGTTTAGGGAATCGAGTTAGGTGGAATATCAATGATAACAGATGTCGCATTAAGTGTAAACGAACAACTGTAACAATTTAAGGATTACCTCTCGAAGGGATACATCCACCGATATTGCACGGGTCCACCCATTTTAGCTTCATATGCCAAGTGAACAGGCAGATGCTCCATTGAATCAAAGAACGAAGGTGGGAAGATTTTCTCCAGCTTGCAAATCGTCACCACAATGTTCTTCTCAAGCACTTCCATGTTACTCACCCGGATCGTAGAAGAGCATATATCTCGAAAGAAATGAGATAATTCAGTCAAAGTCTCGCAAACAACCCGTGGCAACAGTCCCCGGAAGGCAATAGGAATGAATCTCTCCATGAATACGTGGCAGTCGTGACTCTTCATCCCTTGGAACTTGCATTCCGAAACATTGCAACAACGAGATATGTTGGACGCAAACCCATCCGGAAGCTTCAAATTCTTAACCCACTGACAGACCTTCTCCACTTGTTTCTTGTCTAGACAGTAAGGTGCTTTCGGAAGTATGGTCCTCCCACTGACTGTCCGAGGATGCAATTCACGGCGTACACCCAACTGTTGTAGATCCCTTCTCGCTTTAAGGTGATCTTTCGATTTGCCCTTGAAATTCATCACTGTGTTGAACACATTATCAAAAACGTTCTTCTCAATATGCATCACATCCATGTTGTTTCGGATAACGAGCGTCCTCCAGTAGGCTAACTCCCAGAAGATACAAAATTTTCTCCAGTTGTGCTCTTTCCCGAACCCTGCAATCTTCTGATCCGGCACACCCTTACCGTGTGGTATGTCAGTATCAAGTGCCTCCAGGTGTGAGAGTACTTCTTCACCAGATGGGTAGTCCAGCGTGACAACCTCACGCTCGATTGTCCCGTCAAATTTATCCTTCTGCCTACGAAACTGATGGCCCGGTGGCAAAAGCTTACGGTGACATCCGAACCACGAGGCCTTTCCGCCGTGCTTTAACGTATGACCGGGGTTCACGCCCATACAAGCAGGGCATGCTAGCTTCCCATGTGTGCTCCAGCCACACGTCATTCCCAATGCGGGGAAATCATGTATAGTCCACATCAAAGCAGCCCTCATCTGAAAATTTTGTTTAAGGGATGCATCATATGTTTCGACTCCATGATTCCATAATTGTTTTAACTCATCAATCAACGGCCTTAAATACACATCTATGTCCTTACCGGGACTCTTCGGCCCCGGAATAAGCAACGACAAGAACATATACGGCTTCTTCATGCACATGCCTGGTGGAAGGTTGTAAGGGACAATAATAACAGGCCAACAGGAGTAAGGCGTGGTAGACTGACCGAAAGGGTTGAACCCATCGGTTGCCAGACCAAGTCTAACATTCCGAACTTCCTGAGCAAAAACTGGATGCCTGCGGTCAAACTCCTTCCACGCCTCTCCATCAGCTGGGTGGGTCAGCACATCGGCATCGTTGCTGCGAGTCTCACGGTGAGCCCTCATATGTTCAGCCGTACTGGAGGAGTAGTACATTCTCTGAAGCCGTGGTGTGACCGGGAAATATCGCAATATCTTCCATGCAATGTTTTTCTTCTTCCCTTTGTCCGGTTTGTACCTCGAATGAGAGCACACTGGACATAATGACAAATCCTTATTCTCTTTCCAGAATAATACACAATCGTTATTGCACGCATCTATCCGGTCGTAGCTCAACCCAAGTTTCCTCATCATCTTCTTCGCGTCATAGTACGACGGCGGTAGCTTTTCACTTTCGGGCAGTATTTCTTTGATGAAGGTAACAAACTCGTTAAAACCTTTCTCGCTCAGCCCGTGGTCTGATTTCAACTGTAATAACCTACTAACCGCAGACAGCCGTGTGTGTTTCGGAGCTCCATCCCACAGCGGCTCTTCCGCAGCTCTCAACAACTCATAAAACTGATGAGCCCCCTCGTTCGGCGGTTGTGGCCTGTCGTTACCCCAGTCAACATTAGCATGCCCAACATCCATAATCATATCTCGAAAATCATATCGTGCCTCCTCCCTAACTTCAGTTTGACTAGCCAGGTTGGACGACAATACTATCGTTTCCCCGTGCTGCGTCCACCTTGTGTATCCACCCATAAAACCGTACCGACGAAGATGCCATTTTACTTCAATTCTTTTTCTCCAGTGCAACAACTCACATCTACCGCACGGGCACCTTATCTTATCAAGGTCAACATGTGCAGGATGCGCATAAGCGAAGTCGAGAAATTCGTCAACGCGACACTCAAAATCTTCAGCATTCTTCCTTTTCATCCAACTTCGATCGACTGACATGACGACTGAATTATCGTACTGTATACCACCTTCAATAATGACCAGTGATTAAGCATTGCCGATGTAAATATCAATGCATGAATGTTACAACACGTCTACATATTTCCCCTCCACTCTTGAACAGGTAGTGGTCCTATCCCATTCAGAAAAGCACATGTTTATAAAACAGTGAATAACTCATGCTTAGTCCGATGTCTGTGGAAAATTCGGCAGCACCTCCCCGCATTTCTCCAAGTACACCACATCGATTAGGTGTTCTAACATTCATCTAACCTTGCTCAGGAAGGTTTGACGGATGTTAGAACACCAGATCTGTATGCACCCGGAGAAACACACGAGAACGTGTACCAAATATCCACGACATAGAACATAAAGCATGAGTCAAAATACTGTTTTATAAACAATTAGCTTTTCCAAACTGTCCAAACTGGACATCCAAAGGCTCATTACAAGGCATTACTTTGTAATGAGTACCTTTGAACGGGAACTAAGGGTTTTTATGCATGCATGTGTTCAGAAATTGATAAGATATGCAAGAATCTTTCCGAAATATCAAAACTGCAGAATGATCGTTGCATATGTTATCAATTCCACATTAAATAGAACTCGTTGGCAACGAGTTGAACCATCTCGTTGCCAATGGACTTCTCAAAACAACAATTAATATAAAGAAGGCAGGGTTTGTAAAGAACGAGTAATTGAACCATCTCTGGGCAACATGGAGTAATTATGGGATGTACAAGGGCTGATTAGGGCTAATTAGGCTTAATTGGGTTATGTTAGGGCTAATTAATGTTAATGAGGGATAGTTTCGGATGATTATAGCTGACTAGGGTTGATTAGGACTAATTAGAGTTATGTAGTCCTAATTAGGGTTTAATTGTGCCGAGTAGTGATGATTAGTCCTAATTAGGGCTAATTAGGCTTAATTGGGTTATGTTAGGGCTAATTAATGTTAATGAGGGCTAGTTTCGGATAATTATAGCTAATTAGAGTTGATTATGACTAATTAGGGTTTAATTGTGCCGAGTAGTGATGATTAGTCCTAATTAGGGCTAATTAGGCTTAATTGGGTTATGTTAGGGCTAATTAATGTTAATGAGGGATAGTTTCGGATGATTATAGCTGACTAGGGTTGATTAGGACTAATTAGAGTTATGTAGTCCTAATTAGGGTTTAATTGTGCCGAGTAGTGATGATTAGTCCTAATTAGGGCTAATTAGGCTTAATTGGGTTATGTTAGGGCTAATTAATGTTAATGAGGGATAGTTTCGGATGATTATAGCTGACTAGGGTTGATTAGGACTAATTAGAGTTATGTAGTCGTAATTAGGGTTTAATTGTGCCGAGTAGTGTTGATTAGTCCTAACTAGCGCTAATTAGGCGTAATTGGGTTATGTTAGTGCAAATTATGACTAATTAGGCTAACAACAATCAATATGCGCATAATTGGGTTCATTTGGGCTAATTTGAGGTAATTACAGCTAATTTGAATTTTATCAGGTTCTTAGGGTTAATTAAAACTAATTAGGCTCGTTAGAGCTAATTAGGGTTAATTGATTTACTAAAATATTATTAATCAGAACTAATTAGGGCTAATTATAGCCAGCGCTGGAGCCACGATTAGATTCCAGGGGGTGCATGCTAAAAATGTCGCATTAACCTAACTAACCTAAATTTAATGCACATTCAACAACCTCAATTCCGACATCTCATATAGGGTGTCGATATGGTGTCCGATACGTTTCTGACACCTCCGGACACGTGTCAGACACATACCGACACGTGTCTGACACATACCGACACGTGTCCGACGCCTTTGGACACGTGTCCGACACCTCCGGACACGTGTCCGATGCCCAGCGACACGCACCTCCGGACACATCGGCATACGTTAATTTGTTTTCTAAATGTCGGACACCGTCGATCAGACGTGGTGTCCGTGTCTGCGCTAACTAACAGGTATCTCAATCCAATTGGGTCCCATCCTCCGTCAACAATCTCAATTCTCAATTCTCAAATGCTCAATGCAATAAAAATTAACAAAAATCACACATTCAATCCAATTGGGTCCCATCCTCCGTCAACAATCTCAATTCTCAATTCTCAAATGCTCAATGCAATAAAAATTAACAAAAATCACACATTCAATCCAATTGGGTCCCATCCTCCGTCAATAATCTCAATATCTCAAATGCTCAATGCACAATCTAAAATCATCAATTAACAACCTAAAATCATCAATTCATAATCGCAATTACTTCAAATGCACAGCTAATAACCTAAAATCATCGATCAATAATCACAATTCTAAAACGCACAATTAACAACCTAAAATTATCAAACAAATGATCAATGTTCAAATGGGAAAAAAATGTTCAAAATTCACATATCCGATGCGCTTGAATTATTTCAATTTAGGGTTCGATTGTATTAGGGCATTCAATTTAGGGTTCAATTAGTTTCATTTAGGGTTCGGTTCGATTAGGGCATTCAATTTAGGGTTCAATTACTTCAATTGAGGGTTCAATTAGGGGGTTCTATTGATTCAATTTAGGGTTCAGTTGATTTGAGGCATTAAATTTAGGGTTCAATTAGTTCAATTTAGGGTTCGGTTGGATTAGGGCAACCTCAATTTGGGGTTCAATTAGGGTTCGGTTAGATTGGGGCAATCAATTTAGGGTTTAATTAGGGGTTCAATTAGTTTAATTTAGGATTCGATTCAATTAGGGCATTCAATTTAGGGTTCAATTATGGGGTTCTATTGATTCAATTTAGGGTTCGGTTGATTTGAGGCATTCAATTTAGGGTTCAATTAGTTCAATTTAGGGTTCAATTAGTTCAATTTAGGGTTCGGTTGGATAAAGCATTCAATTTAGGGTTCAATTTGGGTTCGGTTAGATTGGGGCAATCAATTTAGGATTTAATTAGGGGTTCAATTAGTTTAATTTAGGGTTCGATTCAATTAGGGCATTCAATTTAGGGTTCAATTACTTCAATTTAGGGTTCAATAAGGGAGTTCTATTGATTCAATTTAGGGTTCGGTTGATTTGAGGCATTCAATTTAGGGTTCAATTAGATTGGGGCAATCAATTTAGGGTTTAATTAGGGGTTCAATTAGTTTAATTTAGGGTTCGATTCAATTAGGTCATTCAATTTAGGATTCAATTACTTCAATTTAGGGTTCAATTAGGGGGCTCTATTGATTCAATTTAGGGTTCGGTTGATTTGAGGCATTCAATTTAGGGTTCAATTAGTTCAATTTAGGGTTCGGTTGGATTAGGGCATTCAATTTAGGGTTCAATTAGGGTTCAGTTAGATTGGGGCAATCAATTTAGGGTTTAATTAGGGGTTCAATTAGACCCGTCGCTAAAAATCTATTCCGTCGCTAAAAATCTTCATCAAACTATGGCTTAATTAGTAGCTCAGCCACGAGGAGCACACAAAACTCAATGTTTGCCATAACCATGTCACATAACGTAACTTCCAACTAGGGCAAAAACAACAAACAAAAGTCAATGTTTGCACGCTCGAATTTAATTCTATTCTAAGGAACTTCGCCAAAAAATGAAATGACTTACGATATCACACAGAGGTCAAGGTTCACTTGCTATGAAATCATATCAGCACAATGCAAAGTCAAGAACGTACATATTGAAGACAGAAGACAAAGAGACATACATTCGATCCAAAGCTGCCGGAGGTGAGAAGGGTCGTAGGGTGGTCGTCGATGCTCGCCGGAACCGTGGGTGGTCGCGAGTCGCGACTGTCAAGCACTGTAGTGGGTTGAAATGGCTGTTCACAGGAGCTCGCCGGTGTCGCGTGGCTGTTCACAGGAGCTCGCCGGTGTCGCGGGAGCTCGCCGGTGTCGGGGGAAGTCGCCGGTGTCGCGGGAAACGATGTCGATGCTCGGGAGAAAGCTGGTGCCCTAATTGAATTGCCTCAATTTGAAATACATCTAATCTTTTTAAAGCCTTTACCGACGGAAAATACCGTCGGTAAAAGTCCGTCGGCAAAACCGAACTTTCACCGACGGGTATTGTTACCGACGGGATTATTCCGTTGTTAAATAGTTTTACCGACGGGTGTGTTCTGTCGGTAAAAGTCCGTCGGCAAAACCCTACTTTCACCGACGGTTATTTTTACGGACGGAATTATTCCGTCGTTAAATAGTTTTACCGACGGACGTTAAGCGACGGGTATGTTCCGTCGCTGAAACGACTTTTAGAGATGGAATTTCGTCCGTCGCTAAAAGTCCGTCGCAAATTGAGTCTTTTCTTGTAGTGTCCCGCACACGACTAACTTAACCGAAAACCTTGTACGCTCCTTAATGCGTAACAATATTCCAAAATTCATAATAAATTACAATAAAACACTTTTTTTTCTTAAAACATTATAAAAAGTCAAAATATTAATTTTCTGAAATTTTGAATATTTTTTAATGAAAATAAATTCTTTAAATGCAAGAAAACCCATAAATAGCCATAATTACTTCCAGCTGCAAAATAAGTCCCATAATTTTTGTAATAGATTTAAAATATGTATAAAAATTCTATAAATTTAAATTAGAATTTAAAAGGCATTAAAACTATTTTAAAAAATTTTATTTTGCTAAAACCAATGCGATACGGACACTATAGCAAATCAATTCTAAAAATCACCAAACTTAATCTGGGACTTCTTTTTACTGAAAAAGAAGTCCCAGATTAAGGCTCAAAAGAATTTTATGAGTCTGAATTTGCCAAAAATATTAAAAATACATATGATTTCAGTAAATTGTAAACTTTTACCAAAAATTCTAACGTAACCCGAGGTATGTTGAATTCATAGATTAATGATCACAGTACGCTATCCAATGTTCGCCCCGTACCTTACTCTAATCCTTATGCATTCACCCAAACAGCACAGCCCTACCAGCTATTCTTTCTTTCCCCTTCACCCCTATCCTGCACACAACACAACACACTTTAACACACACAAACTCTCACAAACACTCATTTGCACACACTATATGTATACTCTACACCCTCCAAACATTTTCTTCACAAACATTTCACAAGTTACATCTTCATATACACATATATATACCACACCTACACTCACGGCTCCTTCACAAAATGCATACTACAACTATAATGTAAACCCACCATTTCACCCCATCAACAAACACATATATATACACTACCTCATGCACTCATACAAGTATCACCCTCATTCAACCAAAAGAATACACTACACCCACTGCCTCATGGCAGTGGGTTTTCCTCATGCCCAATTTCACACACAACTTCCATAACAGTCCCCATGGCTGCCCCTTCACGCACAGCCCTCTTCCTCTTCCCCTGCACACCCTCAAACACACAAACACAACCCACTTCTCACATGAACACACACAACTCCATTTTTATGCTTTCTTTTCAGTTCACTACACACACATATATGCTCACAAACAATGAAAATACCCACGGCTTCACGCATCACACACGGCTGTTCCACTCTCTAACGACTCTCTCTCTCTCTCTCTCTGGAACAAACACACAAAGTACACAGTTGTGCACCAATACACACCCAAATCTTTCACGGTAGCCCCTCTTCACCCTTTCCATAAAAATCTTCATGACTTTATCTACCTGAGAAATGCTCTTCTCAGTGACCTATTTTGGAATCTCTCAACCCACTATCGTCTCGCTCTCCTTTTCTCTTTAGCACATCCACGGACACTACTTCAAAACTTTGGTTACAGTCACACCACGAACATGCATCACTTCACTCTTACACGGTAGCCATGGCTGCCTCTAAACCCGATTCACAGCCATAAAACCCACACACTCAAGTATACACACATGCAACACACACTCACGGCTACTCTCTAAACCCAGATCCCTTCTCCCCATTAAATCACTGAGAAAAATTAGAGGAAAAATAAGGGTTAGAAACATACCGGAGAATAATTTCGATCGCCGGAAATCTCCCGCTTCCTTCCCCTTTACTCTCTCGGAATCTTTCTGTATCTCTCTTGGCCGTTTTTCGGAAGGAGGAAAAATGTGGGGGACGGTTGGCTCTCTCTCGAACGATGGATATATATATATATATAAAACCCTAAAAGGGAAAATCACAAAAAGACCACTTGAGCTTTCATTAGTCGCTAAAAAATTTACCCGAACTTTTTATTATTACAAAATGGTCCACATAAAATTGTTTACGATAAATTATGTGTTAGGAAAATTTATTAACGGCTGTTACGCTATCTCGCTTCACTATTAAAAGTCGCTAGTCAGTATACCGATGCTAAAAATAAATTGCCGCTGAAAGTTGTTAAATAAAATATCGACGCTAAAAATTCGTCACTAAAAATTTGGAATCAACTTGTTAAAAATATATTAGGGTTCGGGGTGTTACAACCACCCGGTGGGAAGAAGGGCGGTTGAGGCCAAAGTAAGTCAAGGGATGCCTTTGCTCTTTTGGATGGTCGGGCATGCATATTGGAGGAAGCGATAGGCGATGTCAAAGATCGCTTGGGTATTATCGAGCAAAACCTCCAAACTTTGGAGGATCATGTGTTGAAAGAGCAAGTCACTACAAAAGGGCAGTAAAAACACAAGATGAGTTATGGAGTTATTCTCAAATCTTCAAGAACAACTCGACGTGGTTGTTGTTGACTTGTCGATTTTGATGATTCCAAATTTATTATCTCTAACATTAATCTGACAACATTATTAAGATAAATATTTTAGGATTTATCTTAATCAAACACAGACAAGATCATGCCTTGGACAAAGCTTGGACCAAGATTTGGGATTGATCAAAGACTCGGACTACATTGAAGATACAAGGACCTGTAGTCTATTTTATCCTTTTTAGCATTTCTAAGTCTTTCTTAAAAGATCTCACAGAAATTCAAGTAAAGAACCAAAACTGAATGTTTCAGTCGAAGGCAAACAGTTTGTACTCGACTAAATTGTGCAGTTCCTTCGTTCCAGTCTTAAAAATTAACTTTTTTAGTCGAAGCAAAAGTTTTTAGTCGAAGCCAAACTTTTTAGCTAAAGATCGCATTATGGAAGAACAATCAGCAATCACCAGGCCACCCTTGTTGAAGAATGACAACTACAGCTACTGAAAAAATCGCATGAGAAATTTCCTTAGGCAGGATACACACGTGTGGTATGTTGTAGAAAATGGCCCTATAATTCCGATGAAGGATGGACCAGATGGAACCAAGATTCCAAAAGGAATTCTCGAAATGGACGCTCATGAGGCACATCTTTTCTCCATGGATGATAAAGCCAAGAACATTATCAATTGTGGCCTTGACATGAATGAGTACAACCGTGTCTCAGCATGTGAGACGGCTAGAGAAATGTGGAGGTTGTTGGAGGTCACTCATGAAGGTACAAATCAGGTGAAAGAGACCAAGATAAACATGTTGGTCCAGCAGTATGAGGCCTTCAAGATGAAGGAGCACGAGTCCATAAATAAGATGTACTCCAGATTTACACTCGTTATAAATGGACTGAAGCTTTTGGGTAAAATCTACCCAGAAAAAGAAGTTGTCCGAAAAGTTCTCAGATCTCTTCCAAAGAGATGGGAAGCAAAACTCACAGCCATTCAAGAGGCAAAGGACTTAAATGTGCTGAAGCTGGAAGAATTGGTGGGTTCTCTAATGACTCATGAAATTACGATGAAGATTCATGACGAAGAAGAAACCACCTCCAAGAAGAAAAACTTAGCTCTTAAAGCTTAGACCTCTCATGAACCTACAGAGAGCAGCGATGATTCTGATCTTGAAATGGCTCTCATCACTCGAAGGTTCAAGAAGTTTCTCGCAAGCAAGCGAGATGGGAAGATCAGGAGAAATCCTACAAACCAATCACATCAAAGAAGTAATAGTGATTGGAATGTAAAGGAAAATTCTGATGCTTGCTATGAATGCGGCAGAACTGGGCACATCAAAAAATACAGTCCGCAACTCAAGAACAAAACTGCAAGCAGCAACAATCGAGACTTCAAAGAAAAGAAGTTGAAGTCTAGGAAAGCCCTGCTGACTTGGGATGGCTCTGATGAAAGTGACAAAGAAACTAGCGAAGATGATGACGTAGCTCAACTTTGCTTAATGGCCAAGGATGATCACTCCGATAAGGTAATTTCTGAAATCTTGATTATCATGAACTTAAGTCAGCTTTTCTCGAACTCAGTGAAAATCATGAAAAGTTAAAAGTTAAGATGCTAATCTAAAAACTAAGGCTCTTTCTTTGATAAATATTGTTGAAGAGTTGGAAGAAAAGGTTGAACTTTATATTTCTGAAAATGTTTCTTTAAAACATAATCTGAATGCTTCTAAGAAGGAAAATTCTTATTTGTGTTCTGAAATCCAATCTCTCAGAAGAGTAAAAGTTCCAGTTGAAAATGAATCTTTAAAATCTCAACCAGAAGAAATTTCTACACAAAAAATGAATTTAGAAAACGAAATTGAAGATCTGAATTTTACTCTTTCAAATTTTACCCAAGGAAGATAGAACTTGGATATTCTTTTGGGAAGACAAAGATGTATTTTTGAGAAAAGTGGAATCAGTTACAATCCTTCAAAGAAGCAAAAGGATTACAAATATTTCTTTAACAAAAATTTAGCTTCATGCTCACCGTTCACCCTCTGTACAGTATGTAACAAGAAATGACACTTAGTTAAAAATTGTCCTCTTAATGCTGTCAAAAATCAGTCATTCTCTTCTATTACAAAAAATAAAATGAAATAAGTTTGGGTGCCAAAATCTTATTTATCTAATCTTCCAGGACCCAAGAAAGTGTAGGTACCTAAAACAACAAAACTAGAATATGTTGTAGGTATGCTTGAAAGCAAGGGTAGATTCCAACAAATGGATTCTCGACAGCGGATATTCAAGGCATATGACATGTGATCGCTCACTATTCTTACATATCACTCCGAAGAATGGAGGACTTGTTACCTTTGGAGACAACTCAAATGGAAAGATCATCGGTAAAGGTAAAATTGGCACCGGTTCCATATCTATCGATAACGTATCCTTGGTTGACGGTTTGAAGTTCAATTTGATAAATATCAGTCAACTAATCGATAGTGGACACAAAGTTCAGTTTGAAGGCGATCAATGCCTAACCAGTCATGCCTCAGATGGAGGTACCTTGGTTGGTAAGACAGATGGTAATATCTATACTCTGTCTTTTGATGCATCTGACTCTTCTCGTGAAGTTTGTCTTTCTGCTCAACATAATGAAGAAACTTATCTCGAAAGAGCTTGTCAGAGGCTTACCAAAGTTAAAGTTTGTCAAGGATAAGGTTTGTGATGCCTGTCAATATGGTAAACAGTCAAAAACATATTTTCAAGTCAAAAATGTTGTTTCCACCTCTCGCCTTCTTCAACTCCTTCATCTAAATCTTTTTGGCCCCACGAGAAATGCCAGCCTAGGTGGAAAACTTTATGCATTCGTCATTGTTGACGATTTCTCAAGATACACATGGGTTCTTTTTCTAACACATAAGGATGAAGCGTTTGAAAAAATTTCCAGTCTTGTTAGGCAGCTTCAAAATGAGAAGGAGTTGAAGCTTGTAAAAACTCGAAGTGATCATAGCGGTGAATTTGAAAAAGATTTTATTCCTTTTTGTATTCAAAATGGCATTTCACATGAGTTTTCTACTCCTCGGACGCCCCAACAAAATGGGATTGTAGAGAGAAAGAATCGTACTCTGCAAGAAATGGCCGGAACCATGCTTCATGAAAACTCTCTGCCAAAATATTTTTGGGCCGAAGCCGTCAGCACTTCCTGTTACGTGTTGAACAGAGTACTTATCAGACCGATTCTTGACAATACTCCTTACGAATTGTTCTCAAATCGAAAACCAAAAATTGATTACTTCAAGGTTTTTGGTTACAAATACTTTATTTTGAACAATTGTGAGAACTTGGGAAAGTTCGATGTGAAGTCTGACGAGGGAATATTTCTTGGTTATTCATTAAAAAGTAGAGCATATAGAATCTATAACCTTAGAACTCTGACAGTTGAAGAATCTATGCATATAGTATTTGAAGAATCTAACGTTAAAAAACCAAGTAAGAATACAGGTGATGACAGTGAAGAACTCTCCCTGTATTTGAATAACAAACTTAATATCTCCTCAACTGAGGGGGAGTGTTCAACATCTTCTCACAATAAGAGTGACGAGACTCAGCCACTTCCAAAAAGTTGGAGATATTCCTCCAGTCATCAATTAGAACAAGTCATAGGTAATGTGGAACACGGAGTTACAACACGATCTACGGTAAATCTTTTATGTGCAGATTTTTCTTTTCTTTCTCAAATAAAGCCTAAAAATATTTCAGAGGCTCTAAAAGATTCTGAGTGAATACTTTCCATGCCCCAAGATGAATTAAATCAATTTGAGAGAAGCAATGTTTGGTCACTAGTTCCGGCTCTTGTTCAACAAAAGGTCATTGGAACCAAGTGGGTTTTTCGAAACAGACTTGATGAAGATGGTCATATTGTTCGTAACAAGGCTAGACTAGTTGCTCAAGGATACAATCAAGTCGAAGGGGTTGATTTTGATGAAACATTTGCCCCAGTCGCTCGACTTGAAGCTATTCAAATGCTTTAGGAATTTTCATGTCATATGAACTTTAAACTTTTTCAAATGGACGTGAAAAGTGCCTTCTTGAATGGGGTAATACATGAAGAAGTGTTTGTTAAACAACCTCCTAGTTTTGAAAATGAAAAAAATACCCCAATCATGTTTTTAGGCTGAAAAAGGCTTTGTACGGTTTTAAACAAGCTCATCGAGCTTGGTACGATCATCTTAGCAGCTTCCTTACTGATCATGAATTCTCTCGTGGCATAGTCGATACCACTCTATTTACAAAAATTCGTAACTCGCACATTTTAATAGTTCAAATTTACGTTGATGACATTATTTTTGGTGCCACTAACAATGATCTATGCCAAGAGTTTGCTGAGAGTATGCGAATGGAATTTGAGATGAGCATGATGGGAGATCTTACCTTTTTCCTTGGACTTCAAATCAATAAGTCAAAAGAAGGAATTTTTGTAAGTCAGTCCAGGTACACACGGGAGCTTTTGAAAAGGTTTGGCTTGGATAATGCTAAACCTAGAGGCACCCCTATTTCTCCTAGCGTTAATCTTGTCAAAGATGAAAATGGTAAAGATATGGATAACAAACTTTATCGTTGTATGATTGGTAGTTTACTTTATCTTACCGATTCTAGACCTCATATAATGTTTAATGTATGTATTTGTGCCCGTTTTCAGGCTTGTCCCAAAGAATCTCATCTTGCTGCATTTAAAAGCATTTTCAAATATCTCTCTGGGACTTTAAATTTAAGCCTTTGGTATCCACGTAATTCCTCGCTAGATCTGGTAGGTTTTTCTGATTCTGATTATGCGAGATGTCTTGTCGATCGCAAGAGTACTAGTGGTACTTGTCAGTTTCTTGGCGATGCTTTAGTGTCGTGGCATAGTAAGAAACAGATGTCTCTATGGCTCTCTCCACAGCTGAGGCGGAATATGTTGCGGCTGGGAGCTGTTGTGCCCAAGTACTGTGGACGCGTCAAACTTTACGAGATTTTGGTGTATCAATAGACCATATTCCTATTATGTGCGACAGTAGCAGTGCTATTGATATTAGTAAAAATCATGTTCAACACTCGCGCACTGAGCACATCGATATTCGTCACCATTTTCTTCGAGACAATGTTCAGAAAGGTTTAATCGAACTTAAGAAAGTTGGTTCTGAAGATCAACTCGCAGATATCTTTACCAAACCTTTAGCTGAATCCTCTTTTTGTTCTCTTCGTCGTCGCTTAGGAATGTGTGATCTTAGCTAAATCTTTTTCTTTTGTCTTAAATCTTTTGAATCTGTTGGATTTAGTCGACTGAAAAGTCAAGTTTCAGTCGTCTAAAATCATTTCAGTCGATTACAAACATCTTTCACCTTTGGCAATCTGTTGGATTCAGTCGACTGAAAAGTCAAGTTTCAGTCGACTAAAATCATTTCAGTCCACTAAAAATGATGTTTCAGTCGACTGAACTCCCGTAGTCTATATATACCCCTCATTTTTTCCCCTCACTTTTTACTGTTACCCTTTTCACTGTTCATTGTTCAGTTTTCACAGTCTTTTACTTTTCTTCTCTCTCTTGCCCACCTGTCACTCAGGGTCCACATGGACTCAAACCCACACCCTCTTAGTCGCCGACGTCTTGTAATTGACACCGAAGATGAATTCGACGTGGCTCCTCCACCTGCTGCTGCTGCTCCACCACCACCTTCCACACGTCGCCGCACTCATCAGACGGCAACTGCTGCTGCAAGATCATTGTCCTCTGTACCTGCTCAACAGACGTTTCTGCTCCGTCCTCCTCCTCATCCTCCTCCTCCTCCTGCTGCCTCTTCTTCTTCCACTGCTTCTCCTCCAACTTGCCCGCCACCTACCTGCCCCTATATTTCTCCTACCGAAATACTCCACATTTCCCATTTTTTTGAGTCAGCCGAAGACCAAATCAACTATTAGACAAAAAATTTCAATCGAAAGGTCGTATCGGGTCGTCCAAGTGATGTCAACCTAATGACTCAACTTGGTCTTACCAGCCTTTTTTACCGAATGGGATGTCCCTATATTCTCTCTCCTCCTTCTGTTTACTACCCTGGTCTTGTTCGCATGTTTTATTCGTACGTGCATTTTAATGCTCTCTCCTCCACCTTTTTTACCACATATGTTTATGGGGTCCACATCCGTCTCGATGCCACCACCTTAGCCCAAATACTCAGTTTTACCAACCAATCATCCACCATTGTTTTCCCCAGAAACACGTGGTGCACCACTAGCTTCTTTACCCCACTCCAACAAACACAAACCCTTTTAGGAGACCCGTCCATTTCTCGACCCCGCAAACCTAGTTTAGGTGATCTTTCTCTTCTTCATCGTGTCCTCCATTTTATTCTATGTTATAACCTCTTGGGCCGTGCCGGCTCTTTTGCTACTTTTTCATATCTCGACCTCATCCTTCTCACCCACTTCATTCGGGGCTCTCCCTTAAACATTGCGGGCATTATCATGCTCGTAATGGATGCCCGGAAGAAGAAATCCTCAGCTAATCTTCCTTTCGGTCTAATCTTAACCCGAGTTTTATAACATTTTCATGTCCCCCTTCCTACATCTATCTCAGAATGTCTATCTATTCCGACTCACCATATTCTTGACGAAACTTCTCTTCGTCGTGCGGGATTTGCCATTCGCACTGACCTCTCCACCGATACTGTAACTCTTGAGCGCATCCGTGTTACTGACCCCTCCTATACCAGGTCAGTTCAGGTTCCTGCTCCTGTTTCTGCTCCCGCGCCTGCTCCTGCACCCGCTCCTTCCCCTGCCCCTTCCCCTGCTCCTGTAGTTCCCCCACATGAACCTTCTGCTCCTTCCCCGTCCGTTCTACCCCCACCACCTCCTCCCTCTCAGTTCATACCCACTGTGCCTACTGACCCATCTTCATCTATACCATTCCCCCCCTCGACCATTCCTCCTTGGTACCACCTCTGCCCACCCATCCTCACCCTTCTAATCCCTTCTTCAGCCCGCTTAACGATTTCTCCAATCTTAATTTTGATGAGTTCCTATCCATTGAAAAATTAGCGTTATATCTGTCATTACTTTGAAATCTCATTTTTAATTTATACTCAAAGTTGTAAAACACCTATTCCCCCCCCCCCCCCCTCTAGGTGTATTTAGGGGCCTACAAAAGTTGGCATCGAGAAGACAAGGCAAGATACGCTTATGCAGGCCACAATTAGTGGAGTCATTGTCACTCCTAGTCCAGAGGTGGATATGCCAAAGCTAAAGGAGTTCGGTGGCAAGCAAGACGCAAATGAGCTTGACAACTTTATATGGCACATAGAGCGTTACTTCGAAGGAGCTAGCATCACACAAGATGACTAAGGTAAGAACTGCCACTCCCTATCTCACCGACACGGAAACTCTATGGTGGCATAGGAAGCACAATGATATTGAGAAGGGAATATGCACCATAGACACATGGGAAGTGTTTAGAAAAGAGATAAAGAGACAGTTTTACCCCGAGAATGTTACTTATAAAGCTAAAAAGAAGTATAAGGAATTCAAGCATAAGAATTCAATAAGTGACTATAGGGAAGAGTTTATGACTATTATGCTTCAAATTCCCAACATGACGAAAGAGCCAACTTCGTTGACGGCCTCCAAAATTGGGCCAAGCAAGAACTTCAACGCCAAAGCGTGAATGAAATTGACGAGGCCATAGCGGTGGGAGATTTTTTAACGGAGTATGCAAGAGTGGGGGACTCTTCCAAGTGGAAGAGTACATAACTAGCTTCAATGGGTAACCACGCCAAAGGTGGGGTTGATAAGCCTAAGGCATGGCACAAGGGGAATCATCACGCTAGCACGAGGAAGCCCAAGGGCCAAAACTTGCAAGAAAAGCGTGCTAGTGTAAAGCACAAGGACGATTGTTTCTTTTGCAGAGGGCCGCATTGGGCTAGAGACTGCCCACGACAAGGCAAGCTAAATGCCTTGGTCGAAGAACAAGAGGAGTCCGAAAGAGAAGCCATGCACATGGGCTCGCTCCAAATTCTCCATGCACTACATGCAAAAGTTGTGCCGAAGGTTGAGATGTCAATCTGGCCGGGGCGGGCCGACCCGGTCCTAAAACAGTGCAGGTCCATAACATAGGGCCATGGGCCAGACCGAAAGATTGGGCAAAAAAGCCTGGCCCAACCCGGTCCTAAAAAGGCTCGGCTCAGGCCCTAAAAAATGGTCCGACCCGAATCGGCCCCTTTTTAAGGCCCAGTCCGATTGGCTAAGGACCAGCCCGGATCTAGCCCGACCCGATTTTTAAAAATTTTTGTCTTTCCTTCCAACGGTTATATTCTCTCTAACGGCCAAAATTCCACTTTTACACCCCCCGCCCCAAACAATTATACAACGACTAGTTTGGGGGGTATTTTAGTCCAACGAGGTTCCAACAACTCTTTTACGTACTTTTACACTTTGAGCCTCGCTAACAACTATAAACGATTAGTTTTTACGAGTATTTTAGTCTTTTTCTGAACTTTAAAAATTCTATAAATTCACCCCCTCTTCTTCATATTTTTCACACCAATCTTCTCACTCTCTCTTATCTGAATTCTACAAGCTTTCCTACCATTCTTACCTGTTAGTAAGTACTAACCCTATCCAATTTTTAATTACAAGTATTATTTAATTATTTACTATTTTTATTCCTTTCCATTTAATTACTCTTACTAGTTTTATTTTGCATTCTTATCAAGCAACTTTAGCGTCAAATATGTCTCGATTATTTAGATCACGTAGCAAACGTTCAGCTCCACCACAAGCAGCAGATTTTCAAGATCCATCACTAATGGGTATAAGTATACATACCCAAGCCAATTGACAGTTTAATCAAAACATTTTAGAGTTTGACGACACACCTTCACAAGATACCCAGCATTTTAGTCAAGCTGCGTCCTTTAGATACATCGTCATTTAGATACCTTGAGCAAAATGTGACGTATTCTTCTAACCAGTATCCTTTTGCAATTGAGCCCTCTGGATGGCTTCGAGTGCTTAAATAGCCCTTAAGAGTGAAAAGGTATCTATAATGCCAAATAAAAAATCAAATCTCTATAAGAAAGTTATCACATATGGGCCATAACTAATAAATAACACAAAACTAAATTTGAAAGCAATAACGCACCTCTCAATGGGGTACATCCAATGATAGTGTGGTGGTCCACCTATCAAAGTTTCTTCCGCTAAAATGAATAGCAAAATGCTCCATGATATCAAAAAATGATGGCAGAAATATCCTCTCAAGGTGGCAAAGTGTACGCGCAATGCGTGACTGAATACGATTAAGTTCATCAACATGCATGAATTTTCAGCAAAATTTGCCAAAAACAATTGCTTAGCTCTATCAAAGGTTTCATTATGTTCTTATGCAACATGCTTCGCAAGGAAGTAGGAAGTAGTTCTTGTATTAAGATATGGTTGTCATGACTTTTGAGTCCCAAAATATTTCTTTTTTGAAGATTGACACGTCGTGATATATTTGAAGCATAACCATCTAGGACTTTAACCCGCTTCAAAACTTTCAGCATATCATATTTGTTCTTATTGTCGAATGTGAAAGATGACGGTAGCAAATAAAATTTTTTACTAGCGCGTTGTTGAGGATGCAGTGCCTTTCGAATACCCATTTCCTTTAGATCATTGCGAGCATTTAAATTGTCCTTTCCTCTGTCATCAATATTCAACAACGTCCACAGTATGTTATCACATACATTTTTTAAGATTGACACGTCGTGATATATTCGAAGCATAACCATCTGGGACTTTAACCCGCTTCAAAACTTTCAGCATATCATATTTGTTCTTATTGTGAGCATTTAAATTGTCCTTTCCTCTGTCATTGCGAGCATTTAAATTTTCCTTGCCTCTGTCATCAATATTCAACAACGTCCACTAGGGGTGAGCAACAAACCGATAAAACCGATCCGAACCATTCAAACCGTTGGAACCGAACCGATCGAATCCGAACCATTGATGAACTTGAATGGTTTGGTTTGAGATTTTCAAACCGAGGCCGGTTTGGTTCAGTTCACGGTCTAGGATTTCCAAACCGGCACTAAACCGAACCGAATCGAGGGTTACATTATTATAAAAAATTTATATATACCTTACCCTGATTAGCTAATAATCAGGATAGAATAAAACATGCTCACCCTAAATTAGCCTTCTCTTTTAATTCTACCCTTTCAAAGTCATTACTCACTATATATTGCATCATTTACACTATGGCTCCTGTAATGTAACCATGGAGCCAATAGGCTAGTTATATCCAGTATTACAGTAGAGTCAAGAATGATAAAATACGAGCCATGCCTACTTAAAGAAAAATCAACTAATAAAAACTTTAGTGAAGTGCAGATTTGTTAGATATTAAGACTTAGGAAATTATCTATATTTGTTTACTACAATTGTGATGCACACCCTCTTGGTCTAGTTTCCTGCTCAACTGTTAAGAAGTAAGTTCTGAAATTGGTGATATATGTTAATCCAGTAGTAATCATGTTGAAAGCCCAAACAATGTAGGAAAGAGAGCAAGTAGTCCCATAAACCATGAGCACCAAAAAAATACGGTAGTCGAAAAAAGTTATAAATTAATCTTAAGAAAAGTTGTTATTGGTTAATTTTTTTTTCTTGAAAACATAATAATGTTTAAACTACGCTCAAACCGATCCGAACCGTTTAATTTGAATAGTTTGAATCGTTCAATTTGAACCGTTTGAACCGTTCAAACCTAGGTGTCTTGGTTCGGTTTGGCTTAATAATTTGTGAACCGAGGTTCATTGGTTCGGTTTGCGGTTTGACCCCCAAACCGAACCGTGCTCACCCCTAACGTCCATAGTATGTTATCACATACATTTTTTAAGATTGACACGTCCTGATATATTCGAAGCATAACCATCTGGGACTTTAACCCGCTTCAAAACTTTCAGCATATCATATTTGTTCTTATTGTCCAATATGAAAGATGACGATGGCAAATAAAATTTGTTGCTAGCCCGTTGTTGAGGATGCAGTGCCTTTCGAATACCCATTTCCTTTAGATTATTGTGAGCATACCATCAATATTCAACAATGTCCACAGTATGTTATCATATACATTTTTCTCAGTATGCATCACGTCAAGATTGTGGCATAGCAAATTATCCTTCCAATAAGAGAGCTCAAAGAATATACTTAGATTTTTCCAATAGTGTGCCTCACTGTCATGGTTGTCTGTTTTCCTTTTCCTACTTTCTTGAGCTTTTGACTTACCAAACTCATTCTTTATGTCATTTACTTGCTCATAGACTTCAACTCCAGCTAATGGAATGGTCTTTGGATCTAGATCAACTGTACCATCAAAAGAAACTTTATATGTTCGATACTTATGCCTCTAATCCAACCATCTACGATGTGTCGGATAACACTCATTCTTTCCATGATGCAGACGCCGAGACTTTGTGTACCTATGACACAAAGAACATGCCAACTTCCCTTTTGTGCTATATCCTAACAAGATTGCATATCGTGGAAAATCACTTATCGTCCACATCAATCTCCTTTTTCACGTGAAACAAGGGCTGACAAATCTACTAGGACGGCTACCCTCTTAAGACTTCCTTTTAATATGGTTGCCCTATGTTGAATTAATTCTAAAGCCCCCCCCCCCCCCCCCCACACGCTTTGCTAGTATTCTCATCTCACTCACATTCCTTTTAAAAGGGCGACAATAGTTTTAGATTAAGGTTAAAAATAAAAATTTCATCGACCAATAAAACATGGCATTACATTCTTCCCACCTCATTAACTTGCAAGCTTAAAAACATTATTAATGGTCGCTAAAGGTCACAATCAATACCATTGGTGATAATCGTTGCTAAAGACCCCAAATTAATGTATATTTCCACAACTGCCAGTAAAGGAATAACTAAAGTTCTAAGATTCACCGTAAACCGTATTCTTGGTGTGGGGTATTACATCTGCAATTAAGAATCAAAGTTTCAATAAAAGGGGCAGGGGTGGGTGTCAATTTGTAACAGGAGACTTTGGTCATCCACTTCAAGTAAAATATGTCCATTCTTGCTGTTCCAAGCTAGCGATGACCATTATGGACAGCCCAACACTTAGTGTATGACTGTCTGCATGCCGAAGGCGGCTGGAGCTTTGAGTCACCCAAGTAATCAAGTGATCCCTAATTAGAGCAGCAACTCCACCTTGCTTTAGGTTCGGTTGGGCGCTACCATCAGTATTAAGCTTCACCCAATGTCCCTGAGGCAATTTCCAACCGACTAGGAAGTATTGTGGGGAGGGAGTTGACTAGTGCAGTTAACAAAATATAAGTAGTCTTGAGCTCGGGAGCTAGCTTCCTTTATGATGTCTCACTGGAAGGGAATTTAACGTTAAGGATCACCAGATTGTTTCGATGGTGCAAATTGAACAAACTTGAAACACAAAGAGGGTTATTCAGGGGATATTGAGAGGACAAATTTACTGGTTGTGATTTAAATATATCTTGCACCAGTTATGGATGCATTAAGTGAATTGGTAAGCAACGGAGGAATTAAGGTTATCAGCATCCCAGATTGCCTTGACAAAAGTACAGCTCCAAAGACAGTGGTCAATAGTTTCCTATTGGCCACAACCATGCTGACAATTTTTGTCATTGAGCAAGATGAGTTTGATGCAAATTGGAAGGGTGTAATGAGTGTATCTTTAGATTAGGCTTTGAATCCTAAGAGGACAAGGCGCTTCCAAACCCACATCCAGTCACACGAGAATTGGCTAGTCTCCGTGCGGAGCATGTTGTGGGCAGATTTAATTGTGCAATCCCTTTTTTCGTAGTGCCTGATGAGGTATACGGTTTATCATGATAGAGAGGCAAGGGGATATCCAAAATGTGATTAAAGGTAGTAGTAGGCAAGAGCTTTTGCAGCTTCTCAAGGTCTCAATTGCAATCCTTTTGAACCTCCCTAACCGAAAAGTTTTTCAACTCACGGAGAAGAGGCCCCAATGAAAAGATCTTGGATTCAGCTTGAGTAAGCCTTAAGAATAACTCATTTAGACAGAGAGTGGATAGCTAGGGCGTTAGAGGATCAACTCTAAGGGTTTCCCATGCCAAAGAATCGCACACTTGACAAACTTTTTCTAGGCGGACAGGCCAGTTTAAGACAACCATCACAAGACGAACAAACACCCTTGAAAATCCATCTTGAGAAGGAGGAATAGGACATGCCAGTTTAGGCAGTCATAAGCTTTTTCTAGGTCCAACTTAGCCATGAATAAGCCCCCATTTCCTTTCTTAAGTCTAATGTTATGGAGAAGTTCATTAGCAATGATAATGTTATCAGCCGCTCGCTTAACCCATTTTTATCTAGTCTGACTATGGTGAGTGGTGTAATCAACGATGGGCTGTAAGCAGTAAATCATAATGCGTGAAACAATTTTGTAGCTAGGGTTGCACAGACTAATGGGTCTAAATTGGGTGACAGTCTTCGGAAGGGTCTTAAGAATGAGGTAGATATGGGTTTTATTGATGTGCTTAGGGTTTTTTTTTAATTCCAGAAGCAAGACTTAACCAAGGTAATGCGGTTTGTGCCAAAAATATCCCAATATTTTTGAAAGAGTCAAGGAAGAAAGCTGTCTGGACACAGGGCCTTATCAGGTCCCATATCGAGGATGGCATTCTTCATTCACTCTCATTCGGGAGCTCCTCAAGGTGTTCTCTTGAAGTTGTCGAAATTATTTGGAATGCTATTAAAGGAGACACCACTGTGAGCCCATGAGTTAAATCTGGTATCGTTGTTCCTCGTTAAAACCTGCAAGAAGGAAGACGACAACAATTTAAAGTTAGCGAATAATCAATTTGTGTCTCTTGTAGGCTAGCGGTTCTTTCCATTTATTTGCTGCTTTTGATGTCTAATTACAAATAAGTGTCGGCTTATTTTCTAAATCTAGTTTGATGAGTTTAAATGATTGTGCGTAAAGTGTTCTTTTCTTTCCTTCCAAACAGAATTTGGTCACGTAAGTAATATTATTTTCAAACACATTCATATCGCTGGAGGTTTATATATATATATATATATATATATATATATATATATATATATATATATATATATATATTGCTATTGTTGGTTATAGTGTCATGTACGACTAAATTATAAACTTCGCATTTCTTTGTGGTACAGGATGAATGTTTTTGGACTTTCTCTATCTGATCATTGGCATTCCTGATATTGCCATTCATTATATGACTTTATGAAATTATAAGCATCAGTAACTGAAGTTTAAAAAGCCTAGTAAAAGCGTAATAATATTGTCAATTGGAGTTTGGAAACTGTTGTATTCAACAAGTATGTCTTCCTATTTGTGAGCCATCAAATTTGTTATCACTAGGGGATACCAGAAGTGATTTGGGTGGTGCACTTTGTATCTGTTGGAGTAAGGCAACCCTTAATGAAAGTTCCCATCGTTACATTTGCATATGTTAAGGGATATCTCGACAAGCTCTACCACCTAATCTTTAATGCAGTGCTTAATGCTTGCCTAGAACAGGACCCAAGCAGCAAGGTTGCCTGCAAGACTTGCACTAAGACCAACATGGTCATGGTCTTTGGAGGTTTAAATATACCTGTAAAAGCCTAATTCCAGTTTTTGATCTCCTCCAAATCCTCTCAACGACAAGTCTTAAGAAGAATAGTGGCTGTACCTGATGCTTCCAATTGGCCTTAGTGGTGGGCCTACGACTCCAAACTGATCACAGACGATGCCTTTGTGGCGGCTATGGCAATGCTACCCATATGAGAGGTGTTTCTTCTTCTTCACCATCAACCGTTGTGTTGATATGTGTCTTGTATTTATGTCCCACATCGATTACTCAAAGAAGGTTGTAACTTGGCCCTTAGTATATAAGACATCTTGTCCCACATTAGTTGTCTAGAGAAGACCACTGCTTATCTCTAAGTATATGTAAGTTGTCTTGTATAGTGTTTAAGGTTAAGAGAAAAGAGCCATTCTTTGAGTAGGCAAACAATTAAGAGATACATGTGAGGGAGCGTCGTAAATCTGGTTTGTGCAAAGTGGATTTGAATTCTCTCAGATTTCTTGTGTTCTCTTGTTTGCTTATCGTGTTCTATACATATTTATCTAAAGCAATTTCATAACAAGTGGTATCAAGAGCATTCCAGGCCAAAGTCGATGGATCAGGACGATTGGGAGGAATTACATGCAAAGGCTGTATCTACGATACGGTTAAATCTAGCGCCTAAGGTTAAGTACCAGGTTCTGATTGAGACTTCTCAGACAGTTCTGTGGCAGAAATTGGAGAAGATATATATGTCAAAATATTTGTCAAATCGATTATATCTATAGAAAGATCTGTATCAGTTACGGATGAATGAAGGTTCAGATCTGGGTGACCATATATTAGAGTTTAACCGATTGGTGTCCCAATTGTCGAGTATAGATGTTAAACTCAACAAGGAAGATCAGACAATTTTGTTGTTATCTTCACTTCCAAAATCATACGAGACCTTGAAGACTACGTTGTTTATTGAGAAGGAGACATTGCTAGTTGATGATGTTATATCGGCTCTTATGGACTCGAGCAGAGTTAATGGTATGAGTTCAAGCAGTCAAGGCGAAGGTCTGGTGGTAAAGTTTGAAAATAAGAATGGTTATGAAAGGAAGGATAATAAGAACAAAAAGAAACATGTGAACAATGCTAATGTTGCTGAAAAAGATGACAAAAGCAGCGATGGTGATCTCTACTTAGTTTCCTCGGTTGAGCAGCAAAAAGGTAATCTCTTATCAGTAATAGAAAACAGTTTTTCTACAGAATGGTTTCTTGACTCTGCATGTTCATTTCATATGTGCCCACATGAGGAATGGTTTGATTGTCTTACTTCATGTAAAGGTGGTACTGTGTTAATGGGTAATGACGCTGTTTGTAATGTCATGGGGATATGTACTGATATAACTGAAAATATCCCTCCTATCTACGAACGACACGTGGAAGGTGTAGTGCATGGCCCATGCCGGCTCACTACTCATATGGCACTTACCATATCAGTCACCAGACAGAATCCTAAAGAAACTCTAACTCTATCAGCAAAGATCAATATAGGATCCTCCAGGATCCTAGTGAGATTCAGATTAGAGTTGATTGAAGCCCAATTCTAAAAGGATTCCTCTTGCTACTACTATATAAAGGGGGTCAAGCCCCCCAGGTAAGCCTAAGTTCACACATATACACATTGTGCAATACTGCTATTCAGAGTTCTAGCTTGTTAGCCCTCTGACTTAAGCATCGGAGCGTTCCCCCGCCGGAACCCCACCCGGCGGTCACTCCGTGCTCTCTTTTGCAGGCCTGAATTCTGGTACTGTTGCCGATCCAGTTTCTAGCTGCAACAGATTGGCGCCATCCGTGGGACCCCTACAGGGAACATGGCTAATCATTCTTCTTCCGATGACTCTTCACAGAATCATCCCCAGAACCGTCATGCGCGAACTAGCGGCTCTCGTCAACCAGGTCATTCTCATGACCGACAATCGACCCATTCACACCGCCGTCGCGCCAGTTCTTCTGAAGATGGTTACGTCAACGTAACATCTGCTACTCCTGAAGCAGAATCTGGACCTCGGAGAAATCGATCTCCAACGCCTACTCTGAAGAACGGTGACCTCCGCCATCATCTAAACCGTCAGCTATTCAAAACACCACATGACAACCTCACAAAGGAAATCCATGAACTGAAGGATGTTGTAAACACTCTTCAGCGAAAACTCGACGTGGCGATGGCTCCACCGTCCACTCACCATTCTCATCTTAACCCAAGCGACCTTCGTCTTCATCTCACCTCCAGATCAAGCTACGGCCGCGAATATAGATCAACGGCCGATCCAACTTATAATCCAAGGGAAAAGAACGGAGATCACATGACCAGGAGTGGATCATGCTATCGACGAGACCCATCAGTCGAAGGCAGTACCAACCCCTCCCCCAAACGGGTCACCAGAGCTGAAACCCTTCAAAGATCTGTACCCAGAAAAAAGACGCCTGAGTTTCGTTCTCGAGAACGAGACTCCTGGAAGGTGGTCCCTAGATATAACTCCTCAGAACAATCTCTGCTGAGGGGAAAATCTGGATATCCGTTATCCGAAACCATCGAAAAGGCGAAGCTACCTCCCAATTTTCGCATGCCTCAATGTGACCTCTACGACGGAGCCGGAGATCCAGGAGAACATGTTTACCAGTTTCAAACGAACATGTTACTCCTCCAGGTTTCAGATGCTGTCATGTGCAGAGCCTTTCCTACTACTCTGAGAAAAGCTGCACATGCATGGTTCAAGTCTCTACAACCAAGATCCATCTACTCCTTCAGCCAATTATCGGATCTCTTTCAAAAACACTTTGTAAGCAGTCGCTCCCGAAGAAAAAACTCGGCGAGTCTGCTAAACATCGTGCAAGAGAAAAACGAATCTTTGGCATACTTCGTCGGACGATTCAACGCAGCTACTTTGGAAATCGATAACTTGGACGAATCCGTGAAGTACACTGCCTTCCTCCGAGGCATCCGACCAACATCCGAGTTTGCATTCTCTGTAAACAAAAGTCCTTCAGGTAATATGAAAGCCCTTCTCGAGAAAGCCAACAAATATATTCAGGCTGAAGAATACCTGGAAACACACAAAGAACGACATGGAGAAGAGAAGAAACGATCTCGAGAGATGACTCCCCAAGGAGGCAAGCCAACAAAGCAACCTAAGCGCGATGATCGGCGTCCAAAAGACCAATTTGCTTGGGAAAACATGACACCTCTTAATGCAAAACTATCGCAAATTCTCCACGAGATCAAAGACAATAAAGCTCTCCAGTGGCCAGACAAAATGAGATCCCGACCAAACAAGAGGAACAAAGATTTATGGTGTCACTTTCACAACGATCATGGTCACACAACCAATAATTGCGGGACGCTTAAACGAGAAATTGAGGCCCTTATCAAGCGTGGCCAGTTGAGAAAATTTGCAACTCCTAGAGAAGAAAGACAACAGACACCTCCGGCCATGGAGGAAAGAGAAGATCGAGAAGAGAATGCGGGTACGATCAATACCATATCTGGGGGACTAGCAGCAGGAGGTTCGTCAGGACAGGCTCGAAAGGCATACGCCAGAGAAGTGTGCATAACGAGTCAGCCCCCGAATAAGAAACAGAAGATAGTACCCGTAGCGGCGATCACCTTTTCCGATGAATATTTAAGGGGTATAAAAACCCCCATGACGATCCATTAGTCATCACAATGAAGGCTGGAAACTTTGATGTAAAACGTGTTCTGATTGACAACGGAAGCTCCGCCGATGTCTTATTTTATGATGCATTTCAGAAGATGAACATTCCAGCGAACCGTCTCCGAAAGACGGATGCACCGTTGTATGGATTCTCCAATCATCCAGTCGCGGTCGAAGGTATCATTGCACTCCCAGTTGCGATTGGCACACCTCCGGCACAGGCCAACTTCATGCTTGATTTTGTGGTGGTAAAGGTCCCCTCAGCGTACAACGCCATATTGGGACGGCTAGCACTCAATCAATTACAGGCAGTAGTGTCAACCTACCACCTCAAGATGAAGTTCCCCACGGAACAAGGGATTGGAGAGGTGAAAGGAGACCAAACTACAGCTCGTCAATGCTATGTGACTTCATGCCGATCAAAGAACAAGGAAGCACTCATTATTGAAGACCTCCGAGAAGATACAAAGATGCAAAGGGGAGAACCAGTCGAAGATCTTATTAGCATCGAACTATATCCCGGAGAGGAAACCAAAACAGTTCGGATAGGTTCGAATCTTAAAGAAAACACCAGACTCGAGTTGGTGAACCTACTGAGAACCTATGCGGATATATTTGCATGGACAGCTGCAGACATGCCTGGAATTGATCCTGAAGTCATTACCCATAGGCTGAATATTGATCCATCCAAAAAACCCGTCAAGCAGAAGAAGAGGACTTTTGCGCCAGAAAGACATGAGAAGATTGAAGAGGAGGTAGATAAACTCCAAACTGCCAACTTCATTGAAGAAATCCAATACCCAGAGTGGATCGCAAACGTAGTCATGGTTCCTAAGACAGGCGACAGATGGCGAATATGTATCGATTACACAGACCTCAACAAAGCATGCTTGAAAGACAGCTACCCGCTCCCAAGAATAGATCTTCTTATCGACGCCACTTCGGGCCATGAACTGCTTAGTTTCATGGATGCATACTCTGGTTATAACCAGATTATGATGCACAAGGACGATATCTCCAAAACTTTGTTCATCACAGAAAGAGGATTATACTGCTATAAAGTGATGCCCTTTGGACTCAAGAACGTCGGGGCAACTTACCAGCGTCTGGTGAACATGATCTTTCGGGATTTGATCGGAAAGAACATGGAAGTTTATGTCGACGACATGCTCGTCAAAAGCATAAAGCTAGAATTCCACGTCAAAGACCTGAAAGAGACTTTCGACATCCTTCGAAAGTATCAAATTAAGCTGAATCCACTCAAATGCGCTTTCGGAGTCGCATAAGGAAATTTTTTGGGTTTCATAGTTTCTCAACGAGGGATTGAGGCTAACCCAGAAAAGATCAAGGCGATTCAAACCATGACGTCCCCGAAAACAATCAAGCAAGTACAAGAGTTAACGGGAAGAGTCGCAGCCTTGGGAATGTTCCTGGCTCGATCAGCTGAACGGTGCTTGCCATTCTTCAAAGCCATCAGAAAAGCAAAAAGTTTCGCTTGGACAGATGACTGCCAAGAGTCGTTTGAAGAACTCAAAACGTATTTGAGTTCCCCACCCCTACTTTCAAAACCATTTCCCGGTGAAAATTTATTTCTATACCTGTCAGTCACTGACGTCGCAGTCAGTACCGTTTTAATCAGAGAGGAAAATGGAATTCAGAAACCCATCTATTACATTAGCAAAGTCTTACAAGATGTAGAGACAAGGTATCCAAAGATTGACAAGATCGCACTAGCCCTTATCATATCAGCTAAGCGCCTTCGACCATATTTCCAGTCTCATACCATTATCGTACTAACGGACCAACCACTTAGAAAGGTATTGCTGAGCCCCGAGGCTTCAGGAAGACTAGTCAATTGGTCCGTAGAGTTGGGGGAATTCGACATCCAATATAATCCTCGCACTGCAATTAAAGCTCAAGCCTTAGCAGACTTTATTGTCGAGTGTACATTACTCGAAGACCCTCCTCAACTTAATATTTCGGAAGTTCCAGACCCTTGGGATCTCTATGTCGACGGTTATTCAGCTATTGGCAGCAGTGGAGCCGGCATTATTCTTATAAGTCCAGAAGGATTTACTATTGAATACGCGCTTCGCTTTGGATTCCAAGCCTCAAATAACGAAGCAGAATATGAGGCCCTTCTTGCGGGGATACGGCTAGCACACGCCTTAAAAGTGGACTCACTATCGGTTTATAGTGATTCCCAACTGGTGGTCAATCACGTCTTGGGAGATTACGAGGCCAGAGACGAAAGTATGGCTCAATACCTTGACTTAGTTAAAACCTCAGCAGTGAAGTTTCAAAACTTCGCCATTCGCCAGATACCCCGGGATCAAAATACTCAGGCATATACATTATTAAGGCTTACTTCTACTGAAGAAACCAATGTCCAAAAACCGGTATACCTTGAATTCCTAAAAGACCGCAGTATCAGTTCTCAAGTAGACATTGAAATCATAGATCAAGAACCCTGTTGGATGGACATCATCGACAAATACTTATCCACAGGCGAATTACCAAGTGAAAGACATGAGGCGAAGAATCTTCGTGTCAAAGCTGCACGGTATGCCTTAGTAGAAGGAACTTTATACAAGAAATCATTCAGCCTTCCTTACCTCAGATGTCTACGCCCATCGGAATCTCTGTACGCATTACAAGAAATACATGAAGGGATATGCGGCCAACACCTCGGAGGGAGAACATTGGCACAGAAAATCTTAAGGCAAGGATACTACTGGCCTACGATGCAGAAAGACGCAATCGAATTCACGCGAAGATGCGATAAGTGTCAGAAGTTTGCACCGGTTTCTCATACACCAGTTGCTTCTTTTATCTTCGATTGTTTCTCCCATTCCCTTTGCTGTATGGGGAATGGATCTACTGGGACCGTTTCCCATGGCGTCGGGGCAACGGCGATTTGTGATCGTGACAATAGACTACTTCACCAAATGGACCAAAGCAGAATCTTTGGCAACCATTACTTCAGCCAAGTGTGAAGAATTCTTCTGGAAAAATGTCATCTGTCGTTTTGGAATACCAAGGGCTTTGGTCGTTGATAATTGAAAACAATTTGACAACAACAACTTTCGAACCTTTTGTACGAATCTGTCGATCGATTTGAGATTCACTTCTGTAGCCCATCCACAATCCAACGGACAGACTGAAAACATGAATCGAAGCATCCTACAAGGATTGAAAAAGAAGCTAGACGATGCTAAAGGCGCATGGGTGGACGAACTCCCCGAAGTGTTGTGGGCTTATCGAACAACCCCGCATTCAGTCACAGGGGAAACACCTTTCTTACTCTGCTATGGAACGGAAGCAATGTTGCCAGTTGAGATAGGAGTTCCAACAATACGGGCCTTACACTTCAACGAATTAAGCAACGAAGATGGACTCCGAGCAAATCTTGACTTGGTAGAGGAAGCTCGAACTCAAGCCCATGCACGATCTGTCATCATAAAACAACGAGTGGCACGATATTACAATCAAAGAGTCCGATCCAGGCAGTTCAACGAGGTAGATCGAGTTCTTCGCAAACTAGAAGTCTCCGATCCAAAGGCAGCGACGGGAAAGTTATCTCCAAACTGGGAAGGACCCTACCGTGTTATAAAGGTGCTCAAACCAGGCGCCTACGCACTATGGACACTTTCTGGAGAATCCATCCCTCGAACTTGGAATGCAGAGAACTTGCGCAGATATTACCAGTAGTATCTCGGCACGAGCCAAAACACTTCCTTTTTTGGGGGATAAGGGGCACAGACCTTGTCAGAACTCCAATGTCATAAAAATAATCCTTAGCAGATTGTTTAGAATAAATGGGTTGATTAAGCAATCCAATGTAAACTTTATCTTTTACTCTAGTAATAAAGTTATTTTGTGAAAAGTATTGTTGTAATACAAGCTTAGCCAAAACATTCTGTCCGAACAGAGTGACGGCCGAACGCTCCGCCCGAACAGAGTGACAAGCTTAGCCAAAACATTCTGTCCGAACAAAGTGACGGCCGAACACTCTGCCCGAACAGAGTGAGAAATTTGAAACAAAACATTCTGTTTAAACAGAGTGATGGCCGAGCACTCTGCCTTAACAGAGTGTATAACTCTTGGGTTTTACAAAATACAAGAGAAGCCAGACGGATTAGCTATAGATCTAAATCCGTGAAGAAACAAAAGTTAATGGGGGCATCGTCACTCCACCAAAGCTTTTGCATCTTCGAAATATAGGCCGAGCGAGGGTGCTCGACTTCTTTGCCGACTCTTTAAGTGACGATTAAAGGGTTTGAGTCAAAGTAAAAATGATTAAACTATGTGAATGGTAAAACGCAAAAAACCATGAGAAACACATAGTAAGAACAAATTACGATAGAATTAAAAGATAGAGTTTTACATATAAGCCCTTAAGAGGGCATTGAAAACCTGTCTAAACAAAACAAAGAGGCTAGCTACAAGTCTAAGCCTCGGGAGCATCACCAGAAGGACCTTCCCCTGGAAGATCAGAAGCTACAACATCCCCTGCCTCTGGAGGCATAACAGTCTCCCCAGATGGTGACCCAACCGCAGGCAGAACAAAATCATCCAAGGGGATATCAGGAAAGCGCTCAGCAAACATCTCCTTGGCCTTCACAAAGCCAAGCACATAAATCTCCAGGCCATCTTCGGTTCGCTTCTTCAGCCATTCATACCCCGCGTTCCCCTCTAAGAAATCGCGAATGCCTTGGTCTCGAGCTTTGGTCACCTCTTCTGCAGCTCTCTTCTTAACTCGATCCAGTTTCTTCTCCAGAGTCGCAATCCGATCAAGATGATCTTCCTCACGCTTGCTCAGCTCTTCAGCACGATGGGTGGCCTCTTGTGCTTCCTTGACTGCTTCCCTTGTCAGCTGGGCCTCTTCGGCCGCCACCTGCCTTGCCATCTCAAAGCGAGAAAACATCTCAGATCCACTGGCGTACATCTGGAATGAAGATTGAGGTCAGATGCTGAATGAAACTTGAAAACAAAAACATAAAACCTAGTTGAGACAAAGGACGTTACCGTATAGACAGCCTGGGCAAAGGAGCAGGCAAAAGTCTCGTGGGTCTGATTCTGAAAAACCTCCTTGTCTCGGGGAAGAATCCCATGACGAAGATGCTGCTCCGAGACCTGACTGTCCGGCATCCCGAGGTCATCACATCTAAGTGTCCATCTCGGGCGAAAGATAGGATCATCCTCAATAGAAACTTGCTCAAGTATCCGTGGAGAGCGTTCTGAAGGAGTGACTCTAGTCCTCTTAAGAGCAGGAAGCAACTCCACACTTGACTGCTTCTCCTTTCGCTTCCCCTTAGCTTTCTGAAGAACGCCAAGGAAGCCTCCATGCTGCGATTTTCCACCACCGCTAGCCATTTCTGCAATGAAGAAAGAAGTCAATACGGGAATAAATATTGAAATCAAGTTTAATCCAATATCTTATGCAAAACACACCTAAAGGAACGGTCTCAGTGGCTGACACGCTAGGAATAGCAGGAACAGGAGGAATCAGAAGACCAGCTGGAATGGGCTTTGAAGGTATGATCTTCGCCCACTCCAATTGCTCCTCCGAAAGAGGCTCATCTATACAAAGACCGCCTTGAAGTTTAATATGACTAAGTATGTGCTTAGTCTGGCTGTTGGGAGTAGGCTTGCCAGGATTTTCGAAATCCTTGCAATAAGGATTCCACACTCTGTCAAAAGGAAGGTCCCCCTTGTCCAGTCGGCCAACAAAGAAGTATCTGGAATGCCAGCCTTTATTTGACTTCGGGCCTTCCTTCAGAAGTCGTTGCCTACTGTGAGTGTAATACCATCCGGGGCAGTTGGCAACTCCTTTGACGAAACAGACTTTAAAGAAGACTCTCATAAAATCTGTTACATCTGGTTTATAACCTGAAGTCTGGACCAAATATATGAGACCGACAAGCTTTCTCCAACCATTTGGAACAAGCTGCCCGGGAGCCATGCGATAATGCTCAAAGAAACGAAGAGCAAAAGGATGGAGAGGAAGTCTATACCCAGACTTCACCTGCTCTTCGTAGACACCCGTTTGAAACTTTGTGCCGTAGTTAGCTGGTTCACCCAAACCAGGAAGACGAGCATACCAACCTTCGGGAAGAGGATATTCCTGAATTAAGTCCTGCAAATCTTCGGTCGACATCTTACTGGATTTTTCGTCAGCAGTATACCAAGGCTTGGGATTAGCCTTATCTTCAGCCTGATCCTTTACTTCTCCTAAAGGATTCCTCCCAGATAAAAATTACGAAGGCTGTGAAGATGAAGGTGGTAAAGGTTGTGAAGATGAAGGTTGGAATCGTTGAGAGGATGAATGTTGGAATGGTTGAGAAGTTGAAGGTAGTGGAGGTTGTGGATTTGAAGTCCCAACTTCACTTCCTGAAGTTGCAACTCGTTCTGAACTCGAAGACGAACTACTACTCGAAACAGAAACTGAAGTATCAGACATGTTTTCTACTTCTACTACAAATATGAGACTACGACAAACTTGAAGTGTTGAACAGGAATGGTAGAAGAAAAGACTTACTTGCAGAGTAATGTGCTCCCAACAAATTTTCGAGTGAAGGTAAAATGAAGTGAAAGTACTCTTTTATAGAGAAGCGCCAAGTAACCGTTTCTTGGAAAATGCAACGGTTCGTATACCCTACACGTGTCACAAACTGAAGAGTAGTGGAACTCAAAAATTTTCAAATTCCCACTCAAAATTCCCACACGTGACACGTTGGAGGCACCAAAACTTTGCCCGAGCAGAATCTCGACCGAACACTCTGCCCGAGCAGAGTGACAACGGCCGAATAGAATCTCGACCGAACACTCTGCCCGAGCAGAGTGACAACGGCCGAACAGAATTTTGCCCGAGCAGAATCTCGTCCGAACACTCTGCCCGAGCAGAGTGACAACGGCCGAGCAGAATTTTGCCAGAGCAGAATCTCATCCGAACACTCTGCCCGACCAGAGTGACAACGACCGAGCAGAATTATGCCCGAGCAGAATCTCGTCCGAACACTCTGCCCGAGCAGAGTGACAACGACCGAGCAGAATTTTGCCCGAGCAGAATCTCGTCCGAACACTCTGCCCGAGCAGAGTGACAACGACCGAACAGAATTATGCCCGAGCAGAATGTCGTCCGAACACTCTGCCCGAGCAGAGTGACAACGGCTGAACAAAATTATGGCCGAGCAGAATGTCGTCCGAACACTCTGCCCGAGCAGAGTGACAACGGCCGAACAGAATTTGTCCGAGCAGAATCTCGTCCGAACACTCTGCCCGAACAGAGTAACAACGGCCGAACAGAATTATGCCCGAGCAGAATCTCGTCCGAACACTCTGCCCGAGCAGAATCACAACGGCCGAGCAGAATTATGCCCGAGCAGAATCTCATCCGAACACTCTGCCCGAGCAGAATCACAACTGCCGAACAGAATCATGTCCGAGCATAATATTGTCTGAACAGAACCATGTCCGAGCAGACTCCTTCCCGAACAGAACGATGTCCGAGCAAAAAATGGTCCGAACATAATCCTTCCCGAACAGAAGTCTGCCCGAGCAGAATCCTATCCGAACAGAACCATGTCCGAACAGAACCATGTCCGAGCAGAATCCTTCCCGAACAGAATCATGTCCGAGCAGAAACTGGTCCGAGCATAATCTCGTCCGAGCAAAACCCTGTCCGAGTAGGCATTCTTTTGAATATTTGAGATATCAGACAAACAAGTTCAATTCTGTTTGTCTGGCATATTTCTCTGTCGCCAGTGGAAAAGGCGTGCTTCCACCCGCTTCATTGAACGCTGGTAGAAGCAGGGGGCATATGATATAACTGAAAATATCCCTCCTATCTACGAACGACACGTGGCAGGTGTAGTGCATGGCCCATGCCGGCTCACTACTCATATGGCACTTACCATATCAGTCACCAGACAGAATCCTAAAGAAACTCTAACTCTATCAGCAAAATGATAATACTGCTGGTTCAGTAACTGCAATGGTCTTGAAATTGTTAAAGGGGATTGGAAATTACCCCTCTACGTCCTAGGTCCGAGCCCTCAAGAATTGGGTGGAACCTTTCCCGCCCTACTTAAGGCCCTGCCCTGGTGAGAAAGATATACTTACAGAGGACCTTAACTCCTCATTATATGAAGGGGGGTTTTGGGTAACTTGTTCCTTGAAGATGGAAACAATGATGTTTCGACTGACTCTGGTGTTTGTTGGCGTGGTAGAGGTGTTGATGGATCTGATTTAGGTTATGAACATGTAATAAGAGGGGTTGCTACTCTGTGGTGTTGATGCTGAAGTGGATATGACTAGGCTTCATGGCTTCTTTTAACGGCCGAGAAGCTAACACTGGTGGGATTGTCGCCAGTAGAGCTAGGAGAGATGCAGGTGCAGCAGGGGTAGGTTCAAAGTTTTACTAGACAAGCAATTAATATGTACCTATGCATTCTCCTAAGATTTTTTGAAATGTAAGCGTGTTTTAGTAAATCCATCAGTCAACAATTCAACATGGTCAAACCTCACTCTATTTGCTTTTTTGCTCCTAATTTAGCCGGGGGAAAACCTCAAGGGATGTGAGTGAAATTTTCCCTTACACGGGAGTGTTTGTTCACAAATAAAGGAATGGAATTAGTGTCATCAATGGAAATGAAGGTACCAGTGCGGAGGGGGAGAAGCTTGTCCACCAAGAAGCAATCAACACTTCTCAGATCCTAGGCTTCAGCAAGACATGACGACAAAGCACTCTAGCCTACAAAGATAGAAAGCAGGTGCCCTGTCGTTAGCCATGAGGTTAAAGAGCCAACGTTCTTTTTTGGAAAAAAATATATATATAGCAGCTGGCCCTGACGGCTATTATTCGGAGATTTCCAGAGAATTTGGAGGGTTGTAGCAGAAGAGGTAAGTTATGTTATAGCTTCTGTCAACCAAGGCTGCTAATCAAGATCATCAACGACAGAGCACTTACCTTGATACCAAAGGTTCTATGTCCGAAACCAGTTAGGCTCATGCATGGCATGCTGCAATCGATAATTAAACCTTGATCCTGGTCATTCTTTAATCTCGTGAGATCTCAATCATTTTGTTAACCATATTGGCCATCGGTGTTTCTCTATAACGATATCTCGTTTTGTATTATACCCCACCTTTGTATAACCTTTTTAAATCTTCTTCTCCTTACATGGATCTACCCCGTTGAGAGTTTGCGCTTTTTAAGCTGTGTGAAACCTTTGCATATGCATCCGGTTGGCAAGCTACACGCATCACAACTATTTTCATGACCTATTATAAGCTAGATCTTCGCCTTGACTTTGTTCCACCTAGTTCTTTATTTAACGTTTTTTAAGCTGTGTGAAACCTGAGCATATGCATTCGGTTGGCAAGATACATCCATCACAACTATTTTATGAACTGTTAAAAGCTAGAATCTCGTTGACTTTGCTTCACCTAGTTCTTTATTTATCTTCAGTTGAACATGTAAGTTGTTCCTCGCAGCTTGCACGCACACACACCACATTCGCTAATGGCCTCCTCCCCTTACCATGTGTTCCTGAGCTTTAGAGGCCCTGACACTCGCGAAAAATTTACCTGCCTCCTACACAAGGAGTTGGTGAGTGCAGGATATCACACGTTCATGGATGACGACGCTATACATATAGGAGCAGACATCTGTACGGGTATACAAATGGGAATCAAACACTCACAAAGCGCGATAATTATGTTCTCTGGAAACTACGCATCTTCCGCTTGGTGCCTTGATGAACTTGTTCTCATCCTCGAGAAATTGAGGACATCACTATTTTTAGTTGTACCGATCTTCTACTATGGCGTTGACCCCGCACACGTGAGGTACCAAACAGAAGGTTATGCCCGAGCACTTGTAAACCTGGAGAGGAGCCGATGAGGCACAAGCACAAGATGGAAAGGTGGAGGGCAGCGCTTACACAAGCTGCAAGTCATAATGGCTGGCCTGTTCAAGGGTAATGTCTTCTTTCCTTCGCATGAAAATGCTATTTTAAGATGCTTCTTTTATGGAACTGGGTCCTCTGCATTTGTTCCTGAAGCCCAAATCTCCACACTAATGTAAATTTTGAATGACAAACTCACACCTGTAGTGACGTTTTGCAAGGGATCTAGATCCTTTTAAGTTATTCTTAGCTTCAAACATGATCAAGTTTACGTGATTCTTAGCTTTAAACATGCTCAAGTATACACAATTCCTACTATTTTGGTGGCAAAAGGTGTTTTTGTCACATACGGACAATGATAAGTTGCATCGAACGTTAGAGCTTAGAGGGGATGATTTGTTGGTCAGACGTACCAATGTAAATATTGAGAGACGACTTCACGCCTTAGTGACGATTTGCGACGGATCTAGATTCTTTAAGTTATTCTTAGCTTCAAACATGATCAAGTTTATGTTATTCTTGTTGTTTTGGTGGCAAATTGCTTTTGTGACATACGAATAATGATAAGTTGCATCATTCATTAGAGCCTAGAGGCGATGATTTTTCGGTCAAGGTACAGAAAGGAATTTGGTTGAAACGGCAAGGGCTTGCGCGAGTTATATGATCTTTTAATCTTAGAAGCTTCATATCCTTAAGGAGGCATTTGTAGATCTTGCAAATTTATGTGATCTTTTAATCTTAGAAGCTTCTTATCCATATGGAGCCATTTGTAGATCTTGCAAATTAAAAGTTGCTAAAATTTTGACAGAAGTCAGGGAAACCATTTTTAGCGACACTAGTGGGTCACCAAAAGTGAACCAAGTTTTTCATTCTTTTATGAATTGTTGTCTTTTGGCTCGTACATATTTGCCATATACTACTCTGATTGTCTGGAAAATTTTGACTGCATATTACTAGGAAGCTAGACGAGTTTCTGGCCAAGATTGTTAAGGAAGTCGGAAGAGGACTGGGCATACACGGTGACTCAAGCCCATTAATGGTGAACCAACAACACCCATCCGTTAGAAATGGAATGGATCACCCAGCAGGTCCTGTTATCTATAACATATACCACGGTTCTGCGCACAGTGGTGGAATTGATCCGATAACTGAGTGGAGGAGCCTCGGTACCCAACACTCATGGCCTTTGATGAACACTCCTGCACAACCTCAGCCACAGCTGCTTGTAAAAGTGCCATCGGCACCTGTCATCGAGGAGCTCGATACCTTAAATGCCACCAATTCTCGGGTAGAAAAAGATCTAGTTAAAAAGGATGAACCGCCTACAATGGCCACCGCCAGAGATATCAAGCCCAAGTTCCAGCAAGATTTCGACCCATTGAACAGTTACCCCTACTTGTGCACGCGGGGTGGAAAAGACGATTTAGTGCTCTACACGAGGTCATCGGACGCAACTAGCTCGGAGATAAGGAACTGTCACATAATAGGGAGGATACTATCCGATGGCAGGCTGAAGTGCGAGGAGCGGGATTGTTCGCAGGAGCCCAGGTTCAGGAAAGAGTTGGAGAGTCTTGTGGACATGGTGAGCTATCCCAGGTTGTTTGTCAATGGAAGGGACATCGGCGATTTAAATGAGATCAAAAGATGGGGAATCCATGTTTCGGGACCATCCGGACATTTGGCTTTTAAATCATGGTCTTTGATGAACACTCCTGCACAACCTCAGCAACAGCTGCTTACGAAAGTGCCATCGGCACCTGTCATCGAGGAGCTCGATACCTTAAATGCCACCAATTCTCGGGTAGAAAAAGATCTAGTTGAAAAGGATGAATCACCTACAATGGCCACCGTCAGGGATATCAAGGGCAAGGTCCAGAAAGATTTCGACCCATTGAACAGCTACCCCTACTTGTGCACGCGGGGTGGAAAAGACGATTTAGTGCTCTACACGAGGTCATCGGACGCAACTAGCTCGGAGATAAGGAACTGTCACATAATAGGGAGGATACTATCCGATGGCAGGCTGAAGTGCGAGGAGCGGGATTGTTCGCAGGAGCCCAGGTTCAGGAAAGAGTTGGAGAGTCTTGTGGACATGGTGAGCTATCCCAGGTTGTTCGTCAATGGAATGGACATCGGCGATTTAAATGAGATCAAAAGATGGGGAATCCATGTTTCGGGACCATCCGGACATTTGGCTTTTAAATCATGGTCTTTGATGAACACTCCTGCACAACCTCAGCAACAGGTGCTTACGAAAGTGCCATCGACACCAGTCATCAAGGAGCTCGATACCACAAATGCCACCAATTCTCGGGTAGAAAAAGATCTAGTTGAAAAGGATGAACCGCCTACAATGGCCACCGCCAGAGATATCAAGCCCAAGGTCCAGCAAGATTTCTACCCATTGAACAGTTACCCCTACTTGTGCACGCGGGGTGGAAAAGACGATTTAGTGCTCTACACGAGGTCATCGGACGCAACTAGCTCGGAGATAAGGAACTGTCACATAATAGGGAGGATACTATCCGATGGCAGGCTGAAGTGGGAGGAGCGGGATTGTTCGCAGGAGCCCAGGTTCAGGAAAGAGTTGGAGAGTCTTGTGGACATGGTGAGCTATCCCAGGTTGTTCGTCAATGGAATGGACATCGGCGATTTAAATGAGATCAAAAGATGGGGAATCCATGTTTCGGGACCATCCGGACATTTGGCTTTTAAATCATGGTCTTTGATGAACACTCCTGCACAACCTCAGCAACAGCTGCTTACGAAAGTGCCATCGGCACCAGTCATCAAGGAGCTCGATACCACAAATGCCACCAATTCTCGGGTAGAAAAAGATCTAGTTGAAAAGGATGAACCGCAAACAATGGCCACCGCCAGAGATATCAAGCCCAAGGTCCAGCAAGATTTCTACCCATTGAACAGTTACCCCTACTTGTGCACGCGGGGTGGAAAAGACGATTTAGTGCTCTACACGAGGTCATCGGACGCAACTAACTCGGAGATAAGGAACTGTCACATAATAGGGAGGATACTATCTGATGGCAGGCTGAAGTGGGAGGAGCGGGATTGTTCGCAGGAGCCCAGCTTCAGGAAAGAGTTGGAGAGTCTTGTGGACATGGTGAGCTATCCCAGATTGTTCGTCAATGGAAGGGACATCGGCGATTTAAATGAGATCAAAAGATGGGGAATCCATGTTTCGGGACCATCCGGATCTTTGGCTTTTGAATCATGGAATAGATGAGATTTCATTTCAAATTCTCAAATTTTGTTTCTTTGAACATTAAAAATTCGAATTAAGATTGAATTTTATGGGATTTGACTTGATTTGTTTCTATAGTGTGAAATCCGATGAAAAATGATCAGATTTCATGAGATTTGAATTTACTTGAATTAAAAGTAATTATTTACGTATCTTACTATTTTCTCGATCTCTCCAATAATGAAACCACCACCACCATCTTCTTTACCGCTACTGTCACACCACTTTTACTACCACCACCGGCAGCACTACTGTCACCACCACCGCCGTCGCCACCACTACTACCACCACTGCCACCACTAGCACCACCACTATCACCGGCGCCACCACTACCACTATTGTCACCATCATTGCCACTGCATCCCCCACCACCAGCACTGCCATCACTACCGTCACCGCCAGTATTGCCACAACTACCATTGTCGCCACCACTACTGCCACCACCACCACTACTGTCACCGTCACTGCCACTGCATCCCTCACCACCACCGCCACCACTTCTACCGTTGCCACCACTACTACCGCCGCCGCCGCCACCACCACCACCAGAGACATCAAGGCCGCCAAGGTCCAGCAGAATTTCGACCCATTGAACAGCTACCCCTACAAGTGCCCGCCGGGTGGAGAAGACAAAGTAGTGCTCTACATGAAGTCGTTGGACGTAACTGAATGGGAGATGGAGGACTGTGACAAAGTAGGGGAGATGCTATACAATCACAAGGTGAAGTAGCAGGAGCGGGGTTGTTGGCTGGATCCCAAGTTCAGAAAAGAATGGAGAGTCTTGTGGGCAGGTTGAGCTATCCCAGGTTGTTCGTCAAAGGGAGGGACATCGGAGGGGCAAATGAGATCATAAATCTGGAGGAGAATGGTAAACTCGAAAGCATCCTCAACTCTTATAAACATTCGCAAGGTGACTCAGCGGAGAAGCTTGAGCACGACTCAGCGAAAAAAAAAACAAAGAGGACATCGTTGTGCTCTACACAATTGATGACGACCTTGGGGACACTGAAATAAGGTCCATCCACGAGCGACACGGTGTGGAGTATGTTGAGCATAATTTAGCTTACGACAATAATCACAAGGTGCTTCTGGACCAGTTTGAGAAGGTCACGAGAGGATTAGTGCTTCCACCTAGGTTGGTCGTGAAACCGAACTGATTTAGGTGGAGTTGCAGATGTTGAGAGGCTGGACAAGGCAAGAAAACTTAGGAGCATCCTAGCCAGGTATAAAGAAAAGCAGCCTCATAACAAACACCAGCAAGTTGATATGTGTGGCATGTGTTTGCGCTGCCGAGCAAACTCACGATCGATTTGTGCGCCGTCGGCACAATCAATTAAAAGTGCGGGATCCTTTTTGCCCCTAGGGCCTGAAGACTTCCCTGAAAGCGAGAAACTTTGACGAACAGATGAAAATTAAATGTAAAAGACTGCGCGCCCATAAATAAAAAAGAGAGCTTTTGATTGATTGTGAATGTTTATACAGGAAACTGAAATCTCTATCGATCGGCAGCAAAAGCCTCTAAACAAAAGAAATAAAAAGACTTGAAAAAGTCTTGATATGTCTGGTTAATGATGATCTCTGCTTCTTCTTTGACCCACTATATATACTAGAGACTTTGTAGAAAACAACTATCATTATAAGACAAACTACCCACTTAAAGATAAACTTTCCGCTTAGAAAATAACCACTCACTAATATGTAACCAACAACGCTTATCCCTTATCAATAGGGACACATTTTCAGAAGTTGATTTATTTCACTTCTTGAATCTTCCATTATCTCTTCAGAAATAATAATAAAAAGTAAATGACATTTAGTGGCATTTAATCAAAGTGAACTCATTAGTATAAAAAAGATATTTTTTGGTGCAAACATTGCCCCCCTGGCTCAAGCAATTAAATACTTGTAAATTGCGAAGAGTCATCTTTCAAAGGGAAATCATTTTCTCACCATCGATGGACTTTCACGATCGATATATAACCTTTCATGACCGATTTCCTTTCATTATCCATAGCCTTTCACGATCGATAGGCTTTCACGAATGATAGTCTCTCACTATCGATAGGCTTGTATTTTTCACAATCGATTGTGAAGAGTCATATTTTTCAAAGGGAAAGCATTTTCTCACTATCGGTAGACTTTCACGGCCAATATATATCCTCTCACGATCGATAGCCTCTCACGATCGATAGCCTTTCACGATCGATTGCATTTCACGATCGTTAAGCCATCTATTGGCTTAAACTGCACCATCTTGATTTTGCATACACCAGTATCAAGATAACATTTGCGATCGATACACCAATGACTATCGATAGGCTTGCATTTTTCAAAGTGAAAGAATTTTTTCTATCAATTAGCCATCGATTGGCTTTAGCTCTCCATATCCAGTGTCAATGATTATAGTTGGCCAAGCCACTAAACAAATCATGACCATTTTTTGCCAAGCCGTTAACCCAATCAGCATATAAAATGGCTACTGATAAGCCAATCAATTGAGCATTTCTTAATTCAAAGGGTATGGATAAAAAATAAAGCAAATAATATTTGACTATATTTACAGTTCTTAATAACCATTGAATTAATACTCTACCTTGGTGTGCTCCACAAACCCAAATAGGGTATCTTTCTCCAAAAAATATAACACCGATTGGCTCCCAAAATACATGTTTTTCATCATTTTTCATGGTGTCAAAAGCTTCAAACTCACTAACAGTGGGGAATTTTGAATTGATAGCCACGGTTGGCTCGTTATACATGTTGCATGAAAAGGACTCTTTTTTGCTTTCAACCAAAATAGGCTTGCAAACTTTCTCCCCAACCACATCGATTAAATCTCCTTTTGACATATCAATCCCATATGAGAATGGACATGGTTGTTCAACTTTTTCAGCCATTTTTGGCACGATATCGATTTTACAAAAATTACTTACACCATTTTTGGTGTAAGTTCCAACCAGTTGCATCAATGAATTCAAATAATTTCCCCTCAACACATATTTTTCTTGCAATTCATCAAGTAACTCACTTGAATTGCGTGGGGATAAGACTTGAAGTTGGATATTGTGAAACGACTCCTCTTGATAGGTAGTCGTGTTATTTTTACTAACCATGAATTGGTTGCATCCATCTTTTAAATATTATCTTGTTTCAGCCATGTTTGGTATCATCTCATTTGCAATAGTCAAAGAATGACTATTGGTTTGTAACTTTTCAACCTCAACAAGGGTGGGAAGGAATAATTCAACTTCCTTCCTCATCCACCTTACTCTATGAATTAAATCCCAGCATTCTTTTAGTTCATCCTGTACATATTCTAAAAAAGATGGATGATATACTCCCACCAATGTTTTAATATTGTTTTCAAACTGATATAATTCATTTAAGGTATCTACCAAAATTAATGGTAGAATAGGCTAGCCATGGTTTGCATCAATGCAATACATTAGATCATACCAAAATTCCATTAAATCATCCACTGTCGACTTCATATAAAATGAAAGAGATAATGGTTTAAAATTTCTAGGCAATAATGACGCCGAAGTATGGTATTTCGTCAAATTTACCCAGAAATTGGCCCTTAATTCTTTAAATCGGGTCTGAAATTCCAAGGAATTGCTTGGAAACATATTGTTGGCATTTCCCACTTTCAGATTAAAAGGGTCCCACCGGGCGTGCCAATATTTGCGCTGCTGGAAAAACTCACAATCGATTTGTGTGCCAGCGGCACAATCGATTAAAAGTGCGGGATCTTTTTTGCCCCTAGGGCCTGCAGACTTCCCTAAAAGCGAGAAACTTTGATGAACAGATGGAAATTAAATGTAAAAGACTGCGCACCCATAAATGAAAAAGAGAGCTTCAGATTGATTGTGCATGTTTACACAGGAAACTGAAATCCCTATCGATCGGCAGCAAAAGCCTCTAAACAAAAGAAAGAAAAAGACTTGAAAAAGTCTTGATATGTCTGGTTGATGATTGATGATAATCTCTGCTTCTTCTTTGACCCGCTATATATACTAGAGACTTTGTAGGAAATAACTATCATTACAAGACAAACTACCCACTTAGAGATAAACTTCTCACTTAGAAAATAACTACCCACTAATAAGTAACAAACCACACTTATCCCTTATCAATAGGAACACATTTTCAAAAGTTGGTTTCTTTCACTTATTGAATCTTCCATTGTCTCTTCAGAAATAATAATAAAAAGTAAATGCTATTTAGTGGCATTTAATCAAAGTGAACCTATTAGTAAAAAAGATATTTTCTGGTGCAAACAACATGTTATCGCACTCGTTGCGGTAAGGTGGAGGAACTCATTATGTGACGCACAAGCTAGGTTGTGCTTTACACGACGGGCCGCTCATATTGCAGGGACACATAAAGAATTCGCTCGATCTTGCATCACCATGATGTGGTGTTTGTCGAGCAGGATGCCATGGTTCGTGGACTGAAGTTTAGCACGAGTTGGACAAGCTGGTAGAGAAGATGGTGACATTACTCAGGCTAGTTGTGAACCGGAAAGACATAGAGAGAATGGCAATGGTGGATAGTCTGGATTACATTGGTATGCTGAGGTGCATCCATAAAGACTAATGAAGTAAACAGTTATTTAGGGTCGTAAATGAACCAAGCTGTTTATGAACAGTTCACCGTTCATTTTTTTAAAGTTCTTTCATGCTCGATTTGTATAACAAATAAACTGACCATGAACAACTTTAATGAGCCTGTTTATTAAAAAATATCAAGTCATTCATGAATATATTCATGAACAGCTCGATTAAATACTGGATAATGTCTCATAAGTTCTTGAACGTATGTAAACAAACGCATTACTATCTCTCTAAAGCCTAAAGGCCCTAACGTAATATCACAAAACTCCAACCCACAGATCGCTCAATAAACCTAAAATCATCCTTAATAAAACCAATTATTAACGGCCATCTAGATGGCAACCATTTAAATAGCGTAAAAAGGTCATGTTATCTTCATTTTTAACAAACAAAGGGCAAAATTGTAAGAAAGTATAGCCGCAATTTTTATGTACCACCACAGTTGCTCCTCCCCCCCCTGGCTCCAAAGACAAAATGATAAATGTGTATATTCATGATACCAAGGGAATTACCTCTCCACAAGATTGCTCTTGGACATGGAGTAAACATACAAGGCTCCAACTCAACTTCAACAACACAAACGTCATATTGTTAGTAAAGGATCCACAACTTGGGTTTGGGTGGACAATTAGTTCCCTCCTGGCCCTCTAGTTTCTCAATATGGCGAGTATGTTCTATGATATTGCTTGTTCAGTGAATGCAAGGGTCTTGAAATAGTTAAAAGGGATTAAAAATCAGATCTTTAGGTCCAAGCCCTCAAGAATTGGGTGGAACCTTTCCCACCTGAGTTAAGGCCCTGCCCTGATAAGAAACATGCACTTGCATATGACCTTGACCCCTCATTATATGAAGGTTCTTCCTTGAAGATGGAAACAATGAAGGTTTGACTATCTCTTGTGTTTGTTGGAGTGGTAATGCTGGTGATGGATCTTATTTAGGTTATGGTTGGTGTAGTGCAAAAGATGGGTGAAGTTGCTGTGGCCAGTTGATCTGTCTCACAACTCATTATGTGCTAAAATCATATATCTTCTCTCTAGAAAAAAAACTCTCCATCTTCTCTCTAAAAACAGACAGCCCATCACCGCCGCCCATTGCCGCTCCACTGCGCGTAAGCGCGAGTGGGGCGGCGGAGGCATGCCTCCAGTATATTTCCTTATGTGTGTGTGGGATGTGTGGTCTTTGGACTAGTTCTCAAGCTCGCCAGCGGTGGAGATGGTGGGTCGCGGCCGGCTCTTTGGATTACGGTGTCAGAGACTCTCCCAAACCACCATTAAAGATTAGGTTTAAATGGAACAAGCAGCAGCTATGAGGAAGCAGCAACTAGGAGAAACAGAGAATGTGCAGCTGAGAAGATGTGGATGTCGCGCGTGAAGATGGAATAAGAGGGAATCAAAGAAATTATGAGCGCGTGACTGTTAGCTGACTCAGCACCATTAAGGCGCGTGAACAGCACACAGGCGCTAACAACCACATTGATTTCCCTCCATTAAGTGCTAATGACTCTGATTTTGTTGGCCATTAAAGCCACAAATCTCTGTCTTTAAGCTTCAGTAGTTTTGTTCATTTTTTATCTTGTTTTCAATTTTAATTACTCAGTAAGTGGAGGACAACCTGAGAATTGGTTGTAACCACCTCCATATAAGGAGATGGACACGTGGTGATGAGACAGATTTGCATATCCATTTCACAGTGCTTATTTTCTTCTCCTTCTTCTGGCCAGTATCTCTGGTTTTCTTGTTCATTGCTTCTTTTCTCTTCACACCAACATCAATCAATTCTTCATAACCAGTTTACAGGAACTGGATTCATCACAATTTGGTATCCAGAGCCAACAAATCTTAACTTGAAAACACCTCATAAACCCTAAAAGTCAGTGATTACAATGATGGGGCATTCTCAGAAAATCAATAAACAACAATTAGATGAGCATGTTAGCTTGATGGAAGCAGAATTCTCCGATCATTTTGGAGCTGAGAGATGAGACAATTGGCTATGATCATGGGGTCTTGACAAACCCTTGGGCACAACGACTGTGAGTTCTTGGTCAGTTTAAAGTTGCAACTGGTTGTTGATTACAAGACGATTCCCCTAGAAAGTGATCATCTTACTTTAAGAAACTACGTCCAACTAGACTATTTTTTAAGATGAGAGAATAAATTTCTTTCAAACCAATACTCTGGTATGAAGGAGGAAAAGTAGGGTAACATCTATGGTGAATTAGGATGGTTCTTGCTGCATGACACAACTGTTTGTATACTTACCAAAACTGTATCTACGAATTCCTTACCAGAAAATGCAGACGTCAAAGCGTAGAGACCTTAAAAATAGCTAATTCCACCCTCTAAACATAGGCATTGTAGCTCTTCAAAATGAAGCCTATTACCTTCCTGTCAAAGTCACCATCGAAGACACAGGAGCTCTTCTCAAACCCCTGAACCCAGCAATGACAAAAACCAAGAAGAGGTTTGGCTCACTCATAAAAAATTCTTGTTCCATAATTGCTAAAGTATAACCATGGTGTCACACGCTGACAGGCTGTCCTGTTGAAACCCTCAGCGACGTCAATGCTACACTATTTGCGAGAGGTCATAGAGATATTCCTGCTCAACCATTACTATGGCCATGGGTTCATAGAAGATATCTGGCACAAATTAAATCGAAACTAAAATCTGGAATCCAATGAAAATATTAATGTAGCAGATGGAGAGGTACATAATATATGAATTTAATTAAGTACACATAACTATAAATAGGAACGAAGGAATAGTGGGGACTTGATGGCTAAGAGATACAAAAAATGACCTTTTCAATTATCACGGAATGCTTATCCACAGCCAAGGGATACTAAGGAGGATTTTTCTTGTGAAACTAAAGCTGAAGGAAGAAAACGAAAAATTCTTGCAAGGCATATCCCGTGTTTACATAGTTCACGCACAGTTGGACATGATGACACAACACATTTGTTTAATCCATGCTATAATCTATATTATAGTAAAGAATGAAGGATTGCAAGGGAATAACATACATCAATTATGTACTTACCACAAATAAACCAACTCGAATGAGGACGTCAAGATGAATTGCAACAAAAAAATGAAGAGAGCAAGTGGAAAACGATATTGTCTAAATTTTTTGCAAATGTTTCTTTTTAGAATACTGTAACATTTTAAACTTTCATAACAGAAGTATCTTAAATCTTATAACCTAACAAATGTGTTTCTCAAGTTATTAACCAAATTGTATATAGGGATTCCATGTTATCTACGCTTGTCGCTACAAATACAGCAGAGAGATCCTTCTATCTCTAGGTTTATATTAAGATTACCTCCCACATACACATAGTGAGTAGATTATATAGCTTGAATAGCCCAACTATCCAAGAAATTGCCAATGGATATTGAAACAGGGAGAATTCAATCTGTCTCAAACTAGTACTCATAAGGGGTGGTTTCAGATGGAAGTGGAAGCACTAGTGATACAAGGACCAAAACTAGCCATAGTGTGAGCTAGGTGAAGAAGTTAAAGGTGTCTGTTCTATTCCGGTTCCAGAAGAAACTCCTCTACATTCCTTAACTGGTGGGTAAAACTTACATTATTGCTATCATTATTATAAAAAAAAAATCGTAGTTTTCCACAGCTGAGCTGATAATATGTCCCAAGACTTCAAATTTGAACAAGTCATTGATTCTTGGTAGTACTGTACCATTTTGTGCCGGTGTGAGTGCAGCTTATGTGGGGCGAGCAGGACAGAGAAATTTGTGCAACAGTGCATTAATAATGTGGAATGCCTGACAATTAGAGTGAGGAAGCAAAGCCAAAGCATTGGTGGGTACCACCATATGGCAGAAAAACGTATGGCAATTTGTATCTTAAATCTTATAACCTAACAAATGTGTTTCTCAAGTTCGTTACCCAAGTTATATATAGGGATTCCATGTTATCTAGACTTGTGGCTGTAAATGCAACAGAGAGATCCTTCTATCTCGAGGTTTATATTTAGATTACCTCCCACATACATATAGTGAGTCGATTCTATACAGCTTGAACAGCCCAACTAACCAAGAAAAATGTCAATGAATATTGAAACGACCCCCATTTTCATAGGTTGGAGTATGTGTTTAGGACTGATAAAATACATTGTCAAACTTGTAGCTTATCTATGTTCTAGAAGTGATTGAACAAAGGGGTTAGGCAATTTGTGGCCATGCAACCACGAGTTCAATTGTACAAAACTAATATGCCTCAAGCAACCATGAGCCTAGTTCTCCCTCATTTGCACAACACAAAATTTACCAAGCCCTGCACCACTAAAGCGTCAAAACCCTCACATCCTACAACAACGTGTCAATCAAGAACAACTGACTTCATTCTTTCCACTATCGTTTAGATTGTTGAAATAAAATTTTCTGACATTGAACGACACAATGTCACGGGTAAATCACACTCACAAAACAAGCAACATAAGGCACGAATTAAGGAACGCAAAAAATCCCATCAAATATGATTAGTTACACAAGTAACCACATGCTGGAAAGATATTAAACACAATGAATGCAAGACATCAAAAACTGCTTAGACGAAAATTAAGAGACAGTGGTGAATCTTAAGATACCTTGCTGAAATCGGATCGGAATTGCAGAACACGTCACTGTCCAAGAATTTACAGCAAATTGAGACTAGAAAACATCTACTTGTGAGAGAGACAAAGAGAGAACGGCAAAAGAGCGCAATTAAGGAAGAAGAGGGGATTCGGGCGGTGGTGGTCTTGAATTGCCTCAAGCAAGAAGAGATCGCTAAATGAACCGGAGGCTGAATCGATTAAAGTTTTACGAGTCGAAGGCAAAAAGGATAATTTTGTGAGGCTCATTTGGGGAGGCAACATGAGCAACAACGATTTAGGGAGAGTGAGAGGGAGGCTGATTGTCGGAAGTTTGGAGAAGATGAATTGTTGGGACAAATTTTTGGTTCCTGGCGTAGCGTGTACTGTTGGGACAAAAATCTTGGAGAATATGATCACTGTAGCGTGTAGTGTCTGGCCGAAAATTTTGGCGCCTGAGATTTATGAGATTTCCCACTTTTTTTTTTGGCTCCTGATTTTTATTCATGTAGATGACTAAAAGATGAAATGTTAGAAATTATAAAACGCTGTTGTTTTGCATCCAAGAGTTATGGCATTTACTTTAAGTGTCGCTATTAAACGACATGTCAGTAACTGACGTTTAATTACTTTCGCGAAAAAGTAAACCGACACTTAAAAAATGGCACTTACTAAAATGTCAAAAACTTTGTGACATAAAAATACTCATGTCGTAAATTTTCCGACGTTACGATGGAAGTGTCACAAAATATAACTAGTTTATGGCACTTCTTTAAGCATCGGAAATTAAGCGTCGCCAAAACCCTTTTTTTAGTAGTATCGGTTGACGACGCTGCTACTCCGGGGCAAAATTTTACCCCAATGAACAGTCATCATGGTGAAGGACCAAGCAATCATGCTGCTAGTCTGCCAAAAGTCCAAAAAGGAAAAAAAAGCTCTGTGTTGGAATCATTTTGAGAATATTATGGTTGATGGCGTTCGAAAAGCTCAATGTAAGTATTGTGGTAAATTATTTCTGTATGGTAGTGGTAATAGACATCTTAATAGGTATTACCCTCTATGTGCACCAATCAAGTTCATCTCGATTCTAGCCAGATAAAATTATATTTTGATGGCAAGTTATTTATTTATAATCAGCGAGACCAAAGAGACGGTCTTGCTTATTCACGATGAACAAGCTTTTAGTTTTACCGATAATGTTAAGCACTCTAGATATATGAATACTTACGTGCAACCTTTGTACAAAAAGGTTCATAAAAGAACAACTAGGTCTGATGCATTTAGACGATATAATGTTGCTAAAGCACGCTTGATTGATTATTTTGATAAATTTGATGGTAAAGTTAGTCTTACTTCTGATGTCTAAAAATCTCATTTTATTCTAGTTAGTTATGCTTGTGTGACGGCTCATTGCATTTATTCTGATTGGACTATGAACAAGAGAAACATCGGTTTTGAACTCTTTCCATATCCGCATGATATAGCTAATGTTGCTACTATTATGATCAATACATGTATCACGTTTAAAATAAAGGATAAGATTATGAGAATCAGTTTTCACAATGCTTATAACAATATAGCTGCTATTGAAGTCTTAAAGGAGAGCACTCAACATGTACTTGATGGTAAATTATTTCATGTTCCATGTGTTCACCATATAATTAATTTAATTATTCAAGATAATTTAGGTACTACAAGTGATATTTTTCACAAAATGAGGGGTATGGCAGCGTATATTAACAGTTCGGATCCGAGAATATAATTTTCCTCGTAGGAGACCACTTACAGATGTCGTGCATAGGTAGAACTTCACATATCATATGCTTTTATATAATTTGTATACAAAGAAGTGTATGTGCACTGCCTACTAAGCTTGTTCCCACGAGGCTTGCCAAGTCACGCGGAATGGCAAATGGCTGCACAACTATCCAAACTTTCAGATGTATTTTACACGTCTACCAATTTATTATTTGGTACGTACTATCCCACCTCCGTTATCGCTATAGTAGAAATTCTAAAAATTGCTACAATGTTAATGAAATTGATATATATAGGACCCATTCAGATAATAGTAGAACAAATGAATGTTAAGTTTAATAAATATGGGGCAGAATTGTCTATGTTTTTGTTGTCGCCACTTGTTTGGATCCTAGGTTAAAATTGCATGGCGCGAATGTCTCGATAGTAGAAATATCCTGACATTGTTTCACTAATCAGGCCACGACCGATCTTACAAAGAAAGTGAGTACGACATTTGAAGATCTGTATAAACTATATCAAAATTTCGCTGACATGCGCGGGCAAGCTACATCGTTGAGCAGTGAAATATATCATGGGTCATATCTAAACGGCTTTGAACATAGAGTGGCAAAACAAACACCAGTGAAAGGTACTTCTTATTCTGCAGGTTCGTCTATTTTTTCCTATTCTAATGAAATTAGTGTATGTGCAAATACTAATCATTATTCTTCTTTATCAATGGAAGAGCAGATCAATTTTAACTTGTTAACTTTTTGGAAATAAAATCAAAAAAATTAAAAAACCTTATCTCAAATTGCCCAGGATGTACTAACGGTGCAAGCCTCCATGGTAGCTTCAGAGTAGGCATTTTCAGTGAGCGGGAGGGTGTTGGATGACAGGAGGAGTCATCTTAAGCCCGGGTCACTTGATTTATTTATATATTGGAAGGATTATCTTGATACAAAATATCGCGAGCAAGATAAACCGGTTTGATACGGATAAAAACACCATAGCCTAAGATGATGACACGTGTCATCATCTGAGAAGGTCATTACTTCCCCTTGAACCATGGAAAAGTGGGAAGATGGTATAATCCATTATCCCACTCCTGCATTATGGCTGGTAACAGCCCATTAAGTGGAAATAACTGACCACTAATTATAAGTAACTTCCCACTTACTGGGGTAACCCCCTTATTAAGGAGGGGTAACTAACCCACTAAGGGGGCTCTATATAAAGAAAGTTGGGAAGAGGGAAAGGTAAGTTTTTCTTATTAATAATACTCTCAGATTCCCTTAAACACATTTTATGACTTTAGCATCATAGCTCCTCCGCCGGAAATAATTCCGGCGAGTCACTGGTGTTGTTTTTGCTGCGCAAGTCTATTCGCGAGCCAATTGGAGCTTGTCCTGGATTTCATCCACAAAATTTTGGCGCCATTTGTGGGACCCGATCTCGTGAATAGATCATGGCTGAAAATCTCAATCCGTAAACCATAATTCAAGACGAAGCAATTACGTTAAGTTCCTCGTCAACATTACTCCGTGACTTATTCCGTGGTGGAGCCATCAGCCAACCACCTCCCAATTGAAGGAAAAGAATAGTTGACACCTCGGCCATCACGGCGGCGGCGCCTCCCCTTACAAATTTTGTCTCGATTCCACTCCCGCTAGTGGGTCCTTCTGAACCCCATACTGTTGGAGTGACCACGGTGGCGACAGCTAATGCCACTCCACCAACCATCGACAAGCAGGCTGATCTTCTCGCGGTCATCCAAACAATGCAACAGTCCATCGAGAAGTTACAAGCCGCTATCCAAAACCCGCATGTGCTACTACAACTAAAGATGTCAAAGGGCCGGGCTTGGGCCGGCCCAGCCCAAGCCCATCGGGCCTGCAGTGGGGTCGGGCCGGGGCCGGGCCAAGAAGAGTGGAAAATGGGCCGGGCCGGGCCGGGCCTGCCGAAGGGAATCCTAGGCCCAGTCCAGGCCCTGGCCCTAAGCCCAATATTTAGGGCCGGGCTTGGGCCGGGCCCGGGCCCTTTTTTTTTCATGTTATTCAATTTTAACACATAACAATTTATATAGAAAAATAATAAATGTGTGCATAGGCCCTCCTCCTTTTATCCGGGCTTGGGACCGGCTGCTTGTAAACAAACAGGCGAAGTTACCTATTTTTTTATATATACGAAAAAATATATATCTTGCTTGTAAAAATTTATTTTATATATATGGGAAAAAAGTATATTTTCTGAAAAAAATTATTCTTAAAACTCTAACAATCAAAATAATAATGTATGTCTATCCAAAATATCAGCAATCAAAGATCAAGAAATCTGCAGCGTCAACCAAAAGGATGAAAAGAGGAAAATAAAAACAAATTACCTAATCATCCGGAAGTACTTCAATATCCGAGTCACTGCTCTTCCTATCATCAATCGGTTTATCTTGCTCGCGGTATTTCGCATCAAGATAATCCTTCCAACATACACATAGCTCGAGCGACTCGGGGTTAAGACGACTCCTCCTGTCATCCAAAACCATCCCGCTTGCTGAAAATGCCGACTCTGAAGCAACCGTGGAGGCTTGCACTGGCAGTACATCCCGTGCAATTTGGGATAAAGTTTTATACATGTTTTGATTTTGTTTCCAAAAATTTAACAAATTAAAATTAACCTGTTCTTGCCTTGATAAATCAGAATAATGATCAGTATTTGAATATACACCAATCTCATTAAAAGAGGAAAAATTATACGAACCTCCCGAATTAGAAGTACCTTCACCTGGTAGTTGTCTTGCTACTAGATGTTCAAAGCCTTGAAGGTATGGCGCATAATACCTCTCAGCAGTGGATGATGATGTAGCTCGCCCGCGCATGTCAGCAGAATTACGATAGAGGTTGAACAAGTCCTCAAACCTCTTGCTCACTTTTGCTGTGAATAAGGTTGTGTCATCTGCTGTGTAGCACATTAATTTCGATATCTCTTGTATCGAGACGTTCACGCCATGCAACTTTAACCTAGGATCTAAACAAGTAGCCACAGTAAAAATAGCAGGCAGTTTACGCCAATATTTATTGAACTTTGCATCCATCACTTTTACTATATCCTTAAATAGTCCTATATATCTCCATTTTGTTAACATTGTAGCCATCTTCAGAATTTCTATTAAAGCGAGAGGAGAGGTGGGATAGTACGTACCAGACAATAAATTGGTAGACGTGTACAATACCTCCAAAAATTCAGCTAGGTATATGGCCATCTGTCATTCCTCTTGAGTTGGCAAGCCGGCTGGGAACTGGGTTAGTAGAAAATGCGTATAGACTTCTCGGTATGCCAGAATGTGTAAAAGCATGTGGTACGTAGAGTTCCACCTGTGGACCACATCTGTAACTGCTCTCCTACGAGGCATATTATATTGAACACACAACGTTTTAAATTGTTGTGTTCTCGGACTCGAGCTATTAACATACGCTGTCATACCCCTCATTTTGAGAAGAATATCTCCTGCAGCAATTAAACCATCTTGAACAATTAAATTAATAATGTGGCAAACACAGCGAACATGAAATAATTCACCATGAAGTACAGGTTGAAGCGTCTCCTTTAAAGCTGCAACAGCAACTTTATTGTTAGAAGCATTATCAAAACTAACACTCATAATCTTATTATGAATTTTAAATGTGGTGCATGCTTTTAATATAAGAGTAGCAATGTTCATTCCATCGTGCGGATAAGGGAAGTGCTCAAAAGCGATGATTCTCTTGTGCATAACCCAATCTGCATCAATCCAATGAGCGGTCACACAAGAATAACTAACAAAAGTATAAGGAGATTGCCAAATATCAGAAGTAAGACTAACTTTACCGTCAAATTTATCGAAATAATCGATAGGGCGTGCTTTGGCAGCCTTGTACTGTCGGAGTGCATCGGACCTCGTTGTGTTTCTATGAACCTTTTTGTACAAAGGTTGAACGTAGGTGTTCATATATCTAGAGTGCTTAGGATTATCGGCAAAAGAAAAGGCTTGTTCATCGTGAATAACAAATTCAGCGAGACCGTCTCTTTGCTCTCGCTGATTATAAACAAATAACTTACCGTCAAAAGATAACTGCGTTTGGGTAGGTTCGACGTGGCCTTGTCGAGGTGCACACTGAGGGTAATGCCTGTTAAGATGTCCATTACCACTACTAGCCGAAAATAATTTAAGACAGTACTTACATCGAGCTTTTCGGATGCCGTCCACCGTAACTTCGTCGAAATGATTCCAACACTCGGCTTTCTTTTTTTTCCCCTTTGGACGTCTGGCACGTTACCGGAGGCATTGCTCGGCCCTTCTTCATCATGACTGGGCATAGGGTTGAGATTAGGCCACGGAGTAGTAGCTTCGCCAACCGAGCTGCGTCCTTGACTATAATGCGGGGGGTCTTCATCAGGCGTGTATGTAAAATCTGGAATGTTTTGATTGAACTCCCAATTGGCTTGGGTATCTATCATACAGCCTGTACTCATTCGTCCAGGAACGAATGGTTGTGTTGGTGCTTGGACTGGTGTTTGTGATGGCCGTGGCGCTGGCGCTTGTGCTGGTGGTGGTGCTTGCGATGATGATGACGTTTTTCGTGATGACGATGCACGCCTCATTTTCTTCAATAATCCAGCCATATTTCACACTAAACTTTGTAAGAGTAACTAAATACACAAGTATAAGAGTAGTAATAAGAAATAACAATTAAAAGAATGAACGAGTAACAAATATTAGAGAGTTAGTAATTAAAAAAAATTTAGCAAGACTAGTGTAGTAATTAGCAAGAGTAGAGAGAAATTAGTAATTAGTAAATAACAAGAATACTAATTAGTAGTAATTAGCAAGAGTAGTAATTGGAGAGGAAAATACTAGCAAAGCTTGTTGTGAGAGTAAGAAGGGAGTAAGAAGATTGGTGTGAAAAATTAGAGAGAAATGGTGTGAATTTATAGATTTTAGAAACTTCACAAAAGACCAAAATACCCCTACAAACTATCCGTTTATAGTTGTTGGGGAGGGTAAAAGTGTAAAGGAGTGAAAAATATTGGTTAGACTAAAATACCCCCCAAACTAGCCGTTATATAGCTGTTGGGAGGGTAAAAGTGGAATTTTGGAAAAGGGGTGGAAGAAAGGGGGGGAAAAGCTAGAGATTCAAAAAAAAGTGGGGCCAAACCCGGGCCAACCGCCGGGCCAGAAAATCCGGGCCGCAGCCCGGGCCAAACCCGGGCCAAACCGGGCCGGGCCATTTTCACCAGATTTCTCGGCCTGGTCCAGGCCCTCTTTTTTCGGGCCGTTACTGTTCATGCAAGGGGCCGGGCCAGCCCGGGCCAAAACGGGCCGGCCCGCGGGGCGCCCGGCTCAAATGACAACTCTAACTAGAACCCTCCAGGCCTACTCAAGCAAAATGCATAACCGATGCACAGAGGCAATCGGTTCACAAGCGTTTAGCTTTTCCTCATGGATCTGAGGACTCTAAAATACACAGTAGAGCAAATCATCACCTAGAGTTTGTGCAAACCGAAGACGAGCACTCCAATGATGAACGTCGTAATTCGCGTTCCAGAAGGCACGACGAGAGCTACTATGAAGCTCATTCTACTAGGAATGACACATACGTTCATCCCGACGACAATCATGCAGAACGATACACCAACGCTCCGGTCATCATCGAACGGCTATTCACAGAGAAATTTGATCTCTTCCCTACCCCACCGAACTTCAAGATGCCTCATGTGTGAGTCATATGATGACACAGGAGATCCTATGGAGCACTTGGCCCGCTTTACTTCAGGCATGAATCTACATTTGGTCCCGGATCAAATAATGTGCCGACCGTTCCCTGTAATGCTAAAAAGAGCTGCACACGTCTGGTTCCAGCACCTCGCACCCCGTTCCATCTCCTGCTCGGCCCCAGTAAGCAGAATCCTTCCGCAGTAACTTCCTAACAAGCCGCGTGCAAAGGAAAAACTCCTCAGCTCTCTTCTGCATAGTACAAGGACCGAAGGAGTCCTTGAAGTCATACTATGCTCACTTTAACATTGAAAAGCTCATCATCGATCACTTAGATCTGGGAGTGACCTTCGCAGCGATGGCTAGGGGTGTAAGGCCAGGGAAGCCATTACGCTTCTCGCTAAACAAGCATCCACCAGATAACATGATTGATCTCCTCAACAGAGTGGAGAAGCATCTTCGAGCCGAAGAAGATACAGTGAGCTCTCAAGAAGAAACAAATGCAGGGCAAAATAGGCGCGACTGCCCAGAGGGGCGAGCCCCAGATGAGCCTAAACACTCACGAACGACCCTCTATAAGCCTTTCACTCTTCTAAACACTTCTCGGGAGCATATCCTCAATCAAATCAAAGGGCAAAACATCCTCAAGTGGCCCAAACCGATGAAGATACCTGCCGATAAAAGAAATGCCCAACTATAATGTCACTTTCATAAGGATCATGGCGAAACAACCGAAGAGTGCAAGGTTCTCGAACGTGAGATCGAGGGTCTCATTGCAAAAGGGCATCTCAAGTACTTTGTTAAAACAAACGATCGACAAGGTAGAAAACGAGGAGGAAACCAAAGGAGACAAGAGGAAACGCTTCCAAAATATCCATCTTTGATAAATATTATCTCTGGAGGGCCGAGTACAGGGGGCATATCAAGCTCTTCCCGAAAGGCTTACGCTCGACATGTCAACTTGACACAAAGTCTGGCTAAGCACCCCAAGACGACCCCCACTATAGGGTTCGATGATTCTGATCTCCGAGGAGTAATCCTACCACACGATGATGCTCTGGTCATCTCCCTCCAATTAGATGCATACTTCGTTAAACACATCTTAGTGGATACATGAAGCTCTACAGATATCATCTTTGAAGAGGCATTCTCTCAAATGAGAATATCAAAAGACAAAATTCAACCAGTCTCCTCACCTCTGTATGGCTTCACGGGAGCGTCTGCACCAGTCGAAGGAATGGTTCCCCTCACCGTGATTGCAGGAACATCACCACTTCAAGCGACCCAATCCATCGAATTCCTCGTGGTCAAGGTCAATTCAGCCTATAAAGAAATATTGGGACGAGCAGACATCAACAAGTTGCAAGCTGTCGCCTCAACTTTCCACCTTTGCATGAAATTCCCCACTCCTAACGGAGTAGGGATGGTGAAAAAAGATCAAGAGGTAGCTCGCAAATATTACATGGCATCATGTAAGGTCGAGGACATGCTCACCATCGAAGACCAGCAAGACGAGCATGCTATAAGGCGAGTCATCCGTGTTGTTTTTGCTGCGCAGGTCTATTCACAAGCCAATTGAAGCTTGTCCCGAATTTCATCCACAACATTTTGGAAGAACTAAACGGAAAGGCGATCCCCAGAACGTGGAATGCGGCCAACTTAAAATGCTACTACATTATTCTTGCGGGTAAGCAAGGCGAGTACCAGTAGAAGCACTTGTCTCTATAACGCTGGAAAGAGATGAGGCACGCCAGTTGAGGATTGGCTCCACTTTGGAACCAATCCTCCTTGATCAATTAATATCGTTTCTTTGCTCCAATACAGATGTCTTCGCATGGAGTACATCAGACATGCATGGGATAGACCCATCCATAATGACTCATCGTCTATCAGTCGACCCGAAGTGCAAGCCGGTAAAGCAGAAGAAGCGTCCCTTCGCACCCGAGAGGAAAACAATCATCAAGAAAGAAGTAGACAAACTTCTGGAGGCATATTTCATCACTAAAATTGACTACCCTGAATGGGTAGCTAATGTGGTCATGGTGCCAAAGGCATGAACAGGCAAGTGGAGGATATGCACTGATTACACCGACCTGAACAAGGTCTGTCTCAAGGATAGCTATCATCTACCTTTCATCGACACCTTGATAGATGCGACCTTGGGACATGAATTACTTAGCTTCATGGATGCTTTCTCCGGCTACAATCAGATCTGAATGCATGATGACGATGTGGCAAAATAACCTTCATCACAGACGACAGTCTCTTTATGCTACAAAGCCATGCCCTTCGGTCTAAAGAACGCAGGCGCCACCTACCAACGGCTCGTCGACAAGATCTTTAAGTCCTTGGTGGGGAAGAACATGGAGGTTTATGTCGATGACATGCTCGTCAAGAGCCTTCACGCATCAGATCACATTGCTGACCTCCAAGAATGTTTTAATCTCTTACGCGAGTATAGAATGCGCCTCAATCCGGCTAAGTGTGCCTTTGGTGTTTTATCAGGAAAATTCCTAGGCTTCATGGTCTTGTACAGAGGTATAGAGGCCAATCCAGAGAAGATCAAGACCATATAATACATGGCCGCCCCGAACAGGATAAAGGAAGTGCAGGTTTTGACAGGATGAATAGCGGCGCTAAGCAGATTTCTCTCCAAATCTGCTGAGAGATGCTTGCCCTTTTTCAAGGCTTTGAAAAATATCAAGGACATCGAATGGACTGATGAGTGTCAAGCCTCTTTTGAAGCATTAAAGAGTTATCTATCGTCGCCCACACTCCTCTCCAAGCCATTTGTAGGAGAAGAACTCTTCCTATATCTAGCCGTAGCAGAATCGACTATCAGTGCAGTGCAAAACAGTAAGCAGCTCCTCATTTATTATGTGAACAAAGTTTTACAAAGAGCTGAGCTGTGATACCCCAATACGGAGAAGCTTGTTTTTTCTCTCCTGATCACGACACGAAAACTTCGACCGTATTTCCAGTCTCACTCCATAACAGTGCTGACGGACAAACCGCTGAAAAGAATACTTTACAGGCCCAATCTATCAGGACGGTTAGTCCCGTGTCCATTGAACTGGAGGAGTTCGACAATCATTACAAGCCGCGCCCTTCCATCAAGGGTCAAGCCCTAGCTGATTTCATCGTCGAGTGCACTCTGCCCGTTGATGACAAAGAGCAACCGCTCCTACCTGAGAAAGAGAAGCCTTTTACATGGACACTCAATGCAGATGGTTCATCCAATGCCAATGGAAGCGGGGCTGGACTCATCCTCAACGGCCCAGATGGCCTTGTGGTAGAGTATGCCCTACGCTTCGATTTCCAAGCCTCAAATAATGAGGTGGAATACGAAGCTCTGATAGTTGGCATGCACCTCGCCCAGGCCATGTGAGCAGAGGCACTTCATGCCTACAGCGACTCATAGCTCGTCGTAAAGTAACTTTCTGGAAAGTATGAAGCACCAGATGCATAGATGGCTGAATATCTTCACAAGGCAAAGAAGCTTGCATAATCTTTTACACACTTCAACATTACGCAGGTCAGTCGAGCAGACAACACGTCAGCCAACGCACTCCCACGCTTAGCTTCTCTTGGTCCGTCTTGGTTCGGCCGAACCATTCATTTGGAGCTCCTTCAAAAGCCAAGTATCAATCGGCACGAGTGATGCATACAACACACGAGCCATCGTGGATAGATCCCATCAAGGCCTACCTTTCGAGCGGCACCTTACCAGCCGATCGAAAGCAAGCCAGAGGAATCATCTTTCGCTTAGCATGATAAGTATGGGGAAAATTTTCAATTAATGCAGCCACTTGAAAATATTTTCAAGCACCATACCTTCTGCATGAATGTCTTGCAAAATAAGTTGAAACTCGTGGACTTGACTTATAACAGTCTTGGAATCCACCATCTTGAAATCAAGGAATTTGCTGACTACTAATTTCTTAGAGCTGACAGCTTCAGTCTTGTATTCTTTTCCAAGGATTCCCACAATGCTCTCGTATTTTTCATCGGACAATATACGTTATACAACGCATTGTCCAATCCATTGAGGATATAATTCTTGCATAGAAAATTTGAATGCTTCCAAGCATCCACGGCAGCCACTTTCTGCCTGTCAGGATTTGCACCAATTTTGGTGCATCCTCTTCAAAGAATCTTGCCAATTTCAAGGTAGTCAAATAGAACAATATCTTTTGTTGCCACCTTTTGAAGTCATTTTTGTTGAACTTTTTCGGTTTCTCACCAAGTCCAACGGATCCATGAGAAGGTGCTACATAAGGCGGTGGATACATATAGTCCCGCCACCATGTTGTGCATTGGGATTAACTGGTCTACTTTCAGGATTGGTTTTGCTAGTTCTCATTTGTTATATCCATCACACATTATAACTATAGCTAAACAGAATTCCAGTCTAAATCAAAACTTATAACAACAGCATATTCTATAAGAATACTAAAATTAAATTTAGAAACTGAAAATAATTTTAGTACAATATTGGACACAATCAAATAACAAAATGAACTTTGAAAACAATATTTCAATACATGTAACACAAAGTGCAGGATAAAGTCTTAAGTTTGTTGGAAAAAATCTTTGTGTGTACTTGTGCAGAAAATCAATTTCGAAAAATACTAACATGTAGAATGCTAAACTAATTTAAACAACACTGAACAAACAGTATTAGAAAAGGCAGAACTTTATTCAATAACTCAATTCAGAATTTCAGAACAGCAATGGAGATAGCTAATGCGTGATTTTAATTCATTGTCCTTAGGACTTCCGTAAAGGTGCTAACAGTCTCTTGACAAAAGTCTCACAGGATACAACGTCAGTAATGTCTGAAAATATGAGCACTCCAAATTTGTAGACTCAGCGAACCAAAACAATGCAAAACTATTTCCTTAGGACACTTAGGCAGAAAATGAAAAACAGAAGAATACGACAGGGAAAAAATTTCTAATGCGTTTTTCAGAGTGCAGTTGTTGGCTATAAAGTTGTAACTTTTCGAAAAATAATTATTTAAGTAACTAAAATATTTTTGTCTAAAAAGAATAAAGACGGGCGGGCGGTGCGGATGTAGACCTTGGGTCAACCTAGGTCGTCCCTCCTTACAAAACTTGAGTACCCTCAAGGAGCCCAACATTTAGCCCAAAGCTAAACTTTATAAAGAGGCAATAATTGTTTTATCTGGGATTCTTTTTTCCCTTCAAGTTGAACCAAAAACTTTAACTTTTTCGTTCACTTCTCATTTGTTTTAAACTTATAAATATTCTATGATCATTTACTCCAATTGATGAGCATGAATAAACTTGTTCCTAACTAAATAATGGTATATAACTTTTTTAAAAATTAAGTCAAAGATGGCTTGTCAAAATGAGTTTAAAACCCAAAATGCCAATAGTAAATCCTCTAGGTACGTGTGAAGGTCCTTATTTTTTTTTTTTTTGTTAGACCACTCGGTTTCCGGACAACACACTGGAAGCCGACTAATCCGGGTTCGAGCCGGGTAGGACCACATGGGAGGCAAAGCTCTTCCTACCAAGTTTTTAACGCAGCTGCATTCCCAGGGCTCGAACCCAAGACCTCTGGTTAAGCTAAGACAACCCCTTACCAGTTGACCTACGCGTTTGGTGGTGTGTGAAGGTCCTTATCCATCTAATTGTCATAGAGTGACAGGGAATCGGATCATGGACTTTAGGAACGTGTCTTCCTTTCCAACCTGGGATATGTTGGAATTCCTAGTAGGATCTCTACCACAAATAAAAATATTCCAGCTACGACGAACTTGAGTTAGGCTTGACTGGCTCCCCCTTAGACAAGGTATTTGAGAATCTTTTACAGTTATCTGCCCAAATTTGCAGTTAGTGCCTTTAAAAATATGGGGTACGACAGTATCCAGATATAGCACTCTTCCAATGCATTGGCAGATATTAGCTTGAAAGGCGGTCTTGGTTGAAATGCCATATGATCATGGAGGCCATGCTCATTCTCTAATAGAATGATATATATATATATATATATATATATATATATATATATATATATATATATATATGTGGGAGCTTATCCGTTGATAGCACTAGCAAGTTGCTAGTGCTGTTTGGCCGTCCGCTACATAATGTTGCGGACGATAATTTACCGTCCGCTACATTATGTAGCGGACGGTGAAAAAATTCGTTGTTGTGACGCGCGATCTGGCCGTCCATTCTCGCCCGTGGACGGCCAGATCGTGCTAGCAACTTGGGTTAAGTTACTAGCGCTATCATTTTATCAGTTCCTTATATATATATATATATATATAGTTCAAACCTTTCGCTGACTATTTTCGTAAACATACCATTGGAGGTAGGAAGTTATAAAGAGGCACCTCGTTAGATGTAATTCGACTAAGGATGGGGCAGAAGACTCGAATTCTACCAAGACATATACGTGCTCAATTTTGAGTCGCCATGTAGCGAGTCTGCTGAGAGGTCTTTAATCAACTAAAAATCAACCCAACTCTCTTACCGGTGACTTTGGGTGTCATCTACATTCAGTAATACAAAATGCTTATGGGGTTACAACTATGGTTATTGTTGAACTGCAATGCTAACATCTAAATACAAGTATATATAAAGGATTGTGGAGAAAAATGCAAGGATAATTGTCTTTCAGCGGCTTTTGCTTTAGTGCAACCGATAATATCCACATCTTAAAGGGTGTCATGCGTTCCATAATATCCACATTAGAGAAGAGTGCAAAATGTTCGTGGTTGCATGAGACCGACGGCAATCCTGAAAGCACCAAATTTTGTGATGAGCAGGAAGTTTCAAAGTAGCCACCATTGATTTCGAGAGAAAGAGACAGAAGACAAGAGAGAGTCAAGTATATAATCTAATTCTGATTATAAAACACAAAACAGCCGTCGAGCCAGCCATGGCATTCAAGGTTTTGAAGCTAACATTTGTCACGTTTTTGTGTATTTGCTGAATAGTCTACCTTCTTTTAAGAGAGATGTATTAACAAATAAACTTTAAACCGAGAAAAACCTAAAGCATAGAAGACTACATGGGAATATGGGAGTAGGTTGTAATAAAGAAACCATTCCATTTTCAAAGACAGGAATTTCCTGTAGTTCTAATATGGCTGCCATGCCATGGTTTCAACTTTCAACTCATGACTTTAACTTGTTTCAAAGTCTTAAAAAGGCAAAAGCACAAATTCCACTCTTGTCAAGTGTTGAAACGTACTGTCAAAGCTTTCTTTCTAGTGCCAGAATAGTAAAACTTAATTGCTGCATGCAATATACTTCCCACATATTTTACTTTTCTGTTGAAGGAAAAATTTTGGCTACAAATCGAGTAATATGAATTACCTAAAATCCTCCATATAACGCTAAATAATGATCGCTAAATCTCCTTAGAGACATTTATATGATACGCTATAAAAATGGTGCTTATATTTGTTGCTAAAGCTCTCGACAAAATATTATTTGCAATACATAGAGATAATTAATGGTTACTATATGAAGAGATTATAGGTTATTATTGCTATTGACGGGTTGCAGTCCAAAATCATTCCCACTAAAACTAGTGGTGTGATATCACAGTTGTCTTTCTTGAATCCAAATTCAACTACCCCCAACCCCGCACCCTTCCTGTCCTTCTATATATGTAGCTCACGTAGAAAAAAATAAAGCTACCATTTATATAACAGGAGCAAAGAAGAAGTTCAGACCATTTCAATGTTCTTGAATGAGAAGTTCCCAATGGTGTTGAGGTTTGCATTCGTCTTTCTCCTCCTACTTGCAGCAATGGCTTCAACGGGGCAGTGCACACGAGACCTGAAGGACGATGGGGTTTTCAAAAGCGTGTTTCAGAACCAGCTTCCAAGAGGGCCGGTTCCACCTTCTATGCCATCTCCATGCCATAACAAGCTTGACCCTTACAGACAAAGCGATGCTTCTTACCCTCAAGATGTTATCATTTGTCCATAGATACCCGTTTCTTTTGGTCTAGTTCTAGCTTTTAGGTTATACAATTTGTTTATTTATTTGATAATGGTGCACTACCCATTAATTGGAAATTATATGTAATCCACGGATGTGCAAATTCATAACAAATCAAAGAGATAGTACAAAGTTCTGGTATGTTTGTCTTCATGGTGATGATGATTGGCATTTTTGTCGTAGAGCAAACATCTTCGTAGATTAAATGTTAGACACATTTTCTTTGATATATAAGTGAAAAAAGAAAGAAGAATTTTGGATTTCAAGTGCTAGATTTCAAGTGCTAGATGTGGTGTTGATGGGTTAATTTTACGCTACACCCCGTACTTAGGGGTCAGTTGCACCCAGCACTTTATGGTTCTAATTTTGGCACCCAGAACCAAAATTTTGAAAAATCTTGGCACCCAGCACTAGATGACGGTCAAGAGGCACTTTGACAACACGTTTGTTAGTTTTTCAGGGGCAAAATAGTCTTATTGCCCCTTAAAGCATACATGTCATCCAGTCAACTACACACGTCCCAATTGGGCTCTCCACGTCACCAGCTCTGGACTTCTGGTCTCTAAACTCTCACCCACAACATCTCCCCATCAACAATGGGTTGCTGTCTTAGCACCACGCCCCCCAAAACAAACCACCCACATTACATCCCTTCGACCCACCACCACCACCATTTGCTTAAATCTGGCTCCGATGGCAGAGACCCACCACCTCCACCGCCAGTACTGGAGGAAGAGACCGTGAAAGAAGTCCTCTCGGAAACCCCCATCCCAAAATCACCAACACCGGTAGTAGCAGACAGCACCAAACGGCCCAGAGTCCAAGAACACAAGGTTGAATCACTGGCTCCGCCAAATTCGACGGATGAGATCGTCTCTGAGGTCTCCGAGATCTGTAGCTTCTCGACTACGACAGTGACCGAAGTTAGGGACGACGACGGTGGAGAAGTGACCCAAAGGGTCTGTAAGTCTCCCGCGAAGATCCCGAGAAAACGGCCATACTCCGGCGAACTCCCCAGAACGACAGAGAGGGGCGCCCGGTCTCCCGTCAGAAGGTCGGCTCCATCGCCGGTCCCGGCGAGGACAGTGACAGGTCAGCGGTGGAATGCGGGGCCGGCTAATGGCATCCGGCGGGATCCCAGCGAAAGATGAATCCAGGAAACGGTACTGCGATAGGCTCTGTCGGCTCCATCTCCCTGCGAATCGCCGATCGATATGCCCCTAGAATAAACAGTTGGGAAATTTTGTAATTAGGGATTAATTGAGGGATATATGGAAGGAGAGAGAGAATAAGGGTTGTTGGAGGGAAATGACGTGGATAGCCAATTGGCCATGTGTCACTAACTGGGATGACATGTAAGCTTTAGGGGCAATAATCCCATTTTGCCCCTGAAAAACTAACAGCCGTCTAGTCAACAGGCAGTTTGACCGTCATTTGGTGTTGGGTGCCAAATTTAAAATCCTAGGGTGCTGGGTGCAACTGACCCCTAAATACAGGGTGCTGGGTAAAATTAACCCGGTGTTGATAGAGGTGGCAGCACAAAGTGGTCGTGGTTACCATTTCTAGTGGTAGTGGTGGCAATTTATGCGATGGTGGAAGTGGGGTGCACCGGTAGTTGTGATAACGTTGACAAAGGTGGGGTGGCGGCAACAGATGCGGTACTAGAGTTACTGGTGGTTGCGGAAGTGATATAAGTCACAGTAGGGGAGCAATAAAAATGAGTGATGGTAGTGGTGGCGCTGATAGGGGCGGTGGTGGCATGATAGTGACAGCGATGATAATTGTAGGCGGCAACGGGATAGAAAGGTCATTTGTGGTGGTTGTGGTGGTGATGGTGTGACGGTATTGGTGGTAATGGTCATGGTTGTGGTGGTCTCGAGTCGCGACAGGGGAAAGTCTACCCATGGCAAAGGTTGCTTAGAGTTCATTACGTAGAGATTAAGGAAGGGTTCAAGCGATACATATTCATTCAAGAAAATGTAAATCTTTGTCGGGTTACATAGTAGTAAGATAAATTCGGTCAAACATTGGCAAAAATTTCAATTCTAATTTCTCATAGAACAATAGTTTCCATGAAATTGGTTATTTAAAAGGACTGCTTTACAGTTTTCTTTTTTGTTTTTCTTACCAAATGTTGGTAAATTTTGAATTAGTATATGTTTAAAAAATAATAATAACAACTTATACTCGCCCCATGATCTCTTTTATGGTATTACATGAACACGATAATGTATAAAACGAGACCAAGAAAAACTCTCCACCTACTTAGCTGATTTAGCAGGATTAGGTAATAATGGATTGAGTTTCTCCTTATATCTTCCTCGCAGAACCCCGCAGAGTGAACTCCAAGCTTGTCTCCTAAATCCCTAGCTCTCACTAAGCTTCTAAGAGCGAGGGAAATTCAAATTTGCTCTCTGATCCTCTAATAAGTTAATTAGGCCTAGTATTTAATGGTCACAGTTAAGTCTATGAGGGGATCCTTGAGGGTTTTTTGTTCTTAACTACAATAGCATTCTAGAATCATTAGGTTATCTCGTAACCTTATCCAGAACCTATTTATTACAATTAGCACCACTAAGAAACTGTAATTGCACGCACTCTAGTCATGGAAGTTTGGCTTAAGCTCTTATTACTGATTATCAATAAAGTTTACCTATACAAGATATTCATAAAAGTCTCAATTTATTGTAGATCTGAAATATTTGTATTTAATTCTGAAGTGTCAAATTCATAACCTTGATCGTCTGTCAATTCAATATATAAAATCGACATACCTTACTAAAAGCCGTGGCATAACATATACCTTACTAAAGACCTACCAATTTCATGATCGAAATTGAACTAAACTTACAAGAATTTTACTTTCTCAAAAAGAGAACGTAGAACTTCATGGTAATAGATGAGGTTCACAACATTGCGAACGCACATAACTCAATAGCCGATGTATTAGTTATTAGAAAATAATCAAACTCATTGGGATATCAAAGCAATGTATATTTTGGTCCGAGGGCATTACTATCTCAGAATTATGGATCTCCACATATTAGTATCATCAAGAAAACAAATTTACATAACACGCTAAAGTATTATTCGCATTGGTTCCATCCAATGTGCTATACGGATGCACTAGCACATAACTTGAAGTCTCAACTTTCATCGTTAAAACAGAACACCTCATTTAGCACTACAACCTACTAGATGATTTCTTTTAATTCATTTAAGGTTGTGAAAATAATTGTTTTATTATGGGTCACATAATTTATAGCTTCAGTAATATGGACATCTTCGCTCTTACCGCCGAACTTCGATTAAGAAAGTGCTTTCAGCCTTACTCAAATAGGGAGTGGTGTTAGATTCCAAACTTAATCATGAGCTGAGCTCCTTCGTCTAATCTTTTCGATGTTGTTTTATGCGAGAGCTTCTTTGTGTGATTCCTTTATCCAAGGAAAGCGTCCTGTGAAAAAATGCAGTGCCTTCCGCTCCTCTGGCTTTCTTTCCCCCGGAGACCATGCCATTCCTCAACATCGATCTTCATATAACATAAGGTATATTTTATATACTATAGAGATGTAAGAATAACATACATCATGATCAATTAACTAAATGTGCAATACTAGTTGACCCATAAATAATGTCAAATCAAATAATAAGGTTTTAGGTAAGGATCGCAATATGGGGCGCCCCACCCCACCCCGCCTCAATCCAAATTGCGCAGTCCCCATATTGCCGTATAGCCCCGCCCAATCTCATTTAGATCCGACCCACCCCATTTAACCAGATTCAAAACGGGTCAACCCATTTAGTTCCAATTCATTTTTTCTTAATTAGTTTCATTTTATTCAAGAAATTAATTTAATTTATTCAGGTCAGGGAGTGCTTACTGGGATCAACGATGCCGGCGAAGGTTACAGGGTGCAGCAGGGGGCACGGCAATGACTGTTCAATTCATGGTTGTCAGCTGGGTGGCCCTGCAGTGGTGGCCGACGGCAATGGCTGCCAAAGGTTACCGGTGGTGGTCGATGGTAGGGAAATGGTGGCTGTCGAAGGTAACTGGCTATGGTGAACAGTAGGTAATTAGGTGTGTGTGTGTGTGTGTGTGTGTGTGTGTGTGTGTGAGAGAGAGAGAGAGAGAGAGAGGGAGGGAGAGAGGGGGGAAAACATATCTGTATGGGCTATGTTTTTCAAACTTTATTTCAGCTAAGTTGGATTCGGGAAAAATTCAAATAGCGCCAAATTAATTAGATCTCCATTTACCCCATCCCTATATGCCCCAAATGTATTTAGGAATTCTCCAAATAAGCCCCATGTAGGGCAAAGCATGGCTCCAATTAGGCCCCCAAATTGCCATCCTAAGTTTTAGGGCGAAACCTAACAATTTCTTACCCTAAAACCAAGTAGGCGTACATCTTAATACCAATTTTGTCGTAATAGGACTCGAGAGTCTTTGTAAGCAACATCTTAGTAGAACAGATTAGCTAGATCTGACATCCGTCGATATGGGAAACAACAGTTTTATATTCCTCATGTACTCTCAGATAAATATGATACATCCTCTCAATGTGCTTACATTTCTTATGATTCGTGGGCTCCGATGATTATGCCACAACCCTGCTATAATCACAATAAAGCATATATGCAGCCGAAGGTACCACTTTCTACAAGTTCCATGTATAACTTTCAAAACCAAAAAGCCTCCTTAGATGACTCGGAGGCAAACTACTTACTCGGCTTCCATGGTGGAATTAGCAATGCCAGTTTGCTTCAGATGTCTCAACTAATAGCTTATCAACTCAAAGTGAAAACATTTCCAGAAGTTGAGGCCTCGTACGCTTACCATATTTGTTTTCTGTTTTCATTTTCTGTTTTCATTTTCATGATTTTCATATTCAGTTTGAAAATCCGTTCCTGTACTTTTATAATTTTCACAAAAAAAAAATTAGCTATTTTTTCTTATATTGGGTTAAGTTTTAGTGAAAAAAGCTGAAAACACCTTTTAGGTGTTTTCAGTTTTTTGTTACTATTTGAGTAATTTTATCAAAAACAAAAACAGAAAATGATAAAAGTACGCAAAAAAAAAGAATATTTTTCATCATCATTGCTAAAAACTGAAAACGAATATGGTAAACGTACGGGGCCTGATTTTCTACATTTTTTGTCCCCCATAGAATCTAAATTAGTACACCCCGATTGGGACAAGATCTTCACTTTGATAGACAATCATATAATCTCGTCCCCTGCAGCTGGAGTATATAAACTTAACTACTGACCAGTGCCTAGCTCTCATCATTTCTAACTACAACAGTTATATGGTCTAGTACATAGCATAGCATACATTAGACTACACTCCTATAGCCAAAGCATAAGGGATTGTCGTTAATCGTTATGTACCCTTTCTCTACATCTGTTAAAGGACATTCATCAATAGAAACAAGAACTCCATGCCTAAAGAAGAGTCATCCTTTTTTTGAAAATTTGCGTTACATACCAAACTACAATCTCATATTTATATATAAGCACCTTGGGATGACCCTAACATTATTTTCTAGCAATCCCTATGATTTCCATACATCATCGACATACAAAATCAAGACCCTCACGCTTCCCTTCATGTCTTTTCACAGGAAACTCGGATTTTGTTTGAAATAAGAGATTGGATTACCTAATCGGATGTGACCTTCCATGTTCTGAATGCTTATTTAAGCCCATAAATTGTTTTACGAAGCTTGCGAACCATATCTTTTTTACCTTCAGCTACAAAACCATCTGTTTGGGATCTTGAAATGTCGTTTTCAAGATAACCGTTTCAACATGCTATCTTGACATTCATTTGCCAAATTTCATAATCGAGATTAGCTACATTAATATATAAGAGAAACCTCATGACTCAAGCTTGGCTGCCAGCGCAAAGGTTTCCTCATAATTGATGCATCCATTTAGTAAACCCTTTTGCAACAAGCCTAGCATTGAAGGTTTGTACATTCCCGTCCATCCACCTCTTCCTCTTGTAGAATTTGCAGGTAATGGGCTTTATCCCAGCAGGTGCATCTACAAGTTCCCCGGTAGTATTTAACACATATATTCCACTTTATGTGTCATAGCCTTTTGCCAAAGATTGACATCACTGTCAGCAAGTGCTTCATTGTGGTTACAAAGTTCTCAATCAAGACAGCCGGAGAGAGTGTAATTAGACTCAACCAAAAGAGTGAATATTTGTGGAGGTCTAGGAATCCTCTCAGTTCGACGAAGCTCGCCCGTATTACGTAGTTCAGATGTAACTTATGGTGCACTTTCTTGAGGCTGTGATTCCCCCCCCCCCCCCCCCCGAAAAGGTTAAGTATCCTACTATGAATGTGAAAGATAGAACACGGATGATATCCCCTTCCGATAGGCATTACAGTAAAATAGTCGACAACAATTACAATAGAATTGAGGTTGTGTTAGTTACGAGGTAAGAACCTCAAACTTTTTCTTTAATTGTAAATTTACTAGAGGACTTATCTTCAATCTTATAATCCTCTTCCGTAAGAACTGCATTTGTACTTATAATCACCCCGTGGATCATAAAATAGTCCACCCATTGTTATGATAGTTACAACAAACGTACCGGAGTGCATAACGAATTTTTTTTGTGAAATGGTACGCGCTGGTACTGCTACCATTTCGGTACTTATGTTATAATATTTTCATTAGCGAATTAAAAATAGTTACCTATGTTTCTACTCTCACTTATAGAATAAACTTTTGTTCTTATACAACTTGAATGAACTCCTTTTTCAACTAAGCTGTTTGTTTTTTAATAAGTTGTTTATTCCCATATAGTTGCATTGCGAACGAATAGCATATTCAATTAATTACGTCATCTAGAGTTACCCCCTTTTCAACTTGTCATTAGCGAATTCTTACAAAGGAAAAAGTTGTTTGTTCTAGAATACCGTCGTCATTGGTTTAAGAATAAGTTATTTGTGTGTGTGTGTGTGTGTGTGTGTGAAGCAGTACATCATATAAATAAAAGAATGTGGTGAAAGCTTTCGGCTATGAACTAAGTCAAAGCTACAAGCAAAAGTAAAAGCAAACTGAAAAATTGCAATGAAGATTGAAAACATAACAGAAAAGATTTTGCATAGTGTAATCAATATTGTGAGGAAGAGGCAACTGAGACTTTGATCCGTATAATAGAATCTAGGGTTATTTCCTATTTAGTCTTTACATGGTCAATTTATTAAATTTTTTAATAAAATTTGTAATTTTTACATTTCTTAAAGATACGGAGCGGCATTCTGACTGGTACAAAATGTAAAAGAATATCGTACCGGTACAAAACAAAGCTGTCTATACAGCCCGTGTGCTTGCTCCATTTGAAAACCAAATAAACAAACCTACGTACTTTTCATCCTGTTTGTAACTTGTCCAAATCAGACTCCCCTTTGTGCACATGGGCAAGGCAACGACAAATATAAATGTGGTTCTAACTGGGCTTACTCCCTGACCGCTATTCAAAAGGTGTCTTTGACATTGATTTAGATGGAACATTGTTGTCGTTTGTAGAGCATATTCCAAAAATGATATATAGGTAGAGTGGAAAAACTTAGCATAGACCTCACTTTATCTAAATGACTTGCCACCAACCCACTAAATCATGTTATGTTATATTAAGAAAAGGTGAGATATCATGCAATTTTTCTATATGGTGCGTGATGATTTGGCTAGTGTGGCATCATAGAAATCTAGTAGCTCACGGAGAATATCATGGGGAGCCTGGATCTCTTTACGAAAAGGCCTCGTCATATTTGGATGAGTATCATACAGCCTTGGGTAGAGTTCAAGTGGAGGTAACAATACCACCCCCTACTATATGGGAACGACCTCCTTGCAACTTATACAAGGTAAATATTGATGGGAGTTTTGATACAAAAACTGGAAGAGGGGGAGTTGGAATTATTATTAGAAATAAGGATGGGGAAGTCATGGCATCTAGTGCACGACCAGTGCAAAATGCAAGTTCAGCAAGACTAGTGGAAGCCACAGCGGCAGTTGAAGGGATGCGACTAGCGAGGGAAATAGGTTTCTTTTCAATTATGCTAGAAGGGGATAGCTTGGAAGTGATGCAAGTCTTGAACGGTAAGAACATAAATCTTTCAGAGTTTGGATTGATCCTACAGGATGCGGAAGTTGAGAAAAGCAGTCTACAAATGTATAGTTTCCACCATGTCAAACGGGATGCAAACAAAGTTGCTGACATGTTGGCAGTGTTAGCAAAAGAATTGCATGAGCATAGAGTCTGGTTGGAGGAGTACCCTCCTTGCTTATCTGATATTGTAGCCCTGAATAAACTATTGAGTTAATAAATGATCCCATTTCAAAAACAAAAAAAAAAAGGTGAGATATTATATGACTTGGATTTAAACCACATGGTGTCGTACTTATCTCCAAAACAAGGAGAACTTTGAATGGGCCTTATGGCCTAGCTGGGTTTGTCTACGCTAAGATTACAAGATCATTGTCATTGGGTTTAATATCGAAGGCCCGTAAATAAAATTGGACACAAAAATTAATTACCTAGAACTTTCAAACAGATTAGCCACGTCTCAAAATGTGATTGTCTGCCTAGAACTTTCAACAAAAGTGTTTAAAATTTGTTTAAAAAGTTCAAGCTCTCTACTTGACGACCAGAGTGACTAGCCTTCGTGACAACCGATCTACCACCACAACTAGCCTCCCTGATCACCCATGTTGTCACCCATAACTAAGTTACCACCAACTTCCTTCGCCAACCCCTTCTTCAATTCTCCCATCCCAATTCCACCACCAAAACCCTTCTTCGACCAAACTTAATTAAAACCATCACCACAAAGCGACCGCCATCTGAAACCACCACCACCATCGTTATATATCTTTTAGTCTCCTAAGCCTATATTCACAACAAAGTAGATTCCGTACAGAATGAAAACTATTTTCGTCTCCTTAGCGTATATTTTCGAGAAAGTAGATTATGTATCGACTGAAAACACCATCAAACATCATAAAACCTTTTGTCAAATAAAAGCATCAAACATGTGATTTGTTTGGGAAGGATTTTAATTTTTTTTAAATATCATAGTAAGGATGACGATGATAGTGGTGACAAAGTTGTAGTTTTGTGGTGGTTGTGCTAGTACTAGCGGTAATTGTGCGAAAAGTACGCTGGTGGTGGTGGTGGTGCGACAAACACCTGCCTGTCGAACTTGTTAGAGCCTCGACATTTGGAAAACTGTGGTCTCCTGGCTGTTGAATTTGGTGGTGGTTGTGATTAAAGGTGATAGTAGCATCAATTTTAGTACCCAAAGTAAGCCAAATGGAAAAACCATAAGGGGTTGCATTTAACCTTGACTACCATAATGCCCCCAAGTCAACTAAGAGTCTATGGCGTAATTAAACAAATTGGGCTACCGAAAATGGTAGGCGTGTTCGACTCGGGTTGGGAAACCACATGTTTTTAGTCAAAATGAGGAAGCCAGGTGAGGATATCAAACTGGAAAAGGCATTGCCTGCTCCGTGAGGATATCAAACTTGCTACATGTTTGTCAAGTCAAATTGGGGAAGCACCGTGAGGAAATCAAACTGGAAAAGACATATGCCTAGCCATTGCTTTAAAATGGAAGCTAAGACAACTAAACAGCCAGAATTCTTCTCCTGTTATATTTCATCAGAAAAATTAGACCAAGTACCACTTAAATCCTGGAGTTTTTACTTTCTAAACAGTTGAACCCCATCTTTCGGGACCTAATAAACCTAACAGTACGCATAAACATCCATTGGGTCACTGTTTGATGGAGTTTCGAGCCTCCGTCGACAGTAGTCGAAAGTAGAGGACAGTTGGTCAATCAGAAAGTAGAGTCCCAATGGTCAGTAGTAACTTATTAGGTTTAGGTGAAATAAGGCAAACTACGACTACAAGGTTATAATATATTGCAACATAAAAAAGAAAAAATTGTTCAAATAGCTGGAAATTTGATATTCACCTAACTAGAAATTCAGATTAAAGAAACACAAGTGACTCGTTCTCCAGGACTGAGATCGTATAATAGCTCGATCACCGGTGCATCCAACTTACGCCACGCCATCAATCCCATAAATGGTTTTCCACTAAGACGCCAGTCCTACAGCCAGGGAATTGATGATTAGATAGAACAGCCACAACATGGAGCAAAAGTTTGCTATAATGGAACCATCAATTATCACCAATAAACAACTAATGTATGGGAAAAAAAGCTACTAGGAAATACTCGATGATAATAAATAAATCGTACAATGGCCTTTTTTAACACGTAACCGTACAATGGGATGCTAACTTCTTTTAACACTAGAACGAACATAAGATGCCTCTCCAAAAAATCATGGAGAGCACTTGAAAAGTCAATGATAAGCAACTGTTCAAGTTAATTGAGAACACTTGAACATACCGGTATCGTATATGAAAAAAAAGAGGTTGACACCAAGAAAAGTTAACTTTTGGAATTCCAGCAAAGTACTACTTATTTTAATATTCAAAAAAATCTAGGCCCAATGGTCCATTTCCAGCTTCAGTCTCAAATTGGATCAACTTCATTTATTCAACTTTTGATGGAAAGAAAGAGGAACTGTTTCACTTCACATGTAGGTACGTATTTTTTGCGCATCATATTTCACATGTAGTTAAACTTGTCTATTTTCCAACAAAACTCTCTGCGGCTCGTTTTTCATTTTAATTACAGCAGGGGTGTCCTCTAAAGAAACCACATTGCTTCACCATATTCTTTAATACTGCTGATGGCAAGATGTCCATCAGGGTTGCCAATCCTAGTAGTAAATCTATTAGTAATATAGGACTGGATGTCAGGGTTTTTGCTATAGTTTAGCTAATAATAAAGGATTTCTTAGTCTGGTTAGTGCTATAAATTAGCTAATCATAGGGGACTTCTTTAATTGTCACGTATTGCTAAACAAAGATTTTCTGCTTTCTAATAACGTCTTCATTTTCTCAAATCCTTGTATGGGGGGCTGGCTTTTATTAGGTCGCAACATACCCCTTTAAGTTTCCTAATTACTGTATGAGGAAAAAAACTCCACCCCAGTACGACACAGTAATAGTTCTTTGAAGTTGTGTAAAACTAGCTGTTATAGAGTTTCAAAGATGATAAAAGAGCAATCATCATACACAAAACCGTCCATTTATACACCTTGAATGCAACTTCGTCTTTTGAAGCTGCATTTTCGGTTCTTCTCTTTCCTAATGTCCAAATTTAGATCTAAAGTAGAGAAGTTATCATGTAAGCCTAGCGGTAATAGGGTTCCTAATCCTTTTTCTAGTCTAAAAATTAGAATTTTCGAGATTGCTCTTACTGCTGATTAGATTTCCCACCTTGTTGGTATAACATTTGGAAAATTTGGAGGACAATCTGGACCTAGAAGATAGCAGTAAAGAAAACATTTAAGCTGTATTTTGTGTCTCTTAAGGGAGAGGGGTGTAAACAATATATAGCACTACAAGATTACAAACTTCTTCATGACATCTAAATCTCTAGGGAAAAATGATGTTGCTTTCAAACCCTTCCCAGAGAAGTCTTTCATGGAAACGGAACTGAGTAGGAAAAGAAATGAAGTCGCATTATTAACTCTCCAGCAGCACTGGAAACTGACCCAGCTTGGCAATTCTGGCCTGGCATAGCGACAGTGTTTTTGAAACCTCCTGGTCAAAATGGAGCAACCTTACCGTTGTGGCAAGGCTCACCCTCAGCAGTGAAGTGTGTCAATAGTACTAGGCTAAGTAGCTGGGTAAGAAGTAGCAAAAACCCGTCGAAAAAGCATTAAAAGGAAGTAGTGGAGGCAAAAAGTAGCAGGAAGGAGAAAGAAGAAGGAGCAGGCAAGGAGAGAAGTATATAGAAGAAAGAAGACGAAGCAGGACGGGAAGAAAAAGAAGCAGAAACAAGAGGAAAGTACCATGCTTAGTATATGAGGCGACCTGCGAGGTGAGGTCGTCTTCCTCTACAAGTGTTGCCCTAATCTCGATTAAAAACATTCCATAATGATCGCCCGAAATAAGAAAGTACAATGCGTTTTGGCCCAATACTTTCCTGACACCTTTTAGTGTCCAAAAAATAACAAGGAAATAAATAATAACCGCACAACTTAGAGGTGTCCGGTTAAGTCTCCAGATATCAAATGATAGGTAAAAACAATCGGATTAAAGGTTCCGAGATGTGTCAGGCTGTTGGCAAGTGTCCGGCATGACACCTTGGCCTATATGAGATGTTGATGATTCACAAGATTTTCTATGTCATGGCTAATTTGATAGATGGGACTACACCCTTCATATATATCACCACTAAACTGCCATTGTCCTCTATAAAGATTGCATCTTTCACAGGTCCACCATCGGGCTATCAATCATCTGGACAGAGATTCTTATATTATACTTGGTATGAAAAACTTCATGTACAGCAGTAACATCATGTTTGGGAATAGATAGTCATCATCACTTGCGAGAGGGATAAGATTGATTTCAATTGCGACACCACCATGCAACCTAAACTAACCAAATGCTGGATACATTACAACTTTTCTATGGTTTTGGGCACTAATAGCAATTTTATAAATGGCCAAAAGACCAGAAGTGCGTGCCCATATAATGAAAGCAACAGACTGTCCCAGAAGCCAGACTCCCTGATGCAACACCTAGGCATAAAACCTCAAAATCAAGATTATGAGACTAACAAAAAGCTATGCAATTTACAGCCACTTAATGCACTCTCTCCTGTAACTATCACTTCAAACACAAAGAACAAGAAAAAGGGCAGAACTGCAAGCTTGCTATAGAATTCTAGATTATCTTAAGTTCCCTTGGTTCAACCAGCCACAATCATCCCCAATACCCCCTCCCCCCAAACTACAAAAAAAAAAAAGGACAGTAACACACATGCACAAATAGAACCCCAAGAACGGAAAAGGTTAGCTTTCCCATATGGAGGAGGGAAACACTCTTCCTTTTACACAATCCACATGACCACTACTGAGAAGAATCCTATAACAAATAAGAATGGAAGTGCCACACACTATATAGAACCTCCCTTTCAAAGCGACACACTCTGTGACAGATCTATTTCTAACCGACAATCCCCCTTAAAACAAAATTAATTCAAAAGCTTTAATGCAAGAAGCATTAAAGCTTTAAAACATCTCGAAATGATCATTCTTCCCATTTGCATAAAGAGTGTAAGCAACAATGTTTCAGTCCCCTCCTCCACAGTAACTTTGACAAGAATGGGGCAAAAGCTGACAATTTGCACAAAAAAACTGTCTAACAAACTCTTCCAGGTGTAAATGCTAATTCCCTTTACTGTACCCAACTTGTATAGTTAATCATCAAATTTGCCTCTAGCTCCTGTTCATTATACTCAAAAGCTCACATTCCAAGAATCCAATATATAAGATAGACTTATATCCATCCATCCATCTCATGGGTCCAAAGTATCTAACTCTCTTACCGTCCACTACCACATTTGCCTGACAATTAACTCCAACATGGGAAGCAGAATGGCTTTTACAACTTCCCAGAAATAATCACCAGTCACATTCGCATAAAGAAAGCAATAAACGATTTCCCAGTCCATCTGATCAACAGTAAAACTGACAAGGATGCCGCTAACAAATATCAAACAACCCCATCTGCTAAGCCTATTTAACCCTAAGAATTTGGAAAAACAAAATGTCTGACAAATTATTCCGTGTTAATGGTCGTTCGCTTCGATGTATCCAACTTATATATCTAGTCACAAATTCACCTATAACTCTTGACTTCAACCATCCATTTCAATCAGAAGCTCATATAAGTGTCTTTTCAGAAAAAGCATTTTGAATAGTAAAAAATCAATAGATAAGATCATTTTCCTACCCATTAGACAGGCAGACATTTTGTAACCGTTTAACATCCATTATTACATGTTGCACGACAATTAACAATGCATTCAACTGAACTATAACAACATTGTTAGATCTGGTGTGATACATCAATACTTCAAGTGAAATGATACTATCATTTTTACCTGGAAAGCAGGTTTTACTTAGTCCTCAACTCCAAAGTCTCTACTAGAGGTCAAGTCAATAAGCTTCCCATAGCCAAGCAAAAGAGCAAAGCTTAACCCTCTTTCCCAAATCTCATAGTCCACAGAAGAGGCATACAATCAAATCAACAGTGCTCCTCCCACTTCTAGAGCTAAAATCAACAATTCTATATGTCTAAGACCTCTGGACAGTTCCTTCAAACAAAATGTACCCACCAGAGTAGGATCCAGAGCAACGAAGAAACCATCAATTTAACCAAGGATAGCTTTAAGATATGCTTCATATCCCCCCTCCTTTCCCCCTTCCCACCGCCCAAATGAAAGAAATTAACATCTATGATTAGAGCATATTCACTCGAAGCTGAGATACACTTATGTCTCTGACCATAAGGAAAGGCACATCAAATCTCCTATCCAATTTTAAATTCCCAAAGCAACACCTTTCATGATAATCTGTCACCGTAGATCCACGAACATGCGTAACCCTAGGTAGCCTTGACTGTAGAACATACAGTAAAACAAACACTTTAACAAGCTACCAGACACAGACGAGATCACTTAGTACCCCTCATTACCAAATCACAGTTGTAACATGCTGGATCCTGATACTGCACTAACTTAGGTGTCCACAAACCTGTTTCAACTCCCGACCACTACATCAATCTAGTTTACCTCCTTCATTTTCCACCAAGTTCTCCTTAGTAACATAATATATACTCCAATTGAATTTCTACGATCCCTTTATGCCATAATTTTCAATGTCTGCTTTGAATTGCTGCTAAAAGATCAACTTCTAGATTATGAAGAAAAATAAAGATGGTTTGATTGAAGTTGAGCCAAATTAACCAAATATCTAGTCTTGTTTCTTGTAGCTAGATATCCACACAAAGAACCGCCAAGAGGCAAGTGAAACCCAAGTACATGATAGAATTGACTGTTATGCTTTAAATTGAAATACCAAATTTATTCTACAGAGCTAGAGCTAAATGGAAGGCAATAAATGAAGGTTAGTTTAAAAGGGCAATACCTGTTCAAAAGTTCCCGTTTAGAACCAACATTGTTGCTGTTCAACTGATTTTGTCCTTTTTATGGAACCAAGCTCTCAACATAGTCGAAAACACCAATATGCCTTTGGCTCCTTCAATCTCGAGATCCTCAATACCTTCACTAACGTCGCACAGCAGCAGCTTGAAACACCCCAGCACGGCCTGCATCTTAACCAATCACCAACACGCCCATCACCACCATCATCCCTCACCCAAATGTCAACGCACTTTTCCACCTCATCATCCCTAGGGCACAGCAGCTTGAAACACCCCGTGCACTTGCACACGCTCTTCTCGCTCCACCCCACGAAATCGGGCACCTGCTGCTGCTGAAACACCTCATTGCTCAGATCAAGGCATCAAGCCACACAAACTCATCCTTCGAGACCCATCTGTCTCATCACTGAACCTCACCCGCCAGTATGGCACCCCCTTCACAATCGCTAGACACTTGGTATTCACAAAAGAAAAACGCCACATGGCAGGTTCAGATTCTTGTCCCTCTCCCCCTTAATCTTCCTCCAGCCTCCTGAATTCAGGGAGTAGACCTTAACGCTGACCCTAGTTTTCAACCCGGGATTAAAGCAGAGAATGCTTATGACATCATCATTAGAACCGAATCGTAGCCAAACCCAAGACCCAAGTGAGCATTTCTCGTGAACTTTACAATTTGGGACTGTCCCATAACTAGTAACACAGAGGGATTGTCTGGTGGCAGGGCTCCAGAGGTAGAGAATTTCGCCCCATGGGGAATTGGAGAGGCAGACGAGGCTGTTGATGGAGGCCACGACGAGCATTCTGGGGGAGGAGGGGGGAAAGGTGTGAGGGAGTGGAGGGGGAGGAGAGTGAGGCGGTGGGTGGGGTGGCAGGAGGGTCTTGGGGGATCATGGACGCTGTGGATGATGAGAGGTGGCGGAGGGGGAGGCGGCGGGGAGGGGAGGCGGCAACGAACTTGGGGCGGTGATGAGGGAGCGCCGGGCTTGGAGACGGACTTGAAGCGGAGGAGGGACTTGGAGGTGAGGCGGGAGAGGATACTGGGTACGATAGTTTTGTAGAATTTAAGGCAATTGACGAAGAAAGACGGATCTGGCAAACGGATAAAACCGCCGTGTAGGGAGGGGTAAAAGTGATTCGGGTAATTTTTATTCTTTTTTCCTGAGTAAGGTGTTTTAGTGCCCGTAGTATTACTCACGGGTAAATTGATTAATTTTAATTTTTTTTATTAACAAATACTAGTATTTTTTTTTCATATCAATTCATCTTAATTTCACTTGACTATATTCATCGGACTATTTTTTTCATCTTAATTATTTGTTATCAATAGATATCCATCTCAATTCTCACATCCGATCCAACCCAATCATCTCAACTCCAACTCTCTAAACACAGTAAGCATAATATCTTAATACAAATACCAGCAAAATCACTTACAAAACAATTCGTGAGTCTGAAGTAATAAATACTTAAATAAATACAAAAAATTAACACAATAACCAGATCCAAAATACGAGCAAATCTGAAAACATAATACGAGATTTGAAAAATAAATTATCTCGTAAACAAAAATAATATTCGATCGGAGACCACTTTGGTTTGTGCCATAACTTCTGAAGTATTTCTCTTTCCAGATCGAAGACGGTGGTGACAGAGCTGTCGCGGCGGAGTTGTGGCTGATCCCTGGCGGATCTGATTGGAGACTGGAGGCGGAGCTGTGGCGGATCTGGCAGCAGAGTGTGAGAGGGACAATGGACGCCGTCGAGTTGATATGGAGTAGTTGGCCGTCGATATGGATCCGACTGGTGGGCGAGAGAGAGCGACGTCGTGCGATGGAGCGATGTCGTGAGAATGAGAGAGAGAGAGAGAGGGAGGCGCACATGGAAGAGAAAGGAAAGAGCAGCGCAAATGAGATGGAAGAGAAAAGAATGAGAAGCATGAAAACCCTAAGGATTATATAGTAAACAAAATCGGGTAACCCGAGTAAACCGTATCCGACCCGGATTTACCCGAAAATTAGGAGTCGGTTTGGGTACGGGTTTGTTTTCAACGGGTCTTCAAAATACGTATCCGTACCCGGGTTTTTTGGCCGAGTACGGATCAACCCGCGGATCCGGGTCTTTTTTTGTCAGGTCTAAAGAAAGGAATGAAATAGAAGGATTATTTCATTCAATTGTTTGATGCATTCAAAATGATGAATCACTATTGCCTTTATATAGGCTTACACATAACAAGAATTCTTAAAAACATGAAACACTAAGCCACTAAACCACTAAAAGATAATTCTAGAACAAATTATCTTTAACAACTTTGAATTGTTGTTCAACAGCCCCCCTTGATCCGAAGTTGGACTCTCCAAGTTGTCTTTTAAAGTAAATATGCTTATGAACAGGAAGTGACTTGGTCAAAATATGAGTCACCTGCTCATTTGTATTGCAATACTTCAATGTTATCATGTCTTTTGCTACCAACTCACGTATGAAGTTATGTCGAATGTCGATATGCTTAGTTCTCCCATGGTAGACCGGATTTTTTGTCATTGCAATCGCGGCTTTGTTATCACACCAAATCTATGTTGTTCCTTGTTGCTCCTAAAGAAAATCAGCAAGTAACCTTCTCAACCAAAGTGCTTGGCATGTCGAAGATGTTGCAGCAACATACCCCGCCTCAGTCAATGATAACGTTGTTGCTTGTTTCGTTGAACTCCATGAGACAACACCTAATCCAAGAATAAAAACGCTTCCAGAAGTACTCTTTCTATCTTCAATAGACCCTGCCCAATCACTGTCAGTGAATTCACATAATTTAAATTGAGATACATGAGAATACCATATGCCAAAATCAATAGTTCCAGCAATATATCGCATGATCCTCTTAGCTGCTCCAAGGTGATGCTTTGTGAGAGAGTGTATAAACCTTGAAACAACACTCACTAGAAAAAGATATATCGGGTCTAGTGTGAGTCAAATAAATCAAACCACCAACTATACTTCTGAAAACTTTCCCATTAGCTGCGTCAGTACCATCTTGTGACTGAAGCTTTTCATTCAAATTCATAGAAGTAGCAGCTACCTTGCAATTCAACATATTAAACCTCTTCAACAGATTTATAGCATACTTCTTTTGTGACACAAAAACTCCACCTTCAAGTTGCTTAATTTCCAAGCCAAGAAAATAATGCAACATACCCAAGTCCGACATTTCAAACTTTCTCATCATACTATCTTTGAATTCTGCTATCAAACAATGAGAAGACCCCAAATATATTATGTCATCAACATAAACGCATACTATGAGAAAGCCATATGTACCTTGCCTTTTCAAATAAAGTGCAGACTCATTTTCGCTTCTTGCAAATTCTTTTTCAAGAAAAAATGAATCAATCTTGTTGTACCATGCTCGTGGAGCCTGTTTCAACCCGTACAAAGCCTTATTTTACATATATACCTTCTCTTCTTTGCCTTTAACTACAAAGCCTTCAAGTTGAGACACATAAACTTCTTCTTTCAATTTGCCATTCAAAAAAGCTGACTTAACATCAAACTGATAAATAGACAATTTAAGCAGAGCAACAAGGGCTAAGATAACTCTCACAGATTCAAATCGAGCAACAGGGGAGAAGGTTTCTTCAAAATCAATACCTTGTTGCGAGAACCTTTCTCCACCAGATGAGCCTTATACCTTTGAACACTCCTATCAGCGTGGCATTTCGTCTTGAATACCCACTTCAAACCAATAACATTCTTCCCATCTGGCAAGTCCACAAGCTCCCAAGTTTCATTCTTCTGAAAGGTTGTTATCTCCTCTTTCATTGCTTCGCACCATTCTTCATGTTCAACTGCTTCTTCAAAATATGTTGGGTCTGAAGCGAACAAAGCAAAAGTACATCTCTCATAAATTTTCTCTCAATGATCTAACCTTCATTGGGGGAGTTTCATCGAAGGAAGTTGAACTACTACTGATGTTGTTGTCGCTTGTCATGGGAGATGAAACTACTAAGTTTGTGGGTGTTGGATCACCCGCTACATCATCATTTTCTGTTGAAATCTCACTCGGCGCTCCAACTCTGTCATCTTCACTAAAAGACCAACTTCCATCTTCATCAAATACCACATCTCTACTAATAATGACTTTGCCATTTATTAGATTGTATAAGCGATATGCTTTAGAATGAAAGCAATATCCAAGAAAAATGCATTTTTCAAACTTCTCATCAAGCTTCTGACGAACTTGTGAGTTAACCAAAACATATGCTATACATCCAAAAATTCTTAAATGGCTTATCGAAGGTTTCTTACCACTCCAAGCTTCATATGGTGTTTGATTCGGAACCGCTCTTGTTGGTGAAATGTTCCTCAAGTACACTGCAGTGCCTACTGCTTTTGCCGAAAATTGATCAGGAAGACATTTGGCCTTAAGCATGCTTCTAGCCATTCTAACAACTATTCGGTTCTTTCGCTCAGCAACCCCATTCTGTTCTGGTGTGTATGGTGCAGTGTTATTAAAGGCGCAGGTGCACCTAAGGCGCAAGGCGCAAAGGCGCAAAGGCGCAAGGCGCAAGGCGCAAGGCGCAAGGCGCAAGGCGCAAGGCGCAAGGCGCAAGGCGCAAGGCGCAAGGCGCAAGGCGCAAGGCGCAAGGCGCAAGGCGCAAGGCGCAAGGCGCAAGGCGCAAGGCGCAAGGCGCAAGGCGCAAGGCGCAAGGCGCAAGGCGCAAGGCGCAAGGCGCAAGGCGCAAGGCGCAAGGCGCAAGGCGCAAGGCGCAAGGCGCAAGGCGCAAGGCGCAAGGCGCAAGGCGCAAGGCGCAAGGCGCAAGGCGCAAGGCGCAAGGCGCAAGGCGCAAGGCGCAAGGCGCAAGGCGCAAGGCGCAAGGCGCAAGGCGCAGGCGCCCGCCTTTTCGAAGCTAGGCGCAAAATTAAAATAAATTAAAATAAAAAAATAATAGTGCATTAAAACAATAAAATTACGTTTTAAAAAAAATATTAAGAACATAACAATTAACAAGTTAGAAATCAATGTTCTTTGTCCAATTATGTACAGTGTTATCTTCCTTACTTTTGACAATTACCAACATTAAAACGTTCTTATATTTGAAAGTTCTTAACAAAGACCAAAGACGTGTTTCCCAAATTACAAGTTAGAAATCAATGTGCTAATAGTTTAAGGCATATGAATCCATTACAAAGCCATGGCAACACCCAAGTATACTTCAGCTTCCAAGAAGCTCATCTCTCAAGCAAAAATAAAGTCCAATGCTGCAATGACTTCTGTGTATCAGACTGGCTGTGATGCCCCGAACCTAGGTTTACCAGTTATTATTACTTAGCAACGATTGTTGTAACTCTTGTAAGTAAGATGAATTAAAACCTTTAGTGAAGACCTTGCGAGCATGTATTAATTTGGATCTTAGCGTTAGTTATTGTGAGCAATATTATATGTTGCATTTAACAACATATTTTAAATATCTTGATAGGCTATAAAGGATGAAGTTTTGTACAAAGACAAATTCATGGAAGTGAGTCTAGAGAAATTGTAATTGATGAAATTGTATCGTTATAATATGGTCTCTCGTTAAATAATTATACATATTAAAGAGCAAAAAAAAAAAAAAGAGAAAAGAGAAACAGAAGTCAGGAAGAGAAGAAGAGAGGACAATCGGCCCTAGAGCGGGCGGCGCCTCTGCCGGCAGATCGAAGCAGTCATTTTCGGCGATCAACTCCGGCGCTCCCTCACTGAACACCATTGCCCAACACCTCTGCTACCACCTGCCGCAACCAACACGCAGCCGCCGGCGAGCAACTTCAGCCGCCCCCTTCACCGTGCACCACCGCACAACACCACCGCAACCACCGTGCCATAGCCATGGCGCCCACTACAAGAAAATTGACCATTAGCGACGGAAAAATTCCGTCGCTAAATGTAGAAATTCCGTCGGTAAATCATTTAGCGACGGAAATTCCGTCGCTAACGTTCCGTCGCCTAAACCCTCGTCGCTAAAGGTTTTAGCGACGGAATTATTATTCCATCGGTGAAGCCTTTGTCATTAGCAACGGAAATGGTCATCCTTTAGCGACGGAAATTCCGTCGCTAAAACTATTTTCCTATTTTTAGAAAATTAGGTTTTTAAAAATATATTTTTTATGCATTTTTTTAAAATTACCATTAGCGACAGAAATTCCGTCGCTAATTCCGTCGCCAAATTTTGTGCAGGAAAAATTGTCCGTCGCTAATTCCGTCGCAAAAACCATATATTGGAGCTGAATATATTTTTTCATCGTTAATTTTGTCGCAAAAACGCATATTTAAGAAAATTTCCGTCACTAATTCCGTCACAAAACAATATGTAGGTGCTAAATGATTTTTTCCGTCGCTAATTCCCGCCAAAAATCCTATTTATAAACTAAAATTTTGAATACCACTAAAAGTTAACAATTAAGTTAACAAATATTCAGCATTTGTTGAGTACTACTAAAAGTTAACAATTGAGTTAATGCATCTAAATCAACCACTTGCTTGGTTACCAAAATGAACAAATATTCCTACAAATGTAACGTCAAATCTTGTCACATAAGGCATCATCCACCAAGCTCGTCGAATGTATCATCATTGCCATCCTCAGTAGCATCAGTCGCGGTAAATTCGGCCTGTAACAAAGCAATTAAAGACATGTTAAAAGATATATCAATGTACTTGCATAACCGGGCCTAACCATGAATCCAATCTAAAATATATGAGTCAAACAATGATGGAACTACAACAAATATTTGACAACATCCAACATGGTAGCTACAGCAGTCCCATGCACATCCACACCACCCCCTGCTTTGCACTCACATCCACACCACGCACACACACAGCATGTTGGCACACACACACACAGCAGGTTGGCACACCTCCACTGCTACAGCAGTCCCATGCACACCCACACCACCCCCTGCCTTGCACTCACATCCACACCACGCACACACACACACGGCAGGTTGGCACACACACACACACCCCGCACACCCCTCCCCCTTGCAGTCACCATGGCTGCTCCCTCCTCCCTTCATCCCCATGCACACGAAAGAGCCGATTGTCACTGCTGCAGCCCCCCGCCAAACACACATCACCTCCACTGCTACAGCAGTCCCATGCACACCCACACCACCCCCTGCCTTGCACTCACATCCACACCACGCACACACACACGGCAGGTTGGCACACACACACACACACCCCGCACACCCCCTCCCCCTTGCAGTCACCATGGCTGCTCCCTCCTCCCTTCATCCACATGCACACACAGCTTTACATAGTTGTGCACAGACCACCCCTCCCCCCCCCACCCCAATGTGGAAGTCCTATGCTACAAATCAGAGCTAGAAGAGACGATTGTCACTGCTGCAGCCCCCCGCCAAACACACATCACCTCCACTGCTACAGCAGTCCCATGCACACCCACACCACCCCCTGCCTTGCACTCACATCCACACCACGCACACACACACGGCAGGTTGGCACACACACACACACACACCCCGCACACCCCCTCCCCCTAGCAGTCACCATGGCTGCTCCCTCCTCCCTTCATCCCCATGCACACACAGCTGTTCTTAGATTTGCACAGACCACCCCTCCCCCCCCCCCCTAATGTGGAAGTCCTATGCAACAAATCAGAGCTAGAAAGAGCCGATTGTCACTGCTGTAGCCCCCCCGCCAAACACACATCACCTCCACTGCTACAGCAGTCCCATGCACACCCACACCACCCCCTGCCTTGCACTCACATCCACACCACGCACACACACACGGCAGGTTGGCACACACACACACCCCGCACACCGCCTCCCCCTAGCAGTCACCATGGCTGCTCCCTCCTCCCTTCATCCCCATGCACACACAGCTTTACATAGTTGTGCACAGCTTTGTCAAATTAAACAAAGGATGACATAAGTAACGTCGTAATGTAATTTTTTAGCGGCATTTTAAACATCATTAAGTTAAACAAAGGATGACAAAGATAACACATTTTCATAGAAAATATGAATTACCTGTAGGAGTTCTTTCTCTTTCATCCGTTTTTCCACCTCAATCTCTACCATGTTTACAATTTCAGTCTCTTTAGAAATATCATGTAATGAAGCTGCAAATGTCTAATAGATGTTCCAACATGGACAAAATTAGTGGATGTCAGTCAAATACTCTTGGCAATTTGACATTGATTCTTATTTCTTTTCTATGCCCATATCCGGAACGAAGTGCTCCAAAGCTTTTTTATGCAAAGAAGCTGTCTCATTTCGGATAAAAAGCTAAATAAGGTTGGGCAGCAATTCAAAGGCGAGGCAGTATTAACAAAATTTCTCTAAGTGTTGCAGTGAGGGTGGTGGGAAACAAAATTTCTCCAAGGAGGGAGGGGGGTGGGAAACATAAAAGACATGTACCAAGAAAAATCTGCCACAATACAAATACAGAAGCTCATATAAGAATGGGAGATAGGAATTGCATGCAATCAAAAAGAAGAAGAAAAAGGAAAGAAAAAAGAAAATTACCAGCGGAAGAGGGTCCTCCAGGGAGTATAACGCATTCACATTTACACTTGAACGCCCACATACAGGCTGCATGGGGCAGCTTCTGTCCCTCACACTCATGCAACAACACCCTCAAGACACTCACTCACTACTCCCACTAATGCACACACCCACAATACAGTATAGCTGCAGCCCCTTTGCTGTTGCTTCCCTTTCCCTTCTCCCTTTCACGCACACAGCCACCACATCTTCGCACACACTGCACCATCACCTCACCCCTCTCACCCGTGCACACCCACAACCAAAGTACACATACATGCTGCCCACGGCAGCTCATGCTTTTGAGTCCACTGTGCCGCGAAACTCACGCATGTTACAACCAGCCGAAACTCAACCTAATACACACATGCGCTGCACTCTCAAGTTCTGTATATTATGATACTATCTTGCTCAATTGTTTCATCCATAAAGTCCATGTCTGACAAATTTTCATTAATTTTAGAATCCCTAGAAAGTATTCAACCCATTAGCGTTAACAGTTTGCAAGTCCTGGACCACAATGTACCAATTTTTGAAAAATGCAGCAAAGCCTTAAACCCGGTCTCCTTTTCTATTGATTTCGGTTTTCCACGAAACATGGAATTCGAACTAAAGCCCGCATCAATAGACACTTGCCCAACACACACACACACACACAGACCAGTTCCTTTCGTTTTTTCCATTTCTGCACTCAGACCTATGACACAGAAGAAATGTTGTAGGTAATCTCTCACCAAAATATTGTTCTTGTAACTGTTTGGTACATAGTTGTTAGGTACAAATGTTCCGATCCTTAAATCTGTACAATCGCAGGTATACAAACGCACCTGATCTTCAAAAGCTAGCACAACAATTGAGCCAAATCCTATGTAATTGTTTCATGCTACTCATCAGAATAAAACAGAACAAAAGAAGAAAAGAGGGAAAGACAACAGCATAGAAAAATTTGATGCTACTCTAAAGATGTTCAGCAAGTGATGGAGTCTATATCTGGAAGCTTGCGTTTGGCGATTACCGAGCCATCACACATCAACACAATGCTTTATTTTGGATCATAAGCATCACACTTGAACAATATATTCTAATTTATTCCTGTCCAATTACTTATACGGGTGCTGGATTTATTTGTTAGGAGTTTAGCAGAAGCAGTTTTGGCATTCAACTTTCAAAGTCATTCAAATGTGTAGCGTTTAGAGCTTATAAAGGAATATTTCAATCTCCCATTTTTCTCTCTCTCTCGTGCCGTTTTCCCACGGCAATCACCACCTTTCACGGTCCTACCTTGTCCCTTATTCATGCATAACAGCACATGGTCACAGCCACAATGGCTGTGACCTGCTTGTTCTCACTGTTCCCTCTTCAAAGTTAATTAACCCTTCTTTCGTTAAACTCTAAGAAAAATAGCATCTGCTAATATCCTAGGAATAAAACCTAAAGGTTGCACAAAATATTCCATCGGTTGTATGACTGGGCGACTCCAACCCGATTCGAAATGCACAGCGTCATCAACTACGTACAAAACCCTGTCCTTTCAAGGGGAAAAAAAATCACACTCCAAACACGCTTCCATCCCCAATCATACACCTAGTCGCCTACGCAAACCAAATTAAATTCAATATGTACTCTACGATTCAACAAAATCAGAATTTTCACTACTCGAACAATCAGTAAGCATCCGTTCACACTAATCAAACAACCCCTCCCAAAACTGATCAGAAAAACGTCAAAATTTCAGACAGGTAACAAAACTTCATAAAAATAACTCGAACAAGCAAGCAATGCATGCTCAAACGATTGCATTGCTTGAGCAACAAGGGTTAATTAACTTTGTATCTACTGTCTGAAACCCTAACGATTGAAATAAGACCCAAACGATTGAAATAAGAACCCTAATTTGATTATACCAAAAATCAAAACCCTAACAGTCAGTGAGAACAAAACGGTTCAAGCTTAAAGAATTTCCATCAGTGAGTAAGAGGGCTTCGCACATACCTTCAGAGTGGGACGGTTGGTGGCGCGAAGGTTGCCTCCACAACGGCGACGGGGGTGGGAGGGATGGAGGTGCGAAGGCTGCCGCCACAATTTCTCTTCTGTTCTGTTCTAATGTTTTGGCCGAAACAATTTAAGTGTTTTTCTTTGTTTCTTATGTTTCTTTTCTATTTTTTAATAATTAGTAAATGCCTTTTTCTGTTATTAAAAATTGAAATACACATTTAGCGATGGAAATAATTCCGTCGATAAAATCCGCCACTATATTCCGTCGCTAAATTATTTGCGACGGAAAATTCCGTCGCCCATTTTTGCTCCCCGTGCATTTTTTCCCTCCAACATTTTAGTGCGACGGAACCTAGTCCATCGCCCAATTCCGTCGGAATAGGTGACTTTTAGCGATGGAATGAATTCCATCGCTAAATTCCGTCGCTAATGGTCAATTTTCTTGTAGTGGCCGTCGCCACCGCCAAGCCGTGATGCAATCGATGTCCCCGGCAGTCCCACCGCCGCCCAATGCTTTTTCGGATCACAGCAGCCCCTTCACCGGCGACGAGGGAACAGGCGATGGCAGGGACGACGGAAACCGGTCACCGGAGCATGGAATGGACGACAGTCACGGCACGGAACAGTCGCACGCAGTGACGAGGAGTGAGTCTGTGTACTATGTAGTGAGTGCATGAAATTGATTTGGGGATTGAGATTTTAAGGATTTTGGAGTTTGGGACTTTGGGTTTATAATTAGAAAGCTAAAAAATAAAACAAGATCCAACGGCCCATGTAACAAGATGATAAAAAATCCAACGGCCAGAACTGTGCGCCTAGCTTTGCACCTCCCGCCCCATTATGCGCCTTGCGCCTTTGCGCCTAGGCACACCAGGCGCGCGCCTTCTTGAACGCGCTGAGCCTAGGCCTAGGCGAGGCGCACATAGTGAGCCTTAGCGCACCTTGCGCCTAGGCGCGCTTTTAATAACACTGGTATGGTGCAGTTAATTCCCTATGGATTCTATTTTCCTCACAAAAAGTATCAAACTCGTGAGATGTAAATTCACTATCTTTATCTGTACGAAGAGCTTTGATGTAGTTACCACTATGCTTCTCAACGCTTGTCTTGAATTTCTTAGACATCTCAAATGCTTCAGACTTAAATTTCAGGAAAAAAAAAACACTCAACTCATACGACTATAATCATCAGTGAATAACATAAAATATTTACTCCCCCCAAATGATCTTGTTTTCATAGGCCCGTATAAATCAGCATGAATTAACTCAATACACCTAGTGGCTCTCCAAGCCTTTTCAATGGGAAAAGACTTTCGACGTTACTTCCCAAAAATACAACCTTCATATAATTCATCAAGTGTATTGATATTAGGCAGACCATGAACCATACCTTTTTGACTCAGTAACTTCAAACGTCTCACATTTAGATGCCCATAGCGGAAGTGCCATAGATTTGTTGCATTTCGCTCACTTGGAACAAGAACTTTCTTGTCAACATTAGAAACTTCAAGAGGAAATATCATGTTTTCTACCATATGAACACAGGCCATAATCTGTCCTGATTTCTTATCCTCAATCACGCAAACACCGTCATCAAATAAAATAGAATAGCACAAGCCATTAACTGCCCAATACTAAGCAAATTATGAGCCAAGGAAGGAATGAAGTAAACATTGTGTAGAAATTTCACATTACCATGCCTTTGTTTTGACATCAACTGTACCTTTTCCTTCGACTTGAACACGCTTATTGTCGCCAAGCCTGACCAGCTTCTTTTCAGATTCGTCAATATCTTTGAACGCCAATTTAACTCCACACGTATGATTAGAGCAGCCACTGTCTAGGAACCAAACTCCACTTTCATTAGTAGCAATTTAATCAAAACATGCCATGAATAACTTACTTTCCTCGTCTGCTATTATTTCATCTTCCTCTGCGTAACTTGTTATTTTCTCCTTGTTGTCGTAATTTGCCGCTATATGCCCGAACCTGTGGCACAGATAGCACTCAATTCCTCAACTGTTGAAGAACCCATTGGCTCGCCCTCTACCACGTCCACGACTTCTGCCACAAGATCGTCCTCTACCATAACCTTTTCCGGTTGACTCGTCATTTTGCCTGTATGACTCCTCATTTGCTTGAAATGCCTTTTCTTCACTTTTTTCAGCTAACGTGTTCATTCTTGCTTCATGTGCTTGCAGAGAATCCATTAGTTCATCAAACGAAAAATGGATAAATCCTTAGACTCTTCAATTGTAGCTACTACATGGTAAAACTTAATAGTCGGGCTCCTTAAAAAATTTGCAACCACAACTTCATCCTCTAACTTTTCACCATAAGAATTCATTTGACCACAACACCACTGACTTTAGAGAGAAAATCTTGTACAGACTCATCGCTTTTCATAAATAAAGTTTTAAAGTCTCGCCTGAGAGATTGAAGTTTTACTGTAATTACCTTTGTAGAGCCTTGAAATTCTTTTTTTTTTTATTCCCCAAGCATCTTTTGAGGTTTCTGCAACAGAAATTCTGGAAAAAATTGTCTCGTTCACTGCTTGTTGAATGAAGAATAGTGTCTTGGAGTCTTTCTTTCTGTTTTCCCTCAGCTTGGCTTCATCATCTTAGTTCACATACCCATTTTTAACCAAGTCCCAAAGCTCTTGAGACTTGAACAAGGTCTTCATCTTGATGCTCCAAAACTCGTAGCTTTCCTTTTGAATATGGGAATGAGAGGTTGTGAAACATTTGCACCACCATTGGCTGCCATGATAAGCCACTGCGCAATTCGAATTGGGAACCTGCTCTTGATACCACAATGTAGAATTTAAGAGCTCAAGATGAAGACAATTGATAAAGAAAAGAATAAAATAGGAGGATTATTTCATTCAATTATTTGATACACTCAAATTAATGAACTACTAGTGCCTTTATATAGGCTTACACATAACAAGAATTCCTAAAAATATGAACCATTAAGCCACTAAACCACTAAAAGATAATTCTAGAATAAATTATCTTTAACAATTTTGAATCATTCTTCAACAAGTTTGTGGGAGGTGTAGGGTAGGGGTTGGTGGGTCTTGAGGTGGTAGGTGTGCGTTTGGGTTTGCGTTGGTGCTTGGATGGCTTGATGTTTTTACCGGACGACATTTTCAAGAATCAAGAATGAATCTTGACCGTTGTCTTTGAGTGAGGGAACTCGATCTGTGTTTGTGTGTGTGTGTGTGTGTGAGAGAGAGAGAGAGAGCGAGCGCACCCACGCACTATAAGGAGAAGTTGGAAAAAATACTGTACACAGGGGTCCACTTCCCCTTTTATGTTGGTGTGGGGATGTGGGGTTTGTGTCTTTTTTTAAAATATAAAAAATATTACTCACTCTGTCCCTTTGATCAATTTTTTTATACACATATTAAAGATTTAAGTGATATACTATTTATTTCATATTATACCCTTTAGAGAAAAACGAAAGAAATTGGGTCAGGAGAGAGAAAATGGGTTAGTGGAGTGTTAAATGTGGACAGAAAAATGAATACAAAAGTATAAGAAAGTGGGTCAGGAAAGAGAAAATGAGTTAATGGAAATTTAAATATGGAGAGAGAAAAATAATTAAAAAAGTGTAAATATGTAAAAGTACCTATAGAATCTTTCTTAATTTAGAAACGAGCAATTTTTATGGGACGGCCCAAAAAGAAAAGTTGATCGAATTATGTGGAATGGAAGGAGTATAACATAAGAGGATCAATGAAATAACTAATAATCTACAGTAAATAAATAAATAAATACCAACATTTAAGCCCAACACCCTTGGGCCGGTAGGGATTAAAAACAAGCACCAAAAAGTGCAAAATTTAAATCACAAACGAACCAAACTTAACCCTCAACCGGAGTCTGATGTTGACCAGAAGACACTCTCAAAGACACCAGATAATCACCATAAGAAAATCCACTCACCACCGTTAAACCTAGCAGATTCGCCCAAACTAGCGCCACTCACCTAAGCACCACCACAAACAACTCCTCGAAATAGGCAACACCATTACATAACTAACCACCCAATACCAAAAAACAGAGGCCACTGCTCCAAACCACATCAGCAAATAAGACAATGAATGCACCCTACACCTAACAAACTGAGGACACCCAACCAATTTCAAATAACTAGTACATGAACCAAGCTAAAGGGGAAGGGGGAGGACAAAGCCTTAGCCTGAAACTACAACTGCTCCTAGCAATCAAACCGAACACACATAAAAAATTAACAAGAAACGGCACCAAGCTAGGGCGAAGCAGGAGGACAAAAACCTGGCCTGAAACTACATATTTACCTTACGACCTCACTAAGAACCAAACATCACTCAAATGCCGCTACCGCTTTGGTTGACGTTGTCTCTGGCTCCTTGTCGGGGTCCATACCGCCATTGCAATTGTAACGCCACCGATGTTGTCGCAACGCCGGGAAGATACACGTCGACCACCTAAACCACCATCGAACACACCACCAGCCACTGCCGCAGCCCCCTGAGTCCCACCCAGACCACTTAGCCACCTAGCACCACACCGAGATAACTGAGATAGGCAGGTCTGAGATCGACCTTATATGATTACCTTCAACCATGATCAAGTCGACATATTATCGTCAAGTTGTCAAGCGAGACATCCAGCGAGGAAAAAACCCAACAAATTATGCCTTAGAAAGCACAAAAGGAAGGACACACCACAACCCGTCAGTGGAAATCGGCGGTGGCAGCAGTTATGGAAACTATGAAGAGAGAGAAGGGTTGTGGGGGAGGGAGAAATTAGGGCCGGGCCGGCCCTTCATCTTTTTCTGTGGCAAAGACCTATCTCAAAACTAAACTCAAGTGTGCAATGTTATGCCATGTTTCATATACGGTGCGGGGTTTGTTCAACCCTTACTTACATTTCAAGATCATGGAAATTAGAAGAAAAGCATGTCAAGGCGGGAGGAGAAGCAAAGTAAAATCGAGAACGTGAGAATCACTATTTTATATATATAATAGAGAAGAAAAACTGAAAACGGGAACGTTGAGCACTTTAAAAGTATTTCGTGGTCAAGGGGAGCATTGAGCATTGAACAAAGTATTTTGTCATCAAGTTCATTTCTCTAGCAAAGGACTATCGACAAGTTGTGCTTTGGATGCCAATGATTCTTGTTTTTCTTTCATTTGCTTAGAAATATAAGCTATTAGCCGTTCTAAATGAATTTCTTTATAGGCTATAATCTTCGACATCTTATCTGCGATTGATTAATTCTCTTTTTACTAAACACTAAAGTGATTAATACATTATGACATATGTTATTCCCTTAACAGAATGAAAAATCCAAGTTATGCCATCAACTTTCAATGGATTCTATGAATCTTTGACTTGTCCGTTTCAACATGAGGGTGGGTGCCATTGAATTTTTCTTTTACACTTGAGAGTTCTTGTGAGAATGTAGTGGTCAAAAAACAAGGAATAAAGACTATCATGAAAATTTTCTTTAACCTCGGGGTAAATTACAGTGTTGGTCCTCTAAGTCTGTGCTAAATTTCTATTTAGTTCCTCAAGTACAAAAAGTTCCACGTTGGTCCTTTAAAATCATTTCGTGATTTAAAAGTTTTTTTTTCACGAAAAATGGGTTTTCAAAACTTATAACCTTTTGAGTAAGGGACATTTTCATAACTTCATGACTAATGGCCCCATAGTAATGACATGTCAGGTGACATGGCGTCCTGACATGGCAAAAAAATGGGGTAAGTGCATTTTAGTGACAAAACGTTATCACTTTATTAAAAAATAATGGGCAAACACCTCTGCTATAGTAGAAAAATATCGTTAATTGTATTTTAGCGACAAAAGATTACCACTTTAGATGTTAGTAACAGCAATGAAACACTTGTAGTACAATCTTTTGTCGTACCTCATCCCACCCCCACCCTACATCCCCTAACAACCCCACCCAAACCCACCTTCGTCGCCGCCCACCCCCATATCCCCCAAAAGCCCCACCCAACCCAGTCGCCTTCAAAACTTTCCACCATTGCACCCCTCTACACCCCCCACGTTCCTGAAGAATCCCCACCTAGTTTGCTACCGACAAACACACACACTCACTCGCGACACAAATACAAACCCACAAATTCACCTTGCGACACGTATGTACATTCACCTCAAAGAAGCAGAGGCTGGAAGAAGTAGTGATGGTCGGTGGTGGGGAAGAAAGTGACATATCATTTTCCATGTCACCTACCATATGGCCATTAGTGGTGAATTTACCAAAGTGCCCTTCGTTCAAAGGACTATAAGTTTTAAAATTCCATTTTTTTTTTGTCAAAAAGACCTTTTAAATCAAGAAAATGACTTGTAGGACCAACCCAAAACATTTTGTACTTTAGAAATTTAGCCCAAACATAAAGGACCAAAATTGTTATTTACCTTAATGCCCGAGTTATCTTCTATCTTTAAGGCAGTTCAAACTCCAAACTAGGTATAACTTATACCTAATTCATGAAAACTATATTTTCTAAGAGTTGATTATGTAAAGTAATGTCAAATAGTTTGAAATGATCAAAGCTAGAGGCTGTCAAGCAAGAAATAAAGCAAAGGTATGAAATCAAGATCAATTGAGATATCAGTAAAAACAAGATGGCAAAAATTGTAAGCAAGAATAAGGTTTCAACTATTTTTGAACTTCACGAAGCATATTACGCTTTGTAAAAATTGGCTCCCGATGTTAGCAGCACTAAAGATTGATATGAGTAAAGCTTTGACGGAGTGAACCGGTAGATTTTATAAGTTTTTTGGTAAAGTTTGATTTCTTTTCAAAATGGTACGACTGCTTATGCACTACGTTGGGACTGTCTTGTATGACATCTTTATTAGTGGTTCCTCATCTCGAACGATTCTCACCTTCATGTTATTTGGGTGATTTTTGGCTTTTGGTTTTGATTTTGTTTTGGTTCGGCTTGGCATTTTTGTGAGGCTGGTTTGTTTGGTGATTGAATGGATTGAGCTGTAGACAGAGTGGAAGAAGGGGTGTATGCTTTATTTATATTGTACTACTAGCCAAGACGATTTGATTTTGATTAGGGCAACCAACTAGAGTGTTTTGAATATGTGTTCATCAATCTTGACAAGTTTCAAAGAACTTTTGAAATTTATAAAAAGTTGCTTAGACGATTTATTTGGTTAGAAACTATTTTTGCATTTTAATTGTCTGTGTTAAAACTAGAGTAAGTTTCTATTTTTCAAAGCAGAAGTAATAACAAAAGTGGTTTCGAAGATATAAGTCAAAAAGCTAAGGTTTTTATCACTTTTGTACAAACAACAAAATATGTGATTGAAATGTTAAAAGTAAAATTTTCTCCCTTAAAGTTCATCAATAAATCAAATGTTTGTCGGGAAAATTCTAATTGGTCCTTCTTTATGAGAAACTTGACAGATTCATGGCAAATTCTGACTGGCTCCTTCAAAACTCTCACGGGATTACTTTCAATTTAGGCATTCAGCGGTCGAATCACGCCCCAGTCCTTGTCTGAGCTTCCTCGATCCAGATTTCGTCGCCCTCTTTGTTATGATGCCTGTTGGTAATCTGTTCCTTATTGTATGGACCTAATGCTTCCACGTGGCATATCCCATGTCTTGGAATCTCCCATGTATTGTATTATGGTTCAGTTCAAATTTTTTAATAGCCTCTTGCGATTATGGAACAAGGAATGCATCGGCCATTTGCACAAATAGATTAAATGGATTCAAAAATATTTACCAAATGTGCGAAATCATGTAACATGCTTTTTGGATTGGCAGGGTTACGAATTTCCTCTTTGTCATCAATTAGATTTCCTGCTGGACTATGAAGAAATGTTTTGGGCTCAACACTCTAAGTCATCTTGGCTGGACCTGGGGGACTAAAAGACTAAGTTCTTTCATCTTCTACTCTCGTTAGGAGTTGAAGTTACCATATTCTATCCTTATGACATGTGAATGGCTCATTGACCTTTGACAAGGGAGAGATTTACAATGTTTTAATGAGTCACTTTGAACGTCTCTTTAAACCCAAAGGTTTGTCTCCGCTAGTGGTGTCTTTAAATGGAGTTCAGTTTGACAGTCTTTTTGAAATATGTATTTGTGTGTCTCAAGCTTAGGATCTACTTCTACCGTTAGGCTCTTAATGTTTCAGATCTGAATGGTTTACCAGCTATTGTTATTCAGCGATGTTTATGCTTTATGGGTGCGGACACCACTTAGGCTGCAATGTCTTTCCATAAATATAGATTCTTCCTTCGTGAAGTCAACCGCACCTTCATCACATTAATCTCCAAAGAACCTCATCCTGAGCCCAGAACATTTCAGACTGATGAGCCATGTAATGTGTTGTACAAATTTATTTCTAAGCTACTAGTGAATTGAATGACGCCGCTCATGGACGAACTCATATCTCATCTCTAAAATGCCCTTATATTAAGATTGATATCAGATAATGTAATCTTAGCACAAGATATTACAGATTACATTTATAAAAAAGTATTGACGGGTGGCATTGGAAGCGGTAAAGCTAGATTTGAGTAAAGCTTATGACTTCATACGTTTTTTTATCATTGCAGCGTGTCTGCGTGGTTTTGGATTTCCAAACATGTGGATTCATTTGATCATGCAGTGGGTGGTCACCGTTTCATATATAGTTCTTGTTAATGGCTCCCTTACTTTGTACTTTGATCCCACTTATGGGATTATGCAGGGACACCCTCTTGCCTTACCTGTTTATCTTGTGTGCTGAGGCATTATTAGCTACGAGGAGTTCAAGGGTATCAAGGTGGGATGACGGACTCATTCGATCTCTCATCTCATGTATGCAGGTGATACCTATCTTTTCTTGACCTTACTGGAGCAGGGTTGTGCATCAGTTTTTGTTGTTTATAATTGCCTTAAGTGATACTGCCAATCATTAAGATAACCGATTAAGTGGGGAAATTCAATGCTATCGTTAAGCCCCAATATTAGTCTGGATATCCATCAATGCGTTGAGCAATGCTTTGGGTTTCAATCATAGCAAGCATTTGAAAATTTTCTTAGGATCCAACTGGATATCACAAGTAGTCAAAAGGGGATTTTTCCAGAGTTCAATTCAGCGAGTTCAAGACTATTGTAGTTCGTAGAACTACTACTGCTTAACAAAGATGGTCGAGCAACTCTCATCCAGTCTGTTCTGTCTTCCTTTCTCATTCACTATATGATGGTGTATGAATTCCCTCTTCATGTTTGCAAAAGACTAGATCATATCCTTGCCAGATTTTGGTCGGGAGATACTGGTCAAAGGCCTATTCACTAAGTGGTTTGGAATAGCTTTGCCTCCCAAAAGACTTAGTGGACTCGACTTTCGAGATACGTGCATCGTTAATGAGGCCCTATTTACCAAGCAAGCCTCCCGAATTAACTCCAGTCCATCCTCATTAGTCTCCTTGGTCTTATGTGGCATGTACTGCCAACACACGTTTTTCATGAAGGCTCTAACAAAGGGGAATTTTTCATGGGTTTGGCAAAGAATCCTCATTGGCAAAGAAATCCCTAATTGTCCACATTCCATGTTAGAAATAGAAGGTCCATTTCGCTTAGGAGGGATTGGTGGGTACCAAGAATACATCTAACTCAGCTGAGGGCTTTGACTGGGCCTTTGCATGTGCAGTAGCATATAACAGATCTCATTATCTCGAACATGTATGTTTGGGATCCCGAAAATGCACTACAGCTTTTCTTACCGCAAGTTGCTCAACTAAAATTTTCTATTACTTTAACAGGCCCTAATAGGCCTGACCGAGCTGATATGGTCCCATTCTTTAGGTGGCATATTCTTAGTCTCCTTGACTTTTCGAATGCTTCAGATAAGACGTTTGAGCTTTTCCTTACTTAAGGCGCCAATGTAATCCCATTTTTGGCGAAAACTCTGGAAATTATCTCTCCCTACCCAGATTCTATTTTTTTCTTTGGCAACTTATTCAACAGAAATTGCCACTTGTACATAATTAGTTAAATGGCAACGTGCTATTGTAGATTGATGTCCATTGTGCTTATCTGCCCCTAAAAGTCACGGGCACATTTTATGCAGCAGTGCCCCTACTAATGCCTCTCACAGGTGCCCTCTGACAAGTCCTTTTGTTGTGCCCAATTTCCTTACAAATTGCACATTTTATGGTGCATGACCTCTTGCCTTCCTTAGCAGGTTACTCAGCAGCCCTTTTCCTATCTTTTCTTGGCCTTCCTAGCAACCTTCTTAATGGTGGAGGTTGCAAGGGATCCCCTGGAGCAGGCTGTCATTGGGACTCATCATGCACTGGGTGCATGACCCCACCACAGGTCTTCAAGTATGTGTCCCTGCTGTATCATACATCCACAAAATCTAATACTTCCATTCTCCTAGTATTGATGCATGCTGCTGCATGCTTGCAAGGTATGCCAGTTATATTCCAAACCCTACAACAGCAACTCCTCCTTTGAAGATCAACCACATGCACCTTCCCAAGATCAACCACCTCAAATTCTGTACCCCCCAGCACACATCACTATGTTACAATGCCTAGACTGAGCAATGGCTTGGTTGCATTTTTTCACAATCTTGGGAGCTACCTTACCATCCAAAAAGGCATCATTTTCAAAACTTTCATGCACCTTGGACATCAACCTAGTTCTAATAGTATCAACCGAAGATAGCACAGATTTTTCTCTCAAGTTCCCTAGCCAATTATTGAAAGACTCAACAATGTTGCTAGTTACATGCTCATTCTTAATAGCATGGTCAAAAGTGTGCCTAGCCCAACTCTCTAACCTATGCCCACTCAACCACTCAGCTACTTATGGTGAGCAGTCCTTCATTTGATCCATGCAAGGTTAAAGTCATCAACATTATATGCCTTCACAGCAGCCCAGAAATATGTTTTCAACTTGATGCCAGGGTACTTAGCCTTGAAGTTATAGTAGAGATGCCTGCAGCACCTCTTGTGACTTGCATGTGGTATGATCTCATCTAAGGCATTCTCAATACCCTTTTGGCCATCAGACATAAATACCCATAGCTTAGCCCCAAAACCATCCCCAATTATGATGAATAAATGATGTAAAAAAAACCTCCAGCTCTGTGTATTCTGACTCTCAACCACAGCAAAAGCCACAGGGAACAACCCATTATTCCCATCAAGACCCACAACAGCCAGTAACACACCTCCAAAAGGCCCCTTGAGATGACATTCATCAACTGCAAGAAAAGGCCTACAAGTATGTCTAAAGCCATCTTGGATAGCTGTAAATAAGAAGAAAAGCCTATGGAAGTGAGGCAAATCCAAGTTAGGACTAACTCTCTGAGTTTCAAGCTTGAACAAGTTAACAGGGTTAGTCCTCATCACTTCATGCCTATACCTCCACAACTTCTTGTATGACTCAGCATGAGACCCCTCTATTTTTTCTAATGCCTTCATTTTAGCCCTATAGAGCTACATTCTATGGGCCTCTACACCAAACTTCTCAGCCAACAGTTCTTATAGACCACCCAAACTGATGTCAGGATTTCCCCTAATGTATTTAAACAGCTTCTTTGAGATCCAACTGGAATTGGCTTCTTTGTTAGTAGTGGCCATTACACAAGTGTGTTCAGGGCCACACTTCTTAATTTTAAATGTTGTGCCATCAGGGATACTGGTTGCACGTATTCTCCAGGCACATCCAGGGCTGCCACAATGAGCAGCCACCCTTGTCTTCTCATTCTTGTCTCTCACCAGTTTAAACCCATTCTCAATGGTATAGTTCTTCAAAGTTGCCCTAAAATGATCTACATTTTCAAACAATAAACCCTGATGCAGTTCAATTTTTTCCCCTTCCTTGTGTTGAAACAACTTCCCACTCATAAATCTGTCTACATTCATTGTTGCCACATCTACATTCTCATCACTGTTGTACAAGGGGGTTCATCATCATCATCACATTCTGACAACTTTTCATCACTTGGCTTATCATCATCTCTCTCAGTGTCTTCATCATTAGTCCTTGACTCTTCATCACTTTCACTCACTCCTACTCATTGCCAATCAAAGTCCTCAGAATCATCACTGGACAAATATATTTCCCCCTCACTTTATTCTTCTTCATCACTGTTGTCCCTTTCATTTTCTTCTACTTCATTCAAGTCCTCATTTCTAGCTGCCTGACTACTTGGTTCTGGATAACAAACTGCCCCAGGTTCAGCCCTATCAGTCTCTAAGTAGACATGTATATCCTTAGAGTTCTCATATAGTGCAAACATGTCCACTAAAGCCTTATCAGAATTTATTTCAGTCCTGACCTGAGTTCCAGGCAACATGAAGTACATGTCAATGCATAAACCTAGCCTAGGGGGGAGGTCTTTCAAACATAGCTCAGTTGCATCACTTAGTAAGTCCATGTAATTGTATCTGTCTGGATCTACATTCTCAATCTCTCTGGCTGTGTTACAGTAGTGGACCAGCAGGGTATGCATTTCTGTAATGTATATACAAAGACAGTTAACTTGGATGTCAATTAAGCTATCAAATAAGGATGTAATTAACTTGCCAATTTGAAATAATATTATTTTATTTATCAATTAGAGCTTTAACAGAGCTGTCAATTAGGTATGTTAATTAGTTATCTATTAAGGTTTCCATTTAGGTGTCAATTAGGGCTTTAATTTAAGTTCTTAATTGGGCAAGTTGACTAAGTAGTCAATTAGGGTTTCAATTGAGTTGTCAATTGGGGTCTCGAAAACAAAATTGAATTAGGGCTTCAATTTCAGTGTCAATTAGGAATTTAATTTGATTAAGTAGTCAATTAGGGTTTCAATTGAGTTGTCAATTAAGGTTTCGAAAATGAAATTGAATTAGGGCTTCAATTTCAGTGTCGATTAGGGATTCAATTTGATTAAGTAGTCAATTAGGGTTTCAATTGAGTTGTCAATTGGGGTTTTGAAAACGAAATCGAATTAGGGCTTCAATTTCAGTGTCGATTAGGGATTCAATTTGATTAAGTAGTCAATTAGGGTTTAAATTGAGTTGTCAATTGGGGTTTTGACAACGAAATTGAATTAGGGCTTCAATTTCAGTGTTGATTATGGATTTAATTTGATTAAGTAGTCAATTAAGGTTTCAATTGAGTTGTCAATTGGGGTTTTGGTTTAGGAAAATTGAATTTTAGTTCAATTTCAGTGTCGATTAGGGATCTAATTTGATCAAGTAGTCAATTAGGGTTTCAATTGAGTTGTCAACTGGGGTATCGACAATGAAATTGAATTAGGACTTCAATTTCAGTGTCGATTAGGGATTTAATTTGATTAAGTAGTCAATTAGGGTTTCAATAGAGTTGTCAATTGGAGTTTCGAAAACGAAAATTGAATTAGGGCTTCAATTTCAGGTCGATTAGGGATTCAATTTGATTAAGTAGTCAATTAGGGTTTCAATTGACTTTTCAATTGGGGTTTCAATTTAGGCTTTCGATTATGGCTTCAATTTAGGGATTTCGGTTTAGAGCTTTCGATTAGGGCTCTAAGTAGGGCTCTAGTTAAGGTTTTCTGCTAATAATCATATAACATGCAATAATCATATACTAAACATACAATAACCATACACTTAACATGCAAAAACCATGCACTCAACATGCAATAACAATACACTCAACATGCCCATGATTACATACAGCAGAGACTCAACATGCATATGTTTAAACAGAACAGAGACTTAAATTAGGGCTTCGTTGTTAAAAATCATCCATAACAGTTTCAAAAAAACGAAGAAACTAGACGAAATGATTGCGATCAGATGAAAATGGTATGAAAACATACCTTCGTGTTTGCACAACCGTCCACGATCTTCACTCGAGTACCACCGTTCAGGGCTGTCGTTGTCGTCGTCTTCGCCGCTGGGTTCGATTTCGCAGCCTTCAAGAAATGGGAACGATTTTGATCCCGTTTTTCCCTCTGTACCAACTTCCCTCTCTCTCGAAGTCTGTAACCCGAGAGCCAGAGCCATTGATTTCCCTCCAAAACCCAAGAGACACTGTGTACTTATATATGAGGGCAGAAATGTCTTTTTATGACCAGCCGTTAACCCCGTCAAAGAAATCTAGATTTTTTGGGCGGAGTGTAATTTTCAAAAATAGTGGGGTCCGTGTGTAATTTGGGGTAAACCTCAGGGGTACCGTGAATAATTAACCCTAAATTATATACATTCACATATATAATTATCTCTCATATTACATTTTCTCTTACATTGCAGCTTTTTATACTCTTCATGGTAAGTTTGATTAATGCAAATTTTAACACATGAGTTATTATTGTTGCTACTCAAAGCGGTAGAACTTACACAAATGTGGAAGTAACAATGTTATCATTACTATTTATTTTGTTATTACTATTCGACATGTAAATATGAAATTTTAACATTTATTACTTTTGCGTGCAATTTACGGGATCAACACTGTTACTAATAAAAGAGGGAACACAAAGCTCTTCTAATTTTATTTCTCAGTGGAAAATTAACAAACTTCAATAGTGAAAAAGCAAAAGCAAAAAAACAAAAATGAGGACTAAGCAGTTTTCTTGTTCATGTTGGACACGAGCTGGCGCATTTGGAATCTCCAGAACAAGAAATAAGCCAAGCCCAGCCCAAGCAACACATACACCCAAACAGCCTCCCCTTCGCTTTCTTTTGCGGACTCAATTTCCACTATGCTAAATTCCTCCCTCTCCGAGTTTCCCATCATGCCCTCCATCACGTGCCCATATAACACGTACACCCTGTCCTCCGCCCCCACCGTCACCGACGTGGCAAACCTGTTCTCGTCAAGGGCAGTCTCGTCATAAACCGCCCCGTCGCTCCAGCTGCTCTCGCTCTTGATGAAGTACGCCGCGCGTGAGGACACCACCACCACCACGCCGTCGCGCCTGACGGCGATCCCGTCGCCCCCCGTTAAGTCCTTGTTTAACAGAACCGTCCTCGTTGCCCCGTCGTCGACGTTGACTTTGAACAGTTTCCCGGTATTTGATTGGACCACGAGGAGGTAGCCCTTGCTGATGTAAGCAATCCCGTTGAGCCCACAGGAGCTGTACGGCGTGCCGCGCTCCACCGGATTGGCCGTGAAAAGCGGGGATCTGGAGAGGATGGTGGCTTCGCCATCGAGGTTGACTTTCCAGATGAGGTTGCCGGCGGAGTTGGTGACGTAGGCGTTGCCGGAGAAGTCGACGGCGACGTCGTTGGCGCCGGAGGAGGAGTCGGTGGCGCTTGGCTCGTGGAGGGGGGTAAGGAAAAGGCGGCGGCGGGAGCGGAGGTCGTAGGCGGCGAGGGCGGAGGAGGAGGAGGAGTAGGGGGAGTGGACGGCGGCGAGGAGGCGGCGGCGGGGATGGTCGAGGGCGAGGCCGAGGAGGGAGGAGTTGGGGGGGAGGAGCGGGTCGGAGATAAGGGTGTCGACGACGGCGGCGTCGGAGACGGAGAGGGCGGTGCGATGGCGGAGGGAGCCGACGACGAAGTGCTGGGCGGAGGAGTCCCAGGTGAGGGACTCCGGGTAGAGATTGGGGGATCGGAAGTTGATGACGTGGGGCTTGCTGGCGAAGGATGATGATGGGCATAAAAGGGTGGTGAAGATGGTGACGAAAACTAAGAAGGTAGTGATGGAGGACATAGTGGAGCGAGAGGTAGACATTTTTGCGGAAGTTCTATGTATGTATGACTTGTGTATTTGTGTGACCGGTGATTCTTTGTCCATGGAGGCGTAATTGTTAGATAAATGGTAGAGTTGGTGTTTGTGACGGTGTCCATGACATCATGGTGATAAATATTCCTTTCAGGTTATATTTTGGGATTAATTACAAAACTATCTCCTGAGATTTACACGTTTTTGCACTTTGCTCTCCGTGATTACAATTTTTGCAATAGTGTCCCTCGAAATTGACAAAATCATTGCAAATAACTCCAAAATTGGACGTCCGTTCAATTTTGGACGTTAAGTCCTCATGTGCGATGCACATGCCATTTTGGCATGGGCAAATTTGTAATTTTCCCTGCCTCATCTTATCTTTCTCACTATGTTCATCTCTCTCTCTTTCTTTCTCGGCAAAACCCTTAAGCTTGATTCTTTACGGCCATGACGGCACCATGGTCTCTATAATTGCACAACCCCTCCTAAGCTCTTCACCATCGTGACTCAAATTCCACTGCCTCAGAGCAAACTCGAGCATGTGAGGCGTATGGATTTCCAAGAAGAGTCTGCAGATTGAGGGCAATGAAAGGGTGTTGTTCAGAAAAGCCATCAAGAACTCATTCAAGTTTCCAGATTTAGTGACTTGCTTAACTAGGCAATGAAAGGGCACTACAAGAAAAACTGGTTTTACCGACGAACTTTTAATGACGGACCAAATTCCGTTGTTAAAAGTGACCTTTAGCGACGGATTAATCCGTCAGTAAAGGTCCGTTGCTTAATCTATTTACCGACGGAATGTTCCGTTGGAAATAACTTTAATGACGGATCTTTACCGACGGACTTTTACCGACGGAATATCCGTCGCTAAAGGTATTTTCAAATTTTTGATTTTTTTCGATGAATTCTTTGGCTCGCAAGAAAATATTTTAGAATTGATTTAGCGACGGATTATTACCGACGGACCATATTTCGTCGGTAAAAGTAAAAAAATTCAAAATTTTTATGACTTTTAACGACGGACTTTTAATGACGGTCATAATCCGTCGCTAAAAGTCATTAAATTGTTATAACCCTAGTTTTCTTTCTCTTTCTCTCCCCGCCGCTTCTCCTTCCTCTCTCTTTTCTCTCTCCTCTCACTTCCTGTCGGTAGCCTGGTGATCTCTCTCTTTTGTCCTTCTCCGACCATCTCCTCCGCCTACCGGCCACCATAATCCAGCCACCTCTCTTTTCCTTGCAAGGTTTGCAAGGAACGAATTTAGTGTGGATTTGAAGGCTACGATAGGGGTTGAATTCCAGATAAAGACGCTCCTAATCGACTATGAGATGGTCAAGGCACAGATTTGGGATACCGCTGGCCAAGAAAGGTTTGCCTTCTTTGCCACATTCTCTGAAAATTGATACATGAACTTACAGTAAAAACTTATATGATGTACGAGATTGATCATGTGAATTAGGATAGAAGACATGTGCATTTACTTCTTGACAGAATTTCTCGCTAGAACGAAGGATACAGAAGGTGGCATTACATCTCTGCTCTGCATTCCTTTCAATTTGCTGAATATTGTCATTATTCTCAAGTGTGACTTGGGAAGTCTTCTAGCGGTACCAACTGAAGATGCCCAGGAGTTCGCTAAAAGAGAAAACCTATGTTTTTTGTACCATTTACAATTTATTCTTTTCAGATGACTAGAATGTTTCCTTCTTCTTTCCTTGTTGGAGAGTCTTTGATTGTTTATGTTTCTGCTATAGATAAAGAAGAATATTTGTTTCAGGGAAAAAAATTAATTGCTATCAGCAATTGGCTTGCAAATAAATATTTTTTAGTGCGAATAAGAAGCAAATTTGGGTATTGAAAAAATATTTTTTTAAAAAAATATATTATTTTTAGTGGCAAAAATTTCATCGCTAAAAGTACAAAGGAAGGACCTGTGTCGTCAGTTTTAGCGACGGAAGTTTTGTCGCTAAAAGTATTTAAAAAAATAAATTTTGAGAAAATAAAAAATTTATGAAAATTACGAAAATTACTTTTAGCGACGGAATGTTCCGTCGCTAAAAGTAATTAATTATGTCGCTAAAAGTTGAACTTTTGCCGACGGATCTCTAATTTCTGTCGCCGATCTTTTAGCGACGGCCTTTACACCCACGGACTTTTAGTGACGGACAACCCGTCGCTTTTTCAACGGATTTAGGACTTTTAGCGACGGAAATGTCCGTCGCTAAAAGTCCTATATCTTGTAGTGGGGTGCTGTTCAGCAAAACCCTTTCATTTCCATATATGAACAACAGTCATTTATATATATGATGGTGGTAAATCTAAAGTTCCACAATTTTAAAGCACTTTCAACATAATCGATACTTGAATTTTAGAAGGACATTGTGCCGAGACGAGTCCTTTGTCTCCAGAATTCCAATTATACACGCCATGTTTAAAGCCTTAAAATCAACCTTTGACTACTCGTGCCAAAAGGTGATGCATCTGGAAGCTGTTAAATACAACATGATATTAACTCATTCAAGTTTTGCTTTGCCATTAACCATTTGGAGGAAACAACTCAGAGCTTGGAAGTTTATTTCTGCCTCTCCCCTTTTCCTGTTTCATTCAATCCCTTTGGATCTTTCCATCTTGATAGTATCTTTATTCGTGACTTTTGAGATAATGAGTGATATCAAAAGAGACCCTTTTGGATTTTCCTCGGTATCATCATTCCTATATTAGTATTGAGAATACCGTATGGGTCATTGAGAAGAAATACAAGCCATTTGCGTTCATTCTGGAATTCCCCTGTTTTTACTCTATTTTGACACTTTTTGATTTTCTCAATTCCTGACTTCATTGGGTTTAGGCAAAAACAATCATGAAGAGTTTCAGAACCTCAAGTGTTGCCATTAGTATTCTCTTATTAGTTTGCTTGGGTGCATGGTGCAATGGAGAAGGTGAGAGTTTAGTAGCTCCAATGGAGAAAACAGAGCAACAAGCTCTGTACTCTGCTATACAAGGGTTTGTGGGTAACTGGTGGAATGGCTTTGATCTCTATCCCGATCCTTGTGGTTGGACTCCTATACAGGTACTTTTACTCAGCACTCGTTAAAACTTCACACTAAGCTTAACGAGCTATTTTTTCTAATACCCTTTTCTTGTAGTGAAACTTCTTTGACGAAAATGTGTAATAGAGTTCAATAATTAGGAACTAGTAGGGACTTCTATCATAGTTGTTAGTTAGAATCAACGGATATGTTGAACTTTTAAGACATCTCTATTGCTACATACTAGAAAAACCACTGCAAAAGTTGGAAATCTGCAGACTCTTCTCTACGAAAACCATTGACTCAATTCTTATATCTGAGTCTGGCAGAGATTCGGTGAAAACCGATCAAGCCTCTTTGATCATAGATACTCTTCTTAAGGGTTTTGCCACATGAGAGAGAGAGATGAACAGAGTGAGAAAAGGAAGATGGGGTAGGAAAAATTACAAATTTACACGTGCCAAAATGGCATGTGCACCGCACATGAGGACTTAACGTCCAAAATTGAACGGACGTCCAATTTTGGAGTTATTTGCAATGGTTTTGTCAACCTCGGGAGACACTATTGCAAAAGTTGTAAACACGGGGAGCAAAGTGCAAAAACGTGTAAACCTCAGGGAACAGTTTTGTAATTAACCCTATATTTTATCAATAACTTCCAAACATTCCACTTAAAATAGGTGATTCGTAAACCCTTGTCACTTAAAAATTTGGTCTATTATACGCAGGTTTTAGTTCTTTGAGTGTACAAGGTTAAGCATTACAAAAAACACTTAATAAAAAATAATAAAATTTTTAAAATTTAAATGTTTAATTGTGTTGCCATATTCACCCTCAGATTTAACTCAATATATCTTGTATCATGCCTTTTAGCTAAGAAGATACACAAAAGATGTGGTGAACGCTAATGTACACATTACCATGATTACAAATAAAAATTATTTTTATGCGGGGTGTACACCATATAAAATGGTGCCTATTGATTCTTGTGTGTGTGTATTTACACACAAGAAATAATAGTCACCATTTTGTAAGGTGAGTGATTTTTTTTTATTAGGTGGGCAACCATTTAGTTTTTCTTGTCAAACCGCGGTTGGCAAATCACCCTTGAACACATTTTTTTCTTATCAGCTTTTGTAGTACCCATTGCTTGTACATCAAATTTGATGGTGGTCAACTGCCTAGCTTACATCATATTTGCCCAAGTTCTCGAAAGTGACGCTCTCTTATCTTTCATAAGTTTTTGCCACCAAAGTTTTTGCACGACCCGTTGATCATTAGCAATTCGATCATCCTTGAACTACTACTTCATTTCTCATAGAGAATTTTCAAATGCCTTGCCGCTGCACACACCACCAAATGCCCGAAACACCTAGACTATGCTATTATGCCTGTTGTTCGCGTGGTAACTCTTGCCTAAAATTTTTGGACTTGCGATGACCAAGAATCCCTTGATCCTTGTAAGCCAACCTCTCGCCAAGCTTGTCTAATTGTCTCGTCACACAACGTGTCTTGACAATGTCCCGACAGTCAGAATATAACACATCAGAAGTTTCTCAATAAACTAGACCCAACACTTGGCTAGCTTTGTTTCCAGATGTTTGCACGTTACCCAAGGCAAAACACATTTGGACACTGATATAGTTCAAAATACACTCCCAATCAGGATATGACACGTGTCGGGTTTGACTCCTAGCCAACTACGAATTTGGTGGTTACCATATTAGAGAACAAAGATTCTAAAAGGATTATAACAAGATCCTAAAGGATCTTGACGTGATTCTCAAGGATCCTAACGCGATTCTAATAGATTTGACCCAAGGCTCAACTGTCAGGCTTCTAGTCCTACTAGGGTTCTTCTTCCTACAGTTATATAAAGAAGACTACCCTCACGTACTCAGACAACTTTACACACATACACATTGTACTCTATTACTTTCTCAGAGTTCTACCCTATTAGCTACGCTCTGACTTAGGCATCGGACGCTCTGACTTAGGCATCGGATAGTTCCTCCGTCGGAACCCCCAACTTACGTTCACTATATTCTGTTTTGCAGGTCAATTTTCTAATTGTGGTCTAAGTCCCTAGTAGCCCTAACCTCATATTACTTAAAGAATGGAAGTTCTTTTCGTGAAACACTGTAGACAACTCAACTCTTTGTCTCTAGCACGACCAAGTTATTAACTTTTTTTTTCTCTAAGCAAATTTCATTAAAACACGTTACCCATTACAACTTAAGGCGATACCCAAATGGATATTCCTGGAACAACTAAGACAGCGCATCCAAACAGATGGTCTTGAAAAATGGCCCACATGGCCTTGAAGGAAAGTGCGGTAAACATAAGGGCTACTCGTATTTGGAGTTACCAAATTAAGGGGTGGCCAGAGACGGGAAGATGCAATTTCTTGCACCAGATCCCTAGCTCCCACCGAGACAGGGGAGAGAGCCATTGGCCGCTTTAGATGACAGTTTACAGTATTGCCGCGGTTTTCATCGGACCAAGTTATTAACTTACTACCTTGAAGATGCTAAAATAAAGCCTACCAAAGTTTGCAGACATGCGCCATGACCAGGCGTACAATCCCAACTACCAAAGGCATGCCCCTCACTTGGGGGATGTAGTGGACATCCCCCAATACCATACCTAGGAAATCAGCCACAAACATGTTCAAAACTTTTCGCATGAGCCCCGCCTTGATAGAAATCTTGCAATTGCTTGCCCAAGACAAAAGAACTGCGTCAAATTTCAAATCGGCCAATTATAACAACGGCTGGACACCATGGCAATTAGATTGGTTCCCCAGCCACGATTTGCAATCCCATAAATGCAAACAAATGCCAAGCCCAAGCCCACTGAGCTTAATGCCAAGACGTTGTCTTGAAAATGTCAATAAATGGCCAAGCGTGTCTTGACAACACCATGACAACCCAATGCCACAATTGGCCCGCCATGAGGTAAGACATACTAATATGCACATTGTTAAACCATACCAATGAAGCCCTGGTAGCTCATGTGCAAGTCGATTCTTGTCCATGTCCAATGCCATGCGCTACCGAGATTTAGCTTTCCGTTGCATATAGCCCACCAAAGACATGACAATGCATGCCCAAGCATTGCCTATTAATGCCCCATGTCATGGGTAAGGATGGTGCATTATTGCAATATATATAAGACTCCATTTTGACCCTGTTTGACCCACCATGGCAAAATCATAAAAAAATTGTTTTTGGATGTCTTTTGACACCCCTTAGCATCCTCAATACCAAGCATTGGTGCCTTGCACGAATCCAAGCCTAAGTTTGCCCAACGGACACAACCCTCATTCCAATACCGTCAAGAGAAAACGCCAAAGTGACATCAGTACACGTACCCATGCTCAAACATTCGTATAAGTCCATTTTTTTTGGAGTTTTCCAACTCCAAACTAGAGATCGTTAACGCACCTTAAAGCCTTCACTTATGGCTACAATCTAGCCAAAAGTCTCCTTCAGAATCACATCTCAAGGATACTAAGGCAATTCACATCTATGACATGACATTGGCACAAAATGCTTGCCCATGCTTGACACCAAACCTTGACTAGGCTCCAACAATACCAAGGCAACAGTCAAAGGGCTAACACTATGGTAAAATGGTTTTGTATATCGTTTCTAATAAGGGCTAAAGACCAATTTTTTCTGCCTTTTAATGAACTTGTATTAGGTTGGGAACAGTATTTACTTTTCAGTTGTGAACCCTAAAACTGGGGTGGCAATTTGGGATCCTCATCTTAACCCAAGACAATTATCCCCAACTCGCCCCACGTTTGATACAAGATGCCCTGCCTCGCCCTGCCCCATCTCGATTAGAGTAATCGGCCATCATTTGGCCTAACTGAACCCGATTATCCCGACCATAACTCACAAATTCCAAACAAGAAAAAACTTCAAATAGATTTGAACCATGGATGATGGAATGACTCATAGATTACTTCAACAAAATAGTCAATTTTTCACCTTATGGTTGATTGGTTTAAGCTGCTAGAAGCTTGAATATGGTTCCTGCAGCTATATCTGGAAAATTTGCGACTGAAGGAAGTTGACACGGATGTGGTTAAAGTTGCCAATGAGCCCATCTCAATAAAGTAAGTATGAAGAGATCCCTGGCCTTTTTCTAGATGGCTTTTTGCACATGTACTAATTTTTTATTTATTGATCATCTTTGGGGAACCGAAGAGTACCCTTTTAGCAATCCAGATTCTAGAATTTTGCATCTTGTACAAGGCTGAACATTTGCATGTCATTTTGCCTCCTCTCTGTCCCCCCTGCATATGCGCACATTACCAAACAAGGATGTTGGCATGCAAGTAGATGGGTAACTAGGACTTTGCTTATCGCTGGCTCTAGTTTATCACCAATCTACATGTGATTATTCTATTGCTATCATTCGGAAATTTGTACTTGTAAAAGCTAGAAGTAAAATTACACGTGTACGGACTCATTTCAAAACCATTAGTTATAAGTTACGGTATTAGATATTGATGAAGGTGGTTCTACGAATAATTACAAATTATTTAAGAATTTTTTCAAGCTAAAACAGCATCGCTTATGTATAACTTCCCAACTCCGAAGTCCCCCTCTCTTCCTTCACTATCAAATCACCTTTCACCGGTAATTTCTCCCAAACTTTATCTCTTGTTCAATTTTTATGTGTGTTACTAGGGGTTGATGGGGTTATATCCCAGATCGAAGAAAGAAGCCCAACCAAAGAAGGACAAGCTGAAATGTTTGGCTCTTAGGGGTAGGTTATAATCTTAATCTGATAATGTGGGTTTTGGTGGAAAATTTTTCCACCAGGGGTAACCAAACCGACTTAGAGCGGTAAGCAGATGTTGTTGTCATGGATAAAATGAGGAGAAACAGTTCCGCTGGAACCTTCATTTCCTGGGCCCAAAGAATTGCAGTCTTAAAGATCATTGATTTTATTCAACCTTTGATTCAAAGAATTGTGATTAGCCTCCCGCTCATGAAAAGGCTCTGATCGTCCAATAGAGATGATATTTTTGCTAATTTATCTTGGCGTTCAACCTTTGCGAATTTCTAGGATAATATTTACAGTAGTTTGCAAACAAGCGCAAAGAGCAATGTCAGTGTTTATGCATTCAAATTTTGTAAAAAAGTGCGGAAAATAGTTGTTTTGGCAAAAAAGTAAGAGAGAAAATAATTGTGAAACGGAAGGAATTATGAGGCCCATTTGGTGATTGTAGTTTGCAGAAGCGTATCGTTTGGCTTCTTGTTATCGCTCGTAATGCCGGAAGATCAGTTTGCGCAGCGCACTCTGTTTGACAGAGCAATAGCCAGTACCCTTCCTCTTAGGTTTCAGGTTATTTTAGTAATCGGTTTTTTCAATTTTCATGTTACCATGCAGTTATACATGCAAGTTATGTTGGAATTGTTGCAAGAAACAGGCAAGAACAACTCCAAAAATATAATATAAAACAGCTGGCTGAGGCGCGGACTAGGTCGCTCTCTTAAGACGATTCGCGCCCCTTCGGAGAATTACCACCGGTGCAGCAAGGTTATTAACGCGTCGCCTCCGGGATACAACAGCCCAGCTTTCACTGTTGCTTCACTCGTAATTCTGCACAAACAAATGAAGCAGAAGCTTCACTCGATACCTTACCAAAATGCCCACAAGTCTAAGTGTTTAGAAATCAGAAAAGAGAGCTTGAAAGTTGTTTGTTGAAAAGTGAGGAAGATGTCTCCTTTTATAGGTGAAGAAAAAGAGCTGTTGAAAAGCTGTTACATAGAAATAAATCCGAAATTCATTTCAGAAATAAAATGCTGCAATAAAAACATGACTGTTATGTGACTGTTGGAGGGGGTAGGGTAATGAATAATATGACTGTTGCCCAACAGTTATATTTTGCAGTATATATAGACTCACTACAGTCCCATAAGAATTCTGGGGGAGGCCAGAATGCTGCCACAGAGCATCCGTAAATTTCAGAAACTCGTACCTCCCCCACTTGTCCTTCCCCCCATGCGCGTGCGAGTCTTAGACTCAAGCACAACTTACAAAAAGGCCAAGGAGTGTTACTATATATACTCCTTAAAGTTCTTTGCAAGAATCAATGTGGGATAAGAACTTTCCAAAAGTTTAAGTATGTAAGAAAGTTTTCTCTTTCCATTTTCAAGCAATGTGGGACTAAAGCACTTTATGGTTTTACTCAAAACTTGAAGGCTTTTTCAAAACCAATCTTGAAAACAAAGAGAATTTTTTGTTAAAATACTCCAACAATCCCCCACTTATTTTAATAAAAAATTCACAACTTAGACAGTGGGCAAAAGGTGAGAGTCTCATGCATTGTGAAAGTGGCTCTGCCTTGAAACCTTCACTTAGTGTTTCAGTCTTCCCGTATTAGAGCCAAAGTGGACTCAGCCTTGAAACGATGGCTACTTAAGGATACGTAGAAGACGTCACACACATGAAACTCAAGGTATCCTATACCAAGCTTCATAAGCCAGCACGTTACGGCCATGTGCTTTATCCCAGTTTTCATGAGTGCTCTAGAGAATTAGCCCGATTCTCATAGGAAGCGGCCTCACTTCCACACTCATATAAGTGAGTCTATCAAGGATGCTCTCGTAACTATTACATCCCACCCGTATGGGCTATAGAACTCATTAAGAGATTACAATGAATCTCAACCTCCAATATCGTTACGAGAAACATGTACTTACACCATAGGGAGGGACATTGTCATAAGACAAAAGTAGTACATGTACAACACCAGTCACTCTATAATTCGTTGGTCTCCTTACCTAATTCTTGGGATCTCCAGTCCCTAGGAGGTTGTATCCTTATAGGTGACTTATACATTCTTGGGCTTAAGTCCCATCCCCCTCGATGTATACCAGATCTTTTCTCTAGCTAGAGCTTTTGTAAGTGGATCAGCGAGATTATCGCCTAATCTCACATAATCAATATTGATCGCACCTTTGCTAAGGTATGATCTCACAGTACTGTGTTTTCTTTTAACTGATCTGGATTTTCCATTATAATACTTACTTTGCACTCTGCCAATGGCTGCAGTGCTATCACAGTGAACCAAGACAGGTGGCACGGGTTTTTCCCACGTCGGTATTTCGAACAATAGATCTCGTAGCCAACCTGCTTCTTCACTTGCCGAAGCCAAGGCAATTAGTTCGGCTTCCATGGTGGATTTGGCAATTATCTGTTGCTTCTTGGATCTCCAACATACAGCTCCACCACCTAATGTAAACACATAGCCTGTTGTTGACATGGAATCTCCAAATTGAGAATTCCAATCTGCATCACTAAAACCTTCAAGAACAGCTGGTTGCCTTTGATACATCAACCCATGGTTAATAGTTCTTTTAAGATAACCCATAACACGATACATGGCATTCCAATGTTCAAGACTAGGTTTACTTGTAAATCTACTAAGAACACCAACAGCATATGCAATATCAGGCCTTGTGCAATCAGTAGCATATCTTAGACTACCAATAATACTTGCATATTCTTTTTGATTCACAACATCAACATCAAGCTTAGTTGGATATAAATGATTTTGAGGATCAAAAGGAGTGCATGCAGTTTTGCAATCAAAATATTTGTATTTCCTCAAAATTTTCTCAACATAATGAGCTTGATCAAGAAATATGCCATCACGAGTTCTAGTAATTTTTATACCTAGAATCACATCAGCTTCACCTAAATCTTTCATTTCAAAATTCTTTTTCAACAAAGATTTGGTGAAATCAATAATTCTCATGCTAGTGCCGAAAATTAAAAGATCATCCACATACAAGCAAATGATAACATGCTCACTATTTTCAGATTTATAGTATATGCATTTATCACTTTCATTTGCTTTAAAACCACTAGCTAGAACACATTGATCGAATTTATCATGCCATTGCTTGGGAGCCTGTTTTAACCCATATAGGGATTTAGTTAATTTGCACACCTTGCTCTCATGCCCTGGTTGGATATAACCTTCTGGTTGGTCCATATAAATCTCCTCTTCTAATTCCCCATTTAGGAAGGCTGTTTTAACATCCATTTGGTGAATCTCTAAGTTATGGATTGCTGCTATAGCAATTAAAAGCCTAATGGATGTTATTCTAGTGACCGGTGAGAAAGTATCAAAAAAGTCAATATCCTCTCGTTGTTTAAACCCCTTTGCTACCAACCTCGCTTTAAACTTGTCAACTGTACCATCAGGTTTAAGCTTCTTCCTTAGAATCCATTTACAACCTATGGATTTACAACCTGGAGGTAAGTCAACTAACTTCCATGTTCTATTGGCCATTAGAGACTCTATTTCATCATTTATAGCTTCTTTCCAAAGGTCAGAGTCTGGTGAAGATAAAGCTTCTTCTAGGGTAATAGGACTTCCCTCAACATTATATACAAGGTAGTCAGGGCCAAAGTCTTTCTCTACCCTTGCACGTTTGCTCCTTCTATGTTCTTCGTTTCTTACGCTAAGAGGTTGCGAAGAACTTGCCTCTTGACTAGGTTGGGATGATTCTATGGTTTCGGTTTCTTCACCCCCACTATCTTTGGATTTATAAGGAAACTTATCTTCATGAAATATCACATCCATAGATTCAACCACAACATTGTTCTTAAGATCAAAACACCTATAAGCTTTACTATTTAGAGCATAACCCACAAAAACACAACGTGATGCTCTAATTCCCAATTTGGGAATTTTTGGGTCGGAAATCCTCACAAAGGCTAAGCAACCCCAAACTCTAAGGTGTTCTAAATTTGGTTTTCTATTTCTCCACAATTCATAAGGAGTTTTGAGAATTTTCTTTCTAGGTGTTCTATTAAGGGCATAGTTTGCAGTCAAGAGAGCTTCACCCCAAAGATACTTAGGTGCACCAGAGCTAGCAAGCATGTCATTAGTTAAATTGATCAAGGTTCTATTTTTCCTTTCAGCCACGCCATTAGAGGCTGGCGAATAAGGAGGGGTAGTTTCATGAACTATCCCTAAAGATTGGATATATGTGATAAGGCCTAAGGAGTCATATTCCATGCCTCTATCACTTCTCAATCTTTTTATCTTCCTATCAAAACGATTTTCTACTTCCTTGATAAACACAGTAAGCATTTCAAAAGCATCACTTTTATTTTTCATGAGATAAACATAACAATATCTAGAAAAATCATCAATAAAAGTGATAAAATACCTTTTTCCACCACGTGTCAAAATGCCTTCAAATTCACATATATCTGAATGAACTAACTCTAGTAATTCAGAATTTCTTTCGACTTTGTGGTGAGGTTGTTTAGTGATTTTGGTCATGCTACAAAATTCACATTTCTCAAGTTCATTATGCAACTTAGGCAAAAGTCCTACATGACTCATATCTTTAAGGTATTTGCCATTTATGTGACAAAGACGAGCATGCCAAGTATTCACACAAGACACAATATAAACGGAAGTAGAAGTCTTATTCATTTCAACATTGAGTTTAAACATACCATCACATGCATAGCCTTTACCAACAAACATACCGTTCTTGGATAGAATAAATTGATCGGAATCGAAAGTCTGCTTGAATCCTGCCTTGTTGAGGAGATAACCGGACACCAAGTTCTTCCTAATATCCGGAGTGTGTAGCACATCCTTAAGAGTCAAAATTCTGCCCAAGGTAAACTTAAGAACAACATTCCCCATGCCTAAGACTTTTATGGAATGAGAATCACCAAGTAAAACCTTTTTGTCTTTTTCTACCGGGACATAGTTTTGAAACAAATTTTTGTCATGACAAACATGTCTTGATGCCCCGGAGTCGGCCCACCATCCTTCTTCACTTCCAACCAAATTTATTTCCGAAATCATAGCAACAAGTGGTTCTTCGGTAACATTAGCTTGTGGCGTTGAACCGAATTTCCTATAACGACAATTTCTAGCTTGGTGCCCCTGTTTTCCACAACTAAAACATGCACCATTTGCAAAACCTTCATTTGCAAAATTGTTGTTGCTAGAATTGTTATTTGAATTTTTATTTTTCTTGTTGCTATTTCCACGGTTGGAAGATTGGCCTTGATTCCATTTCTTCGAGGCAAAGGAAGAATGTTGATTTTTAAAACCTTTGTTTTTCATATGCTTGCCTCTAGCATTCAAAAAATTATTTTGCCTTTGAAAATTATTTTGACCCTTAGGAGCGCTATCACTCGACGTTAGGAAGTTTACCTTAGCACCATTACCATTGGCATTACCGTTACCTTGGTGGCTATTGACATGGTTGGCATGTGTGTTGTTGGCAAGAGCTTCGTTCTTCTTGTCTTGCTTTCTAGCTTCCTCCTCAATTTGAAGTCGCGCCATGAGGTTGACAATCGACAGTTCTGATTGCTTGTGGCGTAGGCCCTTTTGGAACTCTTTCCATGAATTCGGCAACTTGTCTATGATGGCCGCCACTTGCATTTGTTCGTCCACTTTGATTCCTTCGGAGATGATTTCGTGTACAATCATCTGGAGGTCATGCATCTGAGCTACAACCGATACATTCTCCGACATCTTGTAATTGAAAAAACGGCTACACGCGTACTTCTTTTTTCTGGCTTCTTCGGTGTCGTATTTTTGCTGCAACGCTTTCCACATTCTCTTGGCAGAATTGTAAGTGTGAGAATAATAATCATAAAGCTCATCGGAAAGACAATTGAGCAAATAATTACGACAATCTTCTTCATCATTTTCCCACTTCGCTGCATATTTTTCATGTTTCGCTAACTCCTCCTCACTCATATTTTTTGTATCTACCTTCTTTGGATTTTTGGCAGTTAAAATCCACACTACCTTCATCAACTTAAGATAGAACAATACCTTGCTAGCCCATCTTTTGAAGTTTTGACCACCAAAACGGAATGGCTTATTCAAGTCATTCGAGTTGGTAGCAGGAGCAGCAGAAGTCATGGTGGAATCCGCCATCGAGTAATCGTCTTAAATTGTTGGAATTGTTGCAAGAAACAGGCAAGAACAACTCCAAAAATATAATATAAAACAGCTGGCTGAGGCGCGGACTAGGTCGCTCTCTTAAGACGATTCGCGCCCCTTCGGAGAATTACCACCGGTGCAGCAAGGTTATTAACGCGTCGCCTCCGGGATACAACAGCTCAGCTTTCACTGTTGCTTCACTCGTAATTCTGCACAAACGAATGAAGCAGAAGCTTCACTCGATACCTTACCAAAATGCCCACAAGTCTAAGTGTTTAGAAATCAGAAAAGAGAGCTTGAAAGTTGTGTGTCGAAAAGTGAGGAAGATGTCTCCTTTTATAGGTGAAGAAAAAGAGCCGTTGAAAAGCTGTTACATAGAAATAAATCCGAAATTCATTTCAGAAATAAAATGCTGCAATAAAAACATGACTGTTGGAGGGTAGGGTAATGAATAATATGACTGTTGCCCAACAGCTATATTTTGCAGTATATATAGACTCACTACAGTCCCATAAGAATTCTGGGGGAGGCCAAAATGCTGCCACAGAGCATCCGTAAATTTCAGAAACTCGTATCTCCCCCACTTGTCCTTCCCCCCATGCGCGTGCGAGTCTTAGACTCAAGCACAACTTACAAAAAGGCCAAGGAGTGTTACTATATATACTCCTTAAAGTTCTTTGCAAGAATCAATGTGGGATAAGAACTTTCCAAAAGTTTAAGTATGTAAGAAAGTTTTCTCTTTCCATTTTCAAGCAATGTGGGACTAAAGCACTTTATGGTTTTACTCAAAACTTGAAGGCTTTTTCAAAACCAATCTTGAAAACAAAGAGAATTTTTTGTTAAAATACTCCAACAAGTTATGCTAACCTAATCGTACAACTGATGAAACTAGTGTGTTTTTTATTCTAAATTTCTAGGATGCGAGCAACGTGCTTGAAGTACCTGATAATCTGGCGATTGCTTTATATGCTTGGAATTGCGATTCGCTTTTCATTATTATTTGGACTACTGTTAACTTGATTATTTGAATGCTTATGTTTAGGAGGTGTTTTTGGCCCCTACGCGCTATGAAAGCCTGACATTCGAGCTCTGAAACTGAATGTTGATGTCGAGGATAATGGAACCGTTGCCTAGTTTCTTCAAGACCTTGCAAGAGAACAAGATACTAAAGGAAGCATGGTAATGTGTAGTTTTTATGAGTTAGCAATTAAATGAATGCTCGAGAGAAAAATCTGTACTTGTAACAAACTTTGAAATATAGGAAAAAAGTAATATACATCCTTCCACTTATTTAGTTTATTGGTCATATAAGAGTCTTCTGAGCGTTGTTGGGCGGGGGAGGGGGCAAGGCTTGGGTTGGTTGTGGTATTGGTTGAACTAAGAAGAGACTTGCGGGTACATGCAGTTATGCATGGCAAGAAACATATGATTTTTAAGAAGAGTGAAACAACCAGGGTTTTGGTTCATTGTGATAAAAAGGTTGGGTATAAATAGGAATGCTTGGCTTCACTAATGCATGGGGAAATAATTGTCGAATGAAAGGAATACGTAGTCTTGGAATTCTTGATTTTAAGGTCTGTTTGGTGATTGTAGTTTGCAGAAGCATGTCGTTTGGCGGCACAATGGTCAATAAACTAGTTTTGACCCCGTGCGTTGCATACGGGACATACTACTAACTTAGTTAGGTCATATTTATTGGAGTAGCAATATTAATTGCAGGAAAATTTTTAGGTTACGCTATACTTTTACACTTGCTAAAAAGTCAATAAATTAGGATGGAAACATAAATGTTCCCTAATAATAAAACTCATGCTTTTGACAGTAGCACTAAAATAATACGGTAATGGTCAGAAAATTGGAACCACAAAACATATTATTTATTAGAGAAAATTGTAACTAAACTAAGCAATGGTTGCTATAAATCGATGTAGTCCTCACATTGTAAGAGTTATAAGATAATTTGGCCATTCGAGAAGACCGAGGATGTTAGACTTTTACCTGCAATAGCAACACAAATAGGAAAAAAAAGCTAGCAATTAGTTATGAAGCAAGGTTAGAGAAGAAACAGATAAAAATCTACAAAATCGTTAAGAAAACAAATTACTGGAGTAGAAACATATATTAATTAAAATTAAACTAAACAACAGGACAATCATTAATACATATGCATATGAAATTTCACGTGGTTAGCAAGAGAAGATCTATTTCCTTATGAAACTAAGATCTTAAAACCTCAGCAATTTCGAAATGCAAATCAAAGAGGAAACATGGTTGCATCACTGATAAAAGAACAAATCATTATGAACTTATGGTAACAAAATCAAAATCACTCAAACACATGAGCAGAAACCTAATACATTTTGTTTGACGTAACAGTATGTCCAAACATGAGATGTACATAGAGACATATATATAGTAGAGCGAATGAAAATTTGCTCACTTTGATGCCAAGACATCGAAAGGCATCTCGAAGCTAGATCTTCTTATCTACATTACTTTGAATGTATCTTGAAAAAGATGAACAAAAGCTTTGATACATGATGAGTTGTTACCTATTTTTGGGTAGGTTTTTTGGGAATTTGAAAATTTTAATAGTGATTAGTGAGCCTCTGAAGACATAACTAAGTCTAAATTATGGGGATACAATATGCACAACCATGCAAAATTAAAATGAAAAAAAAAAAATTACAGATCACATACAATGAATATCATTAAAATTAGACGAAGGCATGAGCGAATCATTCAGCAATACATCAATTTATTATTGAAGAGAATAAAAAAAATTAACCTGTTTCATGAAGAAAAGAGTTGAGGCCGCAATGCTTAGGTGTGAAAGATAAAAAGCTAGGTTTTAGGTGTGAGAAGAGACGATGTCATGTTTCACAGTAGAAATAGCTAGGGTTTAGCTGTGAGACTTCTAGAAGATATTTATGAAGAACACATGCTGAAAGGAAATTTAGAAATAAGTAGCAAATTGATATTCTTTTTTTCATCAAATATATTAATAATGATTAGCAAAGGAAGAATGTGAGCTAACTTTGGGAAAGATTGAAAATGAGAGTTAAAAAAAAGGCTTAAATTAAATGAGTGGGAAGCCAGTGAGGGAGGAATTTCTCGTTAAGAAATGTCATTTAAAGGATGAAGGAGAAACTTTAAAGAAACTTCTTCCAAAATCTCGGTGAGGCAGGGAGAGATTACGGGGCAGTTTCCTTATAGCGTTTTCATGGTGATAAATGACATATTAAATGATGAGGGAGAGATTTAACGAAATCTTTAAAGTGGCTAAAATAGATTAGTATAATGCCTAGAAAATAGCTATTGATTAATGAGATCAATCATTTGTTTGCATATTAAATAAGTTTAAAAAAGGAAAAACAATAGGATAAAGTCAAACTGATATAATTTTACATAAATAAAAAATACTTAATGAGTAGTACTATAATAAACCACATTATAATCCATCAACTTGAAAATTTAAGGAGATAATCTTGAAATATAGTAAATTTCAAAATGTTTAGATACATGGAGAGAATTATTATACTGCGAGATTTTAGGCATTCAAAATTTTAAATTTGTATGGAAGTGTGATAAAAGAAAAAAGAGTTATTATTAAACAAAATTAGTTGTCCATGTGGCAAAATGATAGAATGTCCACGTAGGCCGTGATGTAGCAATATTCTCTCAGTTTCGACTTTCATATATATATATATATATATATATATATATATATATATAATTAGATTTCCTTTTAGGATAGGTTAGTTTAGTAATCGATTTTTTCAATTGTTCATGTTATGCATCTATATATGCAAAATATGCTAACTTGATCATACAATTGATAAAACTGAGTACAGTTTTAATCTTGAATTTATAGGATGTGAGCAATTTGCGTGAAGAACCTAATAATCAGGCGATTGGTAGATGAGTAAACGTCAAAATGTATCAACGTGGAACAATGTCTTCATACATCTTTAAGGTCCAAATACTTAAGCCGAATCGATTAATAAGAACTAAGAATGAATCCTAGAGTTACATTGATGGATAAGATGGATCCATTTTCAAGTTCCCATTTTTGGTTCAGGAGATTTACCATTTATCTTTTTTATCTTACTAAATTATGTGTTTTTCTAAACAAATAACAGAGATAGAGAAAAAAGCCAATTAATGGACGCACTAGAAACAAGATGAAATTCTGGGTTTGTCCACGATATCAAACTTATATGCATCAATTTTCCTTTGCACGTTTTTTTAATATAACTATATTATCACTGCAATTAGTTAGAGAAACAATAAATCCAATCCATGTTTTCCTACTATACATAAATTATATTATATTATTTTGATTGTTAGAGTGCATTCATGACGTCCAGTTAACCAAAGCAATTTTGCTAAGATTGGAGGTATAATTCTTTTGATATGATGAACTTGAAATGTTAAAGTTTATTAATGTGACGATTCTACTATAGTCGTGTAATGCATTAATTCTCGTTAAATGAATTAAATATTAAATCACGAAAAAGTACTAATAATGGAAAAAACATTTCTCGTTAAATATATTAATTGTAAATTCTATTTATATGTTTTCATCCATTAAAAAACGCATCTCATGCATAGTAATAGAATTTGTACTTGAAAAAACTAGTTGTAAAATTACCTAACACACGTGTACGCACTCATAATATTTTTAAATACTACTCCCGTTGTCCCTGATTATTTGATCGTATTTGACTTGCACGTCTATTTAGGATATGAATTATATTTTTATAAGTTTTCAATTCTTTCCAGAGAGAGAATGAGGGAGGATAAAAGTGGGTTAGGAGAGAAAAAATTGATTGGTAGATAATTAAATGTGAAGAAAAAAATATAATAAAAAAGTGTAAAACAGGTCAATATGGAAAAACAACTACAAAATATTTCTTAATTTGAAAAGTGATCAATTTTTTTGGTACAGTCCGAAAAGAAGATATGATCAATTTTTTGAAACGGAAGGAATATCTGTTATAAATTACTAAAAATTGATATAGGTGGTTCCATGAAGAATTACTAATTATCTTAAGTTGAAAATATCAGAAGAAATTATCTTTTAACTTATTAATTTTTATTACTTCGTCTGCGTGACTTTCAAGCTGAAGTAACATTGATTATAACTTCCGAATCGTGAAGGCCACCCCCTCATTCAGTATCAAATCGCCTTTCACCAGTAATTTCGCTCAAAACTTCAATTTTTATACAATTTCTACCTCCATGTGTGTGCCACTATGCTCGTCGTGTAATTTTGCATCCTAGAATGATCATCTAGTAGTGCTACTATTTGCTAATTTGTCTTGGCGCTTATCATCAGTTCAGCCTTGCGGATTTCTAGGATATTTGCGAGATTTGCTGATATTTGCAAATTTATCTTAACGGTTATGTTAGTTCATTGTTTACAAATAAGTTCAAAGAACAAATCAATGTTGACACTACTTGTCACGAACTAAGACTTCCCTAAGTCTACCGAGCGGCACTTAGCCAATTCAATCCCGCTAGAATGCTAAGTCAGTCTTTTTCCTTTTCCTTGGGCTGGCCGACGGTTAAAGCTATAGAGCAAAGGACACAAGAGTTTGAAGAATGCTTTGACTATATCAGAACTTGGAGAATGCTTGTACAAGGATGCTTGATCTCTCTATCCCTCTATGCTTTGGCCAAGTGATGGCCTCAGCTATTTATACTATTGCGCCTCTTAAATGGATAGTGTGTATACACTCTATCCAACGATCTATATCTAGTGTCTAGAACTATCTCTAGCAATAATTAGATATGCCCATCTTCCCTACCTATCTAGATATGCTTTATAGGCATGGAATTGTGATTTGCTTTTTGTTATTATTTGGACTGATGTTAACTTGATTATTTGAATGGTTATGTGAAGGAGGTGTTTGTGGACCCTATGCGCGATAAAAGCCTGATATTTGAGCTCTTGGAACTGAAGGTTGATGTTGCGGACAGTGGAAGCACTGCCTAGTTTCTTCAAGACCTTGCAAGAGAACAAGATGCTGAAGGAAGAATGAAGAACGTTTATTTCAGATGTCTTAGCAATTGAATGAATGCTTGGAAGAAAATTGTCAGTAATTTAACAAACTTTGAAATATTGGAAAAAGGCAGCACACGTGCTTGTAATATCTTATGTGCCATTTATTATCATTTTTTAGCATATCTGGAAATTATCGAGGTAGATGAGTAAAAGTTACAATATATCTACTTGGAACACACATAACTATTTCAAAAAATGTCTTCATACTTCTTTAAAGTCCAAATACTTAAGTACAACTCCATTAATGAGGACTAAGAATGAAACCTCATAGATATATGGATCATTTGCACATAAAACCCTATAGTTTGAAGGTATGTGCGCATTTCACCTTCGGGTTTTAATTTTGGCTCAATTCACCTCATTATTTCTTAATTTGTGTTTAATTTATCAATTGACGGGTAGAACTCCAATTTCTTGAATGCCCGTCAAATTTTCAGGGATAAAATTGCAACTTCCCCTTTTTCCCATCATGGCAGCCACGTCATAAGCATTTGCCAATAATGGGTTGACACGTGGGAACCAGGTCAAGATTTGACCATCTTCATCTTCCCCTTCATGTTTCAGTTGATCCACCGCCCACCAACACTACCATACCTACTTCTGCCGTCGCCGCCAACAACACCACCATACCCATTTTTTCTGCCGCCACCACCACCATCACCATGCGTACCTGATTCTGCCACCACCACAGTACCATTACCTTTGCCGCTCGTTACACATAATACCATCAACCTTTCATACACAACCACCGCCACAACCACACTACACAGCCGTAACAACAAAGTCACATCCCAAAAGCTCTTCCCTTTCCATAATCTTTCAAATCTAGCACCTCCCTCACAGATCTACATATGCTTAGCATCAAACCTGGTGCCGCTGTCGTGATGTGGAAGGGGACTGGCCTGTAGCACCAGGCTGGGCCATGAACTGGCAGTCTATTGCCCGATGCTAGTGGGGTTTATAGTCGTGGATGAAGTATTGCTGCAGTGCGGCCATGGGCTTCGCGACGATTATGGTGACTTTTTGGTGTGGTAGATCTGGTGGATCTAGATGTAATTGGGGGTATTAAAGGGATAGTGGCAGTTGGGAAAGGAGATAGAATGGCTTTTTGGTGTGTGCGGTGATGGTGATGCTGATGGTGATGGTGGATAGAGAGTGGGTGTTGAGACTTGAGAGTGGTGGTTCGGTTTAGATGGTGGTGGTGCTCTCTGGGCAGGCAAGGCAGGGGGTGGGGGTTGAAGGCAGGGTGTCGGGTGGGGGGGGGGGGGGGGTTGAGAGATACTGAAATGACATGGCTGCCATTATAGGAAAAAAGGGCAAAGTTACAATTTTATCCTTGAAAAATTGACGGGCATCCAAGAAATTGGAGTTCAGCCGTCAATTGGTAAATTAAACACAAATTGAGAAACGATGAGGTGAATTGAGCCAAAATTGAAATAGTACGGTGAAATGCGCACATACTCTCAAACTATAGGATTTTATGTGCAAATGATCTTAGATATATTGATGGATAAGATGGATCTATTTTTCAAGTTCCCATTTTTGTTTCAGGATATTTGCCATTTATCTTTTTTGTCTTATTAAATTACTAGTTTTAACCTCGTGCGTTGCGCACGGAAACATTATATTGTGATTATCAAAGTATTAAACTATACATAGAGAGTCTATTTTCACCTCACGTTTGTCACTAAAAAACTAACAACTATCTTAAATTTTTTTTTTTATGAAAAAAGTAAAAACTACATGAGAGAATGCAAATAATATTTCTCAACTACTTGATAAGAGTATTATAATATTGCTTCTAAACCAATATACAGAGAGGCACCATTAATCGTTTATTCTTTAAATAAATATGGAACTTTTCTTATTTGAAATTGAAGTAACATCAAAAGTGATGATATAACTTTTTAAACGGGTATATTATTGTGCCAAAAATAAGTAAAAATGCTGTTGAGAGAGAGAGCAAGAGATAGAACACGCATTTGAGCAGGGAAGGAGAAAAAGATAATTATTAATTTGAATATCGAATTTAAGAATAAAATTGTACATAGTTTGGAGTTAATTTAGTGATTGGTTTATAAAACCAATTGTAAACTCAGGTCGTTAAAAACTTTGTAAGTATTTTAGATCATAAATAAAAAAAGAAAAGCAAAAATATTAGAGATAGTAGGGATTAGTTTACAAAATTGGAAAGTGAGCCTTTTTACTTTGAAATAAAATTATCAAATTAGCTTGGGTTATGTACAAATGGTATTAGTGAAAAAGTATATTGTCGTCAAAATTTTAGGATAATGTAGAGATAAAAGAAGTATGCATGTCTACAAAATTAGATAAAAAGTATGTATGAGGTACTGACATAATTTGTGTGTGTGTGTGTGAGAGAGAGAGAGAATGAGGTGAGAGAAAAGGGAGAAAAGAAAATGTATTCAAATCAAATTAAATAGGTGAGAGAGAGATAAAAGTAAGCAATTAAATCGTAATTAAAAAGTTGAGTAATTTCAAAAGTTGAAATTGTAAAGCCTGCGTGGCAAGTTAAGAGAATGTGTCTAAGTAAACAGTGACTGAACAACATTCTCTCTCTCTCTCTCTCTCTCTCTCTATATATATATATATATATATATATATATATAATTAGATTAGATGTGTTCTCTAAACAAATTACATGGAAATATAAAATAACCAATTAATCAACGTAATAAAAGCAAGATGAAATTCTTGTTTTCTCCATGATATCAAACTTACACGTCTCAAATTTAATTTGCACATTTTTGGTAAAACTGTAGTATCCGTATAATTAATTAGAGAAACAATAATTCCAATATTACTATTCAAAAATTACATTATTTTGATTGTTGGATTGAATCTATGACTTTCAGTTAACCAAAGCAATTTTGCTATAATCGCAGATACAATTTTTTTGATGCGACGAACTTGAAATGCTAAAGTTTATGTTTTGCTAATATAGTCATGTATTGTATTAATTCTTGTTAATTGTATTGATTATTAAATCTTGGAATAAATTATTAATAACATAAATAATTATCTCTCGTTAAATGTAGTTGTTATAAACTCAATTTATACCTTTTTCATCCATTAGAAAATGTTCCTCACACAGAGTAAGAGAATTTGTACTTGTAAAAACTAATCGTAAAGTTACCTAGCACATGTGTACGCACTCATAATATTCATAAAACTACTCTTTTTGTACCTAATTAAATTATCGTTTTTGACTTGTACGCTTATTTAGGTTATGCGCCATATTATATGAATTTTCTATTCTAGTGATAATTTTTTTTAGAACAGTCAAAGGAAAAAAAAATGATCAGTTAATTAGGGACAGATGGAGTATTAGTTATAAGTTACTAAATATATTAATGAAGGTGGTTCTATGAAGAATTACTAGTTATCTAATAATATTTTTTCTTGAACATTCATTGTACGATATTATAAGAAATTATTTTTTAACTTGTAAATTTTTTCGAATTTCGTCTTATGGCCCGAAAAATATGACCCTACAAACCAACTCAACCTGTTTGCTTTCGGCTTCTGCGGGTCAACCCAGCAAACCCCTCGAACGGGTTGTCAGACTTGGTTTGCTGATATAGACAAAGGTGACGGTGGTTGGGTGGCTCGACCCGCGGGTCTAAATGGGTCGCTATATAAATATATAATTAAAGCAACAAATTTTACCGTCACAACCCAACTGATTTGTAGATCGTCGCCGGCGCGCCCGTTGGTATTATATCAACCGGCGCCGTGACAACCCTCATCATCTCCGGTGTTCCCCACCGCCGGCAGTCCCTCTTTCTGTCGCCGACATCTCCTCTCTTCGTCGCCGGCACGCCCGTTGGGTTCTATATCCAAGCCTCTCTCTCTCCGTCGGCAGTCCCTCTCTCCGTCTCCGGTCGCCGGCAGCCTCCGTTCCAATTTTTTCCGCTTATAAATCCTAGCCGCTCTCTTCTATCAGGTATTATTTCTCTCTTCTGGGCAATTGATGGGTGTTTGGTGCTTGGTTTTTCCATTTTCATCCTCTTGACCAAACTGAGTTATATATTTTGTTAATTAGAGAGTAGTTGAAGTCTTGATTATAACAATATTTACGACCAAGTTGCACAACCTGCTTGCTTTTGGAGTTTAATGCAATATATGTTACTGGAGTGTTCCATATTCGTCCATATTCGAAGCATGCACAATATCGGCCATATTATTGTGCCACTGTTAAAAGGCATTTTGTGCCTCTTTTCAGCAACTAGTGATGTTGAAAAGAGAATTTCCGTTGTTCATGTACAAGATTGGATCTATTAGGTTGCAGCCGTTGAAGGATTGCTGTGTGACTTGAACCACTGAATCTTGACTTGGTGGGAATAAGAACACTGAAGAGAGACAACTTGATTGAGTCCAAAAAATTAAAACAATGATACAGTTATGTAAACAACACCAAGAAAAACTTACAAAGAGAGTCTCCAATCTTGAAGATGTGATTTTTAGACTACGCAGTATAGATATGTCGATTTGCTGAAGTGGGAATGCCTTAAGAATCTGAATCTCCAACCTTGTAGTGCTGGTTGCAGAAGACTTGTTGGGTTTGGATCAACAGAAAGAGCTTCAATGTGTAAGACCATAGCTGGTTTATTGGAATTCTGAGACTAACCATTCCTATGGCATTCACACCCAGTGCTTTTGTTTTTGTCAAATCTAGGAGAGAGACAGAACCTAGGACAGGGAAGTGCACTGGTCTAAGTCTGGATTTTCTCAATATAAAGCAGATCTCTAGTGAAATTACATAAAGGATATAAAGGGAATTTAAACGCTTAATAGGGAGAGCGGCAAGAAAGGGAGTCAATCATATGAAGTTATGAACAACAATGGCACATGGACAGTTGGACAGGCAACACTAAGCAGGATGGCACATGGACAGTTGGACAGGTAACACTAAGCAGGATGCATGACAGAGAAATGAAAGGCTAGAAGAAGGAGATGGCATTCACGTATAATTTTTATTCTTGGTGCTGTTTGTGTCTCAGGATTTCTACAACCAACTATATAGTCTACACTATGAAGCTTCATTCTTGCTTTTCATCCAAAATTAGTGTCGGCAGCCTTCTTCTTCACTGTTAGGATTATTGGTTAAACCGAAAATAGTAGACGTGGTTGCAAATACTAGAATATATAGTACTTGACTCGTCATTGGTGTGAAGATAATGTGCTCTTTAATGCAGCCCAAGTTAAGAATTCTAATGAAGTTGCTTAGTTGTTTGAAACCATGATGAAAAAATAGTTCGTCCCTTGGGATTTCAAGTCCCTTTACTCTCTTCCAAAACCCATATAATCCCTTAGGCTATGATGTCTGATTATAACTGCTGGACCTTGTTTTCGTATTGTCGGCGGTAATTTAAATCTCTTTTTGCAAGAATGTAGATTACGTCCGAGGATACTTTTGACTTCGAAGAAGCTCATGCAACAACTAAGTCATGTTAATGTGTGTTGAAATGATGCAATATGTGGCTAAGAAGTGATGAAATAGCTGTAGGTTTTCCCAAGATGTAGGAAGCTTGTGGCTTGTAAGGAATTCATTGCTTTTCCCCTGTACTGAAAGTGGCTTGTAAAGTTTCCTCTAAGCTTGTAGCTGTAGATTTTCCCAAGTTGTAGGGAGCTTGTGGCTTGTAAAGTTTCCATTGCTTTTGCCCTGTACTGAAAGTGGCTTGTAAAGTTTCCTCTAAGCTTGTAGCTGTAGTTTTTCCCAAGTTGTAGGGAGGTTGTGGCTTGTAAAGTTTCCATTGCTTTTCCCCTGTAGTGAAAGTGGCTTATAAAGTTTCCTCTAAGCTTGTAGCTGTAGTTTTTCCCAGCTGTCCATCTGCATATGTAGATACAATTCGTGTATTAGAAAATGGAAACTGATGGGTTGCAAATGAGCTATCAGTTGTTGACTGTGTCAGAGGTAGTTGTGCCGGATGGGATAGGATCCTAAAGGTGTTTATCGGTGATGTGCTTATGGCTGGGGTGAGGGCCTTGTTGGGTAATGGCATGTAGCTTACAGTGCTGTCTCATATATAGTGATACACTGAAGCAATAATGGTTCAATGTCTCGTGTAGCTTACAGTGCTGCTACATGAGACTAATGGTTGATCTAAACATATTTTTCATGCTTCAGTTCATTTTTTTAGGGAGTTACACCACATGGAATACATGTTAATATTTTCATGCTTGAGTTCATTTTGTTAGAGAGTGCACATATTTTTCAAATGTTGGTGGAGGTATATCTACCGCCTAGAAGCCTGAGTGAAGGTCTAGCGGCCTACTCCCCTCGTTGAAGAGTTGGATTATAACCCTAGAAGCCTGAGTGAAGGTCGATCAGAGGTACTCCCTGGTTGAAGAGCTTGGGCTTGATAAAATTCTAGAAACAAATATATAATGGTAGTGTCTTGTCCAACTGTAGCCTGAAGAAGGTTTATTTTCATTTCCTGTTGTTGTGTTGTAATTGTGGACTGAATTTTTTTGAAGAGATTATACCTATGAGGATCTAATGTTCCTTGTGCTACTTGACTAAAGATTCTATGAAGCACGGACACGGGTGTGGGTGCAGATACGCAGATATGAACTCAACTCTTTGATTTCTTTCTGCCATTGAGGCATTTGAATAATTTTTTTTTTGTGTTGGAGGTCCACGCGCAGACTAGTTTTAAAGGAAAGTACTACCTATGGACAATCAAAGGGAGTAGATTATACGATAGGTCGGGAGAAAGCCTATTGGCAAGAAAACTTAAATAAGAGGACTTAGGTGGTCTCTGGTGGTCTGCAATGGTCACCGATGTGCTCTCTCTCTCTCTCTCTCTCTCTCTCTCCCTCCCTCCCCCCGTCTCTCTCCCCTCTTCAAAGATTTGCCGGGGGTGAGGCCCGTCGTCGCGGGTGGTCACGGGTGGTCTTCAATGGTCGCCGCTGCTCTCTGTGTGTGTGTGTGTCCACTCTTCAAAGATCTGCCCGAGGTGAGGCATGTCGTCGGTGGTGGTCGCGAGTATCCGCCGGAGTCGCCGGTGGTCACGGGTGGTCACCTCGTGGCTGCCGCTGCCGCTGGCGCTGCTCTCTCTCTCTCTCAGTCTCTCCCCTCTTCACAGGAGATTTGCCCATTCATTTCTTAGGTAAGTATAAATATTTACGTTTTGACCCCCGAAATTTCTTTTGCAAAATTTTGTTTTCAACCCCCATAAGTTTCCGATACGTACTTGACCCATATCCAAACCGCACTTGAAGCGCACCTGATTTTCTGAAAGTAAAAAAAGTAAAACAAAAGAACTGGATGCACCCGACGCGCACCCACCCCTCACCCGTCACTCACCCAACCCTGGTGCTTCACCCATTTTGAAGCCTGTCCTTTAGAGCTAAAGATCAAAAGCTTCATAAATAGAGCTTATCTCTCGACCTCTAAATTGGCTTGAAGGTGATGCTACATTTTATTGGCATAGACAAATAAAGGGGTAGGAGCTTGAACTGAACCTAGTTTTGTATGCAAAGCAGTTCCAGATTTATGACTGTGGCAGTTCCAATTATGCAGTCATGGTGTTGCATTCCAAACCCAAGATAGCGCCGTGGGAACAGCGCTATTATGATTCAGAATCTTCGATTTATTCTGACTGCTACCATTTTAGGAATGTAGAATGGATAAATGACAGGCCTCTCATACAGGTGTATTGTTGGGTTGGAAGAAACCAAGCAGAAGAATGAACTTGTATTTCTTTTATGGAATTATTACCAGCCTCAGTAAAACATATTAACTTGTTGGATGCACATGATATGACGGTCTCATGAGGCACAAAATTGTGCTTAGCATGATAATAGTAATTGCATTAAAAAAGCAAAAAAGAAAAAAGAAAGAAAAGAGAAGGTTTTTATCGGGTCGGGACAGAATGCCTACCCAGTTTCTGACCCAGCCTGTGTTAACGCAGGTCATGCTGTTTCTGACCCAACTCGTCTCTGACCCGCATTTCTTTGACCCAACCCTCCCATTGCCACCCATACTTCGTCTGTGCAATTTTCAAGCTGAAGCGGCGTCGCTTATAACTTCCGAACTCCGAAGCCCCCCTCTCTTCCCTCCCTATCAAATCACCTTTCACCAGTAATTTCTCCCAAACTTCATTTCTTATTCAATTTGTATGTGTGTGTGCCGCAATTTGTTGGTCGTGTAATTTTGTATCGTAGAATGATCATCTAATTGTGCTGATATTTTTGCTAATTTATCTTGGCCGTTATCGCTAGTTCACCCTTTATGAATTTCTAGGATAAAATTCGCATTATTTTGAAAATAAGTGCAACAAGCAAAGTTAATATATACCCTTTCAAATTTCATAAAAAAAGTAAAAGCTGAAAGTAGTTGTTTTCGCCAAAAGTAAGAGAGAAAATGATTATGAAACGGAAGGAATTATGAGGCCTGTTTGGTGATTGTAGTTTGCAGACGCGTATCGTTTGGCTTCTTGTTATCGCTCGAAATGCCGGAAGATCAGTTTGCAGAGCGCGCTTTGTTTGGCGGCGCAATAGCCAGTACCTTTCCTCTTAGGTTTCAGGTTAGTTTAGTAATCGGTTTTTTCAATGTTCATGTTACCATGCAGTTATACATGCAAGTTATGCTAACTTTATCGAACAATTCATGAAACTGAGTGCGGTTTCGATTTTAAATTTGTAGGATGTGAGCAATGTGCGTGAAGTACCTGATAATCAGGTTATTGCTTTATATGCTTGGGATTACGATTTATTTTTCGTTATTATTTGGGGCGCTGTTAACTTGATTGTTTGAATGCTTATGTGTAGGAGGTGTTTGTGGACCCTACGCGCGATGAAAGCTTGATATTTGAGCTCTTGGAACTGAAGGCTGGTGTCTCGGATAATGGAAGTGCTACCTGGTTTCTTCAAGACCTTGCAAGAGAACAAGATGCTGAAGGAAGCGTGGTAACGTTTATCTTAGATTTGTTAGCAATTAAATGAATGTTTGAGAGAAAAATGTATGTATGTTTATCAAACTTTCAGATGTTGAAAAAGAGGAACAAACGCCCTTGTAATATCTTAAGAACCACTTTAGTTTACTGGTTATGTAATGGTATCTTGAGCTTTGGTGGTTGGGGCGGGGGCAAGGCTTGGGTTGGTTGTGGGTTGTTCCTTAACTAAGAAGAGATTTGGGGCTACCTGAGATGTACAAGGTTTAAGGGTAAGTCTGTTTTAGGGAAGTCATGAGAGAAACTTGGTAGCAAATGTATCGCAAGAATGTAGTGTTGCTGCATTATCCTTAGTTGCAGGATTCGTGTAGGAAGGCCACGAATCTTCCTTAAAAGCGCGAATCTGCGCTCCTAACTTGGGAGCTCATCGGGAGCGCGACCCAAGAGAGTTGGGATCTCGAACAGAAGTATGGGCAGATTCGTTGTTCATCGATAATGGAGGTTTTCTCCTTGTTTTTTCTTTGGGTAGTCACTATTGGAGGCTAGGGTTACGAAGAGACATGAACAGAGAAGAAGAAGTAGAGAGAGAAACTCAGCTGTTTCTTTCTACAGGTGTCTACCGAGAAATGGAAGGCAAAGCACGTGGGTTGGGCCCTATTAGTCTGTCTTTACAGGTCATTAGTGAATTGGTTGTTGGGCATGACAGCTGGGGTTCTTTATTCTTTTCATATTCCCTCTTTAACTTTTAACTATTGTAAAATTAACCACACTTTGTCATATATTTTACAAGAATGCAATATTTTTACGTCGTCCTAGGATATACCATAAAGTAAAGTTTATTTTAAATAATTATATAGCCGGAACGCTCCCAACTCAGGTTCTCCTAGGTGCTGACGCTTCCCCGCCCCCGCCCCCTGCAACTTAGGTATTATCACTTGTCTGGATCTATGCGATCCCTTTAAGAGATCAATTTTCATGCAAAACATAATCATGGATGGATAATTCCTTATTGATGGCTTGGGTTTTGAGGGGAATCAATGGTTTGTCAACTTTATTTTGGCACTGCTTGTAGCGACAGTGGTTCCATGTGATGCCTATTGTAAGACATTACCACTCAAACTTTTTTTAGGCTTTTGTCTGAGTTTGTGGCGTACTGACTATTAGATCCATTGTTGGTATCTAGTCTTCCTTCTGGCCATGATAAAGCATTCAAATACGGATCACGCTATCTTATGAAGGGGCATTGTTAAGAACTTAAGGGTGTGCTTAGGCACCTTTCTGAAAATCACTTTGGGAAGATCTACTACTCCATCATAATAAGTATGTAATCCATTATTAATTTCTGTATAGAGAGCATTTCTAAATGAGATTTAATCTAACCTATAATTAATAGTATTAGTCTCTCTATGCACGTGTCTATATGCTAAGACAATATTGAATAGTGTGAAATGGTAACTTGTTGATTACATATTTTGTTATAATCAGCCCTTGAATATTTTAATTGTCCAGGTAATTGAGCAGTCCGGAGTCTTTCAGGCTGAGGGTTTGCGCTTTAGGAACATCCTTGCTGTCGTTACAACTGCTGTTGGCCAAATGGTATATGAATGCTGTTTCAATGCGGCCAAGCTCATTAAGTTCTTATTTTATTACACTTCTGCTATTATTAGTGTTGTTAGATATTCATCCACGTTATTGGTGGATAGGTTTATAAGAACTGATTGTTGCACTACTGTGGATGATAGATTGTGATGCAGACTCATGTGCGGTGTTTTTTTTTTTTTTTTTGATATAGTCAGAACTGCAATTTATATGGCCCTGTCGGTATGGGGATCCGAACTCGGGACCTCAAGGTCACACCTCGAGGCCCTTTGCCATCTCCACGACCCCTTGGGATTGTGCGGTGTTTTCGTATTCTATGTTTTGTCACTGCTGCAACTTGCAAGCTACAGCTGTTCATTGTAATGCTGGTGTTTCTTTAGTTGATGAGATATAATTGCTTTAGAACCTGATCATAAACCAAAACTCATGTACAACAATGTTATAAGAATCCAGTAGCTGTTTGGAGTTGCACCAATTCATGGCAAGAATTCAGATGGAAGTTACTGCCTTAATATATTGGAATCTGCTATATAACGCGGTATATCTGTGCATTATCCTTGTTAATTTCAAAAAGCACGAGGTAGGATGCATGTCGCAATGCTCTGACGAATTATGTGACCAGATGCTTATGACAGATGTTTGGCTAGCTTTATAAGGATTGTTCAGTTAGAATTTCATGCAACTAGTGGAATAGGAAATAAAGAAAAGCCCTTGGCCCTGGCACTGTTGTAAATTTATGGAAAAGTATGAGGGAATCGAAAATTACTATGAGTAATTTGCCATGTTAAATTTGATGGTTCCTAGAGTTGTCAGGAATGGGTGATATTTGTGGAAAAAGGCTACTACGAGAGTTCTTTGTGATCAACTTTCAAACTGAAAAAATGGGATAATGTCAAATGGCTACAGGTCAGATTGGCAGCACGACCTTCTTGAGAATTGAGATTAAAAGCGTGTTGTCTCTCACTTGCACATTTACAATAGTCTCTCAATAAGCTAGTATCCCACGTAGATTAACTCAGGCTAACTTCACTTTCTCATGCATAGGCCATCTCGAAGGGACGCCAAGGACGAGAAGCACAAAACTTAGTAAGGGTAAGTTCGTGTGCTGCTTTTACCATTGGCTCATCTTTCTCTCTCTTTTCATTTATTTAACTGTTCACCTTATGGTTGATTGGTTTAAGCTGCTAAAAGTTTGAATATAGTTCCTGCAGGTATATTTGGCAAATTTGCGACTTAAGGAAGTTGACACGGATGTGGTTATCGTTGCCAATGAGCCCATCGCTATAAAGTAAGTATGAGGACTTTGGCCTTTATCCAGATGACTTTTGCACATGTACTAATGTTTACTTTATTGATCTTCTTCTGGGAACAGTAGAGTAACAATTTAGCAATGCAGATTATAGAATTTTGCATCTTGTACAAGGGTGAACATTTGCATGTCATTTTTGCCTCCTTTCTATCCGTCCTGCATATGCTCACATTACCGAACAAGGATGTTGGCATGCAAGTAAATGGGTAACTAGGACTTTGCTTATCGATGGCTCTAGTTTGTCACCTATCTACACAGGTGATTATTTTATTGCTATCATGTAAACCATATTCTTGGTAAGTTAACTATTTTAAAGAAATGCGTAATTCTGGAGGAAACTGAATTTTGGTCTCTTATTCTTGAAAACCAAAAAGTCCATCTTCATAAACTTTTCCTTGTTCATCTTTAACTCGGTCTTGTGTTGCTGGTAACCTGCTTAAGTTTAGGCACAAATTTTGGTTAAGAACACTAATTCTCAAATCCTGATGCCCTGTACTGACATCCCATCCAACAGTAGATGATGAATATAATTTGTGGGGAAAAAACTAGGATGTAAGATTGCGAGGAGTTTGTTGCCTAAGTTATGTTGGTTTTGTTGTTTTGCATTCCCATTCTCTTTTCTACATACCTAGACTTTCGGTTAGATTAATGTATACTTGTTTTTACCCTGAATGCTTTGCTGTTGTGATGCAGCCCTTCGAGTGAAAGTGCTACCGCAGTTGGTGCTGGTTTGGCTGTACCTGCTGCACAATCTGGTTGTATGGCTATGGCTGAAGTTTTTAAAAATGCGGTCTCTAGCTTCAAAGTTAATGACTGGAGCCTCTTTGCTGCTGCTGCTTGAGAAAGCACGACTAGAAAAGCTCACAGTGGTCTTAATGCAGTGGGCAGGCAGTCTTTAGACATGCAGTTGTCCTGTTTTATGCCATATTTCCTCTTCAGAACGGGTCTTTGTGTTAGTTTCTTTGTTACTTTCACTTTGACCGCTCTGTTTATCTAAACACTTGGTCTTCTCATGTAATGCTGGTCTCGATGCTAGTGAAAGGTCATTTACATGAGCAAAATCTTTGAGATTCGATGCAAATGAACCCAGCTGTTCATGACAGGTTCTGCTCGTGTGAGAGCTCGTTTCCATTTGACCAAGCTGTTTGGCTCGCCTCGCATAGTTATATGCGAGTTAACTCGTCCGTTCCTTCTGACAGTCAGAATCTGGCAACGGTTCCTTTCATTAATCTGGACCCTCTTTCCTCTTGAGTTCATTTCATTGTTTGTGGACGAAAAGTTGCGGAAAGGTCTGAAGGGAGTTAGTGAGGAAGACGTCGAGATTGTTCTGGACAAGGTCATGATGTTGTTCCGCTACTTGCATGAGAAAGATGTTTTTGCGAAATACTATAAACAGCACTTGGCAAAGCGACTTCTATCAGGAAAAGCCGTCTCCAATGATGCCGAGAGAAGTCTGATTGTTAAGCTTAAGACATAATGTGGTTATCAGTTTACATCCAAATTAGAAGGCATGTTCACAGACATGAAAACCTCTCAGGACACAATGCAAGGGTTCTATACAAGTCATGGTGCTGAGTCAGGTCACTTGTGGGTCTCTCTCTCTCTCTCTCTCTCTAGAAGATGTAGTTTGGAACTCTTTTCAAATGGGAGCTGGCTGCTGGTTGGTTTTTCTCTCTGGGGAAAGAGGAGAAGGCAGGGGGCAAAAGCTTTAAGCAATGAACATAATGAGTGGGACTTATATGGGTGGGTTGTGGAGAAGCTTTGTGCTTTATGAAAAATTCTGCTTTTAGGAGGGCTGAATTGTTATTTCATTCTTTCTATCGCGAACATATTGAGTTACGTCACACCGGCCTCTTAAGCAATTTGCAAATTGCATTTTGCACCTTCGTCGTTAAAGGCAATTATTATTTGTAGCTAAAAGTAGGATTAGACCTTATATTTAACCATTTCTTGTGTAGATTTCCATTCCGTTCTTCGCAATTTTATATTGTATCCTTTTTTAATCAGCGACTCGTCTTCGTTATCTTAAAATAAATTCGTCTTTAAACTTCTAAGATGTCATTAAAGACTCCCTTTAAGTGACATTTCAAATGCTTTTACCTACATTTTGAAGCCCAAATTGTATAACAATCTCCCTTTTTTTCATTTGGACATTTAAGTTTTTGGGCATCTTATAATTGTTGTTGTTGGACAGTTCCTTGATTCAGACTCCACGTGCGGTCTCTTTATCATTAATCCGCAAAGACAATGGAGGATAGAGAAGGGTGGGACCCATCAGTCTATGCTTTTTAACCTCCCAAAAAAGGTTATAAAAAAAAAAAAAAAAAAACCCAAAAACTTGATAGAAAAGAAAAGATAATCAAAATGGTTCCCATGCAATCGTTTGTCCACCTTTGGCTCTCTTCTTAAATCAACCTCGGTGGTAATTTGACCCGTAACAATCATGACCTAGGCCGATCTAATCTGCTTGAAGCAATGAAGCCACTAATTTTGATTATGTCGTGTCGAATCTCGTATTAGAGATTGAAATTTAATTCGAGTTTGAAGTGTGTTCTGTTAGGTGCCTGTTTTGACCGTTATAAATTTTACTTCATTCTTTTAATTGGTAACAATATTCAATTTAATGCTTAATACTCGTTCATATATACTATGTGGATATGGTATTTGGTTTGTATGCTAAAGCAACATTGTTCATTGTTTTTTTTCTTCTTCTCGATTTTATGTTCAATAATGTTTTTATATATCTATATCTATATCTATTCTATATCTATCTATACATTTATAAAAGTACGTATGGGCTTAAATGACTAATTTTTTTCCCTTAAGATACCCTTTTCAAGTTAAAGTCTTTTTACAAGATTAGGAGTGAGTAGGGGTGCTTTTGACTTAAATTTTTTTTCCCATTAAATACCCTTTTTGAATTAGAGAGTTATTAAAAAATGAGGATGTTTTTGACTTCTCATAGGATATCAAACCTCTTTCCTTAAAATACCCTTATTAGAATATATGTTTTTGTTAGAGTTTATAATTGTTTTGACTTTTGACTTAAAACTTTTTTTTTCATTAACTGCCATTTTTAAAAAAAATGTGCTACTAAAAAATAAGGGTGTTTTTAACTTCTTTACGAGATCAAGCCACCTTTCTTAAAATACTCTTATTAGAATTTTTGTTAAAGATAAAGGGTTATTTTGATTTTTATGAAAAAAAGAAAAAAAAAACCCCATAAAAATCCTATAAAATCAATGTTGTACTCTTGCATGCTCCCTGATTACTAAAATTTTTCTATCGAAACTTACCACCTCCATCCACATCAAAATTAAACTACCTTAAAGCTATTACATCTTTCCATCAAGTTCGGAAAGAAAAAAAGAAAAAAAAAAACTTGCAAAGAGTAGAGTTTTCTATAGTCTTTTTGGAGAAATCTAGTATACCTATACTAAATTGAATTTTTGTCAGAAATTTGATCTTTTTCAAAATTTACATTTCAATTGTATATTGACGTGTATTCTACAGATTTGAATTATTATTTATGTATATAGATTTCAATACAAGCATATTAGTACATTGAAACTATTAAAAACCTTAAGTTTAATTCTAGATGTCGAATATGGACATATTGGTGTAAGGAAGTTATCGTAAAAATGGAGTTTCTTAGGATTTTCTAACTACATATGTAATCCAGACTGAACTTAAATGGCTAATCATTTTTTTTTCCTTAAGATGCTCTTGCTATATCTAAATCTTCATAAAAGATAAGTGTTGATTAGGGGTGTTTTTCACTTAAAACGTTTTTTCATTAAATACTCATTTTGAATTAGAGTGTTATTTTGACTTCTCTTAATTAGGATATAAAGCCCCTTCCCATAAAATATTCTTATTGGAATATATGCTTTCATTAGCATTTAATGGCTGTTCTAACTTTTGTTAAGAAAAAGAGGGGGAAAAAAAACCCCTATGAAAATCCTATAAAATCATCCTCGACCTCTTGCATGCTTTCTAATTATGGAAAAATTTCAATCACAACATATCGCCTCCATTAACGTCAAAACAAAACTATCATAAAGCTACTACATTTTTTCATCAAATTCGATCACGAAAAACAAATTGCAAAGAACAAAAGATTTTTATAGTCTTTTAGAAGAAATCTAATATACTTAAACTAAATTGATTTTTTTTGTAAGAAACTCAAATTTTTAATTTTGTATTTCATATTTGTATTTTGATGCGTATGCTACAGATTTGAACTAATATGCATGTATAATAGATTTCAATACAAACATATTAGTACATTGAAACTACTGTAAGCCTGAAGTTTAATTCTAAATTTTGAATACAGGCAATTAGTATAAGAAAGGTATCATAAAATTGGAGTTTTTTTTAGGATTTTTTAAATGCATGTGTAATCCTGACTGGGGTTAGCTAGCTAATTCCATCTCCACCCCCCCCCCCCCCCCCACGATGCTGTTTTTAAATTGAAGTCTTCAGGACGATAGTGGTGATTATGGGACTTTTTCACTTAAATTTTTTTTCTCATCAAATACATTTTCTGAGTTAGAGTGTTGTTAAAAAATAAGGTATTTTTTTACTTCTTTTTAGGATATAAAGTCTCTCCCCTGAAATACTCTTATTGGAATATATGCTTTTGTTAGAGTTAAGGATTGTTTTGACCTTTACTTTTAGAAAATGAAAAATTCCTAAGAAAATCCTATAAAGTCATTCTTGAACTCTTGCATGTTTTCTGACTGTTGAAAAATTTTCAATAAAAACCTACTGCCTCCAGTCATGTTATAATTAAACTACCTTAGAGCTACTACATCTTCTCCATCAAATTTGATTAAAGAAAATAATTTGTGAATAATAGAGTTTTCTATAGCCTTTTAGAAGAAATGTAATATAACTAAAGTACATTAAATATATTTTTAGAAACTCAAACCTTCTTTAATTTTGTATTTCATAATTTGTATGTCGATGCATATGCTAAATTTTCTTATTATTAAGTATGTCTATAGATTTCAATGCACAAACATTAGTACATTGAAACTATCATAAAACTAAAGTTTTACCAGATTTTCAATACGAACATATTAATGGAATAAAGCTATCGTTAAACTATAAGTTTTTAGAAACTTTTAAATGCATAAGAATCGCTAGATCATAACGTTGCTCTTAAATGTAATTTGAGTTCGTGGCAAGTACATAATTCTACATTCGTATTAAAGTTATTGGAATACCTCTATTTGTATGACAACATATTCTTTGTACCATTATTGTTTTTATATGATCCTCTGTAGTGCGAAATACAATATATTTCCATGATAACATATTCTTTATATGATTATTACCTTCGGATATTCCACTATTATAAGTGATATGATTAGGTGAAACTGAATTGATAAATATTCTAATAATTTATTTGAGTTCAAATGATTAATACTTTTTTTTTAGTTTGAAAACTCTCAAGTTTTGATATGTAAGGGATTAAATAAATAATTTTTTTCTTGAAATACTCATTTTAAGTTTGTTAATGTGTCTTTTCGTGATAAAAGAATATGAATATAAACAAAAAGGGTGAGGATTTGGTACAACATATAAAACAATATTAAGAGATTAAATGGCTAAATATTTTTTTTATCTAAAATATCCATTTTAAATCTATAAGATTTATAAAGAATAAGCGTATTTTTGAATTTTAAAAAGATGAGGCTAAATTACAATATTTTTAGCTGAATTTAAATAATTTGCTGCTAGAAGAGGTTAAAAGTACACTAATGCGTCTTTTAGTTACAAAGATTGAATGGATATAATCAAAACAGGTGTGGATCTGGGGCCACCGTATAAAAATGATACCAATAGGAGTTCTGAAGAGGTTAAACATTCACTAATGTATCTTTTAGTGACAAAAGAATTGAATTCAACCAACGCGGGACTGGATTTAACCGAATCGTATATATATTATGCTAAGTCTCTGTTCAACTTTTGAAAAAAACTATCAAAACCTAACCTTAATACCAACATCAAAATCAATAAAATGAACACATTGATTCTCATACTTAGTAGAGAACCGTACCTAAGTCCAGGTATTATTATGCTCTTTGTTTATATACTATATTTTTTTAATGTGGATTTTAAGTCAAAAGTCAAAACAATCCTTAACTCTAACCAAAACATATATCCCAATTAAGGTACTTTAAGGAATGAAGTTTGATATCATATGAGAAGTAAAAAACGTCCTCATTTTTAAATAACACTCTAATTTAAAAAGGATATTTAATGAAAAAAAATGTTATAAGTTAAAAACACTTTTACTCACCTTAATGGAAAAAAAAGAAGAAAGAAAAAGAAAGTTTTAAGTCAAAAGTCAAAACAATACTTAACTCTAACCAAAACATATGTATCCCAATAAGGGTATTTCAAGGAAATAAACTTAAAGATAATAGAGTTTTCTGTAACCTTTTAGACACAATGCAATATATACTTTAAACTAAATTGAATATTTTGTCAAAGATTTAATCCATTTTAATTTTCATATTGGTATGTTGTTACAACACCTTGAATTATTGTGCATGTATATTGATTTCAATACATACATATTAGTATATTGAAACTATCGTAAAAGTTGATTCTAGGTTTTGAATAGAGACATACTGGTTTAAGGCAACTATCATAAAACTAACTTTTTTTTAGAAATTTTAAAATGCATATATAATCACGACTTCAAAGAATTGTTAGATCATACCATTCTAATCCTAATTATAATTTAGGGTCATGGAAAATAAATAATTGTAAATTTGTATTAGAGCTATTGCAATACCTTTATTGTAAATTTGACTTCAAAGAATCGTAAATTTGTATAAAAAGATCCTAAGGGGTTAAATGACTAAATATGTTTTTCCTTAAAAATACACTAAGCTTTACAAGCATTAAGCGTGCTTTTTTACTTTTATAATGGTGATGCTAAATTACAACATTTTTTACTAAGTATAAGCATTTTGTCAGAAAAAGGTTAAAAGTTCACTAATGCATCTTTTCGTAGCAAAATAGTATGAATTTTAACTAAAACGATTGTTGATCTAGCCATACTGTATAAAAATGATCCAAATGGGTTAAATGGTTAAACCTTTTCTTTTCCTTGAAAATACCCTTTTTAAATTTATAAGGTTTACAAACATTAATGGGTGTTTTGTTTATAAGGGTGAGGCTAAATTATAGTAGTTTTTGCTTAGTTTTAACATTTTATCGTTGTTGATAAATTAGTATGAATATTGCCAAAACAGGGCAGATCGAGCCCCACTGTTTAAATTTGATCTTAGTCTATGCTTCTTTTTGACGAAAGCTTATCACAACCTTATATTAAAACTTACAAACATCAAAATCGATAAAAAGAACACATTAATCTCCTCTACTCTTTAGAGAACCAGTACTAAGTCCATATATTATCATGTTTCTTTGTTATATCTTTTTATAAGGTGGACTGACTATTGCATGTACTAACTTTTGTATATGGCTCCAATTTAAATTTAGCGATATATGACCGAGTCAAAATATTTACAAGCTCTGATACCACATGTTAGTTTATTTCATTCATATTGACCCCATAATCAAGACCGTTAGAATTTTACAATAGCATAAACATAAGAATAATAGAGTTTCGAACTCACCAGAATCGAAAGAAGCCATATATTACCAAAAGCTTTATTCCGATTATGCAAAAACGCCAAGAGCGGAAGCGAACGTATCCCTTTGGTATTGATCTTCACTATTCTTATTTATTCTTGATGATGGAATAGAGTTGTTAATTTTTTTTATTAGACTAGGAGGCAAAAGAGTAGTCAAATATTATGATGCCCTAGCCTCCAAGAAAAGAAATGTTTATATAGAGAGAGTAGTGGGATCAACCCTAAGCTTGCTAAATCTCAACCGTCCGTCAAAGTTAAGAGATTATGATCTATAAGCCTTTTATATACCGTAAATCATTAGTGTATTCGATGCTAAAGTTAAATAGTCCCATAATGTTATTTAGCCAATTTAGTTAATTAATGTCCAAGTGAAATAAATAGTCAACAATAGTATGACCCGCTAGGCTACCTAATTGGATTGGACCGATCAAATCCAACATTCTCCCACTTGGACAAGAGTTATACATATGTTAACTTCATAAGATTTGGCATAACAAAATTGAACAAAACATCCCGTAAGTTAAGCCAAATTTAACAAAAATACTAAAATGAATCAAAGATGGTATCCATGCCTCTTAGCACCATAGAACTGTTCTCCGGTTACAATTTCAGAACTTTTGCTAATTATGACAATTAAACAGCTTAATAGACATGAACTGTATTGTTCCATAATAAATAGGAATATGAACGAGTTCATGTGATCCTTACATGAGTGTTTGTTTCAAAATACTTCAAATGTATACTTTTAACGAGAAGTAACAAACCATAATCATAATATCCAGAATCCAAAACAAAAGGTGATCATGTAAATAAATGTCTCAAATAAAAAACCCATCATCTAAGGGAAAAGCTATCAACCAAACCCATGCTAGCAACATGTTCTCGAAAGAGATTGGGTGATAAGCCTTTCGTCACGGGATCCGCCAACATAGCGATCGTACTGTTCTATCCCTCACAACAAGATACTTAGTATCGATGTGCTTCGTTCCACACTTGATTTGTTGTTCTTGGAAAAGAAAACAGCAGCCTGATTGTCACAGAATATCTTCAGTGGTCTCGAAATGGTGTCAACCACTTTAAGTCCCGTAATGAAGTTCCTCAACCATACACCATGACACGAAGCCTCAAAACATGCCACAACTCTGCCTCCATGTTGTGAGAATCCACTAATGACTGCTTAGCAGTCTTCCATGAAATAGGTCTTTTTTGCGAGCATGAAGACAAAACCTGATGTGGATTTCAGGGTATCTACACACTCTGTATAATCGAAATTGAAATAACCAAAAACCTCAAGGTTATCGACCCCTATAGGTAAGCATGAAATCCTTGGTACCTTGTAAGTAGCACATGACTTTCTTGGCTGTTTTCCAATGACCCATTCCTGGGTCAGTGCTGATGCATAGGGAATACACTTTATTTCGTCTTGCTCCAGTTGGTTCCTAGGACATTGTAGCAAACTAAATTTGTCACCCTTAACAATAGGGACAACAGTGAGAGCACAGTTATGCATGCTGAACCTTTTTAGAATTTTATCAATATAGGCTCTTTGGGACAATCCCATTATTCCTCGAGACCTATCTCGGTGAATCTCAATGCCTATAATGTAAGAGGCCTCTCCAAGATCTTTCATATTAATATTCTTAGACATAAAAGTTTTAGTCTCATGCAACATATGCATATCACTACTAGCAAGTAAGATATCATCTACATACAAAACTAGAATGATAAGCTTACTCCCACTGGTCCACTGCATTTTCTTTAAAGCCAAATATACTAATCACATCATGGAACTTAAGATACTGTCGTCTAGAGGCTTGCTTTAATCTGTATATGGATTTCTTAAACTGACATTTCATATGTTCCTTGCCTTCAACCATAAACCCTTCTGGTTGTATCATATAGACATTTTCATGCAAGTCACCATTAAGAAATGGAGTCTTTACATCCATTTGATGCAGCTTTAAATCGTAATGAGCTACTAAAGCCATGACAATTAGAAAGGAATCCTTTTTTGACACTGGAGAATATATTTCATTATAATTTATCCCCTCCCTCTGAGTGGAACCTTTAGCGACAAGTTTAGCTTTGTATCTTTTGACATTACCTTTAGGATCTAGCTTAGTTTTGTAGACCCATTTACAGCCTACAACTTTGGCCCCTTCAGGCAAGTCAACAAGGTTCCAAACTTCATTTATTTTCATTGACTCTAACTCATCTTTCATGGCCTCAAGCCATTGAGTTGGGTGATATCGCTAATAATAACTTCTTTAAAGGTACACAATATAGTCATTTCATATGCCTAGATTATAGTCAGCCTCATCTAGGTACAGAATATAGTTATCAGAGATGGCTGTCCATCTTTCTCTTCCTGACCTTCAAAGAGGCTGCTCATTAGCAGGAATTGGAACAGGATCCATAATAAGGGGCGCATCATTAGGTACTACCTCGGGTGCATCGTTATCCTCTATATGAGGTAATGGCGCACAACCTTTTGGATAATAGAAATAGAAACATGATCCTGAATTTTCTCAAGGTTTATTATTCTTGGTGTACTACCCCCATTATACTCAGCATCTTTAAAAAATACTGCATGCCTAGTTTCAACAATTCTAGTGGTATGTGATAGACAGTAAAATCTAAAACCCTTAGACCTTTCAGGATAACCTATAAAATGATAACTTATGGTCTTGGGATCGAGTTTCTTAGTATGTGGATTGTAAACTTTTTCTTCAGCTAAACAACCCCACACATGAAAATATTCTAAACTTGGTTTCCTATGTGTCCACAATTGAAAAGGTGTTTTAGGCACATACTTACTGGGAACCCTGTTAAGAATATGCATAGCTGTTTTAAGTGCTTCAACCCACAAAAACTTTGGTAGAATGCTTTGGCATATCATACTTCGTACCATATCCATGAGGGTACGAATTCGTCGTTCAGCTACATCATTCTGCTGGGGTGTACCTAGCATTATATACTGAGCAACAATGCCACGTTCTTCCAAATACAAGGTAAAAAAACTAGGGTTACAACTCGTTTCAAAGAACTTTCCATAATATTTTCCTCCTCTGTTAGATCTTACAACTTTAATCTTTAGGTCGAGTTGATTTTCAACTTTGGCTTTGTAAGTCTTAAACATGGCAAGTGAGTCGGATTTTTCATGAATGAGGTAAACATATCCATAACAAGTATAATCATCAATGAAGGTGATAAACCTAGATTAGGATCCTGGGGACTGCTGAACTAAACCTGGTTGGCACTTGAGGCTAATTATGGCATAGAATAAGTAACCTGTGTTTAGTTTCATTTCTTACCAATCTTGACACCAAGTGCACGTTATAGATTATGACGGGTTGTATTGAAATGTCTAGCTAGCTTTGTCAAGAACAAATTAAAAGTTTACCTTCTTGTGCTGTGGAGCTCTCTTATCATCTTCTTTGTCGAACCTATACTCATACATCTTCCACATTGTTCTCTTCCCATCAGGATGCTTTCCTTCATAGAAATCCAGCGACTTCTTCAAAGCAACTGAGCCATCTCCACACTTCACTTCCTGATCAACTCCGGTGGGTTTCCAGTATCCATTCCCAGCTGCTCGATCCATCCGCTAACCTTTTGGGTACTTCCGATTCCGTTGGGTGAAGAAGTACCACGCATCTTCTCTAATCAGCTTGTACATCCTTGAACGCATGAAATGAAAAACATTCATTATAATAAGAAAAAATATCAGACTTTTTTGGATACTGTTCTTCGGATTACAAAGCTATTCATGTTTATTTTGACGATCAATACATTTGAAGTTGTGAGAACAACTCTTATGTAGTTTGAATACCATATTTTTACGCAATTATTGTCAAAACGAGTGGAATTCAATTTTATTAACATGTTTTCAATGAGTTGGTGGATACATAGATATATATATATATATATATATATATATATATATATATATTCAAAGATAAAGTTAGATTCCAACTAGGTTGAAAATGTTGGTACATTTAAAAATGAATCTAACTTAGTAAACATATCGTAGTTAAATAATTTCGTTAAATTCTATTCTCTTTTGGTCAATAATTTGCTTCCAAATAAGAATTATAAAAGAAGTATAGGTATGACAGTCGATAGAAGTCAAGTAGAAACAAAGTCTTATAATATATGCAAAAAGTTCTAGCAGAGGTTCTTGCACCATTGTTTGCTTTATTGTTTATTTTTTTCTTGATCTTTCTGCTATGAAATAAGATGCAGACAAGTACACAAGGATTGAAAATCTTAGTATAAATGAAGATAAATCTAACTTATTAAACATGTTGGTTAAATAATTTGTTAAATTTTGGTTAAGTTGTGGTCAACAATTTTCTTATTGTAAAATTTTGGGCTATCCATTTAGTTATATTGGTTTAACTTTATAAACATTGTACTGTTGTCTCATGCAAAAACATATTATATCTTTCTAGTATACATTTGTCGTTGAAGTAACATCTATCATTAACCATGTCGGTTAACTATTATGAAACATATGGTAAAAGAATTTAAACTAATACTTTCTCAGTCAAAATCAAACTAACATATCACAGCTTTGGGCATGCCACCAGAATGTATAAATTATCATTCAAAGATAATTACACAAGCAAGATACATATATCTCATGCAATAACAAATTTATTTCAATATATTCTCTACATATTCTCATCAGTAGAATGTATTTTTGTTCTTTTTCTTTTCTGTATTCTTTGTATTGTCATTTTATGTGGCTACCATGCACAATCAATTTTACTGGTATAACATATTTTTTTCGTTTTTATTTCTTTGAGATACTTAATTAACATTACCAGCTAAATGCACCAGGACATTGGTTAACTTATTCCCTAAAAGGTTTAAAAATCATCACCACAGACCTCAATTTTTCTTTTCTATTGTAATTTGTGGATTACTATATGATGATTTTGTTAAAAGAAATATCATCAATCTCAAAATAAATATGATTAGGGTTAACAAAATATCCGTGGAAGTATAGTTGTGCACTAGATTTTATTTGTGCAATTCAAACTCTCATAGAGAAGATGAATATTGTTGTTCCAGCTAACAAAATTTAATCTGCATGCTTTGGAAAAAATCTAGTATTGACATTATCATTATAAAACTAACTGGTGAGGATCTGAGGGTTGTGGTCGTAGAGGTCAACCTCGTGAATAACATTGCTCCATAGTCCCCGTCTCTTTATATCAAGGTAGTCTTCGACCAACTCATTATCAGTAGGGGCAAACCTATACCCGGGAGGGTAGTAAAAGCTTTCTTTGTAGTCAGCAACACAATCTTCCCTTTCGTTAAATGGAGACATGTTATCATCCAGGACAGGGCCGCCTGGTGCTTTGGGAACTCTTGTACTGAGTGCACAAAATTGCTAAAGCATTATGGAGAGAAAATCATGACTTAAATCTAACTTATTAAGTCAGTCACCAACTTAAATTGATAATCATAGTATATATTAAGATAAATACATAACTTATTAAGCATACCGGTTAAATAATTTGTTAAGTTTTGATTAAGTTGCGGTCAACAATTTGTCAGCGATAAAGTTTTGGCCTACTCAGTTACTGTTGTCTCATGAAATAACATATTCATTTTATTAAACTAACATGCAGACAAAAGTGACTTTTGAATTCAATATCAACCAAATCTATAGTTTAACAAATATGGCGAATGTTTATTCAAATTTAAAAAATAGTCATCATACACTCAAACTAACCCTAGAGGATAAAGACTATGTGATTAACGTAAAACCAATACAACATAAACTTGAGATTGTTTTGGAATTTGAACGACAGATTTCTGAAATACTAAAACAAGGGTTAATAAGACTCAGTGAGAGTCCTCATTGAAATCCAGCTTTCATGGTAAAAATATCATGTAGAACAGGCTAGAGGAAAAGCTAAATTAGTCATAGACTATAGAGCTTTAAATGCAACGACAGTCAAAGATGGCTATAATTTTCAAACAAGGATATGCTGATAAACAAAATCCAGCTGGCCAATTTTTTCTCAAAATTTGATTTAAACACTGGATATTGGAAAATCAAATTGGAAGAATCATTAATTCCATTAACTGCCTTTAACGCACCACAAGGGCATTATGAATGGACGGTGTTACCATTTAGATTGAAAAATGCTCCACCTTTATTCCAAAGAAGGATGAATAATATTTTTAGAAAGCACGGAGACTACTGTGCAGTATACATAGATGATATATCAGTGTTCTCGAAAACCATAGAAGAACATAGAAATCGTCTAAAAAAGATAGCACAATAACTCATTGATCATGGATTAGTACTATCACAAAAGAAATATAAATAGGAACAAACCACCATTAACTTTCTAGAATTGAGAATAAAAGAGAGTAGAAAAATTGTCCTTCAAGATCACATGGCTAAAAAAAATTTAAGCTTTTTTCAGAACAAATCAATGATGTAAAATAAATTCAAATATTTATAGGATTGTTAAATTACGCCAGAAAATTCATCCCGCATTTATCAAACTTAAATAAGCCTTAAGTACAAAGCTTAGGAAAGAAAAGTGGATATGAGAAGACGAAGATACCCAAAAAAGTTCTTTGGATAAAAGGTCAGGTTAAAACCCTACCAAAACTAAGCTTACCTAAACAGGAGATAAGCTAGTTTTAGAAACTAACGCTTCTGAAAATTGTTAGGGGGCGGTATTAAAAGCATTAACCCCTAATCAAACTGAAGAAGAATTGTGTGGATACTGGAGTGGAACCTTTAAGGATTTAGAAACTCAACATCACATAACTAAGAAAGAGTTTTTAGCTATAAAACGTGGCATAAAATATTTTTATATATTTCTAGTTTCTAAACACTTTCTTATAAGAACATATAATAGGTGTTTTAAAGCTTCCTAAAGAGAGACCTAAAAGATGTTAGTCAAACATGACTTTATCGTTGGTAACAATAGTTAAGTTGTTATACTTTTGATGTAGAATACATATCATCAGCAAAAAATGTACTTGTAGATAGCCTAACAAGGGAATTATGCTTTATGATGCAGGGAGTTATAATCCTAAAAAAAGACTACTCAAAAGGCCTTAAAAGAAATGTATGAAGTAAAAGATCCTAAAGTCAATCTACTGGGAGAACCATCTAAAAAATTTGACTACTATGTCATTTATCCTAAACAGAGAGAGGACACTTCTTTGTCATTCACAATTCCTCCCCCAGTAGCAGAAGAAGATGGTTGGAACTACCAACCTGAAACCCTAAAACATGACGCTACAAAACTACGTGTTCAAAACCAATGCATAAGTTTTGGAATAAAGAGAGTAAGGCTGAAAACTCGATAGTAAGGTGCCCTAAACAAGTGGGCAAGAAAATAAAAAATTACTATCCTAACAACAAGGATCTAAAAAGAAAAGTGGTAACTGACGAAGATAAAAAATCTTCAAAGAAGAATGTTACTATAACACAAACCAATGATAATAAACAAAATTGTTTTATGATCCGGGGTTATGCAAAGAGAGCAAAAATCTCTTTGGCAATGTCTAGCACTATCAGAGAAAAAATTATCGAAAAGAGTTACGAAGAACCCTCAGCCAATTAACTGATTATGTTAAGCACTTAGAAAAAAAAGCTTAATATAAACGATATAGAAGGAATGATAGTCCAACAAGAAAAGGAAAAAAGAATCCGATTACTAGAAGAACTAGAATCATTGCTCCCGTATGATATCACTACAAAAATAAAAGCTCTAGCCAAGAAAGAAAATAAACACGAAGAGATCCTCCACAAAACAGAAATGAAAGCGTTCCTGCATTGGGTTTATGGATGACCAAGCCTCACATTACCATTAGACAAGGTTGATTTTAAATGGACTGAACATGGACTCGTAGACACATTCGAAATAGACTGAGATGATTGACAACTCATCGATAATCTCTTAGCTATAATTTGATATGCTCTTGGAGTTATGGGATTCAGTCGATAGATTATCACCGTCCAGATATTGTCAACCCTAGCAGAAAGAAGCGAAACCAAATTCTACCAACCATAGCAAATTTGGTTTTAATTTATCGATTCACTAATAAAATGTTAATGAATTTCTACTGACCACATCAGGATAAGCTATATAGTCCGGAGAAAAACAAGATTAAAAGAATCAGTTGTGTCCATGCAACTATTGAAAACATGGTAGCATACCCCATAGAAGCATGTTTATGCAATGGGCAAAAGATAGTAATGCTGAAGAGGTTTAGAGCATCCATAGAGTCCTCCAATCAGGTTCAAAATCAGGTAATCAAACTTTATGAACAGTTCAACAGCCAATGACAAGAAGAACCTGATCTACCTAGCCAAACTTTTGAGCTGGACAAGAGGGTTCAAGACTACAGGATAAGCACGATTGAAATTGACATAATTGTCAAGGAAAAATGACAAAGCCAAGTGGGGAACAGAATAAAGATGTCTGCCATAATAAAAGAAAAAAAATGACCCTACAAAATACAATAGACGATTTTTACTATTAAAGAATCATGTGTGCCTGATCCTTTCATCTATAAAATGGGTCGAAGTAAGAGCTAGAAGACAGATGGAGTTTAAGAGAGTGTGAAGTGTGCTAAGAATTAGTGTGTGCAATAATAGAAGTAAGCCTTCCTTTCTATTGCATGTATGTAAAATTTTATTTCCAGTATATAAAAGTACTAATTTTAGCATGACATTTTTCTACTGCACTTTTCAAACAAATATCCTGGAAGCTTGAAAGTGTTTGATAATATATGGCATTTAGCAACTTCTAAGGAACGTAAGGCATCAAGCTGTGTATCCACTTGGTGAAAAGCTTGGATATCGAAAAGCAACAGGAGAAGCATGACATGCATATATTCACGGACCAAGAACAACACCTCTGTAAGTAGCATTATATCCTAAAATAACCTTGTGGTTTATATTGTATGTGACAAAGTATTAGGATGCATAAATTATATTTTTTCTAAAGTTTTAGGATTAGATTGCAAATACGTTAAAGTATTAGGGTTATCTAGCACTATTGATGGAGAAGATTTAATCGGACTGTCCATTTTATCTTGAGCAAATCTGGCTGTGTTGTCGATACATCTTTACACTCACCTTAAAAGTCATTACGACAGCCACGAAGTAACAGTCAACGTTGCCAACACCACAAACTCGCTATTGCGTCCATCACAACCATCGCCTCCTTACCATATCACCCCCAAGCTCTCCACCCATAATCATCGTCTCTCGTCCAACCAACAAACCTTTATTTATACCCACAACCAACAACTAATTGCTAATGTCATAGAATAGAGGTAAACACACACACACACACACACACGAGTTGGGATTGATCTTTCCTCCACACTCTAGTAACGGAGAGCATCATTTGATCCGTTACTTGTTAAACACATCATTATACATAGCAAGATTATGGAACTTTCAAATACGTATTGGATTCAACTGTAAAATAAAGCTGAAATTTATGTTATGGCCTTTAACATTTCTAACAATATTCCCCTCCTTGTAACTTTTCTACTCCTTTTAACTTAAAAAAACTTTTTACTTTTTGGACGAGGCATGAATCTTTCAAGAAACTGGTCTAGGATTCTTGGAATAAGGAGTGTAAAGGAAGCCCCTCTAGTGAACATTTGCGTTGAACTCAGAAGACTAATACATATCCTTAAGCAGTTTAGCGAGGACTGTTAGTCAGATATATCTAAAAACGATGCAAGGGGCTAGACAGAACTTACATAATGCACAAGAACTGCTTAAGCATAATCCTAGTATGGAGATGCACGTTGCTACAAAAATACTTACACTAATTTTGTGGGTCTTTCTATAGCAGAAGAAAATTTCTATCTCCAGAAAGCCTACACTTGAGGAATACAATTGGGATATCCTAACACAGCCTATTGTTTCAAAATATTGAAGTCCCATTAAAGAAGATCAGAAGTTTTGAGTATTCAATCAACTATTAGGATGAGAATGGAATGTGAAAATGTCGTGATCAATGAAACTGTCAAGTATAAAGCTATTCTTTAGACCAATATAGGAAAACTCTATCCCCTCAAGTTGCTTAGCAGCTCATAGACTCTTTACCCTTACAGATCCAAATATAGCCCTTTTCGGTACTGATCCTTAGAAAAGCCCTGGACCTACCAATTGTTCTGCTCTTGCAAAAGGAGTTCCATATCGAGCGGTGATAATTAGGGGTGGGCACGGTTCGATTTGGGGGTCAAACCGCAAACCGAACCAATGAACCTCGGTTCACAAATTCTTAAACCAAACCAAACCAAACCAAGACACCTCGATTTGAACAGGTCAAACGGTTCGGATCGGTTTGAGCATAGTTTAAACATTATTATGTTTTCAAGAAAAAAAAAACAATAACCAATAACAACTTTTCTTAAGGTTAATTTATAACTTTTTCCGGCTACCGTATTTTTTGTGTGCTCATGGTTTTATGGGAATACTTTCTCTATTTCCTACATTGTTGGGCTTTCAACATGATTACTACTGGATTAACATAACACCAATTTCAGAACTTACTTCTTAACAGTTGAGGAGGAAACTAAACCAAGAGGGTGTGCATCACAATGGTAGTAAAAAAACACAGATAGTTTCCTAATTAAGTCTTAATATCTAACAAATTTGCACTTCTCTAATGTTTTTATTAGTTGATTTTTCTTTAAGTAGGCATGGCTCGTATTTTATCATTCTTGACTCTACTGTAATACTGGATATAACTAGCATATCGGCTCCATGTTTACACTACAGGAGCCATAGTGTAAATGATGCAATAGATAGTGAGTAATGGCTTTGAAAATGTAGAATTAGAAGAGAAGGCTATTTTAGGGTGAGCAGGTTTTATTCTATCCTGGTTATTAGCTAATCAGGTAAGGTGTATATATATATATATATATATATAATGTAACCCTCGGTTCGGTTCGGTTTAGTGCCGGTTTGGAAATCCTAAACCGTGAACCAAACCAAACCGGCCTCGGTTTGAAAATCTCAAACCAAACCATTCAAGCTCATCAACGGTTCAGATTCGATCGATTCAGTTCCAACGGTTTGAACGGTTCAGATCGATTTTATCGGTTTGTTGCTCACCCCTAGTGATAATTAAGGTTGGTTTTGGGAGTTTTTTCAAGGGGTTTGTGTTGTTTGATTTTGTAAGTGAGAGTTTTCAAACACTGCCAATGCTCATGTTTGTAGGGCGCCACAAGGATATTATATGCATTGTGGATTTAAATGATTCTCCAAATTAGGTTACACATCATAGGAGTGAAGAAATGAACAAATACGTTGATGTTTGGGTTATGAATAATTATGAGGGTCGAAGTAAAAAACAAAAAAATGGTTAAATACACGTTAGTACCCCGAAATCTCACTTGAGGGTCCCAAATTTTATTTTTTTATACATAACGGTCTGTAATTTCAAATTTGTAATAAGTAAGGACATCCGTCCAAATTTCTAATGATCTAGCTCTTTCCATCGAGGGCAATTTTGTCAAGCCATAATTGGTATTTCAAAAGCCTCTTGTAGAATCATCGTCTTAAATGCCAAAACCTTTCAACTAACCTAAATGAAAGTCCAATATTGTAACCCTAACTACAAAAATCTCCAATCTTCTAACCCTAGCTACAAAACTCCCAAATCTGGCGACCGGCGACGCCCGTGGTAGTGCCCAAAGGTTGGTCTTAGCTGTGGTGGTGGAACGGCAGAGATCCGAAGCCGTGGTGTTGCTTTTCATCGGAGCTCGCAGTGCTGCTTTAGCTTCGTTTTTCGGCGACTTAAGTGGGTCTTGTATGGTTTACGGTTCGGTGTGAGATCTAACCGGAGACGGGTTTCGCTGGTCAGATATGGTCGTGGTTGGTCGCGGGATTGGCTGACAGATCTGGTCGTGGTTGGTCGCCAGTCAGATCTGCTCGTTCTTTCTCGCCTTCCCTTGCCTCTTTCCCCCTTCCCTTTTTTTCCCCACCCCCTTCCCCTGCTTGCTTTCCCTTGCGCCGGCTCTACAGTCCATCTCCAAATCCATGGATGCTTTGGGTTCTTGCTGGTGTTGGGATTGGGCTAGCAACTTTATGAGTTTTTGGACACTTTCGAGCCCAAAAGCGGCTTCCTGGACGACGCTCTCTTCCATCTGGGTAACGAAGGTGTTGTTTCTTTAGTTCAGCTCCACGACCATGGCAGATTTGACTTACAGCGACATTAAGGTGGACAAGATCGGGTTGAAAGGAAAGAAGACAAGTGCAAATGAGGTGTTGAGATGGATTAAGATTCCAAAAATCAAAGGGGTTTTACAATAAAAAATTAAATATGGCTTGACAAAATTGCCCATGACGGAAAGGGCTAGATCGTTAAGAATTTGAACGGAAGTCCTTACTTATTGCAAATTTGAAATTACAGACGCTTATGTGTAAAAAATAAACTTTGGGACCTTCAAGTGACACTTTAGAGCACTTTCAAGATACTAACGTGTCTTTAACGAAAAAAAAAAAAAAAAAAACATGTGCAGGAAGTAGTATTGGGAAATGGTAAAGATTGTAAGGAGAAATGCATGAAGGGAAGCTGTTTTGTATGAACTTGAAACATGTTTTTGGCCATACGAAGAGCCTGGTTTCGATCGAGGTGGAGGTGTTAGCCGAAAAGCCTAAGCTGATGATGTGCGGGAACATACAGATAGGTATTTTTCTAAACTTCTTTTCAATTGCCTTTAAGTTCTTAAGGTTTATACTTTACAGAATGTGTCCAACTTGGCAATAGTTCCATACACCAACTCTTCCATAGGCTCTTCATTTTGTAGTATAATAATTAAATTAGAACTTATGGAGTTGCGACTCCAAGTGTTTTTTCTTACGAAGTGTAGATTACGCATGAGCATGATGGCATATGACGGTAAGATATAGTAGTGTTATTTGGAAGTGCTTGAATGGAATGAGGATTTTCATCGTTGATATTAGATGTGTTGGAATGTGTTTCAAATTTTGGCTATTTATATATAAAAAATAAAATAAAGTTCATTGAACTTTAGTTTTTCAAGATATATACATGAACTTGAGACTAAATAAAATTTCAAAGGTTTCTCTTCAAACATTGTTTTTCCAAATGAATTTAAAGATTCATGAACTTAGATTCATGTATCCTCTTTAGAAGATTAACATATCTTTCAGTTCATTGTATTTTATAAATTCATTGATGAAACTTGAATTGGAATGTTCAAATGAACTTGATAAGGTTCATAAAATAAACATTTTTTTACTACTATATAAAGGGGTAAAGAGTTGGAAGTTGAGAACAAGAAAAGAGACATAATCTTCACTTGAGAGAAAAATACTTGAACTAAAAAGAAATTGTTTCAAACTTATGCTTTGATAGATCGGAGGTGGATACACGATCCATTATAGAGAAGTACAACTCTGAATCTGGACTTGGTTGAATCCCAAAGATAGAATTGCCAAATTAATCTTCCTTGCACGTGAAGAGGCTTCAACTATCTTCAAAAAGCGTCTATGCGTCTCTAAATCTTAATTATTCGGATATTATTGATCATTATTTCTGAATTTTACGACTATTTGTTCCAACAAGATGTCCATAAGACTTAACATTGCTGATTTGAACTGTCATACAATTGTTTAGAATCTGTGAAGGGGGTAATTTTCCGGTTGTTCCAAAGTCTTATAAGTTGATTTGACAAATAAGCCAGCAGCCGTTGACGTTTTCCCAAAATTTTTCGCAGACCTCTCACTACCTTCTGGGAGGAATTGCCACTTCTGCCTGCTTCTCCCCTGTGTCTCTAGGACCATTGCTGGTCAGCTGGGATCTGATAGCTAATTGGACAATATATAGTCTCACAACTTCTGTGAGATTAGTATTGATATAGGCCCTGTTATTGGCCTGGTCTACAATGATGTGTGTAGCTTAACTTATTTTATGCTAGTAGTGCTAATTCCCCGGTCAATGGTATCTTGGGTCATATTTCTCTCTATTCATTTTTTTTCCTAGATGAAAAAGAAATGAAAATATATATTCAACTCATGACCTTGATGAACTGTACTATCATTGGGTTTTTCTGTTCTAAAATAAAAAGCAGTGACTCTTTCTCCTCTCCGTTCAGCTCTTGTTAACGCAGCTAGAATGAGAGCTAAAGCACATTAGGACACTCTAGGAGTAGTTTGGGCAAATCCACTTCGAGTGTTGAGCGAGTGAAGTGCCCCATAAGCTATAAGGGCGAGCTATATGTATAAATTCCGTGAAGTTCTTTCGGTTAAAACGCCGTTCAGCATTTATTTTTTCCTGCAACTGCTGAGCAATTGGCTACTGTAATAGGCAATCATTCACAGATTGAGGATCATCTTTGCACATGAAATACCAAGCTAAGTGGATTTTCCTCCTCCTCCTAATGTTGTCGCCTGTCAGAATAGCGTTTGTAGCAGCCACGCATGAGCAGAAGCACGCCCAAAAAGGAGGCGAAGAGCGCGACAACACTCGTTCTCACAGGAAACGGGGACGAGATTGAGCAGAAAGAGGCTTCACGTGATAGGATGCCATTCCCACTGCCCGCTCAACCTTCACCATTAAAGAAGACCAAGTAAAGCAAACACCGGTGTAAAATTGTGTCTATTTTCTGGTCTTATTATTTTGGCATATAGATCAACTTCAACTTAGATCCATGAACGTTATATCTATTGCAGAAAAAGGGATTCAGTAAAGCTCAACTTATGTAGCATACTGCTATGTGGACCACAGCCAACTCCAGAAGATTGGAGGATTGCTATAGGAATACGGAAATCGACTGATGAAGAAGCGTTTGGTGTAACATGGACTGTGAATCTGGCTTTTAGTCTTTCGTCTCTTTGGATCATTAATCATCCTTCGTTTATGCCACCATCGTCTCCTGAGAGGGCCTGGTTTATTCCTCTTGCACTTCTTGTTTCGGTTACTGGATTTTATTGTTAGAGACTAAATAGCAACTGTAGTTAGACAAGTAGTAGCAATTGGTACTAAATGCAGCATACCTTGCCTCAAAAACACTAGCTAAACATAACCGCCATTCTTTGTGTTAAATAGAAGCGCATTAGACATAGCTCATGAAAGCTGAAAAGAACCAAAAGAGAAGTCACGGTTAACAGCTTTGTACACTTAAGTCAACTCTATGTACAACACCATTTTCAGTCTACCCATGGTGTAAGTTGGAACTAAGATCCTAGCTAAACGAACTTCCCCTACAGTAAGCTCTCTGTATGAACACATCCTCGCAATCTCCCGCTTCTGCTAAATTAGCTCGTTCCGTAGACCTCCATGCCTGATAAATGCAAGTGCGAGCTTCTCTTCGGTACAGTACAACTCGTATTCATATCCAATCGAGCTCTTTTCGAGGAACCCCCCGAATCGTATAAACCAAACGGCCCATGTAACAATTGAGGAGACTCGCATACCGCTTCCTGGGGATAATTAGACCAATCAGGGAACTCAAAGCTTCGTGCCATGTCGCAGAACATGCTCTGTAGTTCCTCCATGCTGTACTGTTTAGCCTGTGCACGAAAGAGTTCATGAGCGATCTCATCAGAACTTAGAACACCTACTCTCATTCTTGACAAACACAATACATTTCTCTTTGGTGAAATAACGCAAAAATAAAGAAACTACGGGTCCTGGCGTACATCTCTGCGGGCATCTGCCATAAGAGACATCATCTCTTGAAGAAAATCAGCAAAGTCCTGAAGAAGAACAGACATTTACAAAATGTTAACAAAGAAAAAGGAATGCAGCGCGACGATCAAACAGAGCAAGACAAGAAAGAACGAAATATACCCACCTCATCCTCTTCTTCATCAGGGTCATACAAGCCTGCATCATACATTGGTCTCTTCCTGTGATCTGATAACACTGTCCCAATCAAACAGTCAAGGCAATATATTAATGAAATCCCAAAAAACCTTCTAATTTTTGTCATTAATAACAGTTCTAGCACCACTGCCTCCATAAGAAGCTCAAATTCTAACCCCTAATGCATCTTCACACTTTCATCTTTGTCGATAAAAAGTGCCAGTTTTGTCCGGCTTCAAGGACAAACGAAGAGTAGAAATAAGCCTAAGATAGTGGTTTCTAAGGGAGACGTAAATACCTGAGTAAGCTTCTTGAATTTGCTGGAATTTGCGCTTGGATTCACTCAACAACGCAGCAGATCTGGTCCGCTTGTCAGGATGCCATTGCTGCACCAAGAAACACAAACTGTTCTTAACTGTGATCGGACGTAAAAACTGTTCGGAGTTAACACGTCCGGCCAAAACCAAAAAGACTAGCTCCACCTAAAAACTCTTCCACAGCGTCTAATATTTTCGAGAGAGAAAAAGATACCAACCTTGGCAAGCTTGCGGTATGCACGGCGGATTTCTTCCTCGGAGGAGTCCGGATGAACGCCAAGGATTCTGTAATACGACGGAGACCCATTGCCGAAGTCCATGTCCGTCATCAAGCCCTGTTCAACAGCTTACTCAGAGAGGCAGGCTCACAGCATCTGAATATATGGTGTTCCTTTCTCAATGTTGTGGGGGGATTTTATACGGAAATTTGAGGCGGTTATGCGAGTTGTGGGTCCAGCAGAGGTAAAGTTCCTTTGGTTTCTTGAGAGTGGTCATAGAAGATCTGGAATGTTCCCGAACAACGTTTGGTTCGGGGAAACGTGTAATCCTAGGGGAACAGCTTGTTGCGTGGACGGAAATATTTTGGTGCTTTAGATAGATATTTTCTTCAGAAAATTCTGGGTCTCTCGGGATCAGAAAACACGTGCCCACGGAATTTTCCACTTCGAGAATGTGTTCTTTGCCAAGTTTTGCAATTTATATGTATATATATATATATAAATATATAAATTGCACTTAACCTTTTCATGTTTACGTTATTTTCCCAATGAAAACCCTTTGGTTTGAATTTCAACAATTAACATCTTATCGTTTGAGGATTGATTCTAATCGGATTCAAAATCAAGTATCTGGACGGCTGTTCACCCATAGAGCGACAAAAATGTCTTTTCATGACGAACACATAAAAACACATCCAACACCCCAATTGTCAGCGCCCCCATCATTCTGCACACCACAATCTACCCCCTACTACCGCTGCCCCTGGCCCCCAATCCACATCCGTCTACCCGATCCGCCACCACAACACCACCATCCCCCACCCCCATCACTTACCAACCAGTGCACACACCAGCCACACACCATAGTCGACCACATTCTATCCCCCATAAACCACCACCAGTGCGCGCGCGAGCGCACACAGAGGTTACAGTAGCGGGACACGTGTTTGGAGATGGGATTGCGGCTGCCTATGTGTTGGTGTTTTGTGATTAATTATTTTTCTTAGTATTTATCTTTCTTTTAGGCTTACTTATCCTTATCTTTTAGCTAGCTAGTATTATCTTGTATTTATTTTGTTATGTCTATCTGGTTAGTTTGTCTTTTTCTTAATCTTTTTTTTAGTTTCTCAGTTGGATGGGGATGTCATCCATTGAGTTTGTCTTTGACTTTTTGACCACTTTATGTATGTTCAGTCTCAAAACTAATCCTGGTATATATTCCTGACTTCCATAAGAAAATAAAAAATAAAAAGTTCTTTTTTCGCAATCTAAAGTGGTTCTTAATACCCTAATTTGTCACTAAAAAGTGTATTAGTGACGAAATATAAACTCTTTGGCAACTAATCATGATGTGAACAATTATTTCAGGTATGAAAATAAAAAAATATATATAATCTTTTGAAAAAGGAAAAAAATTGAAAAGCTTTCCAAACACATTGCAAGTACGTGGATCCATATGTCCACGGTTAGGGGAAATTTCACTCAATTTGAGTCTCTTTTGAGCTCTCCATGTCGGTTTAAATAATATAATAATGTATAAAATATCAATCGCGACCAGAAAGACCACAAAAAGCGAAAAGAGCTTTACATGTTTTGCGTATTCCAACACGGGAGCCTCCTCATCAAAGAATGTAACTTGTCCTTCGAATTGTCTTCACTTTGGATTCATATTTTTAAGAATCCCCTGAATCAATTTCCTTCAGGCTTATTTGCTCTTGCATTAAGAGATTTTACGATTGACAACAACTGTTGAGCAATGATTTCATGAGCTACATGGCCTTACGATATTAATGGAACGTACCAAGGCATAGGTAAATCTAACACTTCCAAGTTCCATCAGACCCAACCCAAACTATGTGGATAAGGGAGAAATCTAGACAAAGCCCAAGTATATCTCACTCTTTGGATTGGATCATTCACCCCATGAATCAGGTTACCAGTCCATGTTCGAAAACATGAATGCAATTCAAATTCAGTTCGTTACTCTATTTTCAGCCTTTTCTTTCCTCCAAAGGGTACACATACCCCTGAAACCTCGGGAAACTTACCTGCCGATTTTCGACGATGGAAAACCGGCCGGCGGGCAGTAGTTTGGAAGCGTATAGGAGAATATCGATAACCAAACCACATACCGGCGATCACCCACAACTTCCTGATGGCATCCCAATAGTCTGGCAGCCGTCCAGTTGTGGTCTGCTAGGGATGTTTTGGTAATTAGTCAACCCTCTTATTCTTAGTAGTGGGAGATGAAAATTTACCTATAAGGCTATAAGTACGAGTATTCATTATTAAATGTTGTCGTACACTTTCACCGGTTGAAATTTTTTTCTTTCATCCATGCGTACTTGACAAAAATAAGCATTTTTTATAATTGTCTTTTTGTATTTTTTAAAAAAATATAGTCTTAAATAAAAAGTAGAAAGAAATTCCAATATGACAATATCCTTCAGGATTAACATGTGCGGATCTTCTTGTGCTTGGTTACGGCCTGTGTTTTCTTATACTCGCGTGAGGTAGACAATAAATCACAATGCCTGTAACCATCTTCTCCCACTATAGAGATAATATTGAGCACAAGGCTAGCAAAGCCCCAGTAGCATTCGCAGATGGATGAATATTATTTTTTTCATCTTCACATCACCATCATCAGCTTCACATTGATCTCCAAATGCGTGCAATTCTTCATCAGACAAAATTTTAAGCACAATTTTCTCATCTTTTGGATGAACCGAGCATGACAAAGTTAGAAGTTTGTAATTATAAAAGAGACCAGTAACATTATTTCACGTATGTGAATATACGTGGGTACCGTTACTCTCGATCTTCTAGGATTAATAATACAAAATCTATACTCCTTCTAAAAGTGTGGATATGTGTAAATTATTTTTTGGACAAAAATAATCCTATAATTTTTTTTAATGTCATGATTGACCTTGATTGTAAATATTCATTAAATAATGTTATGGCCCGCAAAAAACTCTTCACCTCTCCGTACTAGATGCATGGTTCCTCTCTCAAAGTCAATTGTCAAATGCTAGATGCATGCATGAGCCTTCTCCCTAAATTATAAACATGTATTATATTTATACTCTCTATAACTTGATTTAATTGATTCGATTCTGCCATTGAACTATAAATTTGAATTACACCTCAGTTCAACCTCTTCTCTGCATCTCACACTTCTAAAAGTAGACTTGCCAAAAAATATATAACTCATTGCTACCTTTTACCTTTAGAAAACGGCTGTGAAGCCTTAAAAAGTTTCGCATTTCATAAACTAATGGAAATAGTAACATCCTCTTGAATGTACATTAATGTTCTTATGATCTAAACAGCTTTAACTCAATAATTATAGCAATCATCAAGGTTTTCAACTTGTGACTATAAAAGAACTTTACCTAATTGTTTGTGCGGGAATATATGACACTCCTTTATCAATAAGCAAGACAAATACATCTTAATTTAAACTTGAAAAACTCATTAATAGAAAGAAAAATTATCATCTTCGTTTGGACAAACATCTTGGTCATAATTAATTCAACTTTAAAAGTTTTGAGCAGAATACTAGCAAACATTATATCAGCGTTGACCTTGATAGAAAAATTATGACTCATCATGTTCCAAGTAACCAAAGTGAGACTATCTTTAAACTAGGTCTTAGTCTTGATCATATTTTTTATGTCTAAAGCAATTAAAGGCAACCAAAAAGTACACCAAATTTGCCTAGATTGCATTACTGGGTTGAAGCATTTTATCCATTGTAAAGCAATTTACCCTAATTTTTATATCTAAAGCAACTAAAGAGAAAATACACGTTGAATATGCAAAGAGTTTGTATATTCATAACTTAGTAAGAACTTTGTGTGCCACACACCCTTGACTTTGAGATTTTTTTGTTAACGAGCAAAAGTGGTATCTACAGCTTTTGCTCACAGAATGAAGACATAAATTCTTTTTGAAATGAGTATACGCTTATATGATTTTCATGATGTCATCTAAAAGCACGCTCCGTAATTCCCATTTAACGAATCTCATTGTAATCTATTTGTAGCTTTGTTCCTTGTTTGATACCTCTTGATTAACCTATTCCTAGCATAAAAAATATTATGTTACATTAATAATTTGATTAGGAGACTATCTGATTCACAAATGAAGGGAAGTATCGCACTGACACAACTGGTAAGTGGTGCATCCAGTCAACATATTTGAGTAAGCAAATTTTCTGAGGGGAATACAATGAAAGAAAATTTGAGCCAGTTACAACTTAAAAAGAGTTTTGATGTGATTAAAACAGTTTTTTCATTGTGACAAAATAAATTAAATCAATAATTTCTTTGCCTAGCACTTAATATAATGGTAATCTACAAGTGATTGTCTATATATTTATTGTTAGCATGTTTTATATAAACAAAAACGCTTAGCAGGATGCCATGGTAAATATAATGAGTATAGTTCATCAGATTTAAATTGTACAAACTATGTGAAGATTACTTGAAGACTTGTAGGTTTGCACTTGTCATTTGAATATGTTGGCAAACTTAAGTTTTAAACACCAAGTCAGAATAAACTACGTACAAAAGTAAAATACATTTTTTTTGATATAATTTTTTTCTTCATGGAACAATACTACAGATGTTTTAGAGCCTTTGGTGCTTATACCATGAAATAAAGTTTAGCAAAAGTAAGATCCTAGAAATAATATCATAGCCATGTTTGTTTGCTTTACGAAT